>OW796090.1:8969000-10169000 GCA_941860345.1 Chrysodeixis includens
TCCTAAAAATCTCTAGCAAATACATTCAAGGCTGTGCACGGTTTTTGTTTACTAGACAGTAGCTTTAGATCAGTCTAAAAAATCTTTCTTCCTTCAAGTGCGACTACCATAATCTGTACCTAATTATTTACATCAAGGCATAACAATTCTTATGGGTGTTTGAATACCGCGGGTCGTTTGCATCACGAGTCTGCCCAAATCTCTATACTGATTGAATTAGGTTCTAGCAACGCTCTATCACGCGATCTGGCAGATTCACGTGTGTTTGGCATCAGCAAGTTTCTTAGAGGCTAATGTTACATAAGATGCGCTGCACCGTTTTACGTATTACGTTTAAACAACTTTATTTCTCATTAAGACAAATGTCACATACCTACATGAGAACATTAAATCTAATACATTTTTATTTTGCGGTAGAAAAATAAATATTATGTCGCAAAAGTGGAAGCAAGTTCACTGCATTCTTTATTTAAGGCGGTGGCCCAAGTTAAGAGTATTTTACTGTTCTACATAAAAATAAAGACAATACGATTAATTTAGATATTTATTTTTGTAAATCATCATTTCACCTGCCGTCTATCATCATCACGTTCCTATCTGACGTCATCACGCAAGTTACACTCTTTGCAGCCATATCATCCTTCACACAATCTATCTATCGTTTGCATTATTGTAAATATGAGTAAATATTTTTTTATGTCCGTGTGGTGTCCGGATATAAAGAAATGACCACCCCATATCCTCCACTGGGTGTCGTAAAAGGCGACTAATGGACCTTAAGACCCAGTGCACTGTACCAAGCACCCTGGGTCACCCGAATGGTGGCGGGTAAACAACCAACAATTGCATTCCCAAAGAGGGTTAGTGTCAGGCAGGCGGTCGACTTTAAAACCATAGCCAAAACTTTAAGCACGTCTAGAAGACGTGTTGCGCCGACCCCAAACAATAATAATTGGGATAAGGGCAGGGGAATGATGATTAGGTGACTGAGAAAATTAAAGCCTAATTACTGCAAAGATATGAATGCTCATAATTTAACACAGTGAATTGCCTTCGCGTTGTCGAAATAAATAACAGTCGACAGGTAAATTAAGCATTGAACCTCGAATTATGTACATTCCATTACCTGTTAAAACCACGAAACTGAATAGTCTATTTATGATTCCAATAAATGCATTCATGGCATCAATAACACAGATATCCGAAATTACTTCGCGAACCGTGATTGAAATTTTACCCAGTTGAATGTAAATAAACGCTGTTTAATAAAAACATTTTAATAATTTTACATGCTGAGTATTTCAGGTATGTGAGCAGCATGAATTATTTCATAGTAAAATAATTTTCATAACATCGTTATAGAGCTTGTTAATTACATTGTTCATGGCATTTATTTAACTTTCATGCATTTTCGTAAACATTGCATAACTAAATATTAACCAAATTACTATAAAATAAAACCTCATTTTTATAAAAGAGCAGTCACTAAAGATTTCTTCCGCAGTCCCTGCTTTTCATTATCAATATTTTTCTAGCTTTGAAATAAACGAAGACCGATTTGTTTCTACCAGCATCGGCAGCGTTATGAAAAAGGCAATCAAAGACTATTGTATTCTCTCTCAGACTGTAAACGACGAGAGTCGCTATCAATAACTTTCAATTTCACTACTTTAATATTAAAACTCCAGTTTTAAAAGAAAGAATGAAACAAAGCGGTATATTTCAAATACTATTGTGTACCTTCGTGCAGTCACGACGTTTCGGCGAACTTATGAAATGTATCTGTGAATATTCGGCGGTTTTACGAAGTGTATTTGAAAATATTCGGCGGTGTCATGAAATGTATCTGAATACTCGAGTGACTGCACTTGAGTCGAGCTTTCGGAAGAATTCCTTTAAGACGCAAATTAACTTTGTTACTATAAATGCTTTGAACCGAAATCTCAGGTATTTTGTATTCAAGTCGGGTTTTGAATACCGAATATCTTTGGTATTTGAATATGATATTCGTCTTAGAATTTGGAGTATAGATTTCACGAATTTTACACAACATGCACAATTGTACATACATTCTGAATTAGAGTAATCGTTAATCGTATAAATGATATTTAGTAGAATGTACTAATTGCTGTTTTTCCTTATTCAAAAGACTACAGATAAAAGAATTGTTACAGTAAACACTTTACAAGAAATAAAATAGAATTTTCTCCACAGGATAGGTACAAGCTAGCCTATAACTGTTGGCCTATTTTCTGTTGGTATCAGAATCAGTGTGATTCAATATAACATTTAACTGCTAGACACTTGTCTCTGTATCAACTTCCATTTTTGCCGATATAATGCTAGTTCTTTGACCTTCCATGCTTACACTTCTGTCCATTCCTTTATCTGATCTAAATACATTCTTTTTAGTCTTTCTCACTCCCTTATAAGTTTTCTATTCTATTCTATAAATCGAGAAATACTAGTTACCTTTGTACAATATGCACGCCACTTTAAGCCTTATATTTCATAGCAAAGAATTCTCAATATCCAGGTTCCAATAAACGCGATATTCGCTTAAAGCCAACTTACACGGTGTTGCTTATTGCGTGACAATTCCTTTGAGCATTGTCTGAAGCGAAAGATTGAAGAGCAACACAATAAGTGTTCATAACTCGCGTCTAGAGGGCGCAACTTAAACTCTCAAGAGCCTTTAGCCTTTCAGTATGTGATTTTACAGAGCGGGTGATTGAATTTGAATCTAATTTTGATGGGAACAAGGTGCAATTTGATACGCTAATGAGGTGAGATGTTGTGTGAGTATATTTGAGGAGAGAGTGTTGAGTGAGTGTTTGTTAAGAACTCTGCCCATGTTTTGGATGCATTCGTTTAGTATTCTTTCTTGCTTGTTATGATATTGTGTAATTTGTGAAATAAAAATCTCCTCCGTCGGCAAATTCTTGGACAGTGTGCAAGTCTAGATCTCATCTAGGACTTTTGTATTAATTTAATACTTTGACTGAAGAAACTGTATGGGATATGAGTAGTGCTCTATTATCAAAATAAAAAGTAGAGTTTCGACACAAGATTGACTTTAGATAAACTTAATCTTTATGCGAAGACCGTTGTTTTTATGGATTCTTACCCTCTTAGAAAGTATTAGAGAAAGAAAGATAAAGAAGAGAAACAGAGGTCTTTTTGACCACGTTGTATAATACCGTCTCAAAGTTAAGTCTCATGTTCGAATCCTGTCCACTAAAAGATTACTCTCCTTTACTTAGCTGACCGTTTCCTTTACATTTCAGCACAAAACACATTAAGGAATGAAAAGCGGAATTAATGTTAGGAGCGATGTAAGCTTTTAACATTCTGCTGTTCTTAATTATACGTCTCGAGATGCTACGAGTAGCGCCTTCGCTGACGTAAATAGTTCCACGTTTTAGACGAAAATTGTATTATGCTACTTTAGGGCGAAGTTGACTTTTACTCCATGTCTCTACTTTGATATGAGATAAAATCTTTTGTGAGTTTGCGCTGTTTTTGGGCTTTTTAGTAGTACAACGTAAGGAGTAAGGCAATGCGTTTTGAGGTTACACTTAACAGAATGTGACTACAATAAACAAATGAGTATGAAGAATCCTATGCAATTAAATTGTCGTAATCAAATGCAAGTTTTAAGAACAATGTATTCATTTTAGTTCATGAGTGTAAAGATAAATCGAACATTCAACTCATACTATGTATCTATATAACAAAGGCTTGTTGTTTTATATTGGATATCAAAAAGAGGTTTTAAATTCAACTTACAACATTTAACCTAGGTACACAAAAGTATTATTAGGTAAAATATAGACTTATCTTAAAATAGCGAAGAGCGATCTTCCACAAAAATACCTGAATACCTTCACGACTATTTAAAACCGTCCTCTTCCTACCACTTGTTATACCGACATCCGACGCCACGTGGTTCTATTTAAGATGGCCGCTATAATGACCTTCTAAAAGGTTTTCGTGTTAATAGCTTTGCTAACTTGTTGCTGACGACCGATTTAAAACGGGAGTTTAAAAGTAGACGAGACAGGGCAACGACGTTATACGCATACGACATAAATAACTGACGATACATTTTTATATTTAAATAAAACTAATTTTAACAACAATAAGTATTTTTGAAAAAACACGGCTTGTCGTATAGTGTATTTTAAAAACAATTTCTCTGCATTAATCGAAAATAGCGATAGGTTCCTCCAACTAACACCATGGGTGTTTTGTATAGTTACGGAACTCACAATGCCACTGGTTTGAACATTTGTTTTAGCGTTGGTTACCCTACATATGCCAAAGACTAGAGTTTATATTTTTATTTTTTATTACTATGCTCGAATAAAAAACTGTAAATTTGTTAATTTTAGATCTCTTGCTAATCTTACAGTAATTATCACTGGGAGTGCAGTTCCAGTGCGTTTTAATATTCATAGCATTCATTCATTATTAGACCAGTGGATAAAATCAAACCATTGTACTAAAGCATTACATGCGACAGTCTTGTGAGAAAAATGAACGAAATGCGCTTCCAGAGACGCCTTTATGTTGCCCTTTACCACCTCTTAAAATAAGACTATTACAGTTGTGGAAGCGAGACACCGCTCTACATCTTATATAGCGCTGTCTGCTGTCACAACTTTAATCCTAATTTCAGAACTGGTGATAGACTTCTTGATGAGTACAAGTGAAAATAATATTTGCAGCTCTACCTACTGTGGAGATAGAGATACATGCCTTACAGACGTACCGTAAGGCATGTTAATATGTATTGATCTCTTAAGGATTCTGAAACGTTTTTGAAGAATTAGAAAGTCTTTATGTAGCTTGTAAAAAAATATCTTGTAGCGCCATTACTATTTGTATCTATATCTAAGAATATGACAAACCTTTTGTTATTGCTACAAAATTGAGTTTTGGTTAGTAGATGTATATTTGTTTAATATTTTTGTAGATTTTTAATTATAACCGAACAAAAATGCACGAGAATTTGAAATAAACAATTCTGTCGTTTTAAATTAAACTCTATACTCTCTTATCAGATTACAAATTACATTGTGCCTGTAGAACAATAGCATAAAAGAGAGCGGTTCCGTGGCGTCCCGATAATGTCAATCATATTATGTAATTACGTACAGACGAACATCTGTCCGGGAATCCTCGTCATTGTCCGCCGCAAACGGTGCACGAAGGACGAGGGCCGTTGTTATCTTATGACATTTATATAAAACCTACTTTCATCAGCCAATTTAAAAGACACTGAGAGGACCTGCTTGGTTACAATCTCTTTTCAGTCAGATAGTTCTAAAACCAAATCTCTAAAATAGGACAATAATATATTTAGACTGTGAAAATAGGTTACACGAATTTGAGACCATAATAAAACCTCACTAAGCTCAACCTTTTTCTATCATATTTTTTTTTAGTCACATAATCACATAATGATCGAAGTTTTTAGGACAAACCTCTTTACATTATGAATAAAAAATCATTCATGAAATAAAACAATGTTTAAATGTACCACATATTAAAACACTGCTTCATTTTGAACTCTTTTATTAAAACAGAATCTCTACTTTAAATTTTATACAATTCGTTATAGCAAACAATTAACACTAATCCAGAACATGTTACTCAGCGCCATTAGCGTGAAACTTCACATAATGAGGAGTGAATTTAAGGGACTCTGTACGTTTGCAATTTAAGCTTTCAACAAAATTAATTGTTTTCCGCTTTAATTATTAAACTACTAGCTGTTTGTAGAAACATGCTGTCATTTTTGTTAGCCCGTCTACTAGATTAAACAAAACTATGATTTTAAACTTTGGTATGTTTTATGAAACATTAATGTTCGGAATTTACTATGAATAAAAAAAAACTTTTTAATCTGATTGTGTTTGGTTGATGTTAAAACCCTCGTGTTTAATAATTATAATATTGAAAGTTCAACGTCGATGCCTAATGAAATTCATCCAAACCATACTACGGTACCGCTACGTGACGTAGCACAATTGCAACTAGTGCTACGTTCCCCGTAGACAAGACTTATTACAGCTACGAACAGCCTAGCACCCCACGTACCCAAAAGAGGCAGCTATAACTTTGTGGGGTGGTTAAAGAGATAAAGTAACAACCTTTTAAGGTTACTATAGTATAGAATTTCTTTTCCGCATGCTAGGGGCCGGGGTTCTCTTCCCGGATCGCAGTAATTTGCTTTCTCGTAAAAGGGGAAAGTAGTTCGTGGTCAAACAAGAGAGCTAACTCTTCTATCTTTCTAAAGACAAGTCTTTGTTTTATGCAAAATGAAGAGAATTTTTAGTGTAGATTACAATGTATGAGGTTTTTCACAGTTCTATATAAAATTGTAGCAAAATTATTTTAAAGATACTTTTTAGTAACCATTTTTCCCACTTACAATGCAAACGCAGGCTGAACCCTACGAGATTTATCAAAATAATGTACTAATTATTTGTACAAATTAAAAAGGTTTACAGAAAACTCCGTAATGGTATAATATGTCTACAGATGATGGCTAATTTTCGAAGCGATTTTAACCATTACAGCATTAATCCTTATCCAATTAAATAGCTTAAATACATTTTTTATTTAATATAGATCTATATGGTCCCTTATAGTACAAGATTTAAATAAATATTTTCGAAGATATTACATAATTATTCAAAATTGCGGAACGCAGCATTTGTGTTTGCTATGTTTTTATATACCTAATTCACAGTTTTTCTATAATATTTAGTATCAGCATTGCACCCGTGCAAAGCCAGGGCGGGTCATTAGTAGACAATGCAAAAAAGTATCATGTTGCTTAAATAATTTATCCAATCCTATCTTAAACAATCCTGAACTGTAGATACAGATCCGTAATTTCACATGATATTGTCAAGTCAGGTTGGCCGAGTGGTCTAAGGCGCCAGATTTAAGCTCTGGTTCCCGAGAGGGAGCGTGGGTTCGAACCCCACACCTGACATTTTGCATTTGTTTGATAAAACTTTTTGTATTTTGTGTTAATTGTTTCAAGTATTTTTATGCATTCTACACTTAAAAATCTTGACTTTCAAAAGTTATGACCTACCCACTAGACATGGTTTGTAAAAACGTTAAACTACAAATAAAATGATAATATGCATATGTATATTTTTTTTTTTGAGTTTTAACCTATTCGGTAGTTTTGTGTTAATTTACTATATTTTTTTAAGTATTGTAATTCCAGTATATTTTATTCTACTTCTCGGTAAAAGTTGTGACTATCAGAGCAAAGACAATATGATAGTGAATTGTGGAGGATAGTTGTATTTTTTATGTAAATGATGTTAATTATGATTATTATTTCTCAACGTTCACACAACGCCATCTAGTCTCAAGTTAAGCATACTTAGTAGCTTGTGTTATGAGTACTAGACAACCGATAAACATACTAATATATTTCTAAATACATACATACTATAGATAAGTACACCCAGACACTGAACAAAATTAAATGATTGTACTCATCACACAAACATTTGTCCTGCGTGGGAATCGAACCCACGACCTCCGGTATAGCAGTCAGGGTCACTAACCACTAGACCAACAGGCCTGTCAAAATGTCAGGCTATGATCGTTAGTAAAATGGTATCTCCTAATGTCTCGTATTGTACCTGTTAGTGCGGAGTGTTCGGCGGGGCTGTAGCACGGCGGCGCCACGCTCGCCTCGGTGGGACTGCACGGCGGGGGCCCCTCGTGCCGCTGCACACCTTTCTTTACCATGTAACAGCGCGGCATGGTGGCCAACGCTGTAACAACAGAAACATGATTATTGGTAAGTAGTAATATAAGCTTTACGTGGGAAAAAAGTAAATTACATGGGATTTATTGGTTAATAGTGATAGTCTGTAGACTTTATTAAGGGATGTATTTGGTAAATAGTCGTCATAAAATTTGTATGTAGTGAATAAAATAATGTTATATAAATTAGTGTTAAAAAAAGAACGGAAATATTAAGAAGGAGTTTAGTAGAATACCGTTTCTTGACTCCATAATCTTTCTATATCTTTAGTTTGTCATAGCATTGTGTGAATATTTGATGAAGCTGATTTTTTATTTAACATGTAGTATTACGATTTACCTTAAATCAAGGGTTTTTTTTTAAACCGAGCTATTAAGAAATGTTCCATTAATCAGAGCAAAACAATACATAGTAATGTTAAAATTAAATGTTCATGTTAATTGCAATCAGTATCAGTATTGATCTCTACAATATGACTAGCACGCAAAAACAACAAATCATTTTATCCTTTATCCTTTCTTTCAAAACGAATCATCTAATTCACTAACATAAACAAAACAGATAAATCGCTCTCAATACTCCAGTTTAAAATATCTCTAGAAGAATAAACAAGCACAAAATAAGAGGTGGCACAACCTACGGAACCACTCGAGCAAAAACACTCGAAAGCAATTCACATTGTTATTGTACGGTCCGCAACACAAGTTAGCTAACACAATCAGATTCTACAAATAACCAGTACATCTATAAGTAGATTTATGGAGTTCGATAACAAAACAATCTTGACTTCTAGTATAGTCGAATATTAAAAAATTATAGATTCAGTTCATATTAGCCACTGAAAATGTTGGCACTTTTTAAATCGAATTGATAACTTTCGTTGCTGATTGTACCTCGCATTCTATTGAAAACATTCACAATTTTTGCTATATTAAATACCAATGCGCCCCATTCCGTGTTTGTTTGCACTGTGATTCAATCAAACGGAAACAGGTTGTGTTTTGTTTAAGCAATGCCTATTAATAGCTTCGTGAAATAACAGCGACGTAATTGAGTTCACAGAAAATAATGTTTCGATGGAAATAAAATACGGTAGGTTCATATTTTGAATACCAATTTAATGCATTTGTGTACTTCGAACATTGCAACACCAATAAAGTATTGAGTTTAAAAAAACCTTGATACTTTGGTACAACTTTTGAATAGTTTCTGATAGAGCATAAAAGCTTTCAATTATATAAATGGGCCACAAGAGAAATATCTTAAATTATAACAGAATTATTCAAACAACTTGTATAGTTGGCATTAATCTTTATTTATCAAAAAATCTGATCCGAAAACGCTAACATTTTGCATCAAAACCGTATACAATAAAATCCGTATCGCTACAAACTTTCAACCGACATTCATACAAAAATACCTCTAAAAGGAAAATAGTAAAAGATATCGGAACGACAAAATGTTTTTGAAGTTCGGTCGCTGCGAATAGGGGGGAGGTGGGGGGGAGAAGAAGGATCTTGGGAAATGCGGTCACGAAGTTCTGTGGAGACGGTCTTACAAGTACACTGTACATTCAACAGTATGATCCTGGATGAAAGATACGTTGAACGAACATCGTGTATTTAAAAGTTGGGTTTTATGCAAAGGGGGATATTAAAAGAACGGTGTTAGTTGTTATAGTTATGAAATATATTATTTACCGATTTTTTTTTTACTGACCGTTCAGATTTTTGAACTACAATATTGTTTTAATAATCGTTAAAACGTGGAAGAATTTGAGGGAGGCCTATGCTCAGGCTACAATAGGCTAGGGAAAAAAACCATCGGTATGTATATAACCTGTAAAACAATGTGTATATAACCTGTCTAGAGTAGTGTTTATGTATTCATGTATATGTTATGGACCAAGTGATTAATGCGGGCATTATTTATAATGCTTGGGCATTATGAATAATGCCTAGCATTATCGGGCTAAGTGATTAATTACTATCTTAACTTCATTATTATCATATCGCTAGGTCATTATTATATTGCTAAATGATAGTTGGGCAATTTGATACTAATGCTATATTTAAGTTGTATCAAGCGCTAAATAAACCATGGCTGCAATTGGGGACACCGTAAGAGTTCGAGTTCCGATGTTGATTGCGGTCGTAATTTTGGAAGAAATAAAAAAAAAACCTAACCTAACCTAACCTAAATTAGGTGAGGTTAGGTTTTTTTTTATTTGTCAAAATCTAATTGTAAATTGAGGTGAAAATATCATCTTATGTTATTTTAATTGTTAAAATAATCTTTATGATATGTACGCTTAAGGCAAATTAAAATACAAATTAATTCTGAAACGAATATCTACTTGTTTTATTACTTTATCTAATTTTTCGAAGATATTATGTATAATAGCTAAACAGTATCTATAATATCCAGATTGATCACTTTGGCTGTAACATTTGTATTACTTTGCCCAAAAGGTGATAGGCCATATGTATAGTGCCCGGTCAATTTGATTATTTGAATAATTATTATCAAAGTGCTCTCTCATATTGGGCATTTTTCATAGTGCCCGGGCATTATGTATACTGCTCAATTTATCACTTGGTCCATAACATATACAAGGACAGATGTAATATAACTCCGCAAACTTTAAAACTGCTATGAATTGGTCCCGTATGTCTTCGTTTCAATAAAGTTTTTTTAATATCAATGAAGAGCTTGTAATTCAAATTACTGTCGACACGTTTTTTTTTACCAATTCGGCAATGTCCTTTTATCATACGTTGTCTTTTTTCCTCACTACACGTCATTTCAAACACTCTACAATTGACGAACTTCAAAACTCAACTCACGTTCAACCTGACTGCAAGCATCTACATATTTTCCAATTAAATACGAACGATCATTTGCCATTCCCTACCATACAAATGTAAATGACAGGTGCTTTCGATGTGTAGGCTTCGAACGTTTCGACTAAATACCATTGAATTAAGTCATTTGCAGGCGCGTGCCCTTTGTCACTTAGCCACGCCGAACGGTAACGAAGCGCGCGTAGAGTCTGAATTAATTATAACCAGACTAAACGGTCCTGATGTTATATTTGTGGAAATATTAATTGTAATACTCAGATTATTCTAGACTCTCCTAATTGAACTAGATTGCATTCAGTATAAATGGAACTAGAACTAGAGTTATATTTGTTATAATTTATACCATCCAAGCGGTATAAATAATTCTAACCTACTCTTAACTAGCTTAACCAACCTAATTTCTTTATATATTATGCATAGCCAAGAAGCAATGTCGAATTGTAATTGAATGCGAGTGATAATAGTTTAATTTTGAACAATTGCGTTAAGTTAATTTGTACTTTGAGCTAATTACTCTGTCGGTGTCTTATTCATTACAAGAGAGACATTTCTCCTTTACAATTCCACTTTAGTAGAATCGCGTTCCAATTTTGATTAAACTTTTCTGTCCTGAACTAATTTACCTGGTCAAAGACAGCGTCAAATTGAACTGTTTCCACTGAAACTGACGTATTATTAAGCTCAAAACCCTTTCTCGCATAAAAGTCTTGCGTACAGGTATTCTATTGTTAAAGGCCGCAGCCTGTAAAACAAACGAGTAATGAACCTATGAAAACGAGAGAAATAACTTTAAGGCTGGCGTTAGCGAATGTAAATTCTAACAGGCCAGTAACCACGCACCAATTTTTTTTTCTTCTTACATTTGATTTATACTCAATCCCATTAAAAAAAACTAGTAGCGAATAATCCAGGAAATTGAGATGCGCGCTACCAATTTTTCTTTATTTAATCAAAACTGTATACAGAACATGATTAATTAAATTTCACTCAAACCAAGAGCGCACCTCTCCCGAACAGAAAATTGTTTACAAATATGGATTTGCAAACAATTCTCAACCTTATGCCAAGAACGTTTCGCTGCAAATGAGCAAAACATTAATCAATAGAAGCTTATACCAGGAATATTTGTGGCCGGCTTTTTTAGCTTTTATTTCACCACGCTCCGCCCGACCAATCATTTGGGAACTGTCTGCGCCGTTGTTTATTTTATTTCCGAACCCAAACGATAGTTAGGAGTTGTTTTTAAAGTCTTGCGACTTAATTGGTATTGACTTTCCACTAGACTTTGTATAAAGTCAATTTAAGGTAAAAGTGCATACGTCTTCTCCGTCGTTTCGGTTTTAAATTTATCTTTGCTTACGAAAAAGCTTTTATCTGCTCGAGGTTCATAAAAAATGTAATATGTCGGGTGGAGGAATATAACAGTGCACGTAAAGAGCTTTGAGCGGGCGGGCTTCCTGCGACACGACCGCCGGCACAATTACATAGAATGCAGTCTTTAAAACAGTGGAGCGTGGGAGCGGGCGTGTGTTACGTGGGCTCCCGCCTCCGCAGGTCAGCTTCCTGCACAAAGCCTGCATAACTTTGTTGGCTGGAATTTTACAGTTATTTGAAATTCAAAAGAAGTTAGTTTGTTACGTTTTTACAACCATTAATGAGATATCGGAAGGTAGCCAGAACTTTGCCGGAGGACATAGGATGGTTTTTCTATCGGAAAAACTGTAGGGAAACTTTCTCTCGTTCGGAGTCGTAGACGAAAAGCCAGTTGGTTAATTAGCCCTCTACTAACTTTTGCTAAACAGTTTTGTTATTCTATCCAGGGCACGTTTTGTAACCAATGTCTTGAAACGTGGCTAATTATATAACTTTATCCTTTTTGCTGTCCGTCACGTCTTACAAGACGAATTAGAATTAGAGATTCTCTTAAGAGAATACGTACGAAAAATATTAAATTAATATTTTCGGGACTTAATAATCAATTTTAAAATTCTGTTTAATCAAGAAATCTTAGTCAAATAATTCAAATATAACGGAAACACAAACACGAAGTACAATATAAACAAAATTGTTAACAATACTTGTTACCAACACAAAAACATTTTGGTGCAAAGAATCTTTACAATTTTCTCGTGCTTTGTGTTACAGCCACCACGGCAGGAAATATGGGCTTGGCATAAATCCAATTCGTATTGACGGATGAGTAGAACTAGCACACAAAAATATTACGAAGCGAGCTACGAATACAGGCTTATAAGCAATTTTATAAAAAAAAAACAGAATCTAGGTGAGGTTGGCCTACCACTGGCTCTTGCCGTTGTGGATAGAGAAGCCGCTCTACATCTTATACATCTGTCTCGCTTTGACAGCTAAAACAGGCTTACTTTAAGAGGTATTGGTGAGCCTTCAGGTGACCTGCAAACGGCGTCTCACGAAATTCAACATGAATACATTTTGACATCGAACTAATGGCTCAAGACGCTGTAGGTAGAGTCTTACTATTTCCATTTTAAATATGTAGAAAAATAGTATAAATAAAGTGAGAATTTTAGGTAATGCAGACTCTTCGTAGCCATTGTAGCTTTTACCTGCGTAGCAAGGTGTTTAAAGCTACGGAATACTAATTACTTTTTAATATTTAAGTAATCACTTTACAAGGTTTTTTCAATTCCATAAATAAAATGTTAATATTTGAGTAATAAGATTGTTTTTACAAAAAATGATTCTTTCTTTTTCTAAATGAATGAATCTCGCCGACTTTAGATGACGGTCAACTCTACATTAAGAGCCTTATCCTTTGCGAGACGAAATTCATTAAATTATTCATAAACGTAGAAATTAATTTTAATTAAAAGACACGGTTGTCAACAAGTTGCATGGTCTGTGAATGGCTGTCGTAGGCGTGAACATCAAACTTCATAAGTATTATTACGACTAAGTTGCTCAAAAAGCAACAAGTAACTTGTTCTGTTTGTTTTGATGGTAACCTTGATTGAAGGCCAAGGAAAGATAGTAAAGCGAAGCTTGAATATAACGGTTTGCTTAACAAAATAATAGTTTATTTAAAAGAAACTCGTTTACACAAATTGAATTGGCATTATTGCAATCACAATAGCTTTGAAAAACTTTAACAGTAGTTTTCGTCATTTTATAGACCAATGGAGTACCTATATTCTCAAATCGTAGAAATAAATACACCAGAAATGTAATAATTATTCAACAAGCTTCAAACTCTAATAAGCGATTTCATTTCTGACGATGTACAACGTCTGCCATTCTCGAAATTATTATTTAAGCGAAACCGGCAAAACAATAGTGAGAGTATCGTTTGAATAGATCAAGTGCCTGCTAGAGTAGCAATGGAGCTTACCATCACCTTGCAAAATATAACTATTACTGTTGTCAGAGCGAGATGGCATTCTTTTAGGCATAGAGCGACGTCTCACTTCCTCCACTGCGACAGTATAATTATAGAGGTGTGAGTAAGCCTGAACGAGGCGGTGTATTTACTTGTGTTATAAGATCACTAAGCTGTTTGTGTAACTAGCCTTACATTTTCCAGCAAAATGTATTTCTGTATTCAAATTATTCGAAAATTAAATACGGCTGCATTTCTGTTTTCAAACTGTTTGAGCGTTAAATTTTAGTTCGTGTTTAATTACATCACGAAGGTGTTTTGAATGGAGGGTGAATTTTGTTTACTTAAAAGACGGTCCTTTTACGGAAGAGTTCAAATAGGTCATAAAATTAAACAGGAAAGATTTTGTTGTACAGGTTGTTTGAAATTGGAATACATTTAATAGAAATTGCGGAAACTCTACGTTTAAATTTTAATACAGGAAATCTGGACGTCAAATGTTTAAGCGCATTATTAACGTGACGATTTAATATTCTCGCATTTTTAATACGACGTTTTAAACCTGCCGTGTGTCTTGGGTCTTACAATATCATTCTAACGCGACATTCTTATTTCCCGGGACGCAAATCGATTTTTATTCGATACTAATTCAATTCGTAGCAAACGTATTCACGGAAGAGCAACATGGAGTCACAATTTTCCAGTCCACAATTCACTGAATTCAAACGTTACCAATTCGAAAGGAATCGATTTTTTACCGAGTATGTGAAACTAGTTCAAGTCATTGTATACGGTTCCGTGAAGTTAGTTTTGAAATTGAAAAGACATTTTAGTGTAAGTTAAAAATATTATAGAATAAAAAAAAAGGTTGAGTAACTATCTTATCATTAAAACTGAATATCAATTTTGGTACAGATACATTATTAATTAATGTCCTAGCCTATTAAACTTACATTGCAAAAGTCTGCGCTCAGACTAAATGCATCCACCTAAAAAACAAAACACCTATTAAAATACTTCGATATAAACTATAAACTTAGTTAACAAACAGCGGTACGAAACAGCAAAGGTACGAAAATTCATAGCGAGCTAAAATACTTCGGAGTTACACAAACAAATAGCTGACGTCACGACGTCGAGTTTCTAGACCAAAGACTGTTATGACAAAGTACCGCCGCAACCGCACACAACGTCACATACGAGTTGACTTAAAGTTCCTCTCGCATGTACCGGAGTGCGGTTTTCATACAAATTGTTATTCCAAGTACATTTCCCTAGCTTGTAGGTAGATATTTTAGTGGCAATTTGGTATGTAACTAATAAAGATGTTGGTATCCTATCCATAGCCCAAACTCGTTTCATCCTTATTATTAACAATAGTTTTGTAGCTATCTCAACAAAGCCACTGCATTATGGACCTGTGTCCCGTGTAAGCTTTTTAAAAGGACCGGGTTTCTTCCCCTAAATTTATTACGAGAATTAAAAAAGATGTAGTAAAAGCAGTAATTGTCCTACTGATTTAACAGCCTACAGCCATGGTAAGACTTGATAAACGCAAGAAAGAGATTAATAGCGGCCTGTGATTCTCTACTGTTTAGCTAGCCCATAAAGAGAAGAAACGAACAATGATTACCACGCTTGTTTACTTGCCGGTTTTAGATGTTGTTCCTTACGATATTCTTCTTTACATCCATACTTAGTTGTGTCTTAGAATAATTATTAAAGTAGAATATTTTTTTTCATTTCTTCTTTTAATAAAGTACATGAAATGACATGTAAAGAGATAATATTCAATGGCAAGGCCATCGCTTAAGATTTAATTTAGATAAAGAAAATGGAAACAAGAACTCTAAACGACCAGTTGCATTCAAAACTACTTAACATTCACCACCATTCCTTGTACAACATTAGCGTAGAGCAACACGTCATATATTAAGCGTTGACGATCTGAATTGATAGTCACTTAATACATTAGCTCCGCTTGATCAAACACAACCTTTGACGAGCATACGTCATGTCACGAGCAATCGTACATCAAAGTAATTGCCTCTCAATATCCCTGATTAGTATTTCTACTTAGTCAATGTTAGAGCAAACACAGTATTGAGTAGGAGTCTAATCGGTGTACTAAGACCTTTAAGCAGGATTGCTGTCGTTGTGCAAGTGCAACAGTGCGGTATTTTGCGCGTATTGGCGTCCCGTTTTTACTGGCAATATTCGCTCGAGTGCGCGAATATTTCAACGAAAACGTCGAATTGTTACAACGTAACGTGACCATGTTATGCTCACTCTCTGTCAGCATTTCACCGAACGCAACTGCGAGCATTCGCACGATAGTTACTAAAAATCTAAGCTTTTACTTGTAGAGCCGGGTCCAGACGGTGCAGATCCGTAGACTGTCCATAGGCCGTGTGGATCGAAAGACACAAACGTTAACCTTTTTTTTCAAGCCTATAGTGTGCCACCGCTGGCCAAAGTCCTTAAACGCTAAATTACTTAATTTTATCATAATTACTTAAAAATATTTGTCTGAACCCAGCTTAATATGCCATTCATGCCTATACGGTCGGTATTAAAGGTATCTTCTAGTGTATGACTAACATTAGCGCATAGATCACTGAACTCTGTAGTAAGCTAATCAAGCAAGACTTGGTTAATCAAACGATGTGTCCGCCTGACTGCTTCACTTGGTTGAGTTTACTCGCCAGCGTTGTTCATATGCTAACACATTAAATGCGTCAGTAAATCTGTTTGTCGGTAGACCTGTCTGTGCGTTAATATTTCAAGCCGTAACCGCTCGATTGATAAATTAAAATCATGTAAGTTTTTTATACTCTGTATTGATATATCTATGCGTATTTTATTACTGGCGACCTGCCCCAGCTTAGTTTGGATGTCATACATTTAAAAATACGTCTTAAAACATTCTACCTATTTCATTACTTTAAAATCCATTAAGTAGTTTTAAAAGCCTAAGCTTTGTTACTTGCGAGATGACGTCAGATCAGAACGTGTGGAAGACGAAGACATGCTGCGCCAATCTTAAATAGACAGTAGTTTAATAAGACATCTTAGTGCCAGTCCCAAAGTAAAACTTGCAGTTGTGACGATGTACTACGCGACTTAGAGCGGTGACACTTTCTCAACTACAACAGTCTTATTTTAAAAGGCTGTCGTAGCCATTAGCCCAATGACGCAATATCGAGGAAAGCTTCATAAATACACGAAAATAAACGAATATCAAATTAATACATTGCGGTTCCGATATGAAACAAATATGTTCTGTCCGAATTGTGCTTGTTTCTGTCTCCACAAACAATGGGAACGTTGGAGTAATGTATGCTCGGTATATGAAATACTAGTATGTCATGAGGTATTTATTGTGTACCTGGTTTTTGGCTGTAATATAGTCCTGTAATTCTATTACAAAATAATTATCATCATTAATTAAAAAAACTCAGCTTTCCGTGTGGTGTCCGGATATTTCCGTGTGGTGTCTGGATATAAAGAATAGCGCCACCCCATATCCTCCACTGGGTCTCATAAGAGGCGACTAATGGACCTTAAGACCTAGTGCACTGTACCAAACACCTTGGGTCACCCGAATGGTGGCGGGTAAACCACCAAATATCGCATTCCCAAAGAGGGTTAGTGTCAGGCAGGCGGCCGACTATAAAACCATAGCCAAATCTATTAGCAACATGTTGAGAAAAAAAAAACATGTTGCGCCGACCCCAAGTAAAATGGGATAAGGGCAGGAAGATGATGATGAATTAAAAAACTCAGCTCATGTCGGTTCAGCTGCCTACATCTCTCTCTACTTCGTGCCAAGTTTTGGAACTCCTTGTACGTCCCATCTTCGACCATTTCTTTTATTTGTGTAACATAACTGTATCTCGGCCTTTCCCTTCATCTTTCCCTTCTATTATATTATTAGGTAGTTGAATAAATCTACAAAATAATGTCAATAGGATATTATATTCATGACCAACAATAAACCACGGGACACCGGTGTCCACGTTTCACATTCAATTTCCGTTTATTTACAGTCCATTGTTTAAACAATACTAAATGAATCGAATCATCAAAACAATTTATTTTAACAATATTTGTATTTATTCTGTTGTTTTTTTCATACGTAACACGCACAAGGTTTTTGTTATTGAAAATTTTGTGATGGTGTTTGCGGCAACCGCTTAAACAATAAATATGAAATAGGTAATTGGATTATCTTTTATTTGTTTTAAATAAACACGTTATTAATCCTGAATTAATTAAATTGTTGTTTAGTTTTTGATAGATGATTCTCATTCGTTTTCTATCTTTTGAACGACTAAAATTACAGTTCTATTTAAAATCACAAAGGGTAGCCCTGAATTTATTGCTATATCTGTCTCTACCAAATTAAATGACAAAGTCAACATGACGTCATAGTGTTTTATGTGAAACTAATCCGGTTCAAAAATAAATTCTTTAAGCAATTCTTCACTTGAATGTCAAAAATCCTAGTTCATTCTCAATTCCTACAATGCAGGAACATGTTTGACCCTAAAACGTCTTTAGAAACTCGCTTCAAGCTAAAAGCAAATCTTTTCAGTCAAGCTTTTGATGGAAAAGTCAGAGCTAAGATCGCAAGTCAATAGAAAACGCTAAGTGCCCCCCAATCTAAATATATGGACACCAAAAGTAAGAAAACGTATAAAACCGTGATTTAATGTAACTAAGTCTCTAGTAAAGTAAAAAATAATAATAATAAACCAGCATTCAAATGTCCTACTAAAGGGTACAGGCCTCTACCCATATTGGGAACGTTTGAGCGTTAATCACCACGCAAAAGCTCACTGCGGGTTAGCGATTTCAGGGTCTAATTAGAAACCAGGATTCCGCGCAATGTTTTTTTAGCACCGTTTATCAGTAGTGTCTAATAAAAATAAAAACTTTGAAAAGTCACATTGAAACTTGCCAGTCATGGGGATCGAAACAACACTCTCGTGCAAAAAATCTGTACATAAAAAGGCCAAAACGACGTTTTAAAGTATACACTTACTTATACTTAAAAGTGACTCAAAGAAAATTTAACGCCAGAAGGATTTACTGTCATTCTAGTTTGCGAACTACTTAAAATGTATTTTTACAGACGGAGTATTTTCAGAATGTAAGTTTGTGTCATAAAGGACGGTGATGCGACGGGCGCTAATGCACTTGCGAAAGGTGGGGAACTAAAAACATGTTGTTTTTATGCTGTTTAGGTGATTGTCTTGAAATCTATAGTTATATAGCTATTTAAAATCGTAGTCTTTATAAAAAGTGTTCATGTCAAAATATCATAATTTAAATGGGTTGAAAATTTTAAGCCTCCACACTAATTTTAACGTTTTCATTGCAAGTACCTTGTTTGTATTGTTATGGTATTATTAACGTCTTCAAGTCGACATTCAAATTCACCAGTCATACTTTTCAGATATCGCGGCCAACTACTAATCGCAACCTAATGCACGCCATGTATTTTGTCCTAATCTATTATTCAAAACCCAATCTAGATCCCAGAAAGTTCATTTCAACTTAAGCTCTATCCCTAATAACCGATCAAAAACAAAACCCCGCTTCAATAAAACATTAGATCGATGCGCTAAATAAACTGTCCCATCCGTATGCAGAAAGGAAAGGCAAACAATTTTAATTGCTGACCAGCCTTTCAGCGCAGAATATTAATTGAGCGGCGCCGTGAGACGGGCTCAATTCAAACGGTTCAAATGATTTGGCACGACTGCAACGCGGCGCGACGCGACCGAGCTGAATACCTTGCCTTCGTGTGGTTCGCATTGTTTTGACGGCAAATTACTGTTATGAGTACAATAGTCGAATGCATAAGAGACAATGTTACACAGCATTAGTCACGAATTGGAAATTTCAAATGCATCGAAATGACATACCTTTTCGATAGTTGACGTGACTGATTTGTCTGTACCTTTCAGCTATTTCAAATGTAACGTGTTACGGTGGTAGTGCTTTATATTATAGGTTTTTAAATCAAATTTATAGCCATTGTAGAGCACACACAAGAATGCGTCGAGCGATTTTAGAAGGTCGTCCTTTGAGTAACCATATATTTTTTAATTGTCATTGTTTTTATTGCATTGTATATAGAATATGCTTTCTTGCATGTTACATTTTCTTAAGAAGTGTAATGAATTAAATTTTCCTTTCAAGATACAGATATTCGCTAACTGATACTGATCGCCGCGTCACTTTTAAAAAGAAAACCCTAAAACTCAACACAATAAAATGTGAAAAACAACTCAATTCCCCAAACATTTTAGCAACGTCGAAACCTGTCAATAAAGTTAAAGCCTATAGTCCAGTTGCCAAAAACCACCTAAAATCGGTATTGTATTGGTTTGACATCTGTCGTAATTTGACCAACACTTTGACAGAATATTAATTACAGCCATTTGTTTGTGTGTGACATTCTTTGGACCGAACGTATGGATTGACCAGCGCGGTATTGGCAGAAAGGAATTTGCGGGAGCTTTCAATAATTACCTGTGGAGAAATAAATTACGCTGCAACTTCTAATTAGTTTTACAGGGTGTTTAAAACTGTTGAATGTTAACACGTGAAAATAAGTTTAAATTAATATATGGTGGTGACGTTGTAGTTAAAAGTTTGTAAGGGCGGTAAACTTGTCTGCTTTGTTTTTTTTTTAATTTAATTTCTCGAGTTCTTTGCACTAGGATACCACCGTAACTACTCATGTTTTTTATTAATCGTACATAGCAAATATGCAAGGACGTGAAGTTTTTTCCATAAAGCTGATTATTTTCAAATAAATTCTCTTACGCTACAGGATTGTTAATTAACCAAAATTGCTATACACAGGCTTAATTTTGAAATAGTCTATTACCTTATTGGCAAAATCATGTTAACCTAGATGCTTTCAATACACCACCTTGCTCTATCAAAACACATTGTACAATAGGATTAACATAGTGGGTATTGGGAGCCCTTTGTAGTAACATTCCCGATAATCACAGATTAGTTTAGCTAAACTAATGTACTTACAACACTGCTAGAAGCGAATGCAGTTATGGCTTTGACGTAGTATTAATTAAATCCGTGTCAAACACAACACTATGTCATTAAAATAGATTAGTGTTGCTGCACGTCATTGTAATAATATCTAATTATGAATATATATTTAGGTAGAAACTAACAGATTTTTCAAAGAAGCAATAGTCTATTTCAAAAAATCTGGGTCCACAAGAAAAAGACTGACGTTTTATGCAATAACATTTCTCTTTTTTTTTTTTTTTTGGATAAAGTTTTTCATTTCTTACAAAAAAGCTAAAGAAAGCTCAGGCGCAACAAACACATTTTTACGTGCCTTTTAAGGCACGTAAAATGCCCAAACCTTTAAAAAAAACGGGCGCGCTTTGGGACCGAACTCGGGATCGTTGACTTGTCAGTCCTGTAGTCTTACCAGTATGCTATTACAACTTCACTCTTTATATAATACTATATAAAAATACTAAGGTTAAACTCCCAAGACGCGATTCCTAAATCATTTGACTGGCCTGTTCGTCTAGTAGTTAGTGGCCCTGACTACTGTACCAGAGGTCGTGGGTTCGATTCCCACCCAGGACAAATGTTTGTGTGATGAGCACAATTATTTGTTCTGTGTCTGGGTGTAATTTATTTATAATATGTAAGTATTTAGAAGCATATAAGTATGTTTATCAGTTTCCTTGTATTCATAAAACAAGCTCTGCTTTTGAGACTAGATGGCGTTGTGTGAAAGTCATGGAATATTTATATTTATTTATTAGATATTATTTCTCAGCATATTCGAGGTAAACAATTGTAGTTTCCCATATTTCTTGCAGACTGTTCCGTCATCCTTATTATTCAGTTCAGTAAGAAGGGAGCGAGGGATAAGCCAACTGTCGCGACTACTTTCCTTTTCCACAGTTTATGTAAAGCTTTACTTATATTTTTATTTAAATACGTCTTATACTGAGTGATATTTATATTGTTAAAATATTTTCTGTACACCTTCTTTTCTTACGGTTTGTGACTAAAATTGAGTCAGAGTGACGTTTCTAAAAATACTTCTATATTTTTCTTCTTTTCTTATACGTAGTGTGACTTTTAAATAATTTGTTACTTTAACTTTTTGGAAATGTACTTTTTATTTCAATTATATTAAAATGAAAATACGTGGACTAGTTCGAGATGGTGCGGAGTAGTGAATTGTAAAAGGGTGTAAGTCACAATTTATCATAGGCAAAAAGAAAATTTTCAATCCATTCAAAAAGGTTTTTTCAATCCTTTAAATTCCGTCCCTCATTAGTAGTTTCCGAAACAATATATTTCTGTACTCATTAATTTTGGGTATTTACATTTCAATACGATTCCATGGTATTATATTGCAGCCAAATACCAGGTAAACAATAAATAACTCATGACACACGAGTATTTCATACACCGAGCATACATTACTCCAACGTTCCCATTGTTTGTGGAGACAGAAACAAGCACAATTCGGACAGCACATATTTGTTTCATATCGGAACCGCAATGTATTAATTTGATATTCATTTATTTTTGTGTATTTATGAAGCTTTTATCGATATTGCGTAATCGGGCTAATGGCTACGACAGCCTTTTAAAATAAGACTGTTGTAGTTCAGAAAGTGTCACCGCTCTATGTCGCGTAGTACAACGGCACAACTGCAAGTTTTACTTTGGGACTGGCACTAAGATGTCTTATAAAATATTGAAAGTGTGTATAAAAAGTTTCAGTATTATGATTTTCATAAATATTTTCATTGACATTAAAAACACATCCCTTTATAAAGTACTTTTCAACCTTTTTTAACGAAAAATCCCTTTAAATCCCTAAAAAAAGTATGAGAGACAATTTAAAGCTTATTTTCACGTTATCCTTTTTGTTACGCTTCTACATTTTGTATTTTTCATCAATCACTGAAACAATGACTGTCGAGTTAATTGTCCAAACCATTTATCGTAGAACCTGCTACGTCGTAGCCGCGTAGCAATGTAGATGGCTACGTCATCTACATCGTTAACCCGTACATACGTATCGTGACAGTTTGCATAACACGAACAATGCCCTATTGAAATGAAACGATGAGATTTAAAAATAGAATGTAGAGCAAACCGTTTTATCACGATAGAGCTATTATGCCTATGATTATGCACAATATGACTTACATAACAATTTAATTATTTACATTTGTTCGTAAATTTAAAGTTCGGATTTCTTACTCAAAGTATAAAACGGAACCTATTATTAAAAATCGTCATCTGTACGTAGGTATGTGTCTCGCTCTTATTCACATACACTAAGTTAAAAAACATTAGCAACTTACATTACCTAATGTACCTCTCAGTACGTACCTGGCTTAATTAATGCAATAATTAAATTGCCTAAATACCGAACCATGTTATTACCAAGGTATTCTGTAATATTCGATACGTGTAATATACTGCAGGCAATATCTATTCGATTACCGCTACGGAGGCTTCTATTTCAGGCTGTATCGACGTCACGCCTAGATAATTACGCCCACTACAGGCTTCAATAATAGGAGCTATTACCTCACCTGGTAATTAAATACGTTACAAAATAGGCCGTATCTTAGGTAATAGGCGAGACAGTGTGAAATCGACCATTTAGTTAGACGATAGGTGTTACGAATATGTAAGAAGGTTTTCTTTAAGTTTAAAAACGAAAAAGTAGAATTAATTCACACAAAGTAAGTCAACGTACACTAGTTCGACTTAATGGTAATGACGTCACTCTTGTGTACAAACTAGTAAAACGTGACGTCACGCGACAGTTCCGAACAATGCAGTTCGAAACAATGTATGTCATGAGTGAAGTAATAAAACATAAAAAAATTAAAGCGAAACATAATCACGTTATTTTTTAATATACGAGATATGATACAAATATTTTTCAATACGTTTATTACCTGCCATTTGATACCCATATTGCTATGGAAAAAAGAAAAAAAAAACATTTTTTTTTAATTGCGGCATAAAATATTTATTTTTAGGTTGCGGGCGCTAGTATTAAAATACAGGTCATGTCTAAAAGTAGTCTCAAATTGGTCTATTCAACTCGTATTTGATGCAAACTACTCTACAATACTCAACATGAACAAACGGCACAATGTAAACTATACGTCATTCTAAAATACCTGTAATTGAAAAGCCTTTGTCACAACCTATGTTTGTTGTAGTGAGAACAATTCATTAGTTGCATTATCGACTAACAAATGAAATTGTATTTGAACCTCATTTGTTAGCGAGCATTCACTTTATTGACTAGTACTTATTTGTTAAACCATTAGTAGGAATACAAACCCAAATTACATCCATCAGTTTGGGCTTATTAGTTAATTTAATAGGAAGTTTAATTCAATACAACATAAAGTACTATCAATAACAAGTGCATTAACACAATCGGATTTACAAAACACTCCACTCTAACAATCAAATGCAATATGTTGTATCGATTCGAAAGCCTTTTATTAAACCAACTCGAATGTTACTGTAATATTGCATTTTCCTAATGCATTGTCACTAAGTAAAATTTTCTGTCCAATCGAATTTTGAAATCACGTCTTAGAATTGCTAATTTAACTTCAAAGATTTTGATATAGATGGCATAAACTAAATAAAAATGTGTCCAACATAAATAAATATTTTATCTTATTGGAAATAAAGTCTATATCAATCGAAGGAAATGTCAAGATTCGTGTAAAGTTCCGTTCCATTTTTCCGCGACGCCCCACAAGTCGAGACATTTCATTTAAGTTCAAACGTTTCTAAAACTATCACCTATGCGGGGCTTGCGCTTGACACGAGGAAATTACAAACTCCAGACCGCTGCGAAAATATTTACCGCCGCTTTCCAAGCAAAGAAATGCGGGGAAGTTGCACGAGGAAATTAAACTCACGTGATTAAAAGACTTCGAGTTTAACCTAATTTATAAGGCGTCTTAAAGTGAAATAAAATCTTGTTAGAGAGTATGTGAAGGGGCTAAAAATAAACCTACGGACCTAAAGTTTTCTTTGAAACTTGAAGCAAAACAAAACGCTTTATGAACTTGATGAAAATTTATACAGAGCTTCGTCGATAATGTTACAAACTTGCTACTATACTGTAAAGTTTTGAGCCATTTCATTAAAGTTCGCATTTACGAGAAGACCGTAACAGTTTATATTATAGACTACCTAGAACTGAAGTCAATTTGATGAGGAGTACTCAAGTTTTGAGCAGTCTGAAGTGTGTGATTAAGTCTGATTAAGTGCCACGCTGATTACACACGCGTAATAGTTCTATTTTAGATAATTGCCTAACCATACTCTTTCTATATGATTAGTTATCCGACCTTCATAATATACATTTGCTTATAAAAGTAAAAATACTGATAATTTCAGCCATATATTAATTTTACTTAATGAGGGTGTGCAATGTATAAAAGGATATAAGGTAAATTAGATAACATGATAGTTCTCGCGTACCTGAACCAAAGATGAAAATTTGAACAAAACATTTGACTTCTATTGACGACCCGATAACATTTATTTCCACAACGCATACATTATGCAACCAGTCAATACAATATGAATAAAAAACTTCATAACGATATAGAACCTCTGCAATATCATTAATTTTAAATAACTGATAACCCACGCGAGTTCATTCACCTCTAAAATACGGCTTCACTAACAGAGCTTAACGTGCGTAATTACACTGCCCTCTGCAAAATATCATACTACTTATCCAGTATGGTTGGGGATTAACGCTGCCATTGAAATTTGAACCTTGAGCTTACTATGTACGAGACCATTTTGAAGCGCTCGATACCATTTCCGATTTCTGCTTTAAATCAGTTTATTTGTACAAACATTTCATTCGTCAGAAGAGCAAGTAATGCGAAATCAATGGTGGTTACAATTAAATCATCAGAAAGCAAAATTAATCTCTCGGAAAAATAATGAGCATTCAGTTTATTTGGGCAAAAATCCAAAATGGCCACCGTATTTTATAAATCGAGTACAATAATAAGAGGTTAAATAAACTGTTTAATTACACTGACACTTAAGTAGCTACATGTATTGTATTTGTTACATATACGGGAATAAACAGTGCCTGAACTAAAACCTGAGTGCTTCTTATGACACAGGGATCCCTCGAGGCGCTACCGTGTCACAGCGACCCAACACGACACCACTTACTTACGTTACTTGCAATTTACTCAACATTTCAGCATTAATGTTACTTAAGAACAATGTAGTGAGTACAACCTACATTCAATTTCGAAATTGCTCTGTTTACTTCCAAGAGCTGTCTTACAAAACATGACATTGTGACCGCGATTATTTGTTACTTAATTTACTTTTAGAACGTGGAACGTAACCTTATGAACCCTTATCTCATGTGTCTCAAACAATGGTATATATGATAGATATGTTAGAGAAACAATCATTTGTCATTAACCAACTACGGCCGAATCTGTCACGACCACGCAAACAGGAATTTTAATTACAATTAAATTGAATCGTGATTCCGCGTCAGTAACAAAGAGTCGACGGGGGTGGTTCAATTTGCGCTGGTTAATTTTTTGCCAACGATATGCATAGGGGAGTGGACACGCTCGTATCACGTTTGTATCCAAATGAAAATGGTAGACGGGCACAAAAAAACGGCATACACTCAATCAACTGCTTCGGATATTCGAAAACAAAGCGGTCGGATACGAGAAAATACTCGAAAATAAACCAGGCGGAATAATGTAAGGGCCCCTGAGAGAAACACGTCTGACGCTGAACCGTAGTTTTTTGATTTGCTTAAAAATACTTGACCGTTTAGATAGTCCGAAGGATTTTTCATTTACGTTATGATATTTATTAGTGTATTTCATTTAACTCTGGACCGGGCAGTTATTTTAAAGGACCTAAAACTGATCTTTGAACGGCTCCAACTAACATTACACTTGAGAAGCAATACGTAAAGTTAAACTGACATGTCTAACCACCCGGCCCTTAAATATTCCGATACACATTTTAAATATTGAATTGCAAGCTATTGAAAGGCTGCGAAGCTTTCTATTGTTGCTTTACTATCTGGTTGCGGATTTGCCAGCGGCAGGTCGACTTCAAACAGTTTATCGGCTTACTATTATTATATTGTTGTCATCTTTAATAGAGTTCAAGAATCCTTTGAAGGGATCTTTAGTCTTTTGTGCTTTTTATAAATAATGTTGATGTATTTTGCTTTATGAATGACGAACAATTTTTAAATAAAATTAAATTGATGTCAAAAGCAATGGTTTTTAAATACTGTAGCAAATGATCAATCAATTATTACTATTAATTAGTAAATCAAAACTAAGGCGTGCCAAACATGTTTCAGGAATAGGTTATTACTTTCTTTAATTAAATTGTACAGTAGCAATATTATAATATGGCTAAATTTGTCAAAAATAAGTATTTTCAAAAAATATGGACGTTTAACCGAACAAAAAAAGCATAATTCAATATGGATTTCATTAATCTTTGATAGTGATCGATAGAATCTAGAAACGATTCGCCGTGAAATTCTACCGCAGATCCTTCTTTTTCTTTTGCTTTTATTTTGTTTAGTACAGAGATATCTTACCAATTACGGTATGGACATGAAAATACAATAAATATACTTTAGATTCTTTTCAAACGAGGTCAATGTCTCAATCAGAATTTTGGAGTAAAAATTTGTTTATAAGTCAGCGAAATCGAAATTGATCTAAAGAATGAAGATTAATATCGACGGGTCCTACGTAGACTGGTGTAACCCGCAAAACACCAAAATACGTTTTTTTGCACCAAAAGCCTTAAAATTACCTTAACTTTATACCCTGTAAAATTTATATTATTTTATTCAGTAATTTCAGAGATACAAACTTGTAAACTAATATAAGTGACATGATTTTTGGCCACACTACCATCAACACTGATGTAAGTCACTTGCATCAGTGTAGGTAGTCGCGTGCGTCGCGTCACGTACGCGCAAGTGCTATTTACTTCAGTATGCGCGCTGCGACGGAGTCGGGAGCACGTTAACACTGGTATAACTGCGTTAACTGCTAATGTATTCTTCTGTATCAAAACTATTTCGTGGCTTGTTTTTAGGGGTTGTGCTACTTTTTTTACATATTTAACTAGTTTTGTTTGCTTTGAGTAAGT
The DNA here is from genome assembly GCA_941860345.1 of Chrysodeixis includens. Lineage (NCBI taxonomy): Eukaryota > Metazoa > Arthropoda > Insecta > Lepidoptera > Noctuidae > Chrysodeixis > Chrysodeixis includens. Next base: position 8,997,286 of record OW796090.1, read on the forward strand.
AGTGGTGAGAATTCAGAACAATTAAGGGCTCACGAGGTCAATTATTAATAAATTTATGCGATAAAAATTGACAAACAAATTACTTAGTTGACAGTACTAATATTTCTACAAAAGGGTTTAATTAATGTTCACCTAATGCAAGATACAGATTGTACTGCTTGTAGATTTGATTGTGCCGCCTGCATTATTTTTTTACGTATAAATTATATAATGTAGACGCACGGTGTACTGCATACTCTTCACACTAAATTATAGAGTTTGTTTTTCCCTTTTTAGTTAGTGGTTGTTTTTTTACAGTCGGGTTTTTTTGTTTTTTTTTTATTATTATTTTATTATTTCAATAAATTTTACACTTATATCAGTATGAATACAAAGTAATAGTATACAAAGTCACATGTGACTTTGTTTTATTTTCTTGATATTGTTATCTCACGTAACCTACATTATTTTAATAATAATATTTATTTACTAATAAAATAAATAGCGATACTACTTTTAATACATTTTTTGCAGCAATTAACGTAAGAAGTTACCAAATTTTGCTACTTGGGAACTGACGAGACAATTTTTTTTTATGTAACCAAGTACATCATTTTTAAAGGTGTAGAAATATTCCAGAGGTGAACAATATAACAATATTCGCAACCTCAGTTTATTTTGGTAAAGTTGTGGTATTGAAAAAACAATTAGGTTCAATCAAAACTTAAGTATAATGACACAAAAGACATTCAAATTAAACTTATAAAGGACTTGGTGGTCGCCAGCAACTTCGACCGCACGAGTGTCGGTTATAACTGGAAAACATTGCCCTCCTCTGACGCAGTCGGTTAAAAAGTCTATGTTTTAATCCAGGTTGTCATACGAAATTTCTTCAAAATTGGTTAAGTCGTTTGAGCGTCAAAGAGTAACAAACATCCAATCGATACTTATGCAACTTTCGCGTTAACTATATTAGTAGGATATTTTCAAATGTATAAAATGCATATTTAAACAAGTATGACGAGTGGTAATGTGATGAGGCATTCGTATGAAGGGTTACACAAATCACCATTTAATACAAGTTGTAAAAATGTAATGAATTTTCCATCATCTGATTTAGACTCTAAGGTCTCATTGCTCTGTTTTTAGGGGTTGTGTTACTTTTTTATACATTTAACAAGTTATGTACACAACTATACACTTGATAGAAGCACATAGTTCGAAAAGAGTTGCACAAAGGTTATACTAATTTCTTTAAAATACCTTTTCTAGCGGATCTGCAAAGGGAGAAATAAATTAGAAACATCAACGTACAAAAACTAGTGGACGTAACTGAACAGACGTAACGTACGTAACTGACGTAACGTAACTGAAAAAAAATAGTGGAAATGCTATTTATAAGAAAAATGACATGAAATTCAAGACAAGCTAGTCTTAAAAATAAAAAAAAACAATTAGGTATTATCGTAAGAAAACCTCTTTAAAAATCAAACCTTTTTTTACTTAAAATAAGAAGATTACATTTTTTTGTTTTATTATTTTTAGGATTGCAAGGCCAATGATTTTATTTTTCATTATTAAGAATGCTACTATCTAATAATAAAGTGTTATTTTGTATTTTAAATGTTTTTATTTAACTTCTTACTACACTAATTTAAATATACACAGTTAATTATAATACAGCAAACTGTTGCAAGTAGCTTTCCAGTACTGAGTAAACTGTTGTAAGTGTTAAAAAGTCGATAAAAGTAGGTATTACTTTTAATATTATAACCTCATATTGGTCAATAACACGGAAATACTATGTTTATAGAGTAAAATCCTTCAGATTTCCTTTATTATAAGTATAAGCAAGTACACTAAATACTGGTATAAGTGGCCACTTGTATCAGTTTACAGGTTCTACCGTAGTAAAAAAAAACAGGCTACATGAATGCAAGTTAACCTATTTTCCAAAGTATAAAAAAAGAAGAAAAACCAATAATGCAGTCTTATTTCTTAAATATCAAAATATAACATACTAAAATTTCAAGGGTTTTTATTGATTTACGACAAAGTTACAAGCGTTTGAACCTTTAAACCGCTCTCTTGAAAAGTTGCATTTTTGCACTTGTACTAGTCTACGTAGGACCCGTCGATATTTCTTTTAAAGCAGCCGAGAAATAAAGCAATATTCTATGAAAAAAAGATGCAAGCATAACATTTTAAGTCGTTCCTAGTAACAGATGTCGACTAATTAAAACATGTAACTAACCTTAACAAACAAGACCCCTGTTTTATCTTACACCGAAAAAACTCACTCATTTCAAACTAAAAACTCGCAGCCAAAATTACTCTGCATACAAAATTATGCGTTGATTCTTTAGCTGACGCTACGGGAAAAATTGAAAAAATACTTTGTAACAAATGCGTTAAAGTTCAAAATCCATTGAGACGACAAAATCCAAGTTTCCTTTATATGTTCGTTAGTCGTGTAATACAAATAATCTATTGACGGAGCTCAAGCTCGGTTCGCTCCTCGGTTTGTTTGCCGATGAATAAGTCCTAGCGCTAATATTGTGCTAACACAGACGGATAATGTTTGAACAGCCGTCTTAGTCTCCAACAATGCAACTTGGATAGAATTTAAATTAATTGTAATAATATTCGGGAAGCTAGATGCAGAAGTTTATTAATTTGCATGATTTACCGGCCGTTGGCGTATTGCAAATGTATGTAACTTTGATATGGGATGTAACATAAGGAAAAACGGCTGTTAGTGTCTGGACGACAATTTATAGATGAGCAAGACGTATGTATTGTCAAAGAAGTTTTTTATTGAATTGAATACTGTAATTACTTTTACACACTACTGAAACAGGGTCGGGCTACCTAGTAAAGTATAAACAGCGTATTAGAATGGATTGTCATTTTCTCTAATATAAATCTCGTAGACTCGTAGAGGACCAATATGTTGGTCCTTGAATAATCTCATGAAAGGACGTTAGTTTCAAAACGAAATGGTGCGCAAAGTTAGTCAAACATCAATGACTGAAAATCCCATTCAGTATATTGCAACGAGCTAAGGATCTTAGAACCAATTCTAAGTTCAGCTAACAGACCGGGCAAGGAATACGCTCCAAGACTCGGACAGCGGACGTAGCTGAAATGGCTGCCAAATTAAAATGGGATTGAACGAACTTGTGCATTTGATGTTGGTAAAACGGTAAGCGAAAAGGACGAGGGTGATTTCGACGTATTGAGTTGATTTTAATGACTAATATGATATGTATGTGTAAACTTATAACATTAAACTCAGTTCAGAAAAGACTATAATATCATAAAACTGAGGTATTCAGATGTTGAATACATTGTTTTTGAAGCATATTTCTCGAGGGTTCACAAACATTGAATTACATGCACAAATACTGGATTACACAAATGAAATTACAGGAATCAAACACGCGACACATCGTACTTGTAACTGGCGTAGTTACTTAAACTACTAAAGAAATCCGTAGTCAAGTCAGTCTTGATATAAAAATCGTTTCAACTGACTGGTTTTCCGAGTATTATCGAATTTATAAGAAAGGCCGCATTTCACTACATTTTTATTCTCATTTCAATGAACCAATAAGTGTCCATTACTCACCGGCTATGCTTTTACCAATAAATGGATTCAACTAAGTGCTGTTATTTATACTGTTCATTTTGAGAGCTAGCTAACCTGGATAAAGCTTACTGCAGCTTATTTCGTCCATTAAAATAGCTCGAGTGTCCATTAGTAGACATTTTCGTTGTTTTTTGCAATAAATGTGAGAGAATGCCTGACAGGGTTCGAATCTAATTTTATTTAGGGATATTTTAGTTATATACTAATTAAGAAATAGAGGTTTCCAAAAACACACTAGCATTTCTCTAGAGCGTTAATTAGTTTTTTTTTTTGTTTGTCCTGGTGGAAAACGTATTAGATCACGTTTTTATTATATACAAAAAGAGCTCCATCGCTTGTCAAATTACAATTTGCACTGAATCCTTAAAAATCCGCAAGAAACAACCTGTTAGAAAATCAATATAAAACTAAACACCGAATAACTAAACCACGTGAGTTAGTAAACTGTTCACGAAATGGAAAACCGTAACCTCATAACGTGTCGAGCAGGAATAGCAATACAAACAACCGACAATCACGGGGTATTTAAGCCGGTTGTGGCATAAAGCATCCAATTCTCGTTTGTCGTATTAGCACATTGGCGAGGGAAAGTTCGTCGGCGACGCTCGGCTCCCCGAAACGTGCGACGCCTCGCGCACAACTTTTTGTAAGCCAAACTTCAACGTGGCGCAGAATTGAAGTGTTATTCATTCCGTTTGAGTCAATTCTAATTCAAATACGGGGCGGTGTGGTTGTCTCGAAAGCGATGCGACGAAGCGACGTCGCGTTTCCTTAACCTTACAACGGATTCTTATATAACCTGTTGTACTTGTGAATATTTAATACACGTGTCGGTGTATGCTTTGATACTGCTTGTGAGCAGTCTCTTTCAGTAATATTTAATTTTCATTTCGCTCTTGTGGTTGGTGCAAAATTTTTCATACAAACATTATCTTAAATTTACAGGCGAATAAATCAGTAATCCGAATTTAATGACGCCATTGATGCCGTCAATCGTTAAACGAGTATCGGAAGTATTGAATGTAAATAATGTAAGTGATATGGAGTTGTTGGCAGTGGGGTGCGGTAGAGGGATCATTCCGCCCGTTGAACAGTGAAATATCAGCGTGCAGTGGATCTGTGCTGAATGCCGGGCGATATTAAATTACGTCTGTTAAATGAGGAGCTAGTGCTATAATGTTACACTTGTTGTATAAAGGGTACAACGTATCAATAGCGACAGGCTTATTCCATGAACTTGTTAAAGAAAGATGATATTCTCTTTTGTGTAAGAAATGTCGTCGACCAGTATTGTCGTTTATCAGAATATTATTTAAATTGGTTATAGAAAGGGCTCGAAACGAAAAGAAGCGATATTGTTAATTTTTAGTTCCAATACTACTACTATAAGTTTTACCTAATCTTAAAAATATGCTATATTAGATAAAATAATATTCGATAGTTCCAATTTATCTCCATTATACACTTATTAGTTTATAATAGCTAATGTAATAGCATAATTATTTTTGCACTAATAATTATTATACAACTTTAATACAGAACACGTTACTCCTGGCCTACAAATACACGATACAAAAATCGTCCATAAACCATTCGTCTGGACGCGCCAGCCAGTTACACGTTAATTTGAGTCAAACGTGTGTAGGGTAATCAATTTGGTATAGCAAGGGAGCGCTCGGCAAGGGTGGCTGCAGGGCCGTCTGGCTATATGGCTGAATGGCCGCATGGCTACGGCCGCATGGCTGCAGCCTCATGGCTATATGCGCTAATAACTATCCGGTGTCCAATTAGAGAAGGGACCGTGCTCACATTCTCACCTGTTACAAAATGACTACAAAGTGTCAACTACATGCTTTGAGCGTCTTTTGTCTTGTCTGAATAAAGACGCCGACGTGTCATTAAAATTTTTCATGAAGAAATAGTGCACATTTTGTTCTAAGAATGTAGTAGACTAAGTAAATCTATTTTTGCTGGCTCATGGTTTTCACAAACTAACGTGCAATAAGCGAATATCGGGTTCGGATTATACGGATACCTATTTCGAATTTTCACTCAACTGTCTCTCTAAAATAACCTGAAACTAAAATCACAAGCAGTCTGAAGTTTGTAGTGTAGTTATTTCAAAAATGTTTGCTACGACGTAGCAACTGTCATGTCTACGACAGCTACGGCACTACGACAAAAGAGGAGTATTTTAAACTTTACCTCTGAGCCACATTTAGGAACTGTGATTTTTCTTCACACCTAAAGTAGATTTTTTAATTCAGTTTTAAAATAGTTATTGACAATTATGTTGTTACATTTTATATTTGATATGTTTAGTCTCATACGCAGAGATGACATAAGTTTGCTCAAGTAATTTGTGAAAGTATTTTTTCTACTGACTCTAAAGTTACAAATTATCAAAGAAACGCAACAAATCATTTGTAAATTGATTCCAAACTTTGCTCGAGTTGAAACCTGAGCTCTCGGCTGTACCTGTATTTCGGGCTTATTAGAATAGGTTCCGTAAAGCCCGAGGTCCATTTGATATTGAGTGATGGAAACCCTTTGTTAGTCCGACTCAGACGCCCGAGGCGAAATGTACATTTGTTAACTTGCAGGATTAAAACATGTATGTATGTGTGTGTGTGTATGTGTGAAGGGCCCCCTGACCGACGCCATTTTGGTCGGACGATGAGGACTGTGAAATAATCTCCTTTAATTATCATGGCTTTAGTGTCTGTTTGTAGTCTGTCTGTCTGTATTTGAGATAGGTTTAGTTTGATCGGTTTGATGAATTCGCTGTAATGATCACGTACTGCGTTTTAAGTGAAAACGTGAATTTAATCATGATTCGTATAAAGTTCGATTTTCATGATCAAATTATGTATTCAATTCTAATTATTAAAATACAATACAACAAAAAAAGTACACATTTCTACAATGACAATATATTATTCCTACAATTTTAATTACATCCGCAGATCTGATCAAAAACTAAATAAACCAAAATGATAATTAACTTTTTTTAACAAACGACTTTTTGATTAAGCATATAAAAAGGCGACGAATCGTTGCAAGAGGGGCGAAAAAACAGTAGATTCTACTACAAAATAGTATTATAATAAAAAGTATAACAACATGTAAACAACTGACTGCTCAAATTATTTATACTAAAAATATAGCTTGGTTTAAAAACATAATCAAGTTTAAATCAAATCGTCAAACAAAATATTTTTTTGCTTAATTGCGCTTTTGTTCAATGTTTTGTTACATCTTATTCGTATGATGATTCATGTTCGGTCGATGTATAACCTAGTGTCAGAGTTTACCGAGTGTCGTATTTGAACTAAGGACCAATAACTAAGTAGCCAAACGGCTATACCACTAGGTAATCACCTACAATGGAATAGGAACCTCACACACATACGATTAAAGTACATAATTAAATACAGTCCGGTAAAGAAGCCGCGATTAATTAGCAGATTAACGGTTCACCTCACGTTATACGCCGCGGCATCGGTTATTTGCGGTTCGTTAGTGAATGAGTCGCGTGAAATTAAAGTTATATTAATTAAATCGTATTAAAAATGTCGCTTCTTTAGTGTAATTTTGAAATATACACCGTGACTTTTAGGTCGTTTTAAAAAAACAGCCCAGTTCATGTATCCAATGACTAGTAAACGTTTATAATAAAAAAATATGTTTTTTTAAGATTTGAATGAATAAAAATATTATTCATTATTATGACACAAGGCAGTTTTACGAACACTCTGTAGTGAGCGCGGTCCGAACCTTGTGCCAAAGGGGCCGCGCGGGCGGCGCGGCGGCGTCTTATCACAGGTCATTCACCTTAGCGTAAAACAGCTGTCTTACTATTGCAATCATAATGTTCGCAGTAAGTATGTAGCATGTATCTTCAACAGTTTGATACGTAAACATTTTTAACAGGATGTTTCATATTTCCAATGTATTATTTATTTTTTTCATGCATATTATTTTAATTAATGATAAAAAAATTATATTCGCGCCTAGAGGTATTTTATGACGGATACATTGTGTGGACGACTTTTTTAAAACGACCTAAAAATCACGGTGTATAGGAAGATAGTACAAACATTTGGGTACATTGTTGGTTCCGGTTCTAAAAAGTTCTTATTTGTATTTGAATAATGTTATTGCTAGCTTTTGTGTCAAGTTTTGACTGCGAGATTGTCGGTTAACATGACAAACAGAAGCCTATGTCCTTTACTGTACAAGTTATACCAGTACCAAGTATTATCAATCCTTGTTGTATCAAAAAACTCTTCCAGTTTTACATTTTCTTTAATAAAATATAAGAATTATTCAGGATGCTGTTCTTAGAATAATGACGAACAAAAGACGATCGCAAAGATCAGTATGTTGTAGTTACAAAAGATTTTAATACTGGCACAGTCAGAGGCATTCCTTTCAATTCGTTAATTATCAATTTTGCTTTCAACAAAGCACTGTTTTGAACCTAGCAACACGTGAAATAAGAGAATTTTCGCAGACACAAAAGGATTCCAAATCATCTTACTATTAACTATGATTTGCTTTGAGAGGCAACAACGACGACGGTACGACGTGCTTCTAAAGCGACGAGTTTATTGAATTTGTCAAAGTTGTCTATTCCTGCTAAAGGGTATTTCACTTAGGTATTACAAATCAGGAGAGCTCTCAAGATAATTATTTGAACACGATACAAAGGGGCAATATCCTCAAAGCCAAAGCGTTTGCCTCGCTTCTTTTTTCAAAAAACAAAAGTCAATTGACAACACTCGAAAACGAATGAAGGCAAGTGGCCAGCGCTAAAATAAAGCAACAAAATGACGCCTAGGGGCCCTAGGGCATATTGATACTTGCCGAAAGGGAGGAATTAAAATACTTTATCCTCCACACCCCGTCCACTGCACGTCGCTTCAGAATAAAAACAAAAGCTAGCGGAATTTGATTATAGGGGGACTTTAGTCTGTCCGAAACGTGACGATATTAAAACGTTTAACGAGACGAAATTGAATGGAGACCGTAATGACGTAAATAGGAAAAGGACATGTATGTAAAGTGACGGGCAAAAACATGTATGTATACGCGACCAATATAATAAAATAATTATGTAAAATGTAAGAATATTGCATCGGCTATGTTCACAATGTCACTAGGATGGGTTTACATGCAATAGCCGTAGTAAGTGGACTGATGGAATCAAAGAGACGATTTAACCTTTAAAGGCGAAATTGTCTGTTGATCAAACACATTGTCTGAAGGAACCCAGTCTACACGTATTCGACCATGCTAAGTGAGTTCCAATGTTCTCAGGTTAGCCTTTTACGTTGGTCTACGTCTTCAGAGGGATGCCTTTGCTTGTATCGGAACAATTCGATCTAAGAGATTTTTGTAAGCGTAAAGTCTTTTAAGAAAAACTTTACATATCTTATACTCAAAAAGTAATCATATATTACACTAGCTGTCCCTGCAAACTTCGTTTCGCTGACAAAAATAATATGAAAACTATCATTTTATTTATAACGAAAAATCCAAATATCTTACGGAACCCTATTTTTTTCCAAAATAAAATACAGTCTATGTTACTCGTGGATAATGTAGCTTTAGAATGGTGAAAGAATTTTCAAAATCGGTCCTGTAGTTTTTGAGCCTATTCAGTACAAACAAACTAAGTTTTCCTCTTTATAATATTAGTGTAGATAAACATTAGGGTGAATAATTTACGGTTTATACATTTGTTTGTCAAAAATAATACAATTCATTTAGAGTGAGAATTGACAATTGTCAATATTACAAACAGAATCCAAATTTATTTACATGTATAAATTAGAATAAGTTTGTTCATTTAACTAATTAGGTTATATAATTGCACACTATATGAACATCGAAAATGGTTTAAGTGCTTAATCCGTTAAGCCTAATTACCTGTAAGGTGAATGTATAATTAACTGTACCAATTAATGCCTCTAATGTACTGTTCACTTAATCGATGACTGCAAACAATCTTACGAATGCATGAATACACATTATGATTAAGTTCAGAAATCAATTTGGTAGATTTAAATCTGGTTAAGTGCGAATCGGACTCGCGACACAGGGGTTAAGAAAAACATTTATTTTTTAGTATTTTCATGTTGTCTTTACTAGCCTGAAAAGACCCACGGCTGGGCGAAGGCCTCCCTACTCTTTTTCAACTTGTATCTCTCAAGAGCCACGAGTGACCGGTTCAGTAAAAATGAATGATGAATTTTCATAATTTACACAAATATCTGTACTATGAGACTATACTGTACTACGGCTACCAAATTTTAGCATTCTGTGTTCACGGAAAGTACACAGTAAGTTTCGATTGAATTAGAAAAATGTTTTCTTTTCCAGCTGTAACAGGCGGTTATAAATACCTCAACGCGTTTCTAATAAAACTGTTCTTAAAAACGACAAAATTATCCAATAAGAGTTGTATTTTTTTTAATATACGGAGCCCTAAATTTACAGAATTAAAGAAAGTAAACTATTTATTTTCTTCTTTTTATCTTATGGTTGGTTGTTTACCAGCCAGCACCAACAAGTCACAGTTTATTCCGCTCGCACTTGTGGCTTGAGATACCCTTAAAACATTCTCAGGTGCGCGTCTCCTCACGATAATTTCCTTCACCACTTTTAACAAGTGACAATCACTTTATAATTGGAACTAAATATTGTTTACAGTTGAATAAAATGCTTAAAACTGTGTGTGCGGTGGCGGGAACGGACGGGAATGGTAAATACAACACTTGTTTAAAAGGGGCGCGAATTTCTTAGTATATTGATAGTATAGTGTGACGTGGCCACCGGTGGTACTCCGTGCTCCACGGGTGGTACACGTTCGAAACGTGTTGAGTACGAATCGAAGGTGCTAATTGGATTACTAGCACACAGTTGCACACGCATGCATGTACTCTATCTACACTGTCTGCTACTGAAGATAAAGTTAACATTATGAATAGTACTTTATTTATTGGCTTTGACAGCAAAAATGACAATTACTTCTTTAAGAAGCAAAAATTTTAATAAGCGGTTCTTTCAAACTCAATACTGAAATTAAGCTCAATTGAATCAGGCTTATGAGTGTGTAAGAATGACCAATACATTACAAACTTTGACAGTTACAAGGAATATGAACAAAACCATTAAGGCAGCCATAATCAAATAAAACTGAGTTACATGGAATATTGACGAGCATAGGGAAATGTGTCGCTAAGGTTGATCGCCATCTCCAAATAGTGACACAAAACCAATCCTAAGTTCCACTTCCATTTACATTTCTCTGTTCTTTATTGAAATCGGACACGGTACGGTAAGTCCGTTTCCACTTTTAAATTCTTTATAGAATAATATAAAGCATTTTCCCTCACTCTCGCTGTAACGCCGCGTTAATTCTGTACGAGTCCTCGAGATCTGCTTGAGAGGAGTATTTTTATGTCAAGATGTTGGTTTCCTCATATTTCATGGCACTAGAATTTTCCGGTGTACTGTTACTGAGAGATGCTGTGGGTCTCTTTTACCATTGTTTAATTTATTCATAGAAGTCGTTTTGAATGAGAATGAATGACATTTTTTTGCAGGTTTATTGTTTTTGACAAAAAAATCAGGGGTAAAAAATCTAGTAGAATTGGAACTGGCCTCAAACTGGCTAAAAATCCTCTATACGTCCTTGAATCGATATATCGAACATTTATTCAATTACATGATTTACAATATCCCCCAAAATCGAAACAGAAATCCAGTTTCTATTAAACATACGCCTTCACAACTAATACGATTAAACTCGCAACCGAAAATTAAATTCATCCCGAAACGTACGGCAGAGCAGAAGCTATGCATAAATTGGATAGTCAGCCAATTTATTGATGACAACCGGACAAGCTAGTAACAGATTTGATTGCGCTTGTGTGACGTACAAATCTATGATATAGTGGGAGAGCCTTTATGCCGCGGTTAGAGAACGGACAGCTGTAGCCCGTCCTCGCAAATTGTAATGGACAAGCGCTATTAATTTTCCATCCTACTCTTCAATGTGACTGAACCGAAAATTGAGGAATGGATATTCAAAGGATTTGTACGATACAAATTAGATAGGCGTTAGTGTTCTGTTTGTATTGAAGAAGTAATTTTTTGTTGTAACGTGACGAACTAAAAAAATCATATTTTTACTTTTGTCAAGCTTTAAAACAAGTGACTTTTAACATAAGTAGAAATGCTTGAATGTATAGCCAAGACTTTTCGATTAGCTATGTGATTTAGACTTGTCACTTTTAAACATGTAATAACGTAATCGATAAAATCGTTTAATTCGACAATCAAACTAGATAAAAAAAATATTATGTTTTATCAGAAACTATACAAGTTTATCAAAACAAACCACTAATTTGCCTTATAGACACAGAAAACTGACTTAAAATTCAATCAAAGACTTTAAAATGAAGAAATCATATTTCTTTATACGTGACCTATATTGCGTCTCTAACATGTTGCAGACAACTGCTCTTATCCCATCACAATATCAGGTAACACAAGAAATAAATAGAACACAATAGAAACAATATTTGTCTTTTTCCACACAATATTCCACATCCTACCAGCTTAACGGTAATTATTTATCTACTTCTTTTATCTCAATTAGCGAGTTATCTTTTATTTTATTTTCTTGAGGTATTTGTTACAATGCTACACATTTATAAGTCATGTGTAAAATTTATTTGTTTGTCTACTTTTTTGTACAGTTATGTTGTTGTAGAATATTAGATAAAAAAAACAATCAAAATACATGTCACGATGTAACTTCGATGCAAAACTCTGAATAGATATATTATGTGAAGTGGTCATTAATTTCAATATCATAAACGCAAAAGTACCTCTCCATTATTTTTTTACTAAACTGCTTAATTAGAATGGTGTGTGGTATGATGCATGAGAATAGCTTGAAGTTATAGTAATAATATATCCTACTTTTTAATGCAAAAATCAACCTGCACACGGGCGAAGCTGTTGGGCCGAAATTATTTTTAGAAATAATATACCTACATATATTTAAAGACGATTATTTTTCTCATATTCATGTTTGTTTCTTCTGATATATGTATTTCTTATTAATTCATATATGCAGCGCGTTAGTTAAAAAGTAATTATCTGTATTTCTTTATTTACTGGTTCATATAAAATCCACCAACTGATGACGAACTAGTTCACTGAATCATGTTTTTTAAAATCATTACATCTAATTCGCAAGTGCATGTTTTCAAATTGTAGCACTATTTGTCCGTATTTGTAAATGTTTTTGAACGATGTTTAACTTGTTTAGCGGTTATCACTAGTTAATTAGTTAGTGAATTAATTTTGGTATAATGAATGTAACTAACCGCTAGAAGGCAAAATGTTTACACAAGCGCTACACGTTTCGGTCGGAAATTTACTTGTTGATAATAGTTTAAATTTAATTAAGGATTTAATTATTTAGTCATTCAAGCCGGGAAATTGTTTTATATATACATTTCTGTTTATATTTATTCTACGTTTATTTTTCAAAAATGTTTGTAATTTAACACCGCTTGTTGTAATTGTAAATCGACTCGCACACGAAGAATTCTGTAACATTTTTAATAAAAACAGCATTAAATATTTGCTTCTATTTTCAAGTAGTGGTTGTTCCACCGCTAATGGAAATACGTCATCTGTGAAAATTTCAACAGTCTTATTATCAGTCTTTAAAGAAGACAGTTTACAGCCCGGAGGCAGACGGCTAGACAGACAGACAGCGGAGTTTCAGTAATAGGGTCTCATGTTACACTTTACGTAAAGAACACATTAAAAGCCTTGGCGATATACACTCTCTTTCTATTCATGTTAATTTAGTACACACATTAAAAGTATTGGCGACATAGGGACTTCTTCTCTTTGAGTTAATTTACAATCTGGTGTTATACTTAAATCTTCTGACGTATCACCCTTGCCTAATTCTCAGGTTTGATTTCCTCACGATATTTTCCTTAACCGTTTTTAGTTTGACAGCAATTAAGCCGAAATGTCGGGAGAAAAGAAGTATCGAATTACGTCGCGAATAAAACTCATTTGTTGTCTTAAATATGTGTTCAAGTCGCGAAAGGTTAAAAACATTTAAGAGCTAATTACTAATATGCACTTTAAGTCGACTTTAGTTATGTTATATGTATGTATATAAAGTAGACTTTATGTTATATTCGAGCACGTGATCAAAATCAAGCTACTAGTATATGCCAGGGTGTCACCGTCAACGGAAACGTCTAGGAGGACATCATCATCATCATCATCAAGTCGTGTCACTCACAGTAATATTTATTGAAGCAGAATGCCTCTATATTGTAATAGTAGGTTCCGTTCTCTGTACATACATACATAAACGTCACGCTTCTTTCCCTTGGGGGTAGGCAGAGATCATATCTTTCCATTTGCTACGATCCTGGCATACCACTTTAGTTTCATCCACACTCATCAATAGATACCTATAGAAAAGTGCTACAGACATGTGCACTCTGTAGATACATGTATAGATGCTATAGTTAGTGTTGACGAGTTCACAATAATCAGATTATGTAGTGTTAACTCGATGCCGTACGTGTGGCTCCGACGTGGCGGGCTGCAGCTATTTTTGTTTGTGTGATATAACTAGTTTGTTAACGGAATTGGCTGGCTTTTAATGCAGTCTACAGGTTTTACATAAAATAGTTATTTGAAACCTGGCATTATTTATACGATTCAGAACTAATAGGTAATATTAGATTTAATTAGGTACGAGTATTTAATAATGGTTTTTCCTCTCTCCTACAAATATGCTGTGCCAAATAGGGTCCATAATTGTTTCTATATCTATTCTATCAATTCTCAAAATGAACATTATGGAAGCAATCAATATTAAGTATTGAGTAGGTAAATATTACGAAATAGATGTAGGACAATAGCACTGCGTCATCTTTAATCGTTTATACGATGCGGTGCAATGTTAACGAAAGGGTATCTATTATATTCTCTGTAAACACGCTAAAATTTATAAAAGATATCAATTTGCTTCTGAACATCTAAGCCCTATTTTGATTCTAAAACAGACATTTTAAAAAAGTAACTTATGGAGTTTCTTGCCGGTTCTTCTCCATAAAAACGTCATTTTGAACCGCGCAACTAGATTCAGCAACGTTTTGAAAGTGCCTGAAAAGGCTGACTCGGAATAAAAACCTTCAGATTTTGATTGAAGATTTTGTAGTCATCATATATTATTAAATTATTAATTTTAATGTCTTGTTTACTGAAGCCTAATGAAGATAGACAGATGGCCACAGACGTCTGGCAGACAGGAATGACAGCACCTGTCTATCGGTTATCGCGTTAACGTTGACCGCAACGTCAAAACATTATTGGCTGCCGAATTCGTCTTGTACACCGTAATTGTGATGAAAATTCATGCAAATCGGACGAATCGTTCGCAATCTGTTTAGTATTAGCTTTTAATGTTAAATATTAATGTAAACCGGACAAATCGTCCGTCATTTGTTTAATATAATTGCATTTGTGGAATACAGT
Source organism: Chrysodeixis includens (assembly GCA_941860345.1). Taxonomy (NCBI): domain Eukaryota; kingdom Metazoa; phylum Arthropoda; class Insecta; order Lepidoptera; family Noctuidae; genus Chrysodeixis; species Chrysodeixis includens. The sequence goes on from OW796090.1 coordinate 9,012,515, forward strand.
TTCGAGCGATGCCTTTGAGTCCTCGAAAATCTTGTTCATCCCACTAATATTATAAAGACGAATGTGCATTTGTTTGTTAACTCTTCACGCTCATACCGGTAAGCCAAATTTGATGAAACTTTGTTCAAAATTTTCTGACACCCTAGATTAACAATGACAATTTTTACTTGATTGCGTAAAAGGTTATTGTTTTTTGTAAGCATAATGGCTTTTACAGTGTTGACAATGCATAGTTATTGAACGTTTTCAGCAATTCATGATCGACACGCGCACACTATTATTCTCAGTATGTATTTTATTGACCATAATTCTGTGTGTAGAGGATCTTATGGTAAAATAGTATATTGTTTCAAACGCGAGGCAAAGCAAGTCTGCTCTGACGTCATTAGTCTCCCAGCTACCGTCCTGCAAAATCACAAGGATACCTACATGCTTTGATTGGCACTAAAATAGCAGGTATTCAAAACTCGCTTCTGATTCAAAGGGCGTAAGCTCCATTTTTGCAAATAATTACCCCCACTGACCTGATCTATCGTAACGTACGTAAAAAAGTTTTTAACTAGACCCTTATATACAAAAACCTGAGGCTTGATCTTACTTTTCGCGCGCTAATTGGGTAATAGTGGGGCTCATAGTTTGTTTACCGAGTTCCCGAAAACTTTTAAGGGTGAAAACAATTGGCAATCAACGCAATATTATTCATGCTGGAAAGTAGTTCAATTGGTAATGCAATTACGTACAATACAAGCACCTTTTTTATTTAACCTATTTTGTGTCCCGCTTATAAACAGTGGTTTCCTCCATTTTGTTCTGTTCTGAGCCACCGTCATACCATTTAGGAGAAATCGATGTCATTTCATTACCGTCTCCTCGGCAGATCTTGTATACGAGTTTCGGCTTTAGGAACTGCAAACGACTACAACAGTTTCATTTCTAAAAACTTTTGAGAACACAACTAAACAAATGTATCTAAATTTTACAATATTTTATGATTGAAGACCAAAAATTATTAATAATACTGTGTTTTATGTTTATCTTTGCTCCAACTCTGGGTACAATCTACTAGTCTAAAAGAACCATGTAAAAAGTTAAAACTACTCTGTAATATTAATAAAGCAGACATCTACAACGATACTAAAACATTATTATAAAAGTACTTTTTTTAAAAGCTCTTCAGACATTATAAAAGTACTTTGAAAGAGTTCAGACATTATAAAAGTACTTTCAAAAGAGTTCAGACCGAGTAACTACCTTATATTTATGTAAAAGTTGAGTTTCAATCCATTAGTTTGAAGTAATTGGATTGAGTTCCACGTACGTAGGTAGTGAATACGGTATCTTTACAGTTCTGAAGTTATTACTTTAAACTTTATTCAAATCATCTTAATATAGACTAAGTCCATTAGATGAAAAGGATTTTTAGCTCACTAGAAATGTAGTACATTGAAAAATCCTTCAAAAGGAAAATGTTATTTTACCTTTTTGTAATCATACATAGTACGGTGGGTTTACGAACGAATTCGCGGCTATCAAAGCAAGCTGTCCAATCAATATTTTCAGTTCCGGCTTAAATCCCCATGCCTTCCTCCGCTATTAGTGTACCGAAAAACAAAATATCGTTTATAAAAGCGAATAGCCGAAAATATTACCAAACGTTGCCGGAAAACATTTTACAAATACAAAAAATTCAATATGTGAAAGATATTTTTATTGAAATCGTTTAATGTCTCTCAATCATCCCTCTCCAAACAATATGAGGATTACAGCAAATATGAAATGTATAAAATATTATTGTTTATTTTTTATTGAGTAATAACTTTCAAAATTATAAAAAAAACCTAGTGTTATTAAAAACCCGCTCAGTATAATATCCTTGTTTTAAAACTCAACCAAAAAAATAACGCGCGTTTTCTTGATGCGTCTACAAGTCATTTGTTCACGAGCCGAAAATAATATTCAAAATAGTTTGCATAAAAGTGCCATTAAACGCGAGCCCTAACGAGGGGAAACAGCAACGTACCATGTTACAGTAACACAAGCAAGCCCCGGTTGCCCCGGGCGACCATTATTGGCGCAGATATGAATTCCGCCATTGTAATTAATACCTGGCTAATAAACCAACCAATCTACGTCCCCGGGCAGTCTGACAGAAGCCCAAACACGGATCTTACATCAAAATGGATATTAATTTCAGTATTTTCATAAATCTCTGCGTTTTGACTCCGGGATTAGTCTGAACATAGCTAATTTGTAACTATAAGGTTTGATAACAATATTAACACCAGAATAACTTATGACTCACAGTGAATTGATGTCGACAAAAAACATTTTGAACGCGTATTTTCTTAGTAAATTTAGTCGCTATGTAATTTTATTGAGCGACACTTATCAGCGATATTTTATCAATAAAAAACATTATTTATAATAGAATGATTTTTATTAAATATATCTAAGTGTTTGAACTTTACCAAAGTAGCAGCAATATATTTTTACAGACATTCTATTTGTGCAAATATTCTTCACACTTGACTCATCTTTGTCGCTTCTAACCGAATGCGTTGAACAATTTCCACACCCCCGTTTATTGTATCTACACACCTGAATAGTCTTGTAAACACCAGAGTGGCATCAGAAATTCCTTGTGACGGTAAGCACAATACAATGCAAATCGTCCAATAGCTTAAAGGTGAGATTCACAGCAGGACGTCGTTGTCGGCACGTCAATACATTGACACCCGATTATATCACTTTAAATGAAACGTTTGACCGGAGAACACGTATGTGCCTTTGTGTGCTACTCAACTGCGACGGCATCTCGGATTGCTTTGATCATCGGGTTAATGAATTGATTGTATAGTTAACCCGTAACACATGGTTGACTAGGCGCGTGTGGTTGGATGTTTTATGGCGAGTAAATCGTAAACGGTTAATGAAATATGCTTTGTAAAACCTCAAGTGTATAGATGTGTACTATTGAAATTAGGGATATATGAGGTGTGTACTAATTGAACTATTTTTATATCGATTAAAACAAAATGTTTTGAGTTAAATAATTCATTTATCAAGATTTGCTTTATAACTAGATGCAAGTATAGGTAAAGAATGCTAGTAATAATATAAATAATTTGGACGTAAGAGCTTTATCGTTAATAAGTTCATTTTTATAATAAGTATTAGTTGAATTTCAATTCTATTTAGTTTTGCTTAATTACTCTTACACACCACTCGTTATTGAAGCGAGAAAAGCTAATATTAGGTATAAAAACCGTAAATGTTGATTCTGTCTATAAAGATCGCCCCCATCTACTCGACCCGCTAAATTTCCATTCGATAATATTTTCAAAGTGCCGTGTTAGCGTGCATAATTTGCGCCAGTTTAATATTTAACACTTTGGAGTGTTTGCATAATGCTGGCGTGCCGATGTTGGACGTTTGTGTGCGGAGTCAGTTTCCAGTTCGTGACATCGTAGTTAGAATTCGAAAGCTGTTTTGCTAACTAGTTGTGTTTTAGATTCATTGTAGGGATGTTTTATAACTACTTGAATTAGACATTACGGTATATGAAGGCTTAGATTTTACTTACGTGAGAATAAGTTATTGTGTTCATAAAATCGATAGTCCATATAATATAATTGTACGTAGATGCTAGGTTGGAAGCAATAGTTTGAACGTGAAGCAGTTACAAAGACACACTCATAAACTTTCACATGTATAATATTCCTTAGTGTGGCAGACAAATTTCAGAAACAAAATTAACTTTACCTGCTTCCGTATATTTACAAATAGTCACCAAGAATGCACGAAGTAAAGAAACCGCGTTTAAACCTTTTCTCGGTCAAGCCCTCACTTAAGCAGTAACCGTAAACAAAACATCTTACTTACTTCCCATTTTAAATAAACATTTTATAAAGAATATTCAAAGGACAACCACAAAATCACAAACAATTTGAACCGCGCATTTACAGCCACTGTTCAAAGGATATTATTCTTGGAAGCTCTGAAAAGCGTTATAAAGAATGCTTGAGAAAGACACCGGATAAATGTAGTGCATTTTATTATGCCAACATCCCGAAGATACCTAAATAAATATTCTGAAATACCGGGCTTCACGAAATGTGCACCGTCAAGAGTATCGGACGACGCACGTTATTTGAAACTATGTATAAACTTTTAGGAATATTTTTAAGCCAAGAATTTTATGCACGGCCACGTCAATTGTTTCAATTCTTGTGCCTATCGGGATTGAAATTAAATTAAATGAAATCATTTATTTTGTAAGTAGAATAATCATATCACTTTTACATGTCAAGCAAATATTTTGAGCTCGCTGAATTCGATTGTATTTTTATAGGTTTAAAGGGGGATACAGGTCCCACATGAAGAGGCCTTGACTTTAATCTAACGGATGAGGCATCTACCAAGAGCTTTCAACCCTTGCTCTATGAAAATATAAACATGGACGGACCAAGGTTGTTGATACGTTAATGTATTTAGTAGTAGTATGTAATAACTAGTAAGTTTGCCACGGTCCAAATAGATTGGAACATCTTACACTAGACTATTAAAGTAATAATACTTCATAATACTAATATAATGTCAGGGGCTTTTTATAAATATATTTTTCCTTTAACAATTGCGGCTCTAGCAGTTTCATGCACAATTTTCTTAAGAACGGGAAAGAGGTGAAAGCTAAAGCTTAAAAAATTCGTGAACCACTAAATACTCACAATTTATTTATTTTTCGATTCAAACAGGTCACACTTGGGATACCCACAAACCCTTTACGACTACGTTTAACGATCTGTCTCTAATCTAGTCTGACACTATCAATAACGATCAACCCCTTACTATGTACCCTAAACAGGGACATTTCATTTGTGAAAACGAGACGGCGATATACACTGCACTAGCTCCATCTCATTTTGTCAACAGCAACAGCTTTGCGTCACCCCTGTATTAAGCGTTTATAGTTCAGGCGCAATTCATTAAATATGCATGCGACTATAAAGCAGGGTAGCTGGATAGACAACACCTTGAGATAATCTCCTTGTGATGGATACACAAGCAGATAATCTCAGTATACATGAAGGAAACTGTTCGGTGCTCGCTCTCAGATAAGCGATGATTAACGATCGATTAAGGTGCTTTGTTCTTGGCCTTAAATTTTGCTTTCAAGTGAAAAATCTGTCAAGTGTGAGTCGGTTGACGTACAAAGGCTTTCCCGCCTTAAAAGATAATGTGTTGGAGCGTTTATTTTCTTGTTTTATAGCATGATCTTAAAACAAACTGTATGATAATACTTTAGTTCAGAGGAATCATTTGAGAGTCATGAGACACTAAATACTCCATTTCTCTGACACTTGTAACTAATTGAGGTGTCTTACAATTAAACCAATAGATAGGACAAGGAATTTAGCATAAACATACTCAAAGAATTTATGTAATTAAGAACCCGCAAAAAATAATTCCTATTAGATCCGTATTTATTAGTCACGTACAGTCAGAATCTAAGACGACTCGTATAATTTTCAAAATCTAACCTCCTTTTATAAGAAAACTAACCGATATAACAAACGAGTGAACACTGTTTTCATTCTAGAAGTATTTGTGCTGCAAGGAACATTAACAATCTACCGGATACAACCATTAACACACAGAAAACAATTACTCAAATCCTGCTCACATGTTTCAAAAAATCCCTTTGTAAGATTATACTGTTGTTGTATGCACACAGATTTTGCATCACAAAATTCTGTCGCTCTAGTTTTTGTTCCCCTTATCGGTCTGTCGTGTAGATGCATCAATATGTATTATTCAAACGAACCGGATTCCGATTAGTGTTTTAGTTGTTTTCCCTTGTATATTCACTGGAAGCTTGTTTGAATTTTGTATTAAGACACAACGCTAACTTTGCTTACATTTTGTCGCTTTTGCATACCGTATATTGATTTAAAGTGCCAACGTAAAGTAATTTTCAACATTCTGAACCAACATTTTGCTACAAAACTTTTCTATGTTTCCTCTTTGGTTTGAATTGTGAATTTCTCGCATTGTACCCCTGGCTATACATGAAAGGCATTGTTCTCAACTAAAACACTTTTCAAATTTCTATACATGCAGTGTGAGAGTGCGCTTCGACAAATTGTTCTCTTTATTCCTGTTTCTGGTTTTCATCGGTGGAATTTTACATTTGCATATAACTGGCATTCGTCGTGGTCAAAAAATGGAGTTACGTTTGGTTTTTATTCATTACTTGTAACACTAGATAGTAGCTTAAAGCCAAACTCATAGTATAAAATAATTTTTGACATGAATTTTAAACAAAAAAAATCTTCGACATTCTTAGAATCATAACCTTTATACCACATAATTTTCACACGCTTTTGCTATAATACAGCAAACAACATACAATGTAAAACTGTTAAATTTTCGCTCACCTACATATCATAAAACCACATTCGCTCTGACAAAGTTCTCAAAAATTAATATTTCCGTCAGGTGTGTTGACTGCAGTCGTTAACCAACCCCCGGCGTTGGAACAAACGCAATTGGTTTACTATCTGCGCTCATTTGCAAGTTAGCCAGGCAGCGCGGCCGGGCCTTTGTTCGATTCACATTCGAATTCACGCGAAAACCACGTTTGGAAACAAAACACGCGCGCCTCTCATTCCTGAACGAAACAGTTCAATGAAAGGCTATTGTTGTAGTTCGTAACGTCACACTGTTAAACCATTTCACTATTTAACCTTTGATGGAAGCGTTTTTCAACGAATTCACTAGATTTTTTTGTATTGTACGTTGTTTCTATTGTAACAGTTCTCTAACAGTTTTCGTTTATTATTTTACGCTGTTGCCGTGTTAGAGATACGGGATTTACATCGGTGTCTGTAGGAAAATGTTTTTATGTTTTCGCCTCGACGCGGACGTTGAAGCGGTTGTTTTTCTCTCGCCGGCGCACGTGGCTTCAGATACCCAGCGCATATTTTAATTAACTCAACGTATAATAACAGAAGAGGGGTTATTTGATATCAATTTTTACGGTTCATTGTTTCTGTTCTGCCTTGAGTCCCGGCTGCCTTTGTGGGGGTTTCAAAGCAAAAAATATTTCAGTCTACCTGTTGTATGGACTACTAATGAGTCTGAGTGCGAGGGTTTAATTTAAAATTAATTAAAGCGCACTCATTTGGTAAACTGGCTGTATTTGTAAGGTCAGGCAAGTTGTGTTGTGTGGAGGAAGTTAGAATAGGAATATATAATTTAAAAGCCAATTTTGATATCAAAATGAAGGAATAGAGTAACCATGTTTTATGTAGAGAATAGAAAGTTCATCGCAACTCCTCAGTAATGTAATGGTTTCTATTTTCCTTAAAAGGAACACTAAAATAGTGCAAGAAGTACGCTTTAGGTGACCTTTAAAGAATAAGATAATGCTTTATCCTAGTTACTGAAATGCAATTTAACTTCAAGGCGTTTTTAAATGTCATCTGGAGCCATTTTAAAATGATAGAGATAGTGTCAGACTTGACTTGTGAATACTTATTAAATTTTAATGCTAACGTTTTAAAGGGAAAATGACGCCGTTAAGTTAAAGTAACACAGATTTCTGAGGCTGAATTCAACGAATCTTATCTATTTATCTATTTTCCTTAGAAACAAAAATACACCGATAGCCTTTAGATACTTAGCTATATACATTTTATATGTTCTAATCAGACACAAAGTGGAACAGTACGTTTTTAATGCACGCTATTTTACACACGTAAACCTTTATATAATTATTTTTTAGACTGAATTCAACAGTCTCATTCCCTATCCTTTTCTAATTAGGGGAACTAGGGGCATGATGGGGACGCTAAGGGAAAACTACAAAAATACACAGATCTAATTAATATAATGTTTTCATTTATTTATGGCACATTAGTTACTTAATCAACTACAAATTGGCATATTCTTTGGACGGACATGTCATCACAATTTTTCATTATTAATTATTTTTTAATAACACATAAAAAAACCATCTTACCCCACGTACGGGGTAAGATGGTTTACGATAAATGCGGCCAGATGGGTCTAGGGTACTATGGTCTAAGGCCGCCTTCCTATATCCTGACTTTTTTGTCATAACTTTATCTATTAAGACTTTTTGTCTTTTTCTTGTAGTTTCTAACCATTTTTATCTGAAAAAGAAAAATGTAATGAGATCAATATTTTAGGCTGTGATGATGAATTTCTTTTTGTGAATCAATCTATCTGTAAACTGAAAAACAAAACACAACCTAGTAATGGTTAAGTAATAACTTGTTTGAAAATCGATGGGCCATGATGAATCTCATTATACCCTGTAGGACCTACACCATCTTGCACCTGTCACTATTTTTTTAAATATTTAAATTTTTAAAATAAGTGCTTGGGACTAGAATGATTTTGGATGTGCCTATCAACAGCAAGTAAAATGTAAAAACAAAGTGCATAAACACAATGAGTTCAACTGTTTTTCTTACCTTTTTCTAATGTCGTTCACGTGCACATAATATTATATTAATTAGATTATTAGATGCGCTGTAGCAGTAATTAGTTTACAAACGAAGAACGCACGCACTCTCACCGACTGTTATGGCCGCACTGAGTATTGTTCGATAGCAGCTTCTGATTGGCTAATGCGCCGTGTCATAGGAACGTTGGGATTTTCGTATGAGTGCGTGACCCCGTCTTACCTCATGGCCCCATCATGCCCCTAGTTCCCTTACGTATAAATGAGAAAGACACCTTTTTTATTCTCACAGTTTATTATAACACATTTCTATGGCAAAATTTAACAGCCAATTCCGTGGATTCTTTTCAAATCACGAACTAACGATGAAGACGACGATGAAACCAAAATTTTATTTTTTACAAGTTTTAATACACATTTCTAAGACATTCAACAGCGAGATCCTCTATCCTTTTCCAATCACATACAAACGAAAAAGACACTGAAACGCTACAATACAGATACATAGACTGAATTCAACAGTCTCATTCCCTATCCTTTTCAAATCACGAACTAACGAAAAAGACGCCTTAAACCAAAATTTTGTTTTTTGCAAGTTTATACATAATTCTAAGACAGCATTCAACAGCGACATCTTCCATCCTTTTCCAATCACATACAAATGAAAAAGACACCGATAGGCTACAATACAGATACATAGTTGGGAACAGAATCAGGGTCAGCATCAACGTATAGATTATAAGGACTGTTACATAGACTGAATTCAACAGTCACATCCTCTCCTTTTCAAATCACGAACTAACGAAAGCGACACCTTAAAAAAAATTGTTATTAAGTCACAAGCTTTAACACACATTTCTTAGATATAATTCAACAGCTACATCCTCTATCCTTCTCCAATCCCCTACAATTGAAAAAGTCCACCTATAGCCCAACATTTTTTTTTAAGTCACAGGTTTTAACACACTAAGACATGTTTCTAAGATAGATTCAACAGCAACAGCTCCATCCTTTTCCAATCACATACAAACGAAAAAGACACAGATACATAGTTGGGAACAGAATCAGGGTCAGCATCAACGTATAGATTGTAGGGGCTGTGATAAGGCTGCGGCACTGTGCCCGTGTGGAACGCGCATGTGCTGTCGATAAGGACGCGGCAGTCGCAAGACAGTGTGGGAGAAAACACGGCTAATAACGACAGCTTTGGAAATAGAAATTAAGGAAAATTAAGGGATACGTTGGGAGTTTGTTTGAGGAAATGAAGTGAAATTATTTAGTTTGTAACTAGGATAGTTATATCAATTTTATAAGTCATATATATTTTGAGCATGCTGGATTCGACATTACAACATTTCACTAACTGACTACCCTGAAAAGGAATGTCGAAATAAACTCAGAGGAGGACAGGTTTTAATTTCTTTAGAGGTAATTAAAAGGAGGTAATTTAATTGAGGAATATGGGCATAGCAATAAAACCACGACTTAGTTATAGCGCGTATATTTGCAGAGAGAGGGAGTGACGCCGTAACGCGTACCATAGATTATAAAAGTTAGTGAGTTCCCGCCATTTACTGACATCACACCTCCACCGCTAACTTACAATAAATCTCTAATTATAATTAATTAAATCTGTGACATCCATATTTATTATAACAATAGTTTCCTCGATTGAGGTAAGGTAATTAATTCTACTACAAATCTATCCTATATCTAACCGGTTTCCGTATCCGCCTGGGACAGCGACTCACCGGTGGCACAGATGGCGATGGTAGTTCAGGTGAGGGTTGTTCAGACGGAACACCTTCTCGTTCGTCCTGGTTAATATCTACATTTTCTGGTTCTGGCAGAGCTACTTCCTCTGTACCTTCGCTTAAAGGCTCGACAACATTCCCCTCACCTCGCGTACTCTCATCATTATCTCCTTCTGGACAGGTAACATTAGAAAATCGGGACCTACGACGCATTTGATCTATGTGTCTTTTGTAAATTTGACCGCTATCCGCCACTACTGAATACCTACGTAAACTGTCCACACCACGCACAGTCCCTTTCACCCATTTATCTCCCGAGCCGTACTCCCGTGCCCAAATTGAATCTCCCTCTTTAAATTTACGAGGGGTTCCACCCGCCTGTTCTACCTGACGCGTCTGCGCTTCTCGTACTCTGTTTTCAATGACACGATCAGTACGCAACAAATCTAGTCTCGACCGTAAGGTCCGTCTCTGCAACAGCATGGCTGGTGTTTCCCCGGTGGTACCGTGTACCGTATTGCGGTAAGCTAAAAGAAAGGTTTGTAAAGCCGTATCAATGTCTGCCTGGTCCCTATACGCTTTCTTTATTGCTCGTTTGCATATCTTAACTGCGTTCTCTGCTGCCCCGTTTGAGGAGGGGTGATAAGCCGGTGAAAAATATTGTTTTATCCCATTATTTTCAAGGAATTGTTTGAATTCAGTACTGGTGAATGGTGGGCCTTGATCCGAAACCAATTCTTCTGGTAGACCGAATCTCGCGAATGTGGATCTTAATACTTTAATAACCTTAGACGCGTTAGTACCCTTCATCTCAAAAACTTCTATCCACTTGGAAGTAGAATCAATTAAAACGAAAAACGTTAAACCTCTGTACGGGCCTAGAAAATCAACGTGCAGCCTAGTCCAGGGACGCGTGTGGTACGGCCACGGCTGTATTGGAGCCCGGTGAGGGGCATCCGCCTCTGCCGCACAAGTTTCACACTGCTTGCATATTTCCTCCACCGCAGCATCTATGTTCGGCCACCACACGTAGCTACGAGCTAGACTTTTTGTCTTCACTATCCCCATGTGGCTACTGTGAAGTTGTTTTAAAACTTTATTTTGTAATGAAAATGGTACGACCATACGGTAACCCCACATTAAGCACCCGCATTCCGTATATAGCTCATTACGTCTTCTAAAATATGGTTGAATCAATTCATCTGAACAAGTTAGAGGCCAACCCGATTGGGTATACGTTAAAATTCTACTTAAGATATTATCCCGAGCTGTTGCTTCTTTAACATCTTTACTGGTAATTGGTAAAAAATCTTCTACAAAATTAACGTAAGTGTTATCGTCCCGTACTCCTAAATTATTAACTTCTGTGCATGGCAATCGTGACAACGCATCCGCACAGTTCTTACTTGATGATACATACTCAATGTCATAAGAGTAACCTGTCAGTAGCACCGCCCAGCGTTGTAGTCTGGATGCGGCCATTATTGGAATACCTGCTTTATTCCCAAAAATATAAGTTAAAGGCTTATGATCCGTTCGCAATATAAATTTGCGCCCATACAGGTACTGGTGAAATTTACGAATTCCAAACACAATAGCGAGTGCCTCTCTGTCTATTTGTGAGTAGCCGCGCTCGGCTTGCGTCAGCGAGCGCGACGCGTACGCCACCGGCCGCTCGCCGTGCGCGCTCTCGTGTGATATCACCGCGCCTATACCCACGCTGCTCGCGTCTGTCGTCAAAATTATAGGCAGCTCCGGTGTATAGTGCATTAAAACGTCACTACTTGCTAATAAATTTTTAACCTTGGTGAACGCATCTTGACACTCTTTACTCCAATTAAACTGAACACCCACTCTAAGCAAGATATATAGTGGTGCAAGAACTGTACTAATATTCTTTATGAACTTGCCGTAGTACATGACCATGCCTATAAATGCTCTCAGCTCGCTGACGTTAGTAGGGGCGGGTGTTTTAATTATGGCTTTAACCTTATCGGGACACGTGTGAACACCGTTTTTACTAATCGTGTGCCCTAAATAATTAACTGATTCCGCAAAGAATACACACTTTTCTTTCTTAACTCTCAAGCCGTATTGTTTTAATCGATCAAACACCTGACATAAATTTCGCAAGTGAGCTTCCTTAGAAGACCCTGTAATTATAATATCATCCAAGAAAACACCGACTTGCGGTATATCTTTAAACAGTTGTTCTAATCGTCTTTGAAAAATACCAGGACTCGATGATAGGCCATAAACTAGCCTGTTATACATAAATAAACCCTTGTGGGTATTTATCACGGTATATTTCTTAGTGTCATCTAGTTCAAATTGCGCGTAGGCCTGTGATAAATCAATTTTACTGAAATGTTCACCACCCCTCAACTGCAACAGCAGCTCCTCTACCCTAGGCAGCGGATATCGGTCAACTTCTATTACTTTATTGATCGTCAATTTGTAATCAGCACAAATTCTAATGTTACCGTCCTTCTTGACAACTGGTACGATCGGAGTTGCCCAGTCCGAGCGCTCCACCGGTGTGAGAATGCCGTCGAGCTGCAGCTGGGTCAGCGCTCTCTCCACCCGCTCACGCAGCGCGTATGCCAGGGGTCGCGCGCGCATGAACACCGGCCGCGCGTCCGGGCGCACATGCACGCTTACCCTGCCACCGGTGAACCGGCCCAAACCGTCCGCGAACACCTCACAGTATTTGGAACTGAAAACAGACAAGTCGAAAACGTCATTTTTGAACATAGACACATTATTACACTCGTAATTTACCATTGGTAACTGTATTTTTAATTCTGCCATCCACTGCCGTCCTAAAAGAATCGTTTTCCCATTCTCCACGACAAACAACTCCAACGTCTTGCACGTATCTTTGTACTTTACCGTTGGCGATATAACTCCTAGTGGTCTGACTGACTCTCCCGTATAATACCTAAGTGCTAGCCGACAGGGCTTAAGACATAAATCTTTAAATAGTCTCATGTAACATTCATGGCTTATGCATGAGATAGCACTGCCGGTGTCACATTCCATTTTAATGTTTTTGCCGTTAATATTTAACGTAAGATACATAGGTTTACATTCCATAGCCGACAATTTACAAACATCAATAAAAATTACCTCGTCACTCTCCGTACTTTCACCTTCCTGTTCTTCCTTAAGTTGGTCAATGTCTACGTTGAAATGCCCTGTTACATTCGGGCATACGCGTCGCAGATGACCTGGTCGATTACACACCCTACACACGTAGCGCGCAAACTTGCATGTGGCTGCGTCGTGACCCGCACCGCACACTTGACATTGCTGCTGCGCACGCTCACCCAGCCGAGCGGCCGCGGGCGCTGCCGATGTGCGCGGCGCTCGCCTCCTCGCGGTCTGCGCAGTGGTCTCCCGCACCACTCCGCCGCCGTCACGTCCACCACGTGTCGCGGGCGCAGCGCCAGTTCGCCGTGATGCCCACGTTGTCGACATCGCTTGACACGTCACTGATGCTGCCGCCGCCATCTCGCTGGCCGACCCTCCATGTCCAACCACTTCTGCCGCGTCTTTCTCTGCCGCCTCCATACTAACTGCCAAATTATACGCCTTGCCGAAGTCCAACTTACTTTCGGCAAATAACCGCTGTCGTATATTTTCATTGGTTATGCCACAAACTAACTGATCTCTTAGACTTTCTACAAGTGTGGCACCGAATTCGCAGGTCTTTGACATTTTTTTTTAAAACCGCGGTGTATTCCGATATAGATTCCCGCTCTTTTTGTTTCCTATGTCTAAATTTATAACGTTCGCGCCAATTCACTAGGTTTTGGTTGTAAGTGTTTCTCCATAATTTCCGTGATCTGTGTGAATGTTTTGCTTTTCGGCTTCTCTGGCGTGCACAAATTAACCAAAAGTTCGTAGGATTCAGCCCCCATCACCGTTATCAATGTTGGTACTTGTAGGTTATCCGGCATTTTGTTCACTAAGAAATATTGTTCCAAGCGTTCCACGTACAATCTCCAATCGTCATTTTGTACTTTGAATTCTGTAATCTTTCCAATCGACATTTTAGATTTGATAATCCTCGTCGCCACTGAGGAATATGGGCATAGCAATAAAACCACGACTTAGTTATAGCGCGTATATTTGCAGAGAGAGGGAGTGACGCCGTAACGCGTACCATAGATTATAAAAGTTAGTGAGTTCCCGCCATTTACTGACATCACAGTTTAGGTTAGATTTGATACAGTTATATTATAATTTAATTGTCAAATAGTATAATTTTCTGATTCAGTTATGGTAAGAAAGTTAATCGGAATAAGGTTTTTTTATTGATGTATTTATTTATTTTTTTTTTTTTTTTGTAGCCTATTTGAGATCCCACTGCTGGGCAAAGGCCTCCCCCCATTATATATTAAAATACATATGTTTATCAGATCAGGCAAAAACTTATAAACTCCAGAGTATTTATTTCAGTTCACAACATGTTTATAAGAAACAATATTCTATCAACCACATTAAATCACGAGGTAAATACCACAAAGCTTGTACAACCAACATTACACGTTCAAAAAAACAAACGCACTTTCACAAAAGAAGAATCATTAATTAAACAACTCATTCGTATAAAACTTAACCGAAGTCTGGCAGCCAACAAAAAAGCAAAGAACATTATAAAATATAACAGGGCTACCAACGTTACCGATACTTCATTATTCCCCAAGGAAAATGTTAACAGCACAATGAAAAATATTTGTCTTTTCTTTGTTGTAACAACCCTAGTTAAAATCTACCTCTATTTCTGGCTGGAAATGTCCAAGCTAAAAAAGTGTCGTTATAATACTTCTTTTTAATTTTTTCCCTTAGTTGCCTGCCTGTTACAAGGAAAAAGAAAGTAAATGTGGTCTTTGTGTGATACTCATGTTCAAGTTTTTAATATTATATTTTCTTGCGAGGAAAATGAAATTATAAGATTAAAAGAATGTAAAAGCTGTTGTGGGACCTGCTTGTGCTAATAATATGCGATTATGACATTATCTTAGTCTAGTTACGTTCTTTGTAGGATTTTAATAAGAATCGCTGTATAAGGATATTAGCTGTCATTGCTGATAACATTTAATATATTCTATATTTTCAAAGAATACTTTTATAGTTTAGCTGCTATGTACTAAAGACCATTTTTAAATTACTCAAGTACATTAAAAAGAACAACAATGAGTGTAAAACAAAAAACGAAGACACTTTTTGTTACTCACATAGCTGTTCCAAATACGAATATATTTAAAAATCGAACTCGTATCACAGAAATACAGTGTCGAAACGAAATAACAAAAGCCTGTAGCTAATTGTTAAAGTTGTTTTAGCACAAAAGTTTCAATGTAAAAAACGCACGCGAAATATGTTTTAGATTTTTTCGTATTTTCTGAACCAATACGAAATAGAATTTTATTGCAGCTGCAATATTTGCTAGGGATAAACTATAGCTGGATAAATGGAAACTAGTCGTATATGAGACAACAGCAAGCCGATGTTTTTGTCTACTCAGCTGCCTATCTACCGTCTATCTAAAATAATTTTACACAAACTACAGGATCATCTGATAAAGGAAACACTAACAAATCGACTTCAAGTTCTAGAAAAGCCTACTACCATTCACAATTTACGTTTCATTAATTCAATCGTTACGTAACCTTACGTATCTTGCTCTGAATAAATAAAACTTTACCAACAGGTTGCTTGTAAAACGTTACTTATGTCTGTGACGTCACAGTAGGCTCCTAAACGTATCGTTTGTAGGCAGTGACGTCGTATCGTATTCAATGCTGTACGGTTTAGGGGTAAAGTGATAAGGCGGGTGAGACAATGGTGACGAGCCATTCAACAGGCTCGACGTGTGTAATCTTGCTTAATCATCTGGTCTAGTCTAGTCCGAGCGGTTGAACATGAAAAGCATGGGGTGCGGAGTGGGAGCAAGTGGCACGCAGGGATCGTGCACGTGTGCACTGTTAACGTGGCGATCGAACTTATCATGTACACTTGACTAGTTTTTGAATATGAGTTATTTTGTAACTAGCCCCGTAATGTATATTTTTTTGTCTGTGATTTAGCATGTTAAAACGGAATAATTAAACATAATTTACTGTAGGTATTTGACAAATAACAATGACGATAGTGAAGGATTAACTGAAAGTTTTACAATACCAGTCACTTCCCTTTCCATTCGTTTATATTCCGCGGTAGAAAGTTCAAAACCAATTCCATTTCGAATACAACTCGAATAAACTGTTATTCTGAAAATGCAGCGAGTATTGCGGCTAACGCGACAGTCGACGAGTTCCCCACATTTTCAGCTAGGTTTGAATGACAGGAATATATTTTATTTGCGAGTGAACAATGTCACTCACTGTCATATCGTGTTACGCTTTTAACTCAATAAGGCGCGGGAAAATGTTG
Source organism: Chrysodeixis includens (assembly GCA_941860345.1). Lineage (NCBI taxonomy): Eukaryota > Metazoa > Arthropoda > Insecta > Lepidoptera > Noctuidae > Chrysodeixis > Chrysodeixis includens. The sequence goes on from OW796090.1 coordinate 9,029,201, forward strand.
AAACATTTTAAAAATTGTAACAAAGGATTGCTTTAGCTGTTTCGAGGATACTTGCGTTCCAAATAAACTTTTATTTTGGCGAACGGGACGGTGGAGGTAAAAACACTGTAAAATATTACGCTTTGAGTAATTCATGTTATTATGACTTTGTTAATAAAGTAATGGTTTTTGCTCGAGTGTAATGTTTCAAGTTCACTCAATAACGATGCTAAACAATTGAAATGCTATTCCTATTATGCTACTCATCCACTTAGACTAAGGCCACTGCCGTCTTTGAGCTGCGGGACAGAAATTCGGTCACAAAGCTACCACCAATCTTCGAAAGTGATTAGGTCCTAAGGCGCCGTTAAAGCTCCGTTTAAGCCCCGGACAAAAGGCGCTGGAATAGCCTCGGAATATTCCGTTCCAAGAGGCTCGTGCGCGATGAAAAGCGAACAATTCACCCTTAATCGATCCGTGCTTAGTAAAGGAAGTCCTTGAATAAATAAATCTTAGTCAACAGGTTGCTCAGTGTGGCCGTTTGTGACTCCTACTTGTGGCTTAAAGTCCACTTTATGTTCGCGTAATGGTGAGGTACCACGCGGGACGGCGCCGCCCGATCGGGACTTCAAAGCGTTCCGTCACTCTTTCTCGTCTTTGGTTCGATTGTGAATGCAACGAGCCTCTGTAATTAGTCTTCGAGCGTCAATGTTTAAGATGGAATACTCAACTTGGGAATTATTTACTGTGTAGCTTTTATAAAAAGGTGTAGATACGAAATAAATAACAGCAATTTTAAAATTAAACAGCCATTGGAATGGACCTTTTTAACACAGATTTTTCAAAGCTATTCAGTTATTAATTAACCCGTAATTATTTATTGAAAGCTGACAGTACTTTACCTTTTTCGTTACAGAACTCCTTGGTGAGGAACAGCTATACATATCTACATTCTATTCCGCATAGAAAGTCGTTGAATAAATAAAAGTTAATCAACAGGTTGGTTGTTATCCGCTGTGTCTGGTTGCCCACTCGAGGTAAGAATTATCTTTCATGTTTTTATGTTTTTACGCGTCCTACGTAACACTCGCAAAGGGCTTGTAAAAATAATGAAGTGCTCTCTAACTATAAGGAGCGCAACTTTATTTATTTTGATAGCCGAGTGTTGGATTATGTGTAAAGTTTCACTTGTTTTTATTGTTCATGTTTTGTTATTTGTATTCATAAGGTTAGAGGGTGTTGGACTTTTGATCTTAGGGGAGATCAATGAACATAACAGATTGATTTCTTCTCCCAGGCTGGAACGAAAAGTGCAATAAAAGATTGCTTGTAGGTAAACAAAGATCCTTCTGCTTTGACTACTTCATGATTTCGCAATAAAATTAAACATCGAAGTAGGTTCTTTATCGAATCAGCTAAAACGCAAATCTAAAAATAAAATCCAATTCCATTACACAATGTAATTCACCCCTCGGTAAAACGTCAGTGTTGAACGTCAGAAACATTATAAGGCAACGGCAAGAAGCCATACAGCCCCTCTATAATAAGCTCGAACAACAGGTTAAAGGTCAACGAACTTTCAAAGTCAGCTGTTGAACTCGTAATTGTCAATAGTTGGTTCTGAATGACGAGAATACTACAGAAATAGAGGGTTTAATAATAAACAAGCAGTATTTATGTGTCGCCGTACTACGGCTCCGAAAACCTTCGGTTTCAAGGCAAGCCGCGATCAATGACGTTCGGTGTTTGTTATTTCTTTAGGATTTTAGGTTGTATTTTTATTAAGAAGTCCAACAAACAGGTGTCTACTTTCAGAATAGGTACAAATATTATGAGAATTAATTATGCATAAGCTACTTAATTATGATACTTTTTCTAAAACATACGAGTATTCAACCGATGTCTAAATCAAAGAATTATAGCGGCAAACGATTTTCAGTGAGCAATTATACATGTCTTTGCGTCACGCAAGCCAGTCGCGTGCGATCGAACCAGCAACCTCGCGCAGTGCCCGATCGCTGGCCACTGCGCCATTTCTGTCCTCAATTATAGATTTCCCTGCCACGGTACCCTGCTACCCTAAATAGTTGGCCAGTTAGAGGGACAATTTCGTAAAGTTATGCGTGGGGTGGGCAGTAACATGCGCGGGACTGTGAGCCTAACTCTTAACTTCTTAAGGTAAGGTTTTTGCAGTAGTGCGAAAGAGACAGTGCGATATACTGCGTAGAGATTCGTTTCGATTCTGCAACTGCAGTGTTTTACTTAACGCGGTGATTGGTGACACCTGTGACGGCATTACACTTGTGTCTAAGGTAGTGTTTGTTACATTCGTTTTATGCTTCTAACCCCGCTTGAATGTTTGAAAAATAAAAATATTTTTTTGTAAGTAGAGAGTTCCTAGACACCTTTGCAATGGCTCAATAAGGTGTACTTTCATTGCGTGTGAAAGAGAAAACAGGTAAGGTAGAAACGTGGAACGTAGATAAGTATGAGGAAACTGCAGTCAAGCTTCGGTTGCGTGTCATTATTATGAGGTATAGACTCAAATTTAAACGTAATAGAAGACGCTTTTAAAACAATCGTTTCTTAAATCACGCAATTATCCATATTTTTCTTATTGCTCAGATGACAAAGACTAATAAGAATCTCTGACACTGGGTTCATATCTACAACAGTGCAGAAGCACTTCCCTCAACTTCTCTATGTACTAGAGACACAGGTGTACCACAACTCCCAAACCATCAGGATGCCTTCTTTCCTATCTAATGCATTTCGTTTGTACCAGTGGAGAGAATGGTCCCGATTTCTAAGGTATTTTTTTAATAAATAATTTAATCTACCTATGCAGTTTCAGTTCTCGCGTAAGCAAAGTAGAACGCGACATTTTTCAATAAGAGATTTTGTGTACTGCAAAACCAAAACAAGCTAATACAAAAAAGTTTAATCTCTATAAATGTACCTACGTGTGTTCATTTCTGTTATTCCCAGCAAACGAGGAAGTGTTCGAAAACGTAAACATTATTAAATTCTTTATCGAGGCGAAAATGTGAAATATTTTATGAAAGACGTGTGAAGTGCATTTTATAATCTACTTGAAAAAGCGAAAAGGCTCCGTGTTTCACGTTAATTTTTTAATCGTATTATTCGGCAGTTGTGTCCCGTTTTAAGCTACGTTATCGTGTATTAACGTAGTCTTTGTAACATATCCGTTGTCGCCGATATTCATAAAATCAAAAAGGTTTTATTACAAGTTGATTTTTGGGCTCTTTAAAATTACAATGAAACGATACATTTTCGACGCGGAGTCTAAGTATCATGTTTGGACATTATAATTATTTAATTTAATTGTATTTTTTTACCTATTGAAATTGTCTGGACTTTAAAAGAGGCGATGAGCCCTAAGTTTGTTTCGCATGTTTCTCAGGCCAACCATTTAGGAAACGTCGAGTCCAGCAAGCTTATTTATATTGACATTTAAAGGTGATAAAGTTTATCCTTATTGCAGAAATAAAAAAAGAAGCGACAAAAAACTTAGTATAAACGTTTGCTAATAGAAAATTAGAACACCAGCTAAAATTCAGATACTCTCATCAGTTGTTTTAATTACTAATACCTCCTTTGATGGTACAGTAATTAGAAATGAGTTTGCAACTAACTAACAGTTGCTACTAACCAGTCTGAATCTAGTTAAAAGCATTCGAACAACAAAGTTTTGGTCTAATTAATATTAGTGGTCTATTATACTTCGCTAAGAGTATTTAAAACGTTATAGAGACTGCAACTAGCAAGTTGTACTGAATACAGTTCTGTTTCAAAGGTCTTACGAGAAGCTTTTAAAGTGAAACTTGCAGTTGTGACAAAGATAGTGCTCTACCCGGCAAAGAGCGGCATCTCTCTTTTACAATGCAAAGAGGCTTATTGAAAGAGGTTGTGGTTTCTTAGTTACTGGTCCTAGGAAGACAATATATCGGTTTCCTCATAAACTTCGTGTACCTCCCACGACTGCAACAGTCTTACTTACTTTAAGAGCCCCTTATTAATGTGTCTCCTAGGATCAATATATTGGCATAACTATGTTGAAGGTGATACTTGCGACGGTCATTTTCTAAGCACACTACATTTGTGTCAGGAAATTTTAGTAAATTATTTCATTAGAATACTTTGATGAAAATGTTTTTTAATAAAAGCTTTTACTTCTTTAAAATTAGTGTTTATAAAAAATTCTTAATTGAATGATTACTTCAGAAATGAGACAATTTTATAGACTCTCTTTAAAATTAAAAACGTTTACAAAGCTAAATCTCTTTTAAAAAATATTTTTTCATTATTTTTATGCCCAAATATCTATGTCGGGAATTCGATCCCTTAATTTAAGTCTACTGTAAACAAGTACACGCCAAAATATATGTTTACTTATGAGCAGTCCGGTACGTTCAAAATTCCCCCTTTTGTCTATAAAGGGTGCAGTCACACACAGACACGTGCACATGTACGGAAGTTTTATACTATCAACGTGTACACTTTCAACCTACCGCACATGCGAAATAACTAATTAGCTAGTGAGCTTCCGCAAACTAGTACAAATGTTATTCTCTGCTTAGTAAGCAAACGTTGCGCTTTTTAGCCTAATGAAGTGAGATAATTACGAAATAAATACCAGTTTTGGCTGTTTCCTATTTTCCTGGGACTCAAGCTTATTATAATTGAGTATCTCGGAATCGGATCAACAGTTTACGGTTAAGTTTTAAAGCGCAACTGACAAAACTACTCTTGCAATTTAAATGAATAATTTGTATGTATTTTCTAGTATAATGAGTTTTGTTGTTACTCTTTACATATTAGCTTTAAAGGTTTACTTCGTCGCTAAGTGCATAAAAGCTAAGTGCGTGTTTCTTTGTAATATGTATCTTTCACTAGAAAAGATATGTTTGCTTTTCCAGGGAAGGAATCTTATACTTTGCATTACAGTTTGCTTTATCATTTATGAAAAATGCTCAAATTTATGTTATATTCTACAGAACTTTAAATTAATTATATATCCTTCTACGAAACCATTTCCCAAGTGACTTTGAGGTTGGTTTTCGGAGCCCGGGGAGTCATTTGACTACCGTGCTTTACCATTATAAAATTCTACAGTTTCGTATTATATTTTGCAATACACCGACTCGAAACGACTTGACTGATGTTTCCAGCGAAGACCTCATCCTATACAGCATGCCGAAAAGATACCGCTCGTCGCGCTAGAAATCATTGTTTTCTAAGGCAGATATAATCTGTGTTAAAATACTGCAGTCATTTCAAACTTTGATGAACTAATGAGAATTTTGTACGTGATACTCAATTTCGAGTTGAAAAATCTCTGATCCTTTTTTTAAATACTGATGCATGTGCATGTATTGGGGAATTAATTGTAAAGATAAGAAACTCATACTTGCAGTTTCTGTTGCTATGCCTACAAACCTTATGCAAAAGTGTCAATATTTTCAATAATCTGTCAAGCTGAACATGAAAAGTGGACAAAATTAAAATTTGTTTTCGACACGACACATCGAGGCGTGAAATATTAATTTATGAGCACCGATAACGATTTGACTGACGACCCTCACTGTTTTGTCAGTCTAAAATAAATGTGCATTTCACGTACTTCCGATATCGAAATATTGTTTCAAGTTTCGGTTGATTTAAGCTGTATTTATTATTTGTCTTAAATATCTATTTATACACATTCATTTTCTTCATAAATACAACTAGTTTAAAACAACGTCTTACATTATATTGGTTTGAATTGTGTCCAAATGTAGATTTCCACATATATACAAGTGAAATACCAAGTTTCGTCATTGGGCCAGTTGTTATAACCTGTTATACAAAGCTAATTTAAAATTTTCATGCAGTCGTGTTTATTTTTATTTCAATTAGCCTTTTGTTTATCCACGTTGTACCAGAAAGGAAACAGGGTAATACAATTGGGGACTAATTAGAAATAACAAGCCTGAATCACAAACTACAGTGTGTTTAAATTTTAAGTGGCGTCCGAAACGGAATTCTGGTCGCAACGTACTCAATTTCAGCAGCATATTACTTTGAAATGCTACAGAATTATAAACGAACATGAAAATATAAATTCTTACTCTCATTTAAAATATACTAGCTTCCGCCCGTGAACTCGACCGCGCGGATAATTTTCCTGCGGTTTTCCCGAGGCTAAAGGAGCGAGGCCGGTTGGACTCAAACATTTTCACAAATTCATTTTAGAAATACCTTATCTGAGATGTGTTTTATAGATTTTAATTTATTTCATATTTTTGAGGGAACTTTAAATGTTTTTTTTTTTACTTACCTGTTGGTTTAGACTTGTGGTAATGTTTGCTCAAAATAGAGTCTGGTTATGAAGTAGCTTAGCAGGCTTAGTTTTAGGTTTTTTTTTTATTTTAGCCAAATTAAGACTGCTTACAAAAAATCAAATCACAAAAAACGAGTCTGTTCTATAACACAAAATAACGTAGTCTATTTGGATTATTGAAGATTGGAAAAACAAAAATATCAAGACAACACATTACGCTTCCAATAACTCGATAGCAACTTACAAGAGGAAAACAGTACAAGAAAATCTTAAAGCAAAACTTTAGGCTCAGAAACAAATGCAGAACTACTTTAAATAATTAAACAATGGGGAACGGAAACTTGTTTAATGTTTTAGTAAAATACTTTATTTGCATCTTAGCGAGTTGCAGCTGGATTAAAATAGTTCTACTGCTGAGCCCGCGGCTTAAGGAGTAAAAACTTTAAACTTTACCATGAAACAGGATTTATACATTAATAAATCCATTTTAGAACTTAGGCCGGCCTTTCTTCTTATTAAAATGAATATTTAAACTTATTTTTGAACAGTAAGGTATTAACTTGAGGATGATGGGTGTGGTTTTATTAAAGGCTATATTGGTTATGCAAAGAGTTCATTTGATATTTGAAAGGCAACATTATTTGTAGCTGTTTGTTCAGAGTTGTAATTTAACTTGAGTAGTGTGCATTGATTGTTTTAATAGATTTTTGTACACGATTGCTTAAAGTATGTATCGTTAAGATTTGCCTGAATGTCTAAGTATTTTTTTTTTGCGTGTAGCGGTTGGAAGTCTTAAGTCATTGCGGACATAATTAGCTATTTTTATTCTTTAAAGGGAAAATTGGTAAATGAAACTTTTCGTTAACTAAGAATGACATTTTGGAACCGTGCAACTAGATTCTGTATCGTTTTGTAAGTTCCTGAGAAGACCTAGTCGAAATAAAAACCTGATTTTGATTTTTTATTTTGTCAAGTTTGCAGTTTTTTTAATTGTGTGCCTAAGAAACACTAAAATGTGATAAGTCGAAGCTAAATATATTTCAAGCGTAAGCAAGTATATTCGTCAACGAAGTTCTGCCAAGACGATAGTCTTACCTATCCATAAGTTAGCTCATACCGAAACACTAGGTCGTTTGATTAGAAAACTGTCTTATCCTTTCAAACACGTTAGCAGTAGAAGGGAAAGTCAATTCTATGTACATTGAAATACAGACTATATTGGTAAAAGGATTCTTTAAAAGAAAATTCTGTGATGAGTCAGTCTGCGTAATAAATATTTTATGTGGGGGCAGGTCAGTGTCCCGACAGATTTTATTTTCACTTCCTTAATACACTTTTCATTTACTTTTTTATTACCTAGATTATTTCAGACGTATGTGGCTGAAGAATTATTAAACAGACGCAAAAACAGACAGTGAGAACATAAACTGCAGAATGATTTGAATGACACCATTGTTTATTGTATTTTTCTCATAAAATAGTATAATATAATGGCAAGAGATAGTCAATTTAGAAATTCAAGATTTAAAACAAATGACTTTCGTTGCGATATTGTTACGGTGTGTTTTTATTATGTTGCTGTCTTAAAAATTATAAACCCAACCCACAGTTATAACCCACACCCTTAAGTTGATTTAATTTTGTTAAAAAAACAGTAGGTAATAGATTTACCAAAGAATCTCGAAAACGAAAACGGAATCAAAAACTATTGCAAAATCATATTATTCTTGACTAAAAGGCTTATTTCATATATTCATATTCTAGATGACATATTTTTGACCAGTGACTTCCTATCTCACCTCCTATATTACATGGTAACACTGAATCCTATAGTAAAACCAATCAGAATCGTAATGACTTAATAACAGTCGAAGACCAAATTATGCCAGCTAAGAACAAGTCAAGACAACATCCCTTCAGTTGCACAGATCGCTCTCGCTACCTTTCCAAACGGCCAACCCATCCACGGCCCGACCCCAACAAGCGCGGTTCAACTTTTACTATACACCAAAACTCTACCATTATATACTTCCAAGAAATTCACTAAAACTTTCCTAAATACCTAATTGGAAAGCAAAAACTAACCCGATCGTTCGAAACTTCATCGAAACTATTAAAATATGAATTAAAGTTTGCATTGAGGCGTGACTACTGAAAACCCCACCCACTTCCTCCGCAGGCACACCTATGTATTGCAGGTATATACCTGGCTATATACCTATTTTATATTTCATTTTACAACATCCAATAGCCAACCCTCCGGCACAAAAGTAAATACAAACAAAAATATTCGCAGTTATTAAAATCACTCGAACGTTTTCACTATAAATTCATTAAACCTCGTTCTGAATAGAATAAAATGATCCTGTAGCTACTCGAAACGCAAATAACTATTGCATGCTTTTATTTTTTATTTGCCCCGCCTGGTACCGCGCCAATTTTAAGTAATGGTTGCGGCTTTGTAAAACAATTTGTTGTATCAATATAAAAGGGGCAATATTTTATTTTTTTGTTTGACAATTTATCAGTCAGAGGTATTTAAATTGCTGAAAGGCATTCAGTCAATATCAGTTGAAATAAGTGCTGTCAAGATTTGACCAAAGCTATATTGTCTCCTTTGTACATAAATCTAATTTATATCTGCAATATCCAAAGACAATTTCCAACTTTATACGAATTAGTATTACGATAGCAAATTCATCAGATATCGGGAACTCGAGAAGTCTCAAATGCGAAGAACCTAAACTGTTTAGCTCAATCAATTGAGTATAGAACTCGACAATTTAATCTGAGCTCTGGAATATCTAACTGATTGGCGGAGTTCGCCAAGACAGTCGCAGTCTTAACAGCAAAATACGATATCGGCAAACCAATTTGTCCTCAACAATTTAGTCAGCTTTGTCAAAGGATTATTAGCGATTTATTATAGCGCATCTAAACTATTTCGCAACCTCCGTGCCTTGCAATATATCGACAGAACAAAGGGGTATTAGAACTTCTGAAGCAGGATCTTGACTCTGCTAACAATAACGTACTTTATACCACTAACATTTGCCCACGCGGCGGGCTAAAACTTTAACTACGGCAGTTTATTACCCAAAAAAAGCCTAACCTAACCCCATCCCTAATTTTACAATCATTTTAGTCAAAAAAGTGTAACAGACAGACCAGTGAACTTATTATAAATTTATTAAAAAGCATATTAGCTATGAAGCTGCATTTAATCCTAATTGACAAAACCAAATTTTTGGTTATCGCAATCTCTATCCACATAATTTACTAACTGAATTTCCTCCTAAACAAAACCCCTATTCTATCTAGACAAAATGCGAGTACGCAACAATACGTGTGTATCTCACAAGTGCTGAAGAATCCTTACAATGCAGACAGACATACACTTAGCCGATAGAAAGGATGAATGGATACTGTAAGTGAACACAACGCGGCTCTCCTGAACACAAAGCCATCTCATGTTTGAGTAACAGTTAGTACTATCTCTAAGCTATTGTGATGTACTGAATTGTTTAAGACTTGTAATTTTGAAATTGTAATCTTTGATGTGTAAAAAATCAGTTTTAAGATAGACCTTGTCGTGAAAACATGTGCAATCGACTTCAATTTTTAAGTTAATTTAGTTAATAGTCTAATTAATCATCAATCCTAATAAATAATCAATTTATAATACAACTAAGTCGACTTATTCGAATACTATCCAAAAAAGTTAAAAACAAATGCTATTGTGCATTCATTTATTTAACACACAAACCCCACACAGCGTGTTACAAAATCATTTATTCAAACAATTAAAATATTCAAGCTCAATTTCCTATACCCGCAGCGTGTATTGAGCATTTTAAAACAATGCAAAACTCCATCCGATGAAAAATGGGGGAAAAATCCCGCGTGCATTGCCATTAAACTTTGAAATGCCTTGAATCGGCCCGCAAACATCCCTTTAACCTTTGTGCTCAAACAAAGGCATGATAAAACTGTCCACAGGATCGACATCGACTGGCTTTGGAAAATGGCTCAGCTATTTTAAATCGCCGAAGAGTTTATTCAAAATATTCCAAAAAATCTGAATCGTCTAACCCGTTAGTAAATAAATGAATTGTTGATTTAATATTTTTATTTAATTGTTTCAATGGTAACTTATTTGTAATAAGTATTACAAGTAAGTGAAATGTTAATAAGTCAAAATTCTCTTAAGCGAAAATCTTTTTAAAAGCCTATTAAATTACTTTATATAAATGATGTGTGGAAACGTAAGCTCTTGAGCTATAATTAAGCGTCAATTGAGTGGCAATTAAAACCTTTTCGGTGCTTCTACATAACACCGAGAATATAAAGTTAAACGTTATTAGTAACAAGCAAATTATTGACGCCCGAGTATTTTTTTTTTAATATTGTTGCTATAAATATCAATTATTAAAAAAAAAAACAAATCCTAAAAAAAAAATCGTAATTTACAACAAAAAATATCAGATTGTTCATAATAATGTCTAATAGACTCCCGATTTAATAAACGTAGTCAACCTAAAACACTAAACTGCCTCCGATAATTAAAAGTTTCCAGAAGAGCGTCCTAATAAGAAAAAGTATGACAATTACAACAAAAGCACAACTCTTGAAGAAAAATACTCCTGTGGAAGGGCAAAAATATAATACCAGCATAAAAGCGCGAGCGAAATATTTTTAATTAAATCCAATAAGAAATAGATTAACTTTTTTTAGTTTTTTTTTTCAATAAAACTCACAAAAAAAACATTTGAATTAAAATCGTAATTTTGATTAAATTAAAACAAGACATCCCACTCTGACAGTAAGAACAAAATTATAACATATTCATTAATTATTTTCCGCCAGATATAACATCAAAATAAAATTCGCCAAATCATTCGCATTAAAATAATGTACAAATAAATAAAATGTATTTTTGTACCCAAAAGTCAAGAAAACTTACCTACTTCGTGACTTTTAAAACTTTTTAAAGTTGCAGAATTGTTGTAACTTTTTTATTTTTATACAATTTAGTAATAACAACGATTCTGATTACTCAGTTTTTGAATTAAGTCACTTTTAAACTTTTCCCGACACTTTCAAACTTTTAAAGTCACTTCAAAGTCAAAGACAAAAACAACCGATCACTTTAAAACTTTTTTGACAACACTAAAAACTTCCTAAATGTTTACTTGATTATTTAAAAATGTTTCAGAAATAATCCAATGACAGGAAACGCGGAAAAATAATACGGAAGTTAGTTACGTCAGTTGCGAAAGCGCGCGAGTTTTGAAACTTTTGTTTGCGGTGCAAAATTTTCGAAACTTCTGGGAGTTTTTTAAAAAATATTTCGCCGCTAGCTGGACTGGATAGAAGTTCTGTAATGAATCTTACCTGAGTTTCACGGTACCCCCATGAGTTAACAGGTGGGGTTCGCAACAAGTCCGACTCGGCGCGTTCCACAGGTCGCAAACGTGCGACAGCGGCGACGGTTGAGAAGCGACACGCGGGAGGGCGACCGCGGGACGCACGCGCGACTATATCCCTCCCCCCGATCGATTGTCGATGTACGCTGCCTAAGGCGCGGTATTTACTAATGCAGAGAACTGCCGACTCGTGCTCCCCTTCATAACACTTTTCCCTAATTTAGAGGAGCCTCTGTCCCACGGCCGATGACGGATCGTGTACGCCGCCCGAGCGCCGCGCGCCGCACTCGCTGCGTCGCCACTGCGCCGCCCTGCGCTGCGCAGACACCCACACTCACGCCACCAACAACCTACAACTACATTTATTGCGCTGACGTTTCATAAACCATAAAATGCATGGAATATTCTACAATTCTACGTGTAAAAGTTTCAATAAATTTCTGAACGAAGTTTGTTTACACTCGGAAAACTGGCGCCCCTGCCGGCGCTAAACTTGAATAAAAGTAGGTTAGACACGTGCGCGCTTTGCTTATGTTTTACACAATAAAAGTGGAAACTTTACTTTTATATTGCATAATAAATTACAAAATATCGGGAAATAAATCTGTAAATTCGGTTATTCAAATGAGAGAAAAAAAAATTATAAAAACTAAATTGTACACAAATTGGGGTCCGATTGACGTTTAACGCGTATTTTAATGATATTATAGCTTTTTACGTGTTTAATATTACCTATAAAGGTAACTTTAAAACTTTATTGAAAGTTTGATAGTTTTCGATGTCCCATACAAAAGACATCTACGCATTTCCCGCCAAACGGCGGAAAGTCGGGCGTTCGAATTTCACATATTTTACAATTAGATTTAGATGAAAATTGGTTAGTATATGCATTTTAGGGTACAATAATTTTGCAATAAATAAAAATCAAGAAAAACAACAAAAAAAAATGTCCTAACTTATAAACATTTAAAAGAAAATTTGTCATTAATTGAAAATACTAATCACGAAAAACAAAATAAAAAAAACTATACTACATTTTCGCTTTTATTTGTCAACATACTTCAACCTTCAAAACGTTCCAGTGACCTTCCCATCTTAATACGATTTGTTATCAGCTGTTCGCCCTAGATTCTTTAAGCAAGGCAAAATGAACTTTGTACGTGTTTTAATAAGGTTTAAATTAGTAATAGGGTTCGTTTAAAGAAAATGGGAAGGGAATATTGGAATAAGAGTTGGAGAATGCAGGAATTAATCGCATGTACACATGAAGGTGTAAAGCTTTGAGTTTTAATGCGTGGCTGGTGTAAAGTGCTTGAGAAAATAAGGGGATGTTTTATTATTCCTGTGCCTTTCTTCCGTTCGAAACCAATTTTTAATTTAAGCTCATTACTGTTCAATTGGGATCCTTGCCTTTTGCTTTCTGACCTGACCTTTTCTGTAAGAATGTTTACACACGCCGCAGTTATTTCGCATTTTGCTTCTGTTATATTTGCACTTTGGTGTGTGTTCATTTAATTGTTTGTTCTTTTTATCTTGTGAATGTTTTCGCTGTACTTTTAGGTTTCTGGTTTGTTAAAATTCATAGAGAAATGATGTGATAAAATTAACGATTAACTTTTTAAAGTTTATGCATTGGTTTTGCTTATTATCAATTGCAAAATGTTTTTTTTAAAGTAGGTAAATAACCAAAAAAATGAAACATTTTTTCACACCAAAATATGTTTTTTTGTGTAAAAATAAATTATGAATTTAGGCTTAATAGATAATGATTATTAAACAGAGTCAGTATTGTGACAATCTTTAGTTGAAATTATAATTTTAGCTAGAATATTGGTAAAAATGTAACAACATTTTATATCGGGTTTTCACGTCCCGTAGTGCCGTTGCCGCCTCATAAAGATTTCAACGTGCGCTCTGATCCTTTCAACTGAATGCAGTTACACGTACAATAAATTATTTAAGATTCATTTTGTATCGTGTTTAAACAAATATTAGGTTATTTAATTATGTTTTTAAGAACTTTAATTTAATAGTTCGATAGATAATAGCAATTTTGATGTTTTTATTTTAATTTCAAAGTTTAAAATTTATATTTTAATTTATGTGCAAATTTGATTTATATATTTACGCTCATTCAGCTGGATTGATTTTGATAATATTAAATTAAAAAAAAGATAATCGTAGATTAAATACTAGAAAATTGTGTATATTAGATATTTTAATAGATTAGCCTTAAGAAGGTCTTTGGACAGGAGAAAATGTATACTTGTCAGACAAACTAAGCAATAAGAAGAACTTAAAGATATTCTTAACTTTTCCTCAGAATATAAATAATATTTTGTATGATTTTTTCCTTTTTAGATTCTGTGCACCGGAACGAGTTTCTGTAAAAGCATCAAGTCTAGTAACATCATCCTCCTCGGTGGGTGGAGCTTGAGGCCTGAACTCAAAGACGGCCTTGTCTGCGTAGTGGGTTGTTAGTTGCCCTTACTGCTATACCAGAGGTCGCGAGTTCGATTCTCACCCAGGGTAAATTGTTTTTGTGATCAGCACGATCATTTGTAGTTTTTGGGTGTAATTTATTTATAATTTTTATGTATTTAGAAATAAGTAAAGTATGTGTGTTTATCAGTTGTATAGTACTCATAACACAAGTTACTCTCGTATACTTATTTTAAGACTACATGGCGTTGTATGAAAGTTTAGGAATTTTATTATCATGATTGGATTTTTGAGTGATTGGATGATTAGTTTGTGGTTTTTGACAGACTGAAAAACCATAAACCATTTGAAAATATGTCTAGCCTCGTGTGTAACTCCCACAATCAATCTATACCGGGGGCATATGCGTATCTTAAAGTGGGAACATTGCAGTATTGGAACCTAGACTCCGCCCCCAGCGTTTAGTGCCTCACCCCCTTTCACAACTGCAAATATTACTTAAAAATGTGAAAGTATGCCTATATCTATGCTTTTTATATCTTCTTTTAATGCCAGAACTTACCAAAAGCGACAAAATTTAAGAAAATATCATAAAACTTCGTTTTTTTTCTCTTATGTATGTAAGCAAATGTGAGTGACCGGTATGATAACGGGGTCAGTAGGGGTCAAGGTCGAAGGGAGTAGACTTCATAACTAGACTGGGAGGAGCCTGTCCGCTGTGACGTCACGGGAATTAGGTCCAACGAACCTTAATGAGTGTAGGTCACTCGGTCATTGTACGAGTATCTACAGATTTTTTTATGACCGTATAAGGTTTATGCCGAGTCGAGATGTCTTTCAATCAAATATAGGATTTTTATTAGTAAGGCTGATTTTAAATAAATATATTCGAAAACAGAAACTATTTTTCATTTTCTTTTATTTAGGATATTTTATTATAATTGCGATTGGACGGACAACTGATAGGTATTTTCTTTAGAAGCTTTGCCTCAATCCTGCATCCCATGCTGCACATCAACTTAAGGTAAACTGGGCGTATCCCATTTGATATCGGAAATCCGTTCTTTGCTTTGCTACGGTGGTATGAAGTCGTATGAATGGGGAGGACACCTCTTCATCCGATCTACTGACAGGAATGGGAGACTTCTCGGTAAAAATGAGAGGTGGCCACTTTACACTCATGTCTCTGAAAGAGGCATACCCTGGTAGGAGACCGAGGCTGTCAGAAGCCGCACAGTACACAAGAACCTGGTTAAAGCATGGACGGGACACCTCACACCGTGGGTTAAAATCTGTAGCCTTTTCCAATTATCCCGTATTCAAAAGAGTGTCTTAGGTATTTGCTCTTGATTTTGCAAATAAGACGATTTAATATTTTTTGGTAAATGTCGTAGTCCTCTTTCTTCTCATTGAGTCGACGGCAGCAAAATTTTATCGGCCCAGATATTTTATACATTTATGGCATTACCAATAGCATGAGATTATCCATAGGTAAGGGGCATAGGTTATATGATAATAAGAACGGCATCTGACCATAGATCAGAATTAAATGGGTTCCTCGCAATGATAAAATTTTCTTACTGCGGCCTGCCTGGATCTGGAGTTGATTGAGCGACATCCTGGCTTCATGATGAGGAAGCTTTTCGAATGGCAGTGCATAAGAATAAGGGTAAGGTAGTAAATTCTCGCCACTCTCTGCCGGAGCTGTAAGTTTTCGCCAAGAAATATTTAGCACAATTCTTAGGGACTGTCATTTTTTTAAGGTCGTGTTTGTAGTTGTAGTTGCATAAGATTTCCCAGACATCTTCCATTTTCCTTCACTCGCAACTTACTAAGCTGGCAACAGCTGTAAGGACTTCCGAGGGCGCCATTTCTATCACCATTCAGAGAGACATAGCACTTATACTGTCGTTTTGGAACAACGTAATA
Source organism: Chrysodeixis includens (assembly GCA_941860345.1). Classification (NCBI taxonomy): domain Eukaryota; kingdom Metazoa; phylum Arthropoda; class Insecta; order Lepidoptera; family Noctuidae; genus Chrysodeixis; species Chrysodeixis includens. Next base: position 9,045,320 of record OW796090.1, read on the forward strand.
TTCCGGTAAGTATCTAACGTTACCGCTATCTACCGTTTCAAACCGTGCATGTATATTTCCAGCAGAAAAAGCCAAAGCTAGTCAGATAGTCCATATCAGTCAGCGCATCACATTCTAAAGTCACTAGTCGAGGTCTGTTTAACGGTTTAGCAGTTTATTTATTTATGCCTCTTAGACAATTAATGTACAATGGCGGAATTAATACCTGAGGCATTTTCTACCAGTCAACCACAGGACGGTGCAGAGAAAACCAGAAGTAGGTACATTATAAGAAACCAGAGAGGTATAATCGAAATAAAAAGAAGATAAGAGATAGGGAGAAAATGAAAACAGAAGATACAATAAATTACATCTACCTATATATATAAAAATCAATTGCTGTTCGTTAGTCTCGATAAAACGGCTGAACGGATTTATCTCATCTTGGTCTTGAATTGTTCGTGAAGGCCTAGGGAAGGTTTAAAAGGTGAGAAAAAATCGAATACTTAATTGCCGGGAAAACCCTAAAAACAGCCCTTTTCTTTTTCGTATACAAAATTTTATGTATTTTATTTATCGATTGAGGCGGTACGAAGTCTGCCGGGTCAGCTAGTTAGGTAATAAAAATATATAAATTATACTCATTAGTTAATAGTGCAGAAATACGATGTTAGTGTTAATTTATATTATAGACAGGTAATGATGAGTAAACAAAACTTCAAAGACGTTTTCTTTAAAATTCCGTTTAGATATTTTACCACAATCAGAATCGCAGCTGCCCCAAAGCACAGGGCAATTTCGATCAAACTTAAATGTAATGTGCAATTTGTTGTACTTAAACTTTCATATTCCTTGCATGCCTTCAATCTCTGAGGTGAGATTGGATATTAGCCGGGAATTGATCAAGGAAGATGGCCAGATGTTTTACAACGTGTTTTACAATATAATATGGTCATCTGTGATTATCGAGAAACCAATATTTTTATTACCACGTATAACTGTAACTGTGTACCACATATACCTATTTCCTAGTAATTCCTAGTACTAATTTACGTGTGATATTTATCCAACAGAAAGCCTTTAAGTAACCTCGGTGACACATCTCGATTGCTATTGAAATGCTTACCATTATTGTCATAGTGACCGTGACGTTGCTCAGTGTCTTTAATCTAGACAACGAATAAAGCATCTATTACGTAATTAATAATGTATTAGGCTCAATTTTTTTCCTTGTCGTCCTGCATTGCCCTGTCTATCCTGCGAATTTTCCTTTATCCTTACATCAAGCATTTTTATTAGCATTTCTACTAAAAGCCCTGATATAAGGTAACTTGTAGGTATGTTACCAAAAATAAAGATCCACCAATTGTATTGAAGGTAATTTTTCAATGTGTAGGCATTTAAGTAGCTAAATATCTTTTGTGTCCTATATTTCCTAAGCATTACTTGGCATAAGGACGTACACGTGCCAAACTTAGGTAACATGAAATAGGAAACTTCACATTTATCTACCAGAGAAAACATTTCAAACTAAGTCAGTTGGACCGATCTGCTTTTGAATTGTGGGCCACAACTTTTGCTTTGCCGCATAGAATAGCAGACGTTAGACAAACTTTACCTGCGAGCTGTAAACTGGCTCATTTTAAACACGGACAGTTTAGGAGTTACTGGGCCATGGAATAACTGTGCCATGTGTTGTCAACAGGTTACTTCGGACTTCATAGTTTTACTTTTCGATTAATAAATCGTGTGAAGGTAAGAGGTAGCTAAATTTAGGCCTATTGATCAATCTACGTTTTCTTTCACTCTTAGAAAGTGAAACAATTGCAGTGAAAGATATAAGATTGGAGGCTTTTCGTAAGACAAGTGTTTAAAGAAATGATAATTAAGTTAAACTTTTGGCGGGACTCACATCGATAGTGGTTCATGATGTGTGTCGAAAACAATACAATAATGTGAATTTAATCGTTTCATCATTGCGTAGAGGAAGTGATGCTACGAAACCTCAGCCACTACTGCGATCCTCGCACCCAGTATTCTCTTTTAAAGATCTTTGTTTTTTATGTGCTGAAGAGGTAGCGGCAGAATTTATAGCTAAACAAAAACAGACGCGGCTGCGCAAGCGTAATGTAGTGTATAGTGTGAGGCAATTGTCAATTAAAGATAGTATTTAAAATCTTGCTAAAATTCGTAATGATGATTGGGGTTTAGCAGTTATTGAGGGTCTTGAGCATGTGAATGATTTGGTCGCAGCTTAGATAGATTTTATATGTATATAGAAGACTAGCTTTTGCCCGCGGCTTCGCACGCGTTAAGAAGTATTATTGTTTAGCAAGTTAGTGTAAAAAATTAGGGCCTAAAAAACTTCTTTGTACATAATATTCTTAACTAATTTGTCATTTGGCGCTAAAACTATCAAGCTACTGGGAGAACTTACTCGTGAGCAAGCAACATAAAACTGCCTATGAGAGAAGTAATGTTCTCTCAAGTTTGAGACCCACAAATTTAAGAGTTTGCCCCTGAGACTTGTCATGGCAAGTCAAAAATCTAAGAAGATTTATATTTTTACTATTTCATCCCCTTATGGGTGGAATTTATCAAAATCCTTTCTTAGCGGATGCCTACGTCATAGTACCTATATGCATGCAAATTCTCAGGCCGATGGGTTTAATTTTAACAAAGTTTCATACAAAACTTCATCCCCCTATTTTATCCCCTTGGGGGTAGAATTTTTAAAAATCCTTTCTTAGCGGATACCTACGTCATAACATCTACCAGCATGCCAAATTTCAGCCCGATCCGTCCAGTAGTTTGGGCTGTGCGTTGATAGATCACTATGTCAGTCACCTTTGAGTTTTATATGTATAGTAGACAACGAACAATTTAAACAACAAATACAATGAAAACAACGAAAATTTCTAAGTTCTAAGAAAAGTTATAAGACACAAAGGGTAGGAAATTTTTTTTAGTTTAATTTTGTAGAAATTATTTTTTTCGTAAAATGCCTCAGAAAGGAGATATTCCCAAAAAACCGTTTTTGGGCGCCATTTTTTTAAAATGGCGGCGCGAGCGGCGGTGGTACGAGGTGGCAAAGTTAAAATTCGAAAAGAGCATATCCAAATCTATAAAATACCCAATTTTCAAAACTCCCGGAAAACTTTCCAGGTAACCCCCTTATTTTCTACCAAATGACTGGACTATAATAGTTGAATGTAAAAACAGAAATAACGGCCAAGGACAATTAGCAAACGATGAAAGAGTTTTTATAAAAAATATTGTTATCAGAGAAGTTCTTAGAAGTTTTAAATCAATACCTAATTCAATTATTGCAAGATGCGATAAAAAATGCTCTAAATGGTATTTTTATCGCATGATTAGTTTGTTTTTCATCCTGTTTTGTTTTAATAAACATTTTTTTAAGTAGATATTTGTTTATTTTTTTTCAATTTCACATATATTATTTTGTTTAAAAAAAGAAATTGACAAATAACAGTTTTGGTCAAATTTGTGGTTACAGGTAGTAATTTATTTTTCGACGGAAGAACTTTAATAATGTTTGAATATTATAATTATTTTAATAACGTATATTAAGTGGTCGAATTTTGATCACTGGGCGACCACTATTAATTAGGTCATGAGCTGTGACCGTTGAAGTCGCTCAGAACAAATTTCACGGCGGCAAATGCAGGTGCACTCTCTGTTACCGTAGGCACTACTACTGCTACTTCACAGCCCGGCTCATGATGTGACACGACCGAAGAGAGCGCAGGCGCAGGACCCCATTTTTACGTGCCATTCAAAACACGGATGCTGATACATTTATTCCTAAAACGCACATAGCATTCTAGTCCTGTCGGCGGTCGTCACAGTAGACGATAACAACTCCGAAATAGCCAAAAAAAAATTTCCTCGAAACAAATAGAAAAAAATAGGTTTTAATCCTTTCGTGTTGTATCTTATGTCCATACCCTTTACCAAAGCAATGTCAAAACACACAAAATACTAACAAAAACGTCAGATTGTGTCAAGTTTCTCTAATTTCACTCATAGACATGTTTTTTTAACTATTTATAAATTTGTACAGTCAAAATGGTGGTGCCAAATGGAAACCCAGTCGCTTTCAACTCAAGCGCCAAACGGTTTGGTAAAATGACCGTCCATCCTAATCTAGATCCCAACGGGTTCTATATAACAAGACCTGATGGTTGCGACCCTTGCCTATACTCTCCAAATCCCATACAAAATATATGCGGATTGACTCTTCGCAAAAAAATTGATAAAGATCCTTGGCGATACAAGAATGAATTAGAGGAATGGGCGAAGAACTTAGGATACAGAAACGAAAAAGTTTTAGAGCAAAGATTGTGGCAGCGATCTTTACTAGGTCCTGCTTGGCATGAAGTTAAAGATCCATACAAATATGAACCTGCTGTCCAAAATGTTGGATTTAGCAGAACAACTCGCACGCTACCCTCGCGAAATTATGTGCCGGGTCCTGGGACCTACTACAAAGCCGTACCTTTCAAGGCGCCATATGGCCCGCACTCTACTCGGCCCACTTTTGAAAGGGAAGACTTATGTCGATTTATGGACACGTCACCAAAGTGGTCCCTAGCCCCAAATCGCTACTCTATTCTTGATAAAGACTCAGTCGAACAAAAATCAAATAAGATCGTGTCTTTACGAGGTCCATATGATTTATTTACTGGGAAACGGAGTGACTGTACAAAAAATCATTTCAACACTTCCATGAAGTGCAGCGCTGCTACTTGGCCAATAGCACTGAAAGGCAGTCTGGAGAAGTATAAAAAATCCCATTACGGTAAAATGAACAAGACTAGCAGAAGTACACCACACAGAGGGCGAAGCGCCCTAGTGGACTTGTCAATGTGTATACGAAAACCAAATGAACCTGGTCCTACACGTTACCGAGTGTACAAGCCTTATACTTTTGAACAATTAAAAGCTCCTTTCAATAGCTCATATGATAAGCCACCCGGATACATTAAAGTGGTGGTGTGGCCTGGCGTAGGAAGATATGGGGTGGCAGGCCAAACGGAAGTTCCTGGCAAAGGTCATAGACATGTTTTCTTGAGCAAGCTGGGCCGAAGCATTGGTGCTGATATACCGCAACCAATGAACTCGTTTTAGAATACCTAATTTTTGATTTATTTATTTTCCTAGCAAGATCATGGACATTAATGTATTCTCAGTTATTTTCTACTGCCGCTAAATTAAAAAAAAAATATGCTATACCTAACTCAATAACTCATTTTTAAGTCCCAGTGCAGAGAAAAGTTGTTCTTTTCAAGTGTGTACATTTTTGAAAGTCAACGACTACTTGGCTGTACAACTTGGTCATATTTACTCGATATTTAAACTTTATATCTATGTAAGTACCTACACACAAGTGTGTCTAGTTACTAGCTTTTTAGGCAAAAAATATTTGCAGTCAACGCTATACACGTTTTAATACATTCTGACCCGAGTGTAGGTGTCATCTAACATTAATGTACCTACCTAATGATTCAGTCTATTTAAACATTACTAATTTCATTGCCCAAGAAATTCTTTTATATTTTTGGTAGGGACACTCATAACTGACATTCAGATATACATACAGAGGGATTTAGTTACTTAGCTATACGTTTATCTATCCACACACAAGTAACGAATTCACAAACACTCATTATTAAGACTATGTTGTAACAGAATTTTCAAGAAAGCATTTCTAGGAAGAAAATAATCATCTTTACCCTTTTATAGTTATCTAAAAATGTATATTTTGTAATATCTAACATCACTAGACGACGACGCCTTGAATATATACAGGTGTACCTAGACACCTATGTAAGATTCTTAAGTGGCAGAACTTTTAAGAATTTAATTTGTTAGAAAGAAAATAATGATCTTTACCAGTTTATATTTATTTGTCTACAGATGTGAAAATATACTAATAATACTTGTAAATAATTGTGGATAACAGCAATATGTATTTTCAAGTACCTACTTACTTAGAAAAATGTTTAGGATACAACTATATGTTTACTGACACCTTATATGTACTTACGGATGCTCTGTATGACAACGTGATGAAAACCTTACGAGAATCGCAATTGAAGTATTTTTTTTATTTTCGAGGATTTTGTGCAGATAAGCCACAATGAACTTAGTTCTTAACGAGATTATAGTAGTAGTACAGTAGATATGCATTTGTATTTGAAAATACCAATTGCAACACTAAATAAAAAACAAAGCCGTAATGCATTTACCAATAACTAGATGTATCTATGCATGTTTAGGAACAAGGACAACACTAAATGAAAACAAATGTTTTAATGGTCATTTTATTTGAGGAACAAATCTAAAAGCATTTCATAAATTCAATGATTTTTTTTAGCAATGACATATTCACATTTTTACATAATATCAAAGATACTGTCTTGTATACAGTTAGTTTTGCTCCCCAATATTTAATTATTCGTTTATTTAGTATCCACTGAGAAAAGTTGTTAAATACAGTAGATTACAAATATTACATTATAATGACTATTCATAGTGAACATTTGGGAATACTTTAATTTTATTTCAGTGCTAACTAAAATAGGTAATTTCCAAATGCGACTAATACGTCATACTGACATAGTTACATAGAGATAAACTATTTACAATTTAAAGAAAATTTGGATTTGAAGCAAAGAGTCATATCTGTAATAATTAATCAGTAGAGTCAAAAATTTTCATGTCATTTTCATTAGGGTTGCTCCAAATGCAAATTTTAATTTACTCGTCGGTTTAAACACGCATAATTTGCAGTTACATGAAGTCATACATCTAAACTTATAATAAGTCATTAAACACTAATTAAATTAATTTACTGGCGATGATAATAACCCCCTAGTTACTTTATTTATCCAAGACATGTAACTTGTGATTAAAATCAATGTTGAGAAATTAACAATTTTCGAGTTTAAGTATCGCATATTTGAAATATAATATTTTTCTTTAAGAAATAATAACCTACATAACAATTAGACCACAATATAACTACTACTTAAGAGATATTAGAAAATAATTTGGCTAACGTTTCAAAAAGACCAGCAAACATAACGTAACTTAATATTAAAAGTTCTACACATACTTAGCTTATATATAAACATAATGAAATTGGCACATGGAAGTACAACTCCATTATAGAATAGTACACAAATCATGACCATTACTAATTTATGATTAAGTTTATCATTTCCTAGACATTGAGGTTTGTACATAATCAAATGCGATACTAAACATGTATATTGGGATAACGGTGTACACTTAATTCGTTAGAAGTAATACGTGTCTAAAGCGGTGCAAACACATACAATCGCTATCGCAGTGGCAGACTAGTAAGGTGAACTGCAACACCTACACCACTACATATATACAAAAAAATAGCAAGTCCCTTTCCTTTAAATTTGATAATATAATCATTCTTTTATAAACCCTATTCCTGTACAACTTGCCTTATGATTCTGAACCATAATGGTGTTACCACAAAAAAATTGTCTGTTGTTGACTCAAGACACCGTTTTGCGGTAACGAAGAATTTACTTAGTAAAATAGTTAAGAAAGGCCAGCTTTCATTTTAGATAGTTCGCCCACTTGGCGCAACATGTTAAACACATTTTAACACAGAATTCGTTACAAACTATATCGATGCTTGAAACTAGTATACAACAGTTGATTTTAAATTAATGACTTTTGCCTTAAAGTCTGGGTTATGTATTAATAAAGTATTTATTGTGAGAAAAGAAAACAAACAAACTTGTTACGTTAGCTGTGTCTAACATAGAATAATTTATTCTGTCACTTCTCATAATAATTTAGTTTAATGTCCGGCAAAATTTATGTTAGATAGTACTATGTACTTGAATATTGATGATTTTAGTCCTGTTCCAGTCAAGATATTAAACATATGGAGATTATAAAAGGCTACCTAACTACTCATAGTAATCGAAAGATTCTATAAACGTTTGTTTCTATAAAGTCAGTCTATCACAATAGTTGCTTGCGAATGATGACATTACTTTCAATAATTAGATTACAATTTTAACATGTCCAAACACATATATAATATATCAAATTGGCTGGTCATTGTCTAAGCCCTGTATGTTTAAAATTCCTAAGAAGAAAACAGAAACAAACACTAACGTTAGCCACAAAGTAATGAAACAAGTAAACTAATATTTAAGAAAGACCCGCTTTCATTTTAGATCAAAACTATTGCCTACGCGGAATGACATGTGAGACATAAAACACAAAAGAAATAATTACATAAGCTTGAAAATAATGTACAATAGGCAATTCTGTATAACTCTCCCCAACTGATTGCAGACACATCAGAGATATCATAGAAATCATTACAATTAATTATTTAAAAATTAAAGTCACTCTTAAGTTTTAAAATCTACTACAGTGTTTATTATTCTGACTACTGATCTACGACATATAACAGGATAAATCGCAATTCTGCCCAACTATATGAGTCAAAATGTGAAATATACTGAGCATACAAATAAATTTTATTGTTTCAATACATGTTATTACACAGGCCTACCTGTATTTGACTTTTATATCTTTCTTACTCGTTGTATTATAGAAGTACCTTATTTGGAACTAAACTATTTCATTTTAGACCGTTTTTTGTGACCGTAATGATCTGGTTTCTTTTTACCTCTGCCACTTATTAGCATATTTATTGTGGAGGCAATGATTTTATTCCGGGGTTCTTATTGATTAAATGGGCAAGACTATTTGGCTATTACTAACTTGAAATACTTGATTAAGAAATAGTTACAGTTAATGAGTCACATACAGATTTGATGTGCATCAGCATCATAGAGCATTCTGTTTTACAATACAGTGTTATGACTAAGGGAATACCTGTGCAATTATTAAATCATCTACACATATGAATCATTGAACAAACACAATAATTTCAGTTATACTTACACTTATGACTTTTGTCAAGAGAACTATAGACTATAGTGAAATATGATTATCAGTACATTTATTTTGGTACAAACTACTTCTTTAATCCTATTTTCTTATACATGCTAACATTATATTTCATTACGTATTTAAACATATTACTGATATTTTGACACTAACACAGAGATGGATTTAAAATTGTAATTGCTATGGGTTAACTTTTCTGGCAGAAAAATGTTTAATCATATTCTATTGTTTATGAAATTCCTAACGAATTTAATTAAAGGATGAATTGATTAATTACGCCTTATTAACCTAACTAAGATTACCAAAATTGAAATAAGTAATTAGATTAATTGCATATCTATTTTTTAAGCCATAAGATGTGTACAGTTAAAAGGAAATTAGTTATTTACTTCCATTTAAAAAAGAATATTTAATCAAATATTTTCTTATTTTTTAAATACAATGCATGTTTCCCTGATTGGTAGTCCAACCCATAGCCTAAACAGCAGAGGTAAGAAAATATAAAACTAATCAGCAGATTCTTTTAGATCTACCAATAAAGTTAGATGAAATGAAAGCTCCCATGACAGGTCCTTCGTTTTCAGTTTATGTATACAAATTACACAAGCACCGCGGATAAAAACACTGACAACTAATAATTTGTTTAAGATTTGAGCGTCTTACAATGATAAAGTATATTTTATAGTAGTAAATACAAAACAACAGTATCTTCTGGAAATTGTTTTTGAACCTTTGTGATTACAATTAGAACACTCTGTCTACAGTGCGTTTTCAATCATAATACCAAGAGGCCTTGCTTATCTCCAGTGCATATAACATACATTTTCAAATTTTATGTTATTATGTGCATTGAATGAACATTTTTCTTTAGTGTATAGTACAATTTTACCACGAGCATTCGTTCTGACGCATTAATACTGCGCCACGGCACAATAAGAACGAAATTCAATCTCGTGTTTTTGATGCAATTATTGCATTATTGCGCCTTTCACGAGAATTCAAAATTGTGTGGATAGCTATTAAGAAGACATTGTGTCTAATATTTGGGTCAATCAACTTTTTTTTGTCCTGTAAGCACTATGTTTTGTCCCTAAACAATTCGCAGTTCTAAATAAAATTAAGTGAATTAAGTGAAATCGCCAAAAAGCTGTTAGGAATATAATGGAGAATACTCTCCAAGCTCTCGCTCTATTCTGCAAGAAATAAATAAGTTGAGTTTGAGTTTTAAGTTGGTCAAAGAGGCTATCAAAGTTAATTAGTAAGTCTGTTCATTATTTTTATTTAACATTTATTGCAATGTTGATTTTAATTGTAAAAAAATATATAATAAAACATAAAGTTGGTTTTTTTACATAAAAAGAACAAATACAAGCGATTTGAATCCTAGTATCTCCTTTGGACTCCCGAGCATGGTTGTCCAGTGGACATGTCCACTGGACAACCATCTTGTCCCTGTCTCCTAAAGACACATTATCGTCAGTTTTACCTAAAAAATATAGTAAGGTTTACAATATTTTCAAATATGAATATGCAGCAATTAAAAGTCAATTCATAAATAATGTTATATCACGTATTAATTATTAAATAAAATTTATCGTTCATATAAACTTAAAAGTTGATTGACCCATTTATATTCTTTTTTCTAAATTTACATCCTTGTTGAGAGAAATATTTTAAATATTTTGAGTAGCTTTTGCCAATTACATTTCATTGTTAACAGTCATACCACAATCAGGGTGCAATTTTGGTTAAAAATGAGACTTCGGACCCTTGTTTCAAATGTTTTGTTCAGGCCAGCCTTTGCTTTAAACGAAAGTCTTATAGCGTCCTAGACAAGACATCTAACATATCACATCATAGTATTTGGCCTATCGTTTAACATTCGTGATCTCGCATGTCTACGGTCCCCGTGGAACAAATCACCCTGATTACCTCTCAGCGTTAATCACCTAGTATACCAAGTGTTTTTGATCGTCAAAATTCTATATACATATTCTCAGACTCCTTTTACACAAAGTTCAAAATGTAATCATTATATCCACTTTGAATTTTTACATTGGTTTACAATATACACATTATTTTACACAACTGCCACAGCAAAGTGTACATATATGAATTTAGCTAGAGAGTTATAAAAATAATAATATCTATATATGCACTGCAACAGAACCGTAACAAAAAAAGTATCAAGTCAAATAACACAATTATACACTTCGACACAGTAAGTTATTGATTCACAAATATAATCAGCTACCTTATAATTTAGTCATAATTTATTCTACCTATCTTCCAAACGTATAAAATCGTGGAAGGCGGACACTTACATCCAGTCCATAGTGTCCTATAGGTTCGGTTCTAATCATCGTTGCGGGTTCTTTCGCACAGCCTTACGAACGCGTCGGACGGCGGTATTGGGGCCACTGCCCACTGTGAACTGAACATGCGGCGCGCCGGCGGGAGTTCCACCGAAATTGTATACGGCGGTCCCCTGTTGCGGCGTAAGCGGCAGCGACGTTTGCTGCTGTGACTGCATTGGCTGCTGCAAGAAACAAATTCACAACTCATTTATTTCTAAGATCTCGTAAAATATAATCCTATGTTTGTTTGTGACGATTTTCTATTATCTTCACTCCTACCTTACTTAGACAAGTTTCATTTTAATTGGCACAAAACTTATTTAGAACAAGTTGACCCGCGCCCATTTCGTTGGGCAGTAAGTCTGAAATCGGTTCATACATCCAGAGAATACCCCTTTAACGTCACAAACATTGCCCTAGTTATAATATTCGTATAGATCAACGAAGGCGGGAGATTTTAAAGTTTACTATCAAAAATTGCAGATTTGCATTTTTCAGAGACAAGTTAAGTATCTTCCTGAAAAGGAATGACAAGTACGCGTGTTACAGCTACTAGATATATAAACAGTGCTGCTCGCGCTCCATCTCTAATTTTGGAAAAAGATAATCGAAAGAAGTATGTAAGGGTCCTTGCAGATAGTTCCTTTTTAGATCTTAGAACCTTTTTCTTATATTGTATTAAATAGATAAAAATATATATCATATATATATACATCAATTATATACTGTAGCTATTCAGTAGGACTAAAAGATAAGATCAGTTATACGCAAAACTCTCACAGAATAATCATATATTGGAAATAAACGTAAATAAATTAAGTAAATAAGTATTACATAATAATAGCGATTTACGAGAACGCAGAAACAAAAGTAAAAATAATCTAAACTTTCGAGTCTACCTTAGTTTAAAAGTACTAGATATAACATGCAGGATTGACATATAGATGCAAAAGGTATCAGTTTAGCAGGTTTGGGTACATATATTTATTTACGACCAGCTTTCCTTAATCAGTGCACAAATCAAAGCAGATCGTAAACAAAAACTATTAGCACCGCATAACATGCTATAACAAAGTACTGGGTAAAAGCTTCATCACAGCATTAATTGACTAACAAATAATATGCAGCAGATTCAAATTTACCAGTTCACTTAAATGCTATTTGAACAAGTATATACTTTCTAATAACATCACAATACATAACACATTCCAAACATTTATAGATATTATAATGTTTATTTCACCTTTCTTTCAATGCGTTCCCGTAATCAGTTTCCTTTAGTGCAGTAACATAAAAAAATACCAATAATATTTACCTGCTGTCCAAACCCGAATATGCCTGATGACTGCGGAGCCCCGAAGTTAAAGGCTGGTGCCGGCGCAGGCGAAGGGGGTGCAAACGTCGGTAAAGACGGATTTGGTGAGCCAAACGTCGGCGTCGAACCAAGGTTAGGAGTTCCAAACATGCCCATCTGGTGAACGGGGTTACTGGGCGGCTGTGGCGATCCGAACAAGTTTGCTGCTGGCTGACTTGGCGTGGAGCCCGAAAACAATAAAGGTTGGTTATTATTATTGTTATTTTGATTTCCCATACCAAATATTACCGGGGACTGCGCCGCATTGCTACCAAACGCAGGTTGTGGTGAGTTACCAAATGAGGTTGAAGATCCAAATGTAAATGCTGCAGGTTTCTGCAGACTACTTGTAGCTGTATTTGAAACAAACAGATTTGGTGTAGAGGTATTATTAGCAGGAGCCCACATGTTTTCATTTTTAATTGGATTCCCAAACATATTCGCTGGACCACCCGTCATCGTATTTCCTCCTGTGAGTGGGTTCACAGATATACCATTGGCACCCAATCCAATGCCAGGGTTTCCATTGTTTCCACCTTGCAGATTATTTCCCATGAATGGATTTCCAGACATTGTACCCATTGAATTTCCCATAAGGCCGTTAGATGTTGAAATGCCATTCATTCCTATAGAGCCCGAAGCAAGAGGATTTGCTGAACCCAATGATGATCCTTGAGGTAGGGCAAAGCTGTTAGACGGAGCAGCGTTGTTGTCGGTCGAACCAAACGGAGACTTAAATAAGTTGGGAACTGCTTGTTCCTGCTTCGGAGTACTGGTATTACTGCCAAAAGTAAATTGGAACTTTGGCTTTTCTTGGGTGGATGGTAAAGTGTTATTCTGTGAATTTGACCCGAAACTGAATACTGGAGCTGGAGCTGGAGTCACAATACTATTCGTGTCGTTCTGGAACATGGGTGCGGGCGTTGCAACGCTCGGCGGCTGGAACAGAGAAGGGGTAGTGGCGGTGTTCTCTGGCGGTTTGAATAACGACATCGTAGGTACGCTGTTACTTGGTTGCGCCGTTGTTTGACTCTGCGGAGTGAATAGATTTACCGCAGCAGCTGAGGAAGCCGCTGGCGGCTCGAATAGGTTAGCACTTGGACTTGCTCCAAATGTGAATGTTGGCTTGATAGCTGTATCAGCACTTGTTACAGTTGGTTGCACAGCAATCGAATTATTTATAGTATCCTTCTTTATATCAGTAAGTGGATTTTGGAAACTAATTCCACTTGCAGGAATTGTCTGTTTGTCTTCTTCTTTTATTGTTTGGAGTTGTGCTGGAGCCATAAACATATTACCAAATGGTTTGGGCTTCTCACTCAAAACATTTTGGTCAATGCTGGGCACTTCTTGATTTTTCTCCATATCTTCTTTTTTAGGCTCAGGCAGTTTGTTTACGGGCACTGCAGGTATAGCAACGGGTTTCGGTATACCAAAAGAAAAGTTCAATTTTGGGGCCTCTTTTTGAGTCAAATCTATGTCAGTTTTGTTCTCTGCAATTTTTGTTGGAAGTGTAAAAGTAAATGTTGGAGTCTCAGACAACACATTATTATTTGTTTCCGAAAGTTCTTTTATTTTCGGTTCCAATGAAGATTTTAGTTCTGGTACTTTCGCAGCTTCTTGCGCTTTAGGATCAATACCAAATTTAAATGAGTTGTTTGGAACAGTACCAAAGTTGAACTTAGATTCCGGAATTTTGTTTGTACTTTCTTTTGCTTGTCCGCAGCATGCACATTTAGAAATATCGCTGTCATTTCGGACCAAGCAACTGGAACATTCCCATTTAGCAGATTTCTGGGACTCTGCGATTTTCTTAAACTGATCATCGGTAGATCCAAAGAACGACGTTGCCTTAGGTAATGCTGGGGTGCTATGTAGTTGTTTAGAGCCAGGCTTGGCACCACCGCAAGCCGCGCACTTGTCTACACTACTCTTATTTGAGATCCAACAATCTTCACATTTCCAGTCAGCACTCTCGGAGCTCGCGCTACCGACGCTCGTAATGACGTTAGTGGGCGTCCCGCCTGCCTTGTTAGGTTTTTTGGCGCCACAACAAGCGCACTTAGCAACACTTTCTTCGTTGCTGACCCAGCAGTCTTCACATTTCCATTTATTTGACTGACTATTTCCAGTTGCAAGTGTCGATAATGGTTCTGTCACTTTTACATCTTGCATTTTCTCACAATTTATACATTTATCTTTCTGAGCCTGACTGTCTGCAAGTTTGCAAACGGTACACTTAGCATTTTGTGTTGCTTTTTGGGATGATTGTTTATAACCACAACATACACAGGAGTTACTCTCAGATTTATTTTTGACCCAGCAGTCAGGACACTGCCAGTCTGATGCAGGTGCCTTGATAATGTCATTTGGTTTACCTACAACAACAGGACAATCGTCATGTATGCTGTCAATTTTCTTGTCGATCTGTTGTTCAGGACTGCCAAATGTGAATTTCGGAGGCGTTATATCTGCTTGTGGGTTATCACAAGACACTTTAACAGGAGACGCAAATATATAATCATTTCTATCGAGTGCTTCGGGTTTTTGCGTATTTCCAACTGAAAAAATGTTTTCAGAAATTGGTTTTGGTGTATTGGAAAATGGTATATTGAAGACTGGTGTACTGGAAACGGGCGTAATGGAAACTGGTGTACTGAAAAGGGGCGTCTTGGAAAATGGTGTACTGGAAACGAGCGTATTGGAAACTGGTGCACTGGAAACTGGTGCACTGGAAACGGGCGTATTGGAAACTGGTGCACTGGAAACGGGCGTATTGGAAACTGGTGCAACTGGAAACGGGCGTATTGGAAACTGGTGCTTTGTGTATCACCGGTATACCAAATGATATATTAGGTAATTGGTCTTTGTTTATCTTTAAAACACCAGTAGGCAGTATCACTGGGGTGCCCACTTCGTCTGCATCTGGGTTTCCTCGTATTTTGGTTATCTTGGTTTTCACTTTTGTTGTCAATTTGTGAGATTGTTCATTTTCCGTTTCGTTCCTAAAACAAAAATATCACATTAAAACGCTAAACATTGGCCCCTAACATATTCAATTCATAAAAAAAACTTAATTATCAATATTATGAAAATGGAGGATGTTACACCAAATTCCCCAACATGCAGGTTAAGTTTAAATATTTATAAAAATGGATGTCGAACATCGAGAGTATTAAGGGTGAATACCTGATCAAGACGTCAGAACATGGGACCGAAATACTTCACAACTAGGACCTTGGTCATCAATACCTTACCAAATATAAGTGGTCGACGGAAGGTTCGTTTTAAGTTTCGGCTAACAATCAAGTTTCGGCGGCAGAAACTTGATTGGCCGAAACCGAAACTTATGTCGCAAGTTCATACACGATCACTATCAATTTAGGTAATTATTATTTTTGTGTAAGTGAATACGTAGAGGATAGGCATATGGTTGTAGTATCTCTGCATATGTGGTCCCCCTGGCAGTCTGCTAGCTTTTTTATTTTTTTAATATATTATTATTACTGCATATTGTTCAGCTTTCTCTTAGCGTCTACTTCGAAAAGCTTTGCTTTTTTATATTCAGTAAAATGAAATAAATAAAAACAACAAACTTAATAAACTGTTTTCATTTAATATTAAATAAATGGAAACACAAAAATATTTCATATTCATGCAATGCAAAATAATAGGTAAATAGCACCAAATTACAGTATTTTAAAATATTTCATAATTGACCAAGTGATTTTCGGTTTCGGTCGACCACTAACAAATATACAAAATGTATGGACAAAATATATCAGTAGTTGCTTTGTTCAACTTATCTGATACACTTAAATAGATGTAGAATCATCTCGGTACTAAGTATCCGGAATGACAACCTGCTTTATATCCAGAATTAGCAACTTAAACTAGATCATATTATTGCAAAGGATACATTTTGTAGTACATTTTGTATGAAAAGAAATCTCTTTAAATAATCTCGGTCTAATAAATAAAATTAACTAAACAGCCCGGTGTACTTTGTATCGTATCGAGTAAACCTATCGTAGCGAGTAAATTTCTAAATAGAACAAGAAACATTACAAAAACTACAACAGCTATATCTCTCACTCGAGAATTGGAAAGTTTTGGAAAAAAAATGGCTGTGACAGACACGGACGGACAGACAGACATGACGAATCTATAAGGGTTCAGTTTTTGCCATTTGGCTACGGAACCCTAAAAATGCAGCGATTATGATGACCATATCTACACCATTTTGTTAAATGAATACATTACCGTCTTGCTGCAGAAGGATAGCTAGGATAGTTGGAAGTACTGCTTTGGGAAGCGATTATTTGGCGCGCAGCGTTTGTCGTGTCCATTAGCCGAGACTTCTTTTTCAAGCGCAGTATTGACGCGTAGTTTGGCACATGGAGTTCTTGAGTTCTATATGCTAAAAATTACATTGAATGTGATTATTCAGCAAACATCTGATCACCAATATATGTATATAATTTATAAATAAACATAATCTTTGCACTTACAGTAACTGCGGTTTGCGGTAGGCGGCTGGTCAGAAGATTTATAGAAGCTGACATTCTTGGGTCTTGTATAAACCGGGATTCTTCTTGCCTCAGCTAGTGGGGAGGAGCTTTCTAATATTTCTAAAATCCGCCTAGCAGAGCTACTCATGGCAATGTCTTCATTAATTTTAGACTCATTCACTACTGCCACCCTGTGCTGTGTTATATTGGGCTGATTTATGTAGGATGATGATGCTGCTCCACCATACATAGTTCTTCCTGGGTAAAATGGTGAGCCAAGCAAACTGGGTTTGAAGTTAGTTTTTGGCTCATTTTGACGGCTTGAATTTGCTGATGGCTTTGCTGGAAACATATTTTCAAAATCAATAAGCAGTCTTGGTGAAAAAAGAAATACATCCCTCTAGAATTTTAAAACCTTTATCGGGACCATAATTAATAAGTTCGTTTTAATAAGAGATTCTGAAGTATCGTTTTTGGAATATCTCATTTAACACCAACACTTGGATTTAGATTGTGGGACACACCCCATAAGCAATATATATTTATAAAATGTGTCTGCAAAGGAGGATGGACGCATGGTTTAGGTTATTAATACACCTTGTTAACTACTATTGTTACTGTCGTTAATACTTAATAGAACTCTGTAGATTAGTAATTAACCAGAAATAACAAACTAGTGTGCATCTTAAGAGATTAAAACATTTTTACAAACTTACAAAAATGTACCCATTCCCCTTTACCTGTTCTCCAAACTTGTCAAATGCTGCCAACAAATTTCCTGGTTTTATCAAATATATCAACTAATTATTCTTGTTGTGAGTTATATTTATTTATAAGCTATATTTATTTTATTATTTTAAAATAAAATTTATTCAACATGTTTAAAACATCGAGCAAATTAGTGGGCATCTTTGTACAAGATGGAAAAACTGTGCACATATAAATAATAATAAAAACCACCAAACTACTCCATAACAATTACAACAGTCTCATGCAATTTATAGACCTGTACAATATGACGTGAGTACAAACATACAAACAAAAACTAAACTAAGTAAAGCAAGTAAAGATGCATTGTCCTATGATAGATATTTCATAAAATATATATTTTTTATAAGGATTTGATTCTTTAAATTTCGCGACAAGCCGCGGGTGACACATTTTTATTGCCTTTATCAGTAAAGATAAAGCATTTCTTTATTTGATGTGGAATTTCAATAATGTTTTGATTTGTTGTTTTATTACTTGAATCACAGGTTAATACTATATGTCAACCATTGTCTGGGAGGGTAGCAGGAACTATAAATGCGCGTGCTACAACCCTTACATACTCTTTTTTGTAGTACAAAAAATCTATTAAAAAAAATGATGTTAGGCGTGAGAAACTGACAAATGCAGCAACATTTTAGATTCATTGTTTATAACTACTTGGTCATGACTGTGCCAAATTAGGTTTGAGCATTCGATACAACTTATTGTCAGATGATGTACAGCATACAAACTAACAGCTTCACCTAAGGGTATTTGTATTTAGCGTGGTGAACCAATCACAAGTCGGAAATAAGATATGATACTGTTAAATTCAATAAAATTATACCTATTATCACTTTAAATATGTGTGCTTTCAAATCACGGTATTATTTTTTTGATACAGGCAAGCACAGACATATGTATTTTCTTTACAGTATACACTTTCACTATAACATAGTGAGAATGTAAACATTCTATATGAATGTTAATTTTGTAAAAGATGTGTAAGGATTTAGAATACATATAACAATGTTAAAATTATACATAATTAATCATTGATAAACTTATACAGCTGCCATTGTTAATAATTTAAATACCCCACCGTGAGCTGTTTAGTGTACCACAAAAACTAATCTCCGAAAAAAAATAGTATATTAGTTATCTTTATCCAATGCAGTTCAAAGTAAATAAATTGTATCTTACGGTAAGAGTTGGAGTCTTCATCTTGGTTAGAAGTTGATTCAAAGATTGACTTCCTCTTATGAGCAATTGATTGGCCTATGCCAGCAACAGTGTGTTGGGCTTTAAACATACTCGAGTCCCGGTCATGCCTTTCCAGTGACATGTCCTCATTTGAAGAGCGGAAACTAGTTGGGAAGGTGCTTCGGCTTGTGTGCGGGTATGGAGAAAGGGAGCCACCGCTATAAGAGCCATATGGGTGCTCTGATAAATCCATGCCGGTGGTGCAATGAGCCTGCAAATACATAAGTATTTAATTCCTTCACTAACAAAAACACTTTGAAAAGCATCCAATTACTATCATAAGCATGTCTGGCAAAAAGCCAGAGGAACATTACTAATTGTAAACATACTTCTTGAGACCCATAGAGGCCATATGAGTGTCCAGGCACACTGTATCGCATGCGCTTCGCTGGAGGCTGTGTAATCACTGGAGTCTCACAGGCTTCATCTTCAGTAGAAGAATCCGTCGCATCTGCCATCTGTGTGGAGCCATTGGCGTTTGATGAGCTTGGGCTACTGAACCACTTTGTGATTGTGGAGGGTAATAAGCCTGAAACCCTGGACGTAACATTCTTCACGAACGAAGACTGAAAAAGAAAGAAATAACTAAAATATTGTGCAATAACTAATTTTGTTAACGCATCATACAGCATCTTAGTCACACCTTATAAGGAAATTAACAATATTAATTGTTATGAAATAGCATTTTTACAGTGTTTTATGTGTGACTGTAACCTTTAAATATTATCTTATCAAATCCTAGCTTATTGAATTATAATCAATCAAATAAATAAATAATGTGTTAGTCACTAACTAACTGCTTTCAATGCTATTAGGATTGGATTAGATAACATCAGAATGTTTAACTGTAGTTAATTATGGTACTTTCATTCTAATAACCTAATATAACACTTTGCTAGCAGATATTGTTTCTTATAGCATTCAATCAGTTTTCAATGTCTATTACAAAATACGCTTCAGATGTCAATGAAATTAATGTTTCATTATTTTTATTTAAGGCTGTAATTCATAAATTATTCTTTTTTATTATTCAATGAATATTTGTATCCTTATACGCAGTGACGCTGAAGTTGTTAGTAGTTACAGTTAGAACATGTTAATTGTAGACTGTAGCACTGGCAATAAGCAGAATAATTTTTTGATAACATATTTTGCATGGCATGACACATATTCTAAGTCGCACCACATGTTGGGCTTTCGCTGGCATTGTCTTAAACTAAGGACAATGAAAATTAACATACTATGAATGTACTGTTTTCCCCATTGGCAACACTGACGACCGGTTGTGTCAAAAACCGTGTTTCGTTAATATTATAAATTTTATTTAATAATTATTGATTAATATAAGTAAATATTTAGTTTTAATAATACTCTTTATACGTATTGACTGCGTGATTGTGTAAGTGAAAGTTATCCGCACAAAATAACTCTAGAAGTGACAAAAATCTCCCGGCTGTCATCGCAACAGACTGGATTTGAAATCATCATTTGAACCAGATGAGTATTTTGTTTTAATTTCATTTCCTAGCAACAATATTATTGTTAACAGTCTTTTTATCGTTTCTATTTTGTGTAGGACTATTATTTTGCTACAACAATACACTTTATAACACCTTGACGATAGATCAAAGTACGAAACGTCAAAAGCAAATTTGAATTATAATCATCTGTTCTACGAGCGACACTGATTAACCTCAGTTGTTTCTTTATTGTTCCTCATATTAGTCCGATATATAAGATATTTCAATCTTAAATTACAGAATTAAATAGGAATTCTCGTTTATCCACTTTTAATTATTGACATATCTACCCCTGTATAACTGTAAAAGTTGTTAAGTGTAACATACATTTCTTTTACTTTAACTTCTTGAAAATTAAATACACATTTTGCATTACATACTTCTAGCTTATTTAATTTCCCTTCTTGAATCACATCTTTAACTGTCACTCCCATTTCTCTTAAATTCTTCCATTACAATACACTTAACTCCAACTTAAAACATTCCAGGAGGATTTGAGGCCTACTTGTGGACATGCAGAGCCGCATCCAAGGAGGAGAAGCTAAGGGCTACGTTGAAGGAGTTGGAGACGGCTAAAAACTTATGTAGTGAGCTGCTTAGCGAAAGGGACGATAGTGAAAATATCTTCGAAAATATTCATTTAAATTATATGCTGTAAATTGCTATATAAATCTATATTAATTGAACAATGTATTTAATAATTTAAGGTATTTAATTGGATAAGGATTAATGCTGTATTGGTTTAAATCGCTTCGAAAATTAGCCATTATTTGTCGTAAAAAGTAAATTACAAAAAATTATATTGAGGGATATCCACAGACCACCGCGGAGTTTTCTGTTGACCTTTGCAATGTGTACAAATAATTAGTACATTATTTTGATGAATCTCTTAGGGTTCAGCCTGCGTTTTGCAAAATAACCGCGAAAAAATGTGTTTATTTACGACTTTGCATTAGAAATCTTGAAATTATCAATGGTTCTCTAATTAAGCTTGCAGCTTGCATTATACATATAACCTCCATCTTGAATCACTCTTAAAAAAATCCGCATCCAAATCCGTTGTGTAGTTCTAGAGATCTAAGCAAATATACATACAGACAGAAGTGGGAAGCGACTTTGCTTTATACTATGTAGTGATAGTGTAATTAAAGAGGAAAGTTTATGTGTATACTAATCCATTAAATATTGGAGAAATACTGTTATTTTTGAGGTTTCTAAATGTGATGTCGTAAATAATTTTACTTTTTCCGCTTACATTGCAAACACAGGCTGAACCCTACAAGATTTATCAAAATAATATACTAAAGATTTAATATAGATTTATATGGACCTTCTAGATTTATATAGATTTATATGGAGTCGTAGTGGCCTTGCGGTTCTATGTATGGATTTGTATGCACGAGGTGCAAGTTCGATCCCCACCGCAGGCAAGTACCAATGTGACTTTTTCAAAGTTATATGTACTTTCTTAATCATTCTAAGACACTACTGACAAACGGTGAAGGAAAACATCGTGAGGAAACCTAGATTCCAAATATTGGAATCTGAAATCGCCAATCCGCAGTGAGCTAGCGTGGTGATCAATGCTCAAACCTTCCCTACATGGGAAGAGGCCTGTGCCCAGCAGTGGGACGTATGTAGGCTGGTTTATTATATATGGACCTTTACAGCATATAATTTAAATGAATATTTTCGAAAATATTAATGTTGTTTAAAAATTGCGGCTCCAAATTCAACGAGTGCGGGCAATGGGCAGTAATAAATAAATCAAAACTACTGAATCAATTTTAATATTTTTTTGTGAGTGACACAGGTTATATATTTTAAACCCGTGAGAAGCCTGAGCAGGCTGCTATGTTTTTAAATACAAAGTTCACAGTTTTTCTGTAGAATATTTAGTATCAGCAATGTACCTGTGCAAAACCAATGAGTTGTCATTTAATTTGCAAATTAGTATCCCTGATATCCCCAGGATAATTGTAATGCTGAATAAACAATTAGTACAATTTAATTTAAATACCTTTAAAGGGAAAATTAAATATACCAGCAATTAGTGATGCTTAATTTGATACACCTCTGATAATACAAACAAATAGAAACTGGAATGTAATTCATTATTGACAATTGCAAACAATTCCATTTCATTTGTCATGTGAACGAAATGTCTATTGCAATATGTTTATTTACAACATTATCTTGTAATAAATTAGATAACTACTGTTATTGAACTTTAATAAATTGTGAATTTATGTCATTATGATTATTGTGTTCAACTGTCTAGTCTGTATAGAACCATACTTTATACTATTTATTTTTACCCCTTTCAATTTGATTACATCTAGCCGTTGAATTCCATGTTGTACACAGAGTCTACCAGTCACTACAAAACAGTTGAAGTAGTAAAAAATATTAATCCTTCTTAGCAAAACCTCTTCATTGTTGATATTATAACTATGTCTGATCTCTGGGCTATTTTATCTGTTCTTGCACTTATATTCTTTTTAAAAATGATTATTAAAATTAGATGTACATTAAGTTTAATGTTTTATTCAATATAGTAATATGTCTGCTAGAATGACTTTATAAATAAAAATACGACTTCATATTGTATTCTCGAAAAACTATAGTCAACTGTATATAGAATCAAGACCTTCCAGTTAAATATTTTTAGTTATTGTTATATTTTAGAGTCAAATAACTATCAAGCGGTAAACTTCTATACTATATGAATATACGGCAACAAAACAAAATGGGTTTTTCGCTGGAGCAAGAAATGCTGTGATTCATACCTTGGCAATAAAAATAAATGCTTAGTTTTGTGATAATGGAGTAACACAAAACAATGAATATGGGCTCCAGTATCAACATAAGATATGTAAGAGCTAAGTGCTGTATATATTATTTTCTCAAAGACAGAGAGATAAAAATGTTAAAATGTGAAATTCTTTCAGTAGATTTGGATGAAATTCCCACATGCAGGTAATTTTTAACCTAAATGAAATAACAAAGTAAATCCATAGGACCAGGGACCTCACGGTGCTCAAGAGATAACAAATAAAACAAGTAAATCTACAGCACCAGAACCTTGGGGAGCACAAAGGATAACAAATAACAATAATTTACATGTGGTTTTCCACCTTTCCAGAAATAACAGTTGGCGACGAGGATAAAGCAATTCAAAATGTTCAACGTAACAATTGGCATGTTAAGCATATTTAATTTGGAAGTACAAGAATGGTCACTGCACAAGGACAGATTAGAGCAAGTGTGTGGCTAATGATTTCAGGGTGGAAATGTATAAAGTCGATTTCGAGGAGCACAAGGGGATAACAAAAAACAATTTATTTGTTATCTCTTTTGCTTCCCAAGGTTCTGGTCCTGTGGATTTTCTTGTGTCATTTCAGTACAAACATAAATAATTGAAATCAATATTTCAATTACTTTGCCCTAGTCTGACATCTTGTCTGGTCTAATAATTGTGAAGGCAGCTGTACCTAAGAACCATTCCAGATGTATATTAAAGGAGACTCTTTATCATTGATGATTCAGGGATTGAAACGCTGTCAAAATTCATTAATTGTAATAATAGAACATAGCTTGAAATAGCTAGAGCAGACCTAGGGGCAAGACTTGGGTAATTTAAAGCATGGAATATCTCAGGTATGTTTTTCGCTAAAGCAAGTCCCACTGCTTTTAAACGAAACAGTAATACAATTAGGTGAGTATCCATTATTAATTCGCCATGCTTAATGTAAAATCTCATAACTACGCGTGAGGCCACACATTTCACGAAAAACGCAGCGACATTGTCGCCGAGAGCGGGAATTTGGTGTTACTTACGTTGTTAGCTTCGTTAGAAGAAGTACGTGGCCGCTTTTCCTTGTTTTTTGTATAAACTGAACTCATTTTGGATCCGATTTGAATCACTGAACAAAAATTAAAGCAATAACGCTACTGCAAATTCAATTTTTAGCTAATTCACAACTGGCAAAAACGTGACAAACATGGCGTCTGTTAAATGTGTCAAAGAAACACTTGGAGGGAGGCGCGAGCGCTATAAATTGTTAAAATATTTAAGACTCAAATTGTGCAAAAACGTGTAAATTCAAGAAATACTATCAAACAAAACTGTAAGAGAAATTATGGATCACGAGATATTTGTAAAACTAAAAATCCGTATTATCGTCGTTAACGCACAGCGCACAATGTTGCTATATTTCAAATTTTTATTCAAGAAGAAGTCCATGTTTAGGGTTTCCAGTTCAATTAATTGTATTTATTCAGTATTGATCCTATGTTTTGCAAATCTTCTTTAGATTTGCAATTCATAGGATCAATACACTACAGAATATGGTTAATACTCAGAAAAAAAACTCTTGGAACTTTTAGGGGATATCTATAAGTGCATCTCAGCTGCTTGCCAACTCGTTTTTAATTCTATACTTGTTTCTCGTTCAGGACAAAAATAAAATCACAAACTTGCAAAGGGTATTGCTTGTGTGATGACGCCAGATATGAACGTATGGAAGAAGAATACATGCCGCGCTGACCACAAGGAAATAATTGGGATACGGGCAGGGCCCGGCAGGGAAATGATGATGAAACTTATTCATTTATCTTTTGTCTAATTTTTCGTATAGCAGCACCATGCCTTTTACGTTGACACTGTGACACTGAGTAGCTTGACAATATTTGGTTGTCACTAGTTGTCAGACGTCAGTTAGACAGCTCAAACTGCAAAGTCAACAGTCAAACCTTATAACAATAAAAATAGCATCAGCGTCGCGTGCGCACATGTATACGTTCAACGCTGACTACTGAATATTTTAATATTAGAAGACCCCACACCCCCCACACCATGAAACTTGTTAGTCTATATATTCTTCACTGAATACTACAATTATCCCAAAATCTCAAATAAATCATTATTTGTCAAGTGAACTACTTGTTTTGACGTACGATATCATCGTTTTAACATTGATATTATCACTGTACGGCTAAAAGATTCTCATGTAACTTGTGGTAGGATAGCATTAGGAACAAATCTAAGTAGCTTTATATTCAAAATATCCAGAAGAACACCGAAATTATATACAATACCTATCTAATATTGAGAATATCGCAACCCGTTCCCCCGTATCGCAGCTCCTTAATACCAGCTGCTAAGAAGACAGTTGGACCACATGACAGTATTTAAAACAGGGCTTTCTCTCTGCTGCTTCCATCTACCTCCTTGTTCTTGTGGCTGGAAGTTCAAAAGCTGGAAAGACTGGAGAGAAGTTGGGTAGGTGTGCCTCAGAAATTTAATTGTTGATCCTCATACTGTCATATGACGATAAACACAATGATAATGTAATTACGGTACATAAACTGAACAGTATTTGAGTATTTATTGCTCCTACTTCACAATTACCCATAATAAATATTCCATTTTTTATGATGTATCTGTCTAGTATCTTTATTCAACCTCAGGCATACTAATTGTTTCAAACTTACCATTCAAAAATTTGAGTATCTATTTATCTACAATATATAAAAATGAAACCCGTTTTCCTTGGTCACGGCATCACGCGTGAATGGCTGGACCGATTTCACTAATTCTTTTTTTGTTGTATTTGTTATTATTAGGAGAAGGTTCTTACGGAAAAAAATATTAAGAAAAGACCTTGGTTTTTTTGTCCCTTTACCACGCGGGCGAAGCCGCGGGCAGAAGCTAGTGATTAATATAAATAGCCCAGGAAAATTTGACAAATTTGTTTGCGATATTTGATACAAGGTTAAGAGTATAAAAATAAAGATTTGTACAAATTTGTAGCCGACTATCTCTCATTCTGAGGTTATCTGATATGCTAATTTTTTTTTGCTTAGTATTAGTTATTGGTTTCAGAATAATATGGTCTGCAAATAAGTATATTTCAAGTAGTCTGTTCATAATTTGAAATTATTCATTCAGCATTTTTGTATCTAATCTGATTCTTACTAGTTTGATAAGAATGTTGATAAAAATACCGCTCTCTATCTACTGTAACAAGTCTACCAGTTTTAATGATCTCATATTAAAGTAAGCCACAATCTACTTAATATTCAATGTTTTAGTAATACACTTGCACTGTTATTTTTATGTTTTGTTAAAAGAGAATAAGTCATACATAGGGTCCATACTGTACTATATTATAATACTATGTAACACTTTTTAAACTTATAGAGTGCAATAAAAGTATTAAGATGGAAACTGGTTTGTTTTATTTATCACCTCTAATAATTTGAGATTTAATTGCTATAAACATTAATAGTCATACCATACTTATAGTATGAATTTTCATCATTGATTATCTCCTGCTTTATTCCATGCTAAAATATAAATAAATAAATAAACCAGCCTATATACGTCCCACAGCTGGGCACAGGCCTCTTCCCGTATAGGGAAGGTTTGAGCATTAATCACCCTGCTAGCTTAGGAATCCAGGTTTCCTCAGGATGTTTTCCTTGTCAGTAGTGTCTTAGAATGATTAAGAAAGTACACATAACTTTGAAAAAGTCACATTGGTACCTGCCTGCTCTGGGGATCGAACTTGCACCTCGTGCATTCAAATCCATACATAGAACCGCAAGCCCACCACGACATTTTTTCCATGCTAAATGATATGAAAAATA
Source organism: Chrysodeixis includens (assembly GCA_941860345.1). Classification (NCBI taxonomy): domain Eukaryota; kingdom Metazoa; phylum Arthropoda; class Insecta; order Lepidoptera; family Noctuidae; genus Chrysodeixis; species Chrysodeixis includens. Next base: position 9,072,708 of record OW796090.1, read on the forward strand.
TTCAGATGAAACTTTAGGCTCCAACAATGTAATTACTTTGCTTTTAATTATTAAGTTTCCTATCTTGTAATTTTGTCTACACTAATATTATAAAGAGGAAAACTTTGTTTGTTTGTTTGTAATGAATAGGCTCAAAAACTACTGGACCGATTTTAAAAATTCTTTCACCATTTAAAAGCTACATTATCCACGAGTAACATAGACTATATTTTATTTTGAAAAAAAATAGGGTACATACCGTAAGATATTTGGATTTTTCGGACACAAACTGAAAAAAAACAACCAAAGTTACCAAATATACACGCGGGCAAAGCCGCGAGCGGAGAGCTAGTATTACATATATTGCTTTTTTTATCTACAAACGTTTATGCCAAAACTTGGATACAGTTTATTCAGTCGCCAAAAGTCATCGTCGAGACTTTCGCGTCTATCTGGCTTGCTAACACTACCTGATGGCCCTACTGTCTTAGTCAGATACTGCTTATTTCAGTTGTACGACTCGGAGAAGATATTGGGTACGACTATTCTCTACATGAATGTGTCCCCACTACGTGTGTCCCGGTAACTGAGGTCCTTTTTTGTTTTGATAGGAAGGAATTCTCATGGACACCCACCTCCTCGGGGGAGGAAGCGGGCAGACTCAGACTAAATCTTAACTGCCATGTAATTGTAAGGTCTCTCATTTTTGATCGGCACCTACTTGGTAATGTGGTACAAACCATCATTGTTCATGTGTCTCCCGGAGGTGCGTTAGAGTATAGGGTTGCATAGACATAGTTTTGGAGAAAACTATGTCTATGCAACCCAATGCGATGGTTCCTATCTAATTAGCGGCCATCATCGCCATCGTATAGTTGCAATGCTGATAAAAAATGTGTTTTAAGGTAGTTATATACTATTTTTACTTTGGAAACCTCTAAAATTATAACTATTAATGCTATATTATGCACTAGCTGTTCCCGCAAACTTCGTTTCGCTAACAAAAACCATATGCAAATTATCCCTCATTTTTTTATGAGACTTATGAGATAGTAGGTAAGTCTGCTAAAGATTATTGTTGTTACGCTGCCAACTGTCTGAGGGAAATGCGCGCTGCGGCAGAAACAATTCGCGTTGCTTCGAGTTTCAATAAAATCGTCCTAACTTCTAAACTATTAGTCCTTAGTACCGTACCTACATAATGCTAATTAATATTTTATTTATTTAGATAAGGATTAATAATTAATGAAAAAAAGCGTCGCAAGTAGAAGATATTAGAAATATTTTTTTTATTACGAAAGATATGGTCATTGTTCGTTAACAATAAAAGATAGACATACACTGTCGCGGAGTTTTTTGTAGGTAAGAATGAATACGAGTATAACAATGTAGAACATTATTTTTATCCATCATCAATACTTTTCGCAGCGCAAGTGAAATAATGTATAGAGCAGGTACAGATTTTGCCCGTTTTTGCAACATTTTTAACAGTTGCTTCGCTTCTATGGGTCGCAGTATGATGTTTAATACAGCATAAAGCCTTTCTCGATAAATGGTCTATCCGACACAAAAATATTTTTTTAATTCGACTCCGTAGTTCCTGAGATTAGCGCTTTCAAACAAACAAACTCTTCAGCTTTATACATATATAATAATATTAGTAGGTATAGAAGAATAGTTGTAGGTACAATTCAACATTCCTCTTGAATCACTCTATCTATTAAAAATAACAGCATCATAATTTGTGGCGTAGTTTCATTCTCAAAGGTCAAAGCATACGTAAGGACAGGCAACGAAAAGTGACGTTTCATGCAGAAAGTACTTTCACTTTTCTTGTTACGTAAGCGCGCTAAACCCTACTAAAACAACAGAAAGCGTCAAGATTTTCAAACGTCACAACAAGAGATCAACAAGTATTATTAGCAGCGTAGCAGCTGAACCTTGTCCTTGAGGTTGACCTAGTCTCGCGCCAATCTCATAGTGGCGCCATTTTATTACAACGTGGGGCTGTATGCTTCCACAACAGTATAAACATGAACAGTATGAAAACTAAACCTAGTTTATATAATAACTACCTACACACCATTAAAGCAATAGGGTTGTCACTTTTAATGTTTTCGATATTGTGTATTTTTTATTAGATAGATAGATAATATATTTATTCAGTACGAACAACACATCACATAAAAGAATTGACAACAAACAAACTAAACTATTAAAACATTTGGTCTGTAGTGATCAATCTATTGAATTAAAATAACTAGTTTACAAATAAAGTTTAAGTAGATAATCTCATGGCATAGGCTTAGGCTGTTATTATATTTTCGTCGCTTTAGGGTTTCCGCAGCTCCAGCAGCAGCGCCGGTCGCTAAATAAATAAATATTAAAATAAATGATTAAATTGACAATGACTTCTGTTAATCTTAACAAAAGATGATAGGTAGTTCAAAATACGGAGAATAGTTTTATATTGACACAACAATTTGTAGATCTTTGACTTATCATAACGGCGTAATCTTCAAACAGCCGCATACTACGCAATTTTTAATTTTTAAAAGATCGCGAAATAAATTTCTACGTCACCGCTCGTCATGACGCGACACTCGATTCTGAAAGCACTGCGACGACTACTTAGAGATCTCGACGATGCGCATGTTTGTGTGAGTGTGCTGTTTCGAACATTTGTAGGCAGTTTCGGTACTGTTCCTATTTTTACTGTGCTTCCACGCAAAAAAGACATTAACCCAGAACCCTAACTTCATGACACTGCACTTTCTTCGTTACGAAAGTTATGGTAATAAGCAACTAAAGTAACTTTTTGACTAACTATTCATTCTGAAACAGAAAAAAAAACTTAGGTACTATTTATTTAGTTAGATACCTACTTATACTTAATAAAATCATATTTATTTATTTTATATAAATAATAATGTAAATTTTATGATGTAGAAAATAATTTGCTTAAACTTAACACTTCTAATGATTGGCAATAAAAAAACATAATAATAAAAGTTTGAAACATTGGTTTGAAAAAGTAAAACTACTTCGCAATTCAAAAACTGAACACCGGAGTAGGTACATTTTTTTTTCGGGGGGAATCCTCATGGACTTCCTCCGCCTGGGGAGAGACGGAGGGGCATGCCGGACTCCTACCGGCTGAAACCCCCCGGTGTCTTCTCGCACATGCGCGCGGGGCCGTGGGAATCCGAATTCTTCCGCAGTCCCGCGCTAGTGCTGGCCCGGTGCGTCCGGGCCTCGCCTCATGCACAGGGTGGTGAGGTGTTAACCACCCCGTGCAACGTCTCGGAAGCGCGTGGCGACAACCCACCCGCGCCTCCGTCTCCGTCCGTCACACACACTCGGCGAGCGTATGTTCGTGCGTGTGTCCTCCCGAGGCATGCCGTGAAGAGCCCCTCAGCTGGGGCTCTAAATCCTTGAGGGCCAGGACGAAAGCGTCACGTCAGTGCTCTCCTCTTGGGGAGAGTCTGCGGCTGAGGACGAAGCCATCATCGGGGGAACGTGTCCCACCCGCTCAGGGAAGAGGGCCAACACCACCGCCTCTAGCAGCTGGGGCTGCGGGCCGAGTGTCAGTTGAGGCGAACGCAACTTGCCCCATACCCAACGGTAGGGGCGCCCACACGGATCCCGATCCAGGGACCCCAGCAGCTCTTCCCTGGCACACGACTTGGAGTCGTCGATGGCCAGCCGCAGAGTCTCCTTTGACGCGCGGTATGCCTCATACCGCGCGTCTTCTTCGACGGGACGGATGCGCAGCCGTGCGATCTTATCGGTCCACTAGTACACGCGGCGCATGGTCAATGTGGTCTGTAATCTGTAATAACCACAGCGCCACCGCTTCGACGTCGACGGGGCCGTCCGTCGTCGATTCCCAGACCCAAGACTGGACTAGGGCAGCTTCCTCGAGTAGTTCCCTGTCGATGCGCGTAAGCGCCCTACGCGGGCCGTCGTTAATCGGAGTTATTGGATAGTGGCCGCGGTCTGGGCGGAAACGTCGAACTAGAAATACCGGCGGTCCGATAGCGTTTCCACCTCCACAGCGACACGCCAGTTGCGGACTCGGCTAGCGATAGAGGGACTAGCGAACGAGACGTCCACTATCGACTCGCTCCGCTGTCGCACGCTCGTGTATTCCGAACCCCAATTTAGGACGACTAGACCGGTCGTCACCGCCCACTCTTCTAACACTTCGCTCCGAGAGTCAATGACCAGAGTTCCCCACGCCGATGACTTGGCGTTGAGATCCCCGAGCACCAGAACGGGTCGAGGGTGGTAGCGGCCTACGACCCTCACAAGCGCCCAACTCGACAAGGAACCCCTCGAAGTCGGCGACACTCTTGTTGGGGGAGAAATACGCCCCCACAACGAGTATGCCGTTCGTGAATGCAGCAACCCAGCCACTGCCCCGAGACGGTTCGATTAGAGTCCCGCCAATAATGGCCACCAAACCGTCAACGCACCCCAATCAGATGTCACGGGCGGGAACGAAGTACGGCTCGGCGACCACAGCCACCTGGATCGACCATGCTCTGGAGTAAGATATCCTGAGCTCTAGTAGAGTGATTGATGTTGCCCTGGAGGAAATGGAGTTGTGCCAATAACGACAATTCATGTCCTTGCGCAACGGTCCTGGGCCGGAAATCGGCCGCGGAGCTACCGGCCTGCGGGGGTTGCGAGGTTTCCCCGGCAGGCTTAGCACCCCTTTTCACCGGAGTTGATACCTCCCATATCATATAAATCTCCCATATTTTTTTGGGTTATTTATGGTTGGCAATCTGTCCGTCCCTTAGGTCTCTCCCAACCCCGGCTGGGGGCGGGAAGCGATCGATACTTTTGCATCCAGCAACGCAGTGAACGCACGGTCGCGTCGCGCCCCAAATAATAATTTGTCTGCTTGTGGCTGCAGTTTAATCCGAGCTCGAAATCACCAAGATACAATGTGGGATATACGTATTTACATGGTGAGTAAACTTAATTTCATATTTTTATACTTTTTCAATTATGTCGTATTCCTTTGTCATTGACTGCATAATTATAGTGTGATATGCAGGGCGGGAATTTTTTTGGGAATTTACATTTAGTAAACCATAGCATAGCTTAGAAATACCTACTTTTTAAATAATTCGGCATAGCTAATCGATAATTAATTAATATTTATTTATTTTCATTAAGGTCAAGTAAAATTTAAATTTACATTTTGCTTAGCTAATTATCTACTAAAAGAAATAAGGTAAATAGGTAGGTAGTAGGTAGGTAGGTGGTTAGTTTTCCAAAAATATGATTTTGCGTCGAATCGTCGTTAAATAAATATGGATACAAGATTTTGCGCCATCTCGTTTAAGGGTTGATATTTGATCGAAAGATTCATACTTGAATAAGTAAATGCTTTGCGGTATTTAAAATTAATATGCAGTGGACACCAAATTGAATTGTCTCTTTTGTGAGTATCCATGCATTACACATGAATTTGCAATACGCAGGGGTCAACAACCCCTAGCCCTAAATTATAGACGAGGGTTAACAACCAACGGGAGAGGAGGGGTGTCGATCGATATCGAGGATATTTTGTTTCGGGGTTCGATTTATTACCGTGTATAACTTTTTAATTTACATTCTAGTCTTGTTGGTACCAATTTAGGATATGTTCTATACGAATTTAGGTGGTTAAATGTTTCCACTGACTCTAGAGACCTGTATAGCGAATAAAATGTCTTTAGATGTGCATATCGGATCGTTTTGCTCGTCTTCACAATAATTTGACGTTTAAAAGTTAATTAATTACTTTCGGTCTCAACGTAGTTAATAAAATGGTACTTATGACCACCATAATCTATACTTTTACGACTGATATAAACTATAAACAAAAATAATAATATCAAGCGTTATATATTATATGCTTTTAAAATCTTAAGGAGAATCGTCAGCTTTCATTACAGTTAATAGGCATTATTATAGTTTATTTGGTACTGTGCTAAGATTTTATAGCAATAATACCTACTGGTTACGCAGAAATAGCGCGAGTTTGCTGGCTAAGATTTGGTGATTGTTAACTAGGTATATATGATTTTTTAATTCAGTTTGGAGTACAGTCGTAAGTTAAACGGCTAGAACTATTGTTATTTTAAACTCAATTTTTGTTAAGTACATCAAATAAGGTATTTTTATAAAGAGAGCTTAGGGTATCGTAGTTTTTTATTGTTGTGACCGGTATAGGTAAGTTATCCGTTAATAAATATGGTCTTCTTGTTCATAGGACAAGGAGACGAACGACGACGAAGGCACCGCTAGTCAGCAGCAGCAACAGCACCAGCAGCAACAACAAGGCCCGAAGAGGAAGAACCGCCGCTGCGTCCAAATCGTCCAGAAGAAGCCAAAATCCAAAGATACCAACGCCATCTATGGCGAGTACATCGCCTGTGAGATGGAAAACATTCAAAACGATTTCGACGCATCGCGTGCCAAGGAGTGCATCGCAGCAATTATATCTCGCGCGAAGGCTGGGTGCCTCGGAAAAAAATTAGTTGCAAAGATCATCGATTATGAACCTTCCGGTCCTGCTGAACAAGACCTGCCTGGGCCATCTAATGCACCTAAAGTAACCATTGAAGCAAGGACCGCGCAAAACGATGATAAGGAACAGGACGACGAGTCCAACGATGAGCCGTTACACTTCGACACGGACAGCGACGATACAAAAGAAAAGGATGTGGGAGTACAAGAGAAAGAGAACACAAACCATGATAAGTTCAAATTTTACCGCATGAAATGTAATAAGTAAGATGACTGCTTAACGTCCTAAAACCGTAATTATCATTCCCATATCATTGTCATCACTTCTAATTAACTTACTCTTCTTAAGGTTCAAACATTCAGCAGTAGTTTTTCGGTATGGGTAGGTGCAGTGCAGGTGGGTACCGGTCAGTGCCTACAGGTGACATAATGCAATCTTAAAATGTTATCGGTTATAAAGAATACAGGTTGTAACTATAATCTCAGGATCTAGGTACTGCACCGGCTATAAAATTTTTTTACCAATAGAAATTCACGTTATGTGTCAGTGTAATAGGCATTTTTTTTAGTAGATATCGCTTTAAAATTTGCAACAATGTGAGTCATGGTCTTAAGTTGCTAAAAATATTGTGATTAGGCGTTTGTAGGCTGGTAGATATTATTATTTTTTAAAACGGTGTTAGTCTTGGTATCCACGTTTGACGCCGATAAGGTTGTAACTATAGCTATAAGGTTGTAATTATAACTTTACAGGGTTGATGTGCAAGTAACTTAATAATAATTAAAAAAGTACGTTTAATATTTGGACTGAAAATACCAGTCGTTTGAGAAAATTATCTTTACTTAGTGTCTAAGGTTTGAGGACTGACTAAAACAACTTGGTTGTTGTATAAAATTAAATTTGCTAAGGGCTTGATCTGGAATAGGTTTAAAACAAATGACTGGTAGCAAAAAATTGGACTTAAGGACTAGCTGATGTATGAAAAATTCTCTAGTCGGTACCTTTGTTTAGGAATTTGGATATTTAATAAGTATATTTTTATTTTAGATCGTGTTTCTTTTTCGTATTTGAATACCTACTATTAATTATAAGAAATATTTAAAACGTTGTCTTATGCTATCTACCTACTTAAAACAAATGTGTTATTTAATACTATTTTTGAGACGTCGGTATTATTAATACTTTTTTGCCTAATTTTGTGATAATTTATGAAATTAAATTTCTACTGAAAATGGTTTGACATTAAAATGTCTGCTGTTTATTTCTAAGTTACTACCGTAATTTACAAAATTGTTCTAAGTGTTATTTAATTATTTTAGCAGCATTTAAGTATCTTACAAATACAAATCTTGTATTAGGTATATTTAAGAATATTCAGGCGGGATGTAGTTCAAAATTGAAGTATTGTATCTACTTTATAAACTCTAAGTGTGTACGTGTACCTACGAATTTCTCAAGTAGTTTTAGGGCATTGTATTGGCCCAAATTGTAAAAGTCATGTCTCATTAATAACCGCTGTGTAGAAGAAATTGTTTGTACCTACCTACATTCGAATTCAAATTAAAGTCGGATAAGAAAAAATTGTGCGTTTTATTTTTATTACTATACAATATACGAAGAACAAATTAGAAGACATACATACAAGATACAAATTATGTAAGTATATCGGTTTAACAAATGACTAAATAAACAAATGAATAAAGTCAATAGAAAATTTAAGCCAATACTGTTTTTCTTTTTGCCAATTACTTAAAGAACTGGCAAATAGATTGATATCTGTCAGATGACGAAATCCCGTAAACATACGAGCCGGTAACTTTATGGTGTTCCACCAGATTGTGTAGAGAAATTTAATTTTTAGGTTATTGGTCATCCATCGAGGACCATCAATTGAATCGGATAGATACAAAACGTCAGTGGTATAATTAAATTTGAGCTTCGATTGTCATCTGGTAACAACCAAAAGAATGTAGAAAAATAAAACAGAGAGCAAATTGGTGCTTTTTATACAGTAATTGAACCTTCACTTTATCTGATAGATCTGAGGGGCCAGACAGGTGCAATGCGTAGTATTGGCTGGTGAGCTGTCCATAACTAAATTACTGCCTCGATGGTTTGTCACGCGTAGTCGATACGCGGCTTGATCTGGAGCAGGTTCAAAAACTGATTTTTAGTTCATACTTAGAACTCAAAGTTTTCGTAACGCTGGTGTAGCCAACAGCTTCCCACGCACCAGGCGCGGCGGACTGATCGCTGGCGGCTCGATCTCGCCCCATGATAAATGATCTTATAAGAGGTGGTACAAGAACCATCAAGACCCAAGCACCTTGATGATAATCCTTCAGATATTTTTATTAGCTTATAGCTTCACACTCTTTTGTAAATAAAGTCTTGTTGTAAACCTATTGCAAAACGATCAATGTTTTCACTTATAGTGTTCACACCTCGGGTGTGGGTGCCGATTTATTGAAGCCCTGCAATCTACGCCAACAGCTAAGAAAAGCTAGCGAACAATAATATACCAACCAACTTTGCAAGGAACTCCAATTACACATTAGCACGTAAGGTTCTACCTACTATATCGCATCCACAAATATGAATTAGAATTAAATTTAGACGTTTCTTCCTGTTTTCTCCTGTCGCAGGTCTACTGGTAGAAATTTCGCGAGAAATAAGCAGTACCTTTGTTTTTATATACCTATATCATCTTATCCTCTTTGTAAATTGTGTATAGGTACATAATTAAATGGATAAGGATTATAAAATTTCTTAGTGAATGGTCTTCGTTGGTTATTGACGATGGTATATTTTGCTACCTCGCAGTTCTGTCAACAGCGAGTCTATCTATACTAATCTACAACTTATGAAGATGAGGGACATAGTACCTACCATCACTTAAAGTAACAATTTTACCTTCACGGAAGATACTTAAGACTAGCTAGCTAGTTACTAGTAGGTGGGTACTCTCTTAAAGGAAAATGAATCAATTAAAACAACACATTTATAAAAACACTTGTTTTATTTATAATATTAAGTTAATTAGTCCACTCCATAACCAATGAATAAACTTACGCAGTGGGATAATTAAATAATTATATAAGTATTTACATAAAATCATTCATATTTGGAATAAGTCATCCAATTCGTATGCTCGTGTGATATGATGTTGCATTTGTCCTCGTTATTGCACTTCAGTAAAACATTAGGTACTTGTACTCTCTTGGTATTGCTCATCAAATAATTACAAACCAAATAGTTTGATGCTTGTACATTTTTATGACAATAATTTGAACTTGACGTCCTATATCTAGAAAACTCTAAAATAATTTTACATCATAATTGATAAGTATTACACACGTAACGAAGATAAATTTGTATTAAAAGGCGGTCAACGGGACGCTCGCAGTAATAAGTTAATATTGGAATTGAAACATGAACGGAACAAGCTTTTCATGAAATCTTTATGGAAGAATTTTAATAAATTTACAGAGCTGTTATCAAGGTTGCCATTTGAATGCGGTTCAAATAGATTAGTACAATATAATGAAAAGTGACGCATTCATATATTTCTTGTTATTTTCCTTCAACGAATATAATCTCATTGTGTTAGTGCATTACCATCATATTTACCTAATACTGCGGGCGAGTTATAAGCAAAAATATCAATACAAATAGCGAAATTATAGTAACAAAAATGTACCAAAGGTACCATAAAATATATACAATACGGCGGGTATATTAAAACAGCTTTAATTAAAATATTGTGATCAACAACCATGTTATCTATTTACGAAGACGTCCATTTACCCTTAGCAACAGTCACTTATATGTAGCATTCGTTATAAAGGCAAACAGATAATAGTATTTACATATAGAAACAACGATAATATAATTAGCTCTAAACAATAAACAATGCGTATATCTTTATTTCGCCAAGTGTACAGGCTTCCTGCCTTCAGATATTTTTGCTAATAACTTAAATAAGTTCGACGATACGAGTGTACATGGTTTTACTGAATTCCGATGTAATACCGTAGCATGTCATTTGTTTCTCTCGCTACGTAGAACATACGAAGTGCCTCCGATAAATTACTTACTGCTAACAATCTAACATTACATTTCTGATTTAAATACCAAACGCAATGGAATTGCATTTGAAAAAATACAAACACTTGACATTTAGATGTTGACAGAATTACAAACACTATAGATTAAAAATGGTATATATCTGTATAACTTTATAAAAACTGCGTTCGATCGCGGAGTCTACACACTTTAGAGAATATTCAATGATTCTAATACACAACATCAATCGTATTAATAAATTGTCTCTGCTCACAAATGTATCCAATTGACAACACCACAAATCAATCCATCAAATTTCGCGCCGTCCTATCCTGCTAGCCGATGCGGCTCCAACACACTACAACTTATTAACCTTAAGAACAAGTCGATAAAATTATGTCTTGTAAATATTTGTTCAAGTAAAAACAAGCCATTATGCATTTACACTTATTGCTTTAAAAGTAGAAGTCAAATCATCTGTTTGTATAATCAACATTACTTACTCTGTATCTGACATCAATGTACATACCTAATAGAGTTGAGAATAATCTTCATAATTTAACAATAGGTCGAGCGAGACTACTCGTCGGAAGTCTACATTACTTCAATAAACACACAATATTCGCTTAAACACGTTGAATTAGGTACAATAACATACTTCTAGTTCTCTCGGAACGACTACAGACAGACAGTGTTATATGTATGACGGCGGCGTTCGCGGGAACGCCGGGACAGAGTTACCAATCTAATTACAATATCGACTTCTCAGGAAATGTCTACACCTATTTATCCGTATCCTATTAAAAAAAACTGATACAACCAAATCGGTTGGTATATGTAATATTCTAGAGCTTCATACTACTTAACGCAATTACTTACAGACATACAATATAATATGGAATTAAAATAACCAGTCCGACTTGTGAATACGCGCATCGGAGTGGGACGAACAGTTTTCAAGTACTTTTTTACCTTTATAGTCACAGATGATATAAGTCGTTGCTTCGCAGGCACATACATGTAAACGCCCAATACTAAACTAATGCAGCATTAAAATCTTAAAAAGTAATAAAAATATTTAAACTTTAGACGAATATAAAAGTGTTTCACATCGATGACGAAAGGTACATCCATATTAATGTATAGGGGGAGGTGGACGACGCCAAAGAAACTATTTACAATATTGAACAACGCGGAAAATAATTCAGAATAGTTTATGTGTACAGGCCGAGACATCGTTACATGAGGTCACCAAAACTCAATGGAATCTAAAATTACAGGAGCTAGATTCAGTCTCTAAGTTTTACTTGTCGACGAATACATTATATTATCATATTAAGTGTTTAACAACTGAACGTCATATAGAATACGAACAGGATTTTTTTTTATAAACAACAATCATGTATTTGTACGTAATTAAAATTAGAAAGATACTTAGTCGCAAGTGTTCACTGGCGGTTGACATGTAAATAAAACTACTATAAATAAATTAGCAAAGCGCATCGCTCGCCACAACGCCACTGACTCGAGCACAGGGCACGCTTTCAATCGAGTGCTACAAAGTAAATAAATCATGTCTTTATAAAATTGACTTTATTGCACACAACTTAAAGAATAAATATGAATGGCAAGTTATTCGCTGCAACGAGCAATGTGCTGTACTGCACTAATACGTAACATTACACAAAAGTATGAAATCTACGTGCTTACTTATCAAAGTCCTTACGCATGTAGTAGTAGGTCGTAGTAGGGTGTAAACACCGTTCATTATATACAAATTCCAAATATCTTAACGTCCAAGGATTCCAATTTCGGAATAAGTAAGAAAATAGGTGCTTTACTGATGTAGCAATCATCAATATTTAAAAACCACACTCTCTCGTCGCTTAGCCTAGCACGCTGTATTATCTGAACTTAACACGTAACATACACATAATCTTAATTTAACAATTAAAGGTACAGAAATGCTCGTTTTAGGAAGACGTGTGTCCAAGACCGTAGCCAGATATATATATTTGAGTAGTATTGAAGATTTATAAATTTACAACTTAAGTACATTTATTTTTAAAATTTGGTTTATTTAATAATCATAGAAATAGTTTCATAATTCACAACCACGTTTAAATCACTGTATTTAATGTATTAGTCTTAAAATGTTTGTATTGTTTAATAAAATGAGTACGGAGCGCGCCCGGCTACGGCCTCGCTAGTATCATCCCGGAGGTGACCCGTGCATCAGGTACAACGATACACCGGTCAGTGTGGTCAGGCTCGCAGACTAGCCACGAGTTCTTATAACGAGCTGCATACACAATATACAATGCATAAAGATTTGGTACAGCATCTATGGAGAAGAAGGAAATAGAAACGACAACAATCTGCATTTAAATAACCCATGGCGGCGTAGTCGCACTTATAACTATACGATTACAGTAATGAACAAACACAATAAACTTACAACAATAGCTGCGATTTAATTTCATATCACAGAAAACATAGTTTACAAAAATAAAAAGTACGGCTGTATATCTTTTTTATTATTATGCACAATAAACGGAATCGGAACACTTAACAAAAGTTTAAACTTACGTAGTTGGTAACGAAAACATATCACTACTACTTCAAGTCCATTTTATAGTATTAAATAAATGCTCCTTCACGATATTACACGAATATAATCTAAGAGGTAGGAGTCAGGAGTCATGCTCGTGGCTTGAAAGCTTAGATCGTCCTGCGACGCAAAGCTCTCTTGTATCAAGCCCTTATCTCATCCAGCTCGACCGCCCTGGACACGCAAACACCACACGTCAAACGATATGCCGAGCCTGATCTCACAATGAATGTCTTCCGAGAAGCATGATGTGAAAATAGCACTAAACCGAGAAATGGGGGTGAAACTAAACAGCAATGGTTTTCACGAGAGCAATCGATTGAATGGATGTCGTTATCTTGCTAGATATGATGAGCTCAATGAAATAAGGCTTGTGTCCGACTTACAGCTTGATGTATTCGGGCGTGCCGATGTTGGCGAGCGTCTTCTTGATGCGGAGCGCGGTGAGGCGGGCGGCGGGGTTCTGGTACCAGCACTCCTTCATCACCTTCGATATGGCTGACAGCACCTGCCCACACACCATACACATTACATAATAACTCAGCCAGACATTACTAGCAGAACTAATCAAAACATCAAACGCATTAAAAATTGAAATAAAAACATAAGTATTATTTTTATCTGTCTTTGTTATAGAAAACCTTTTAGATCGATCTGATTTCATTTTAATCTTAATAAGTAATTCGTCTGAAATAAAAGTAACGAGATACGAATAAAACAAAATAAAGAGAACTCCAGACACCAGACATTCTTATAATTCTCGAAATATCTTTGTCTGGACGTTGTTTAGGTCTTTTTAATTACACTAAGTACGTATTAACGGACACTCATTAATTAAACTCAGTCATCCAAATAATAAAAAATCTGAAAGAAAATAATTTTGGTAATACAACTAGAAAAACAAACGTAGGTATTATTCAGAAGGAAAAGTTATAAAGAAGCCAAGTAAACGGCGCAACAGGGTCGTTTACAATAAAGCCAGCAACAAGTTGATTACCACAATCGCTGGTTTTCAAAACAACTTTACACAATTAAACTCGACGGGTTTCCTTCGAGCGGCTTGGTAACAAAATACGCTTAAGACGGAAAGTACTTAACTTCTAACGAATTAAACAAATCTTACATGCCACTGAAAAATACTGGCACTTTCTAAATTTGTTATAATACCCGAATTCTGTAGCTGCCTATTGTGCTGTAATATGTGCCTATAGCATAAAGGGCCAACACGAGCCTTTTTATATTTTTGTTATCAAGGGAGAAACTCTAATGACTTCAACCAACGTCGAGGGCACGGCGCGGCGTGGGGATATGTCGGTCTCACACCGACTAAAAAGACCCCGGGCCCAATCTCCAATCTATTACCAAAGCCAGAGAGGCCAACAAGAGCCTTCATCACCACATACCAAGTACCTAGATCTAAAGATTGCCTAAATAACAATATCAAAATTTTCTTCATTTTCTCCAGTCTTACCTGATCAGAATGCCATCGGTTCGGCAGAATAGGCCTTCGCTTCTCAATGCACACAACTCGTCGCATGTCTTCAAGCGCGGGGTCGGGCGACACGCAGTCATAGTACGGGGGCTGGTACTCATCGGGCATCACGCCGCAGCGACGGGCCATCTCCCATAGGACAAGCCCGAAGGAATACACATCCGAACGCTTGTAGGGATCGAACTGCCGAGTGTCCATTGTCTCATCCAGGACCTAAAATTGTTGGCGGGAGTTATTAGTCGATGGCCATCACAGATAGGCCAAAGAAACTCCTAAGTCAATTAATCAACAGGTCGGCTTAAGTTGGAACGTTTGAGTTCCCAGATATAGCATAATTAATGAAAATAGACACAGATAATTGTAATCGAAAAGAAAGGAAATATACTTAATCTATTCTCACCTACGAATTAAACTCAAACAAGATATAAAACGTTCCCACAATACGGTTAAATGATAATACACCACACACGCTAAGCAGTGTCATGTATAAGTAATACATGTAACTCGATACTGCCGCTATTACTTCAGGGAAAAGGCAAAATTGCTGTTGCGGCGTCCAATAATTACACCATTCATAATTGAACGTAATGATATCGTGACACCAAAATACCCGGTGGGAAATTCCTAATAGGAGAGTGTAATGACACCTTACCATTTAGGTCGTATCCTAGCAATCGAGTTACCAACAACGATAGCGTTTGCTTTCCACTTAAGGCTGACTCAAGACAGTACGAGAAATATTGTCGCAATTTGCAGTACATTGCCGGCGATGTGTCATCACTTTTGTCACCTGAGTAGCGCGGCCCCGCAATGTGTTTTAACTCGCACGATACGCGGTATTCCTCACATTGTCTAAAAGAACCGTTAGTACGTGAACGATTCTTGTGAAATTTCCCCAAATAGCAATCGATGATATACAATCGTCTTCGTCGTGTGAATGACTCTTTGTAGACAGGGGACCGCTTAAAGGGTTTCACTTAATTAAATATGATCCAGCCGCCGACAGGTAAATAATATATCAGGCGGGCGATTTGACACTTAATTATACGGCTATAAAACACTGTCTGTGTCTTTAGTATAATGTGACAATAAACGCTATGATAGTACCTACCTTTCATCGATCGTAGCAAGGCATGGCAAAAAAGTGTTTTATTAATAACTCTTAACTTAACAACTTTATGTTTAATTTAACGTATAGGTACAAAGTTAAAAACTTTATTTTGAGGAAACCACTCTTTACGAAGGTGACTATTTTGGGTCGCACTACAACGCTTTTTACTATTTTTAAGAAACAATCTTTTTATCACAGGCGTAGATGCACAGTATAGTGGTAATAGATTTGTAGTGTTCCTACCTCGGGGGCCATATACCGCTTAGTTCCGACCCTGTTGGTGGTGGGGACATCAACGGAGTCGCTGGACACGTTGTGCCGCACGGCCAGCCCCAGGTCTCCGATCACGCAGGTCAGGTTGCTCTTCACGAGGATATTCTTGGACTTCAGGTCCCTGTGGGCTATGGCTGGTTTACCTGGGTATTGGAAAGTACCTTATATGAATATAACCCAACTGTATACCCTACTCTTCTGCCTAAGAATGTATCTTGTGTATTTTTTGCCGGAGATCCTTTAAATAAATATCCGTTGTCTCCATCTCTAACTAATTTGGTGTTCTGCTGAAAGACATAATCCGTAGCTTGGTAATATATTAATGCTGTTCAAATCGGTAACGATTAATGTATAATACCTATAAACGATTCATGATGAGCCAATAGCTTAGATCAAAAGCCAAAGGCGTCTTCCTAAACCCCAATCAATATCCTATTCATAGAATGCTAAGCTCCAACCCCAGCATCAAATATGTGTTCTAAGTCTGGATGCTATTTGAGCAAGTGAATTGAATATATTATGTGTAAACTGCGACGCCGGGATTAATTGATTGCTAAATGTGGAAACAGATGAATAAATAACTAAACTATAGGACGTCACAAAACAAAAGCGAACAAGTTCCGTTCCAAGAAAATAAGAAAATATACTCAATGTGATATCTTGTTACACTAGCTACTTAGCGTTTTTATGCAGTAGATAAGAATAAGGATATTTCGTCAGCTTGAATGTGAATGAGGAGCTCGACGACATAACAATTATTGTGAGGCCATCTTATTGAGAATTTCCTGTTTAGTACTTTACTCTTTGCTGTTAAAATGTAGCGTAAAATGGGGTTTGTAATGCGGACGTAAATAGACATAAGGAGTTTTGGCTTCTCACTTACTTTCATACGACAGCTCAAATCAGGTAGTGGTTGTGGAATAGATAGCCTGGTAGACGACTAAGTTTAGAAATCGATTTTCTGCATATTAGAAATTTATGGAAACAGACTTCCGAATTGACTGAACTAAATATATCGTAACGGGATAAATATTACTTAAACCAGTTGCAGATTATTGGCATTTCATTAATGGATTCTATTTTGAAATAGATTTGATGCCCATTATGCAATAATAATTGTCGCAAACTACTGGGCCGACAGGTGAAAAAAAGCCATTCACCATTCATTCCATTTGAATGGTTGGTGACGGACAACAATTCTTATATGAAATGAACCCTTCAAGGTAGTTAAGTAAGAATTGAACATTAAAAAAGTGACGTTAGGTAATCAATCAACACGTGGACGTAATCCTTCACGCACTCGTGTAACAGGATTAATATTCCGTACCAAGTTTCCTATTTGTTGCCGAGAGGCAAACATTCCCTTATCTCTAATTATTTCTATGTAATTCATGTTATATACCTAGTTCATTATATATTTGGTTGTAATGATTTCGAGTTAGTTATTTGTAACGAATATTTTTCCTTGTTACATGTATCGATAAACAGTTAAATAGCAAACCGGCGATTTTCCTGATAGCAAAGAGTAAACACCATATTAATAATGATTAGGTACATTGGTTGCCGAATTAGGAGGCACCGGATACTCTGTCAATAGCTCATTATTACAGACGTCAGATTTGACCTTCGTCAATAAAGATCTGAAAGAAATTATATTCGATAACAACATCACTTTGCTCGTTCGATCTGATTAGCTTCCCCTTGTTACTATGTATTACTGGCTAGACTTGATTATGTACCAGCCTTGTGTAGTAATAACAAAATTGATAGAATAATATAATAAACCTAATTAGATACGCCCTATGCGGGCTACATATCGGAAATTCAATAAGTTATCTTGTAGAGCTCTTGGTGACACTTAAGCTTATTTATGGTTAAAAGTCTGGGTTTTTCAAGAGTCAGAGTTCATAGTCGACGTTAATAGTAGTCTCTTCTAAGATACTGATTGAATTATGACGCTATTAAGACTATGCTTCAACAAAGACCTTTAAAATTATTATCTTGTATAGTGATATGAAATGAGTTTACGATTGAGGACGATGAGGGTATAGATTGATATGTATTTATTGGAGCTTAGAAATTTACGTGAGTTTTTCTCACGTAGAGGTTTTGACGTGGACAGGACGAATTTATATCGAATTGAAAACAGGATATATTGAGAAAATTATGTAAACAAGCAAAAAAAGGTTTCTTAGGAGTCACGATTAGAATTTGGGTAGTGTTTTAACAAAAATACTATTGACTCCGCTAATTGTGTAAGTTGATAATCACATATTAGGTACTGTAATTAATATATAACTTCAAAAATATGCACTTGTAACTAATTAAGAAGTGAAAGAGCTTTATACAGTTGCATTTATGAAGCCGTTTAGTTACACTGCCATCTTGCATAACCATATTTTATATGTTGATACTGTAATATATTTGGATATTTTCCTTAAAATATTTATAACTAGCTGTGCCCGCGACTTCGTCCGGAATAAATTTATTTTTTATTTTTTGAAATTTGAAATAAAAACTATCCTATGTCCTTTCTCAAGTTCCAAACTATGTCTGTACCAAATTTCACACAAATCGGTTCAGTAGTTTAGGCGTGAAGAAAAGACAGACAGAGTTACTTTCGCATTTATAATATTAGTTTGATTTCTGGCAAGTTGATAAAGTTTTTCGTTTATTAAGTAATTTTTTAGATTGACATTTTTAAATAAATCTTATTTGAAGACAGTGAAAATAATATTACGGCGGATGAAAATAAGCTTTGACAGTCCTTTCGTTCTTTGTTTGTTTTTTGTTATCGTGAATGGAGGTATAGGTCCAATTTTACCTTTGACAGAGCTATGGGTTTGCTCGCATTCTCCAAACGTTTTTGTAGTGAACTTAAAAATTTTGGGGCCTATCACCACCAGACAACGAAATACACTGTGTAACTCAGCGTCTCTTTTTTGCAACTGCAAATCTTAGTGTTACACTCTTACACTGACTAAGTTCATGATCTAGGATTATAAAAAAAAAATCAATCACAATGTTACTTACCGTACTCCGAAACGGCTGGACAGATGCTCTTGAAATTTTGAATATGCATTTAGTAAGCCTAAGAAACGGCTAACATCTATTTTTCATCCCTATTTTTTTTGCGAACGTATTGGCAGCTACAGCTAGAGTGAAGGTAAAGAAGTGTACTTGCCTTTAGTACCGACGATATCCATGTGTAGATGCGCCAGTCCCGTAGCAATGGACAGGGACATCTTGACTAGTGTCAGGGAGTCGATAGTGCGCGCGCTCAGAAAGTCGAACAGCGAACCGTTCTCGTGGTAGTCCGTGATTAGCCACAACTGGGTCCACGTCCCGTTATCTGTTTACGACAAGACAATTAATTGATCGTACGACATTGCGAGATAAATATTATAATATAGTTATATGTGCATCATGACGATTGAGGTTTATGTAACCGTTGTTTTCTAAGCTTTCAAGTACTGTGTCAAAAATGCTAGGAAAAATCTCTGTAACTAGTAACTGACTGTGTTATCGATTAAATCGCGCAACATTTTACTGCCTTTAAGTGGTTTGTAAGTCGGATATTGTTCTCAGCTTTTTTATTAGCTGTCAAACGACTCAATTTGATTATGTACGCAATAAAATACCAAGGGCACGTTACAGAGTTATTAACGAGCAATTAACGGATAACAATGCATCAGTTATTCCAGTGACGTACAGATCTTTATGCATTTACTTCTATAAACGTCATAAAGTTCATTTAAAATATAGCATTTAGCTAGATTCTAAGTATTAGCCTACACATCAGACATGCCCAAGTTGGTTTGCGTAGATTAATAAATAGTTACTGTCGTCACCAAGTAGCTTTAACAGACCTGAGTTATGCAACTTTTTAAAATAATTGGATGTCAGAAATTGACTCCAATATACTTTGTAATTTATGGCCTAAACATACGCACGTAAGAGAAAAGCTCGTAGAAATAAAGTCATGCAAATTGACTTGTCACTTATCATTGCTGCAAGAAAAAAAATAAGCCGCTCGACGTGCGTAGTGATATTTTTTATTCTTATATCACACATAAGCGACGTATCCTGTGGGCACGCGTCATTCGATGCATGTTATAAGTGGTTGCACATCGCTTTAACGTACCATGACACCCTTTTCCTACAGCTGAAAGAGCACGGGGCGACATAATCACGTGGCTCCTCTACCGTGAAGTCTCTCCTCAACTTGGCACTTACATTTTATAATAATGGGTATGGCACAACATTGTAGTTTTCACACAAGAAAGAGCTCTCTCGTGTTATTTTTTTAATAATAGCGTATACCTATACACACGCAAGAAGTCTCAGACAATTGCAGGGTGTCGAGAGACCGTTCACGTTCTCGCGTGTACGGGGCGTGGGTTTACAATTGACTTCTCAAATGAGCTAATTATTGAATTGACGATATTTAAGCTTACCTTTATTGTCAGCGGCGATGAAACCCAGAATGTTCTCGTGGCGCAACATCACGGTCTGGTATATCTCGGCTTCCCGGAACCAGGATGACTCCTCTCGGGAGGAGAATATCTTGACGGCCACATTCTCTCCACGCCATCGGCCGCGCCACACCTCACCGAAGCGGCCTTTCCCAATTATATCCACCAGCTGGATCTGACGGGCAATGGAGCGCTGCACCAGGAGTGGCAATCCTGACAGAATAAATAGGAATATAAAATACCTAAAATTGACCCGCAAACATAAATCTGACTAGAGACAAACGATTCAGTAACCCGCTTACGTAACAAAAATTGCTGAAAGACATAGGTAGATTTAATAACCATAAATTGTTTTTTATCCTTCATCGGTAAGATTACGAAACCTCACATTGAATATAATTGAATCTCAAGAAAGTATTACAACAACTGGACAAGACCCTGACTATATTGAAAGATGATTACAAAATGCGAGCGCGTATACACAAAACGATATGTAAAATCATGGAAGTATGCCACTTTATGCCTTTGTCGCTTGTACAAGTCATCTGCTCCATTGCTTCCATTCAATTTATTTGATGCCTCGCTGCAGATCGATTTGAGGCAATGATGGCTCACTTCGGTACTTAAGTGATGTACGCGGACGTGTAGTCGTGCGCTTACAAAATGAATATGAAGACTACAATAGCGTATTTGAATGAGAGCTCAGATTATTGAACTGGGCACATCCTCAATCTAGAGAAACGAATGGCACAAGAGAGAAACTGTTGCTCATGAATGCCAAAAAATGTAATGTTCTTGCGAATAGCGATTTCAAAACATTGAGAATTAGTAAAATCTACTTACCCGATCCAGATCCCGAGGTGGTGAGTTCAATCATATCCCGGATTGTCGTGGTCCTGATCATAGGGTGTCTCAATTCACAGACCGAGTCATCGGTGGGGTACGGTGTCCTCGACGGCACCCGTTTCTTCGGGCCGTGGGATCGCTTTGCCCACCAGAAGCTGATTGCAGCGCAAATCCCGAGGACCATTAATCCCATCACCCATGGCAATACTTTCCAAGCCGTCGCTGTGGTTCCAGTCTCTTTATTTGGAATGTGTGTATTAGTTTTCATGAAATCATAAGGGATTTCTGAGATCATATCCCGAATCCCATTTAGAGGTTTTATTATTTGCTTTATATTGTTACAATTTTTTTATATACAAATTCCAATGCAAGGGACCTCGATATTTAGCGGGGAAATACTACAGAAACAGTAGATAAAGCTCCAGTTCAAACGCATGCATTACAAGAACCTAACAATAAGACAAGGATATTTTACTTCGTGGCACAAAAAAAAGTTAATCTTGAACTTGTGCCACACACTGAAAAGGATGTTAGCGTTCATATGCAATACTAATGGTCTCCAATTGTATGTACGGATACAAATATTCATAGTGCATTGACCAACCGCGGAACAAACAGAGATACATTTCCATAAAGAGGTTTCACTTGGGATTTTACTCGCTTGCGAACATACACGTTTACAAAGAATTCAACATGGATGACAAATACACCTTTAACCCAAATATATATTTCCTTTTTAAATTTATGATGATATTGACTGCGGTTATAAGTTGAGAACATTAATAGTTTTCTGAATGATCGAAATATGTGGAATCGTTTATTTCTTTCGCAAGTTATTCAATTTTTAAAAGCTGAATCAACAAGATTTTTTTTGTTTAATATTATCTTAACTTTACTAAAATTTACATTCTACATGATACAGATATTGGAGCTGATATATACAGATAACTTGGAGCTGAAAAATATCAACCAGCAATGTGATTTATTTTTATGACGAAACGTTATAAGTAGATACACTTTAATATTACATTTTTCTATTAAAGCAATCGGCAAAATATGGCATTTGCGTTTAACTATTCAAATAGAAGTATCATTACTATGTACTCAGAAGCTGAAAACTTTTTAACCGCACAAGCCTTAAGGAAACTAAGAAGGTAAACCCAAAAACACATGCAATAATCAAAACCAATCCATGCAAATATACATACGGTATATGCGCAAAACGTCTCTTTCTCAAAATGTCCCAAGGTAGAAAAACGTCTCTTTCGCGGAATGTCTCTTGCGCAAAACGTCTCTTTCGCAGAATATCTTTTTCGCAGACTGTCTATTTCGCAAATAGTCGCGCAAGGGACTTAAGAAAAAAAAAGTTTTTCAAAACAAGAAATCATTTATAAAATTATAGTGCAATTGAGATGTTAACATTTTTGTACTTATATTTACATAAGTTTTTATTTCAAATGAAAACAATGTCAATATAGGTATCAAACAGTTTACACACACAAAAAATTTAGGTCAAAAGAATCAACACTTTCAGTAACATATCCACAGATAAAATAATAGGAGCTATTACTACTAGAAACTAAACATTAACATAGCATTGTAAATCATTTTCATAAATAATTAACATGATAATTGATAAAATAAAAATATATGAATCTTGTTTTGAAAATCATTTTTTTTTCTTAAGTCCTTTGCGCGACAATTTGCGAAATAGACAATCTGCGAAAGAGATATTCTGCGAAAGAGACGTTTTGCGCAAGAGACATTCCGCGAAAGAGACGTTTTTCTACCTTGGGACATTTTGAGAAAGAGACGTTTTGCGCATATACCATACATACATATAATAGATATACACAAATTGATCGAACAGTATCAATACTAATATAATATACCCATTTACCAAGTAATGAAGTCTTATTTGTGATATAATTTAATACAATCATACATCATTACGTTGAGTGAGTCGTTTGACCAAGTACCTGAGTATTGAAAAGAAATAATTTCGAGGTATTCCTATTAAAATATCATAATCAAGAACGCCTTTCAAAAGGCTGTATTCAGCCGTCGCGACGGTCGCTAATGAAACCATATTCAAAGTCGTTTGTTCAAAACAAAAGCTATTCGAACAAAGGAGAGCAAAGCGTTTGGCGATGTCTCGTTTCAAGTACATAATTGGCAAATAAACAGGAAGCCTTAATAAAATTAATCGTAGTTATGTACTCAGTAGAGTTCATAATCATATTATATTATTATTTATATTATACAGGTGTTAGTATCATGTGTTATACCGAGCCAGTTATCAAAGTACAAATTATAGTGCGCCAATGTGGTTAGCAGTAAAATAAAATAAAATTATGGTTACTGACATGCTATAAGTACAAAAATAATACATGCTTTAAATCAAGTGAAAAAACCGGCTAATGATCACTTACGGCATAATTAAAATCACCTGTTGTAAATGACAATACCTTCCATTTTACTTTCAGTATCAAGACACTCGAGCGACGTATTAAGGCACCACTATCGCGATGCATTCCCATCATGCCTTTTGTGCAATGGCACCCGTTGGTTTAATTCTATATGTTTAGCTATAATGTAATGATGTCCCATTCAATATTTAAACAATATATTTTGGTTTCTAAAAAGATGAAGTTTCCCATTTGTCTTGTTAACATTTCTATTATGGTCGAACCTTCTGCTAAATTTAACTACACATGTCGCTTGACAATCAAGGGCGACCGGAATCCCGCTGGTCTGATTGATGTGCATACTTCGAACATACGCATGCACGATTTTTACCGAGCAGCATTTTAAATGATATTAAGAACCTCTCATGAGAGCTTTACTTCAATCTGGTGTGACTCAAGTAAACTTTAGATGAGGACATCACAATGTAAGCTACCCAGATAGCGCGCCCCGACGACACATTCCGAATTATACTGTACCTGCGATTAGGTCACGGTTACAGTAGTCCGTAGAGCAGCAAGATATTTCGGGGTTCTCGCGGCACCATATAGGTATGTCCCCGGGAGGGAATACGTTCTCTCGTTCCCAACATCTATCATAAATTATTAAATTAGTATTCATTGAACTATAAGCCCTAAACGGTGATCAGTGCCGGTCTAAGGAAAAAAAAACTGGGTTATATCAGAACAAAAAGAAAGAAAAAAACAAAATGTTTTACTCATGCAGTCTCGCACCATATACCAAGGCAGTAGGGCGGCGCCCGCCGAAGCCTGTCCACTGGGCGCGTGGCGTTCGGTATGCGGCGGCGAGGGTCAAGAGCAGGAAGCTAAAGTGCAGTAGTTAGCGGGGCACATCGAGGGCACTACCTCCACGTCGCTCCTACCTGGCGGCTTCGGTTGCAGGTCCAGAGGCAGGGCTTCATTGCACATGTCATGTGACTTACAACATTTTATCACCACCGATTCATTTTTAGTTTTCGTCGTGGAGCAACTGAAGGGATGCTCGATGGGTATCAAGGATTTGAGCTCGATACAGCTGCGCCGCAAGAGTGGAACCACCATACATTATGTTTAGTAGGTTAAAGCAAACAACGCACACTCAGAAAAAGAGTTTGTTAGGGAGGACGGCACATCATTCAAATCATACTAATTATATCTGTCGGCAGCTGCGGCCGCTCCTGCTCTTCGCTTAGTAGGTACATATTCAAATCACTAATTCAAAAGCATTTGTTAGAGTATTGGCATCTCAACACAAAACTTATAGGAAATGGCAATGCAATTAAATGATTCTAACAGTACATCAAACAAACTCAAAATCTGCATCATCAAAATAGATATAGGACACGCCCACAAGTGCGCAGAACAGCTTACCCATCACTGAGGCATGGAGCGCTTTGGATAATTTCTCTTGTATATTCTCATCAGAATTGCAGAAATCACTATTACAGCAATACATTGTCGATTTTCTGCATTCTACTGGGTTTTCAGGAGGGAATGCTCTTTTCAAGTTCATACAGCTTAAAACCACCGCTCTACACAGGTCAATTGTTTGATAGAAATAGGTTAGAATTATACCTGTGAGCCTCAGCACAACAACAGATTTGTGTTGGATTTGAGTTTGCCAATTGTTCTATAATTTTGATTTATCAGCCAACATAATAATTTTGGTGTTGGAAACAGAAATATGTACCTTTCTAGTTTAATCATTGAATATATAGTAGTAAAAATAATGCCTTGTATGGGAAAATTTGGAAAAATAAAAATATAAAAAAATAAAATTTTGTATACTCATTAAGAGGCAGTAAATGTATACTCACTGGTATGTAAACTTTTGCACTTTATTCTCCACGCTTGTAGAGGCATAACAGTAGCCATCAGTCTCACATGTTGAGTTCGGACATATATCACTGTTGCAGAAACATTTCAATCCTACGGCCAATAATATTCTATGACAATGTGAGACTATGAATAACAACAACAATATACATAAACATAAATATTTACGTCACATAAGATAGTTGATAACACATTTGATATATCTACATAATAGCCATGTTTTCCTGTAATCTCTGGGTAACGTCAGTAAATTATTGTTTTGAGTTTAAGGAAATGTAAGGTATTTTTCAATAGAAATTGTATAGAATGTGAACAATCATGATAGTGCTTTGTTCTATGGAGATCTGATGCAGTTAGCCTTGGCTTTACAGACTAAACCTATATGAATATGTTATGTACGCCAGTCAAATTTTGTTGACTTAATTTATTTGCATTATTATCCTGAATACTATGGTAAAATCTGCAGGCAAACTAGATATTTCGTAAACCATATGGTAAGTGTTTTGAGATGGGTTAGACGGTTTGACTGTTGATCATTGTATTGTGGGAACTGAATCTTCGTATGAGCACATTTTTAAATACAAATTTCTGATTTTTTTTATCATATTTATGATGTCTTTGTTATAGTTCTCCATTATAACATGTGTGTTCTTTATCACTGAGAACACTGTATCATGCTTTCTGACTCCAATCTGAATAAGTATATGAATAATTTAATATAAGATGAATGATAATTGATAATCCTTAGATAATTTTAATATCATGGATTGTTTTCACAAAATACGAAATCTTTTGAAAGGAATTTAACTTTTAATATCAGCTTAATTTGTAGTTAAGATCTCAAATGTGATACAACAATGTGTTACATAAACAAAGAACCAATAGATTTTGATCAATTTTGATGTTTTTGTTACACTCAAATGTAGTTGATAATGAAAATCAATCAATCTAGTACAAACATTACCAGCGTGATATTTATTTCTAGAAGCATGTTACTAAACTCCATGGGATAGCAGTTTGTCCTCATGATTTCTTTCAGCTTTCACATATCTCAACACAAATACAAACAATGCATCGGACACAAAATATTTAGCGAGCGACAACTAGCATTACATCCAGTTAGCGGTTTTGTTTTATTATTTATCGTTGCTTCTAATGCCGTAATATTTAGTAATCCGAGATACGAGTAGATTGAGCATATTGTGACTAACTCCACTGTATCTACTTCCTCCAAATATTCAGTTCATCCAAAAGTACATCAGAAACACGTAATTACTTTTGTATTTGTGTTTAGATAATATTATAAACGAACATACGCAAATGGGCAAGTGATGAAAAGCACTCACCATCGACGATGTCTAACCTCCGGTATACAGCGAAAATCAAAATAAGAAACCATTTGCGCCATTGAAAACTATTCATTATCACATTCCTTGATAGAAACATATCAGTCTACTGTTCCGGAACAGCAAAACACTTAGTATTGACACTCGAACAGTACGGCCATTGAAGTGTTTCAGAAACATATGACATTTTTATTATGTATACGATAGCAAAAGGGGTGTTTATTCTTCTTTCAACTAGACAAATTCCTGAACAAATACTAGTTATACTGTTGTACATAAACGAAATATTTATTCAATGCACTAGCAGTTAATATTAATTCCTATCGGAAGGTGAGTAAATACTATAGCTTGAATAGCTTCGCGTGAGTGAACTATCTATGCCACAGATAATACAAGTAAAACAGACTGTAACGTTTCATCTATGTCTGCTATGAGCAAAAAATCAATATTCGGGTATTCTCGATAGCTTACTGATGTTAAAAATCAATATTCTTAAAAGTGGAAGGATTTTAAATAAAAGAAGTTATTTAATTATGATTTATTTAATAATTCTACTCAAACTTTGAACATAGCTGCATATATGTCTATATTAGCATAACTAAGAAACAAATAAGATATATCATGTGTCACAGAGCATTTTGATTAGGTGCTTTATTGTGACAGTCATTAAAAAGGCATATAAATCGGTACGCTTTTCGTAAAATTTGTGAAAAAAATAATTTAAAAATGGTTATTTCTTTTGCAATTTCTTGACTGATGGTTTGGGCGCATTTAGATAAAATTACGGAAAACGTACCTTTGTAACCAAATAAAAATTGCAAACTTACCTAGCAAATCACCAAGTGCTATGACAAAACTGATTCATTGCAATATTGGTCGCACCTATTACGGAAAAGAATAACTTTCACGAATACACTAAAATTAAAGTTAAAACATAAATATTCTTAAATATCATATTAATATTTAATTCACTACATAAACATGCAATTTTCTAAATGTTTTGTAATTATCGTATTAAATATTATAACGTTACATAGCTTACATTTTTAACAACAATCTCGTAACGCGAGTCTCGAAATATTCACAGGGTTGGTAATGTAGATTTTATGCTATCGGTCACCGGTGACCGATGTAAGTTCAAGAACTAGAAAACCGTAATGCACACGTTGTAAAATAATTTTATCTAATAGACATTCTTGTAATACTTGACAGTTATTTTGCAGGTTTCGGCGAAAACGCAAAATTTTAATGATTTAATAACATTACTTTTAGATTTTAAGTAAATGTTTATTGTTTATTTTGATTTATTTCTTCTATTCTTATAATTATATTATATAAATATTTGCATGCCATGGCAAGTGGCAAACATGTTTTAAGCACATAGATAATTGATTAATATCCTACATGCATACACCTGCGTGTGTGTGTATGTATACACATGTTTATGGCAAATAAATGATTCTTATTCTTATTCTTAAAATTGAATTACCTAATAATTACGCGGTAAAAATTTTAAATAATTTAAAACTGACGTATCGCGGTGTTATTTTTTTACAAAAATTCCAAACGATATTCAGAAGGTCGCGCTCCCAAATATTACCATATTAGAAATTATTTTTCCTGGTCTTATCCCAAATCTCTTGGAAACGGTGCAACTTTTTTGTCTAGTTAGAAAATAAAAGGGGACAAAAGAACAAATTCAGTAAATAGGGCCCGGTTGCACCTTAAATACCTTTTTTTAATACATTCTGCTTTCACAGAAGAATTTATTTATATTCGTGTTAGAAAGCGATGTTATAAATATGACCAGGATTCGTTAAAACTAGTTGTGCAAAATTTGATTAGTTTCTTAACTGATCATGCAGTTAGATTGTTAGAATTTACATGACTAATATATCCAATAAGAAGAATGTCAATTAGACAAAATTATTTGAGAATCCCACTCGCGTTACAAGCTAATACAAAGATTAACAATAGTACTAAAACATCCAGTCTAATAACAATGTGCGTATTAATTTTAATACATTTCTACTGAAAAAGAATTTTATAATTTACTACATTCAAACGTGTATAAGATTATATAAGTTAATAGTAGATATTCATGTAGAGATTAAAATACCGCCTTTGCGCAACGAATGTTAAAACTAGTAATACTTTATGTAAAATTTAGGTTAAACATGTTAGTGGAAAATGCAGATCTGAGTCTAAAAATAATTCTAATAAAATAAATGCATTCAATCGGATATTAAAAGCATAGATAAGGGCAGTTATATATCTATGAAGTTAGTACAAAGTGTGAGAGAGCAAAATTCAAAGTTATTTAAAGTAACTGTACTATCAAACCTTACAGTTCGAAAGCTAACCGTGTATGCGCAAAACCAGTATCTTATATTAATTATAATAGTTATAATTTAATAGACACCTAATAAACATAAATGAGGGAATTACTTGATAGTGACAAATTTTAAATTAGACTATCCATTTGCAATTCTACTGCCAGAACAATAGCCTGTAAGACCGGTGAAGCAGTCAAAACCTGCGCTCAGGCTAACTGCAGATAACATTAAAAAAACTGTAAGAAGATAATAATACTATTATCAATATAAATAGATCCCTGGTTTTGGGAATGTATATTACCAAAAACAATTGCAACTTGGAATGTTTCTAACTGCACGCCCAAAACGGTTTTAGAACACTTTCACCCAGAAGGAATTTCAATGTTACAACGGAAAATGAAATGCAGTGAACCATAAATAATGTAAAGGTTCACGAGAATAATAAATGCGGGCCGAACAAGTCTCCATGCAAAAACACTTTCGTTTGTTTGAAAGTCGCATTTTTAGTGCACCTGTATTACATTATCAAGTAAAACCCTCTTATCCCCTAACACCTACATAGTAACAGATTATACGATACTTATTATAACAACATTATGCTAAGTCAGAAATACATTTATAAATGTTAAAAGAGTTACTGTAAATGTATAAAATGTACTGAGATTGTGTAAATTGAGATTTTTTGTTAGTGTTTGTCACTTCTGTTTAGTGTTAAAATTATACAGCATGTTACGGAAATGCTATATTATATACTGCTTCTACGCATGGCAAATAATAAAACTTTTTTTATTTTTTGGGATAGACTATTGCATCTCAGGAGAATACCTTTTCTTGTCAATGGGCAGAAACAGTATATATTATAATATATAATTAATCATTTTCCCTATTCGTTGTATTGAGAAAGTGCGACATTCGAGTGTAAATAGTTTGTTCATTTATATTACGCTAAAAATCTGAATAAATTACAACTACTAAGAAACAGTATACTCTATCATACATATATAATTATGTATTGTTTTTTTTTGTTCATGTGTAAAGAACCCCAAAATAATTGGTGTGAAAGTAAAGAGCTTTCACGTTGACTACATGTCATTGATAATCCACTTTTGGGAATAGAAGGTATAACGTACTTGTAGCGTTCGACGCTTACAATAATTTATTAAATTTATCTTATATTGGCATCAATAATTTCCAATAAGTATACCAGATTTTTAAAATACCAGTCTTACTAAGCTCATATTTGCATTCTCAGAATCCCCGAGCACATATTTATTTATACCTATCTTGTAAAGCACAGTTCTCACTTTTTAGTTCACAAAGGGCTACCCTTGTATATGATAAACTTTACTTCAATACCAATCAGTCTAATGCCTGTACCATGAGCTTTTAAATCTAGTTGATCAGCCGTCATCTCTTCTGTAACGACAACCTCGCTTCATGAGCACATGGTACAGGACAGTATCTGGCAAAACGTATTGGGTTCAAAAGTTCCTAGTCTCATCATATCACGCTTGAGCTTCATAACCTACTTTTCAGTTCTTTGATGTGTCAGGGAGGTTGGCAACTATTCTTGTTTCTCAATCTTTTATAGAATACGAATAAAGGTAATATTTGTTACGTTTGTGAAGATTACACTATTTTTTAAACACTACTTTCAATTGAGATATATTATATGACAGACATAAATTGAGAAAGTTTATGACACTTTAGAACTTTCACTAATCTAAGTCGTGGCAGATTTGCTTGTGCGTACGATAATTTGAATGGGTTGTGCGTACGATTATGACGTTGAGCCCCGGAGCATATTTTAAAAAGAGCACATTGTCCTTCTACCTTAAAGTCGGTCAGTTTCCAATTCTTTCTTGGAAACCATTGATAACATTTCTCCGGGAGAGGCTGGGGAACAAACCCTAAGATTTAAAGAGCCCTGATGACAAAATCCCGGGGTTCTAATGACTACGCGGATTCTCATCAAGTACTGAGAATTTCCAGATAAGCATCGAAGGAATATGAGATGTGGTTATTATACTCTTAGGGCGTAAATCCTCTATCATAAAAGTCATACATCGGAAAATCCCTGACTATACTACCTAATACCGATAAACATACTATCAAAACGTTTGTATTTTTTCCAGTATAATTGAAATTAGATCAGTGTCTGATGATGGTCTACACTAGATTCTTTAAATATTGATCGCTAATTGAAAACAATGGTAAAAACTACATAGCGCTAATACACTACGATTCAATAATGGTACTTCATTAAATATATAAGAGTTCCAATAGTGAAGTACCAGTGTATAATTTGTATAAATATATATAACGACAATTTATAATAGAATTCATAAATATTTTAGGTAATATAATAATTTTGCCTCTCTGTTAATTTTGACTCATATTTAACTAAATTCGTTTACCTTAATGAGTAGCCTGAAAATTTTTGGTTAGAAATAGCATCGCCCAGCTGTAGGGGGGTTATATATTTGCTAATTTTTCTATTTGCTAGTGATGAGCGATATATGGACCAGGAGAGAGGAGAGCTCCAGTTCCTCAGAGAAGCCGTTACTGAGGGGCACGCTCCTGTAGCCGGTGCGCAGGCACTTGACCGGGAACGTGGCCTGCCCGATGAAGTTCCTGTCGGCGAACATGTCCTCGTCTTGGACAAGGAAACGGATCAGTGCCAGCTCAGGGTTGGCCAGTTCGAACTCGCAAATGTCATTCCAGATCGGGTTGATTCCGTTGTCAGCTGAAACATAAATAAACAAATTATAATACTGTTTACAGTGATAATTATTAATCATTCGATATATTTTATGATATCGTGTAGTGAGTACTCACCCACAGTTTTGGTGACGAGCTTGATGCCGCTGTCGTGTTCGGAGCCAATGATCTCGACCTCCACAGAGGGGCTGGTGGTCCCGCGACCAGACTTGCACAGGTGCCTGGCGCCGATCACACGGAGCATCACAGTCACCGGCTTCACCTTCTTCTCAATGCTCTTCTTCGAGTACGGATTGTAGGACTCATCGAACATAAAGTCCGGCTTCAGCACGTATCCACAGCCGCCGTTCTCCTTGAACTTTCCCACGTTAATCTGCATCGGCTTATCCGGAGTCTGGTAGTTCAGAGCCACCATCTGCGAGCCAGAGTTCCAGAAGGGAACCGGGTTGTAGTTGGATGAATCAATCCTCTGGCCCTTCGGATAGATGCGGCTGAGTTGTATGGCGTGGTACTTCAGGAAGAAGGCCGTCTCCTGCTGGCACATGAGCCTCTCGGCTTTGGTCTCCGGGAAGGAGGACATCTCGTTGAATATGTATCCCTTGGTGCGGATGCGGTCCTGGTTGAAGGTGACGGAGCGGCAGTAGACGATGAGGTCGGACATCTCCTTGGCGATCCTCCAGGTGCGTTCCATCTTCCTGTGCTGCAGCGAGCGCGCGCTGGCGCTGAAGGCCGCCTCCTTGATGGCGGAGAGCCACTCCAGCGCCACCTCGCGCGTCGGCGCCGCCATGTCGAAGGGCGCGCACATCTGCGGGCTCTGGATGCGCACCAGCCAGCGGGCCGAGCCGCTCTCTTCGCCCACTACTAGTTCCACCACCGCGCCCAATACATCAACCACACCTTTCTGTAATGAGCCCAAAGCTGCGGTTTCGTTCTCGAGACCCTAAGAAAACATATAAGCTGTAATTTAACATCTACTGTGCAGTGCTGAAAAAAATTACAAACAACACATCGAACAATCACAAGAACAAAATCGTTCAAATTAAACAACTAACTAATACAGAATCAGAACAAAAGCACAACAAAAATGTAACATTGATAAAAATAACTTTCGATTTACAAAGGACTACCGTGCTTTGTTTTGATCCGTGAGTCCGTCGATCATCACAAATCAATCTAAACATACTAACAGCGACTTCTGAAATGTGCGGAACCTCTATCTCCTGCACGTAGTTGGCGGGGAACCAGTGGTGCTTCTTGCCGCCGTAGTCGCCGCGCCACCAGCCCTCGTCCGGCTTGTCCACGTTGGTTATGATGGCATGCTTGCAGAACGACAGCTCGTCGTCTTGACGGGCGCGGTAGTCGTACAGCGCCTTCACCGTCACCTATGCGAGGAAAACTTCATTTATGTGACAGCAAGTTGATAGTAGCGACCTCTATGTATGTAAGGGTAACCACTTGACCAAGCTTGTTACAGATATTATAATATTAACTATTGTCAGGTTAGTTTCTAGAATACAATAATATTTACAATGCTATTAAAGTATCTGAACCAATTTATAAGGATAAGTTAAATATTTCTCATGACAGGCCTGTATGACTTACTTAAAGAAATTTGATCTCAAAAGATCCTTATAAATTAGTCAGATTTATAATTAAACTAAATATCCTAAAACTAAATTCAGGACTCTATTAGTTATACACTGATGAATATTGTTAATAACGCAGAAAGACAACCTGTGCCCAGTTCCAATATTTCTTTTCACCTTCAGTATCTATATAAGAAAGCAAAGAGGTAAGAATAAAAGCATAAAACGTTAAATAAATCACTAATATAAAGTAACAAGTTAATATCATGCTTAAATTTATGCATAAGTATCAAAATTGTGAAGTGTTCAATTGGATGACTATTCACCTAAAACTATTACTACATTAACCAATACCTGAAATATTAATAATTACACTAAATATATTTCATTAAAAAACTGATTTTGCAATCTGAAAGTTGCATATTATTACAATTATTGCAAGATATTATGTAATACTAAGGTTTTTGACCAACGAAACGGGCTAAAAACGAAAAAGACAAAGCCAGATTAAAACATTTAACCAGCAGTGATATCTTATATATATCTACATCTTATATAGGGTTTTAAAAACAAGGATTAGATTAGGCAGCTTTAATTATTAGGGAGTGACGTGGGAAGGTAGGTCTATAAATTATAAGCTAAAGTGGTATGTCAGGATCGTAGCAAATGGAAAGATGTGATCTCTGCCTACCCCCAAGGGAAAGAGGCGTGACGTTTATGTATTTATAAATTATTAGGTGTTTAGGTCTGTGTTGTTACAAAATCTTAAACGTTACCTTAGAAGTGAAAGCCGTGGGATCCATGTAGCCTGGAGTTCCGTACACGGAGTTATCGTCTGGTTCCTGAATACATAAAACAAAACCTTTCAAATAAAACTTTTTTTTAATTAATTTTATCCAAATATCTTATAAAAACCATGACTTGTTAACTTTTTTATTTAACTTCATCTATTTCTTGATTATTTTACAAGAGTTATCGAATTTGAATTTGTATTACAAATACGCCTTATGTTGGATAGCAATTTCTCAGTAGATACACAATATTTATTTTATTGATTTAACTATAAGCCAATTTACTATTACTTTTTTACAATTGTAAACTTTAAAGGATATTACATAAGAGTACCACTGCACTAGTCGTGCATGGAATATTCTAGGCAGGCATACATACTCGCCCCCTTGAGCAACAATTTATCACAGTAACTATCTGTCAATCATAATATATTGCGCTAACAGTACTAGTGTTACACTACGGATATTTCTAGCACGCATAACAATATAACTGCAATCCTATTATCTAATAAAATATATTTGTTTTTTCCTGTATTCACTAATCAAATGCTTTATCAAATCGAGCATCCGTACTAATTACAAATGTGAAAATAAGTCTGTTACGTTTTCGCGGATAAACTGACAGATTAAACCTTAAGAAAGGATAAGGATTTATTTTTGCCGCGATATATGAGATGCGGAATTCTGGGACTTTATGCATTTTATTAAGAGTTGAGGCTCTACCTTGACTGTTAAAGATAGATTAAAGAACGGAAAGTTTTTTTAACAAGAAATATTATATTTTGCATCATCGTCATATAATGACCCCGTTGTATAATATCTGTAAATTTTATTTCATGAAATTTCTCTAATGGAATGAATAACGATGGTTTATACTTACCACATACACGTGGAACTCTTTCCAAAGGCATGGCTAAACCATAAAAGCAAGGGTGAAATGATGAAAAAAGCTAAGGTATTAGTTTTCTGTACTTTATAAGGCTGCTATTCTCGGAATGCGTAGCGGGAAATATGATTCAAATAATAATGTCTGGATTTATAAAAGTTTTATTAGTAAGGCTAGATAAATTCTGTAATTGCCAATCCGCAGTAAGCTAGCGTGATGATCAATGCTCAAACCTTCTTTATATGGGAAGAAGTCTATTATTATTACATAAGATAAAAGTTGCAATAAAACTGATTCATAGAAATCTCATCCCTCGCTTCGCACCCCTAAAGGAAATTCGAATTCTAAATCCGTCCGGAGATAAAGAGATATCTCAGACACGCCCACACTAACGACCACGCACTATCGGATATCATGCTTGACTTCATTCAATATCTTACATTTAATACTTACTTAATACCTTTTCTTGTCTTCGACAGAAAAGAACAAAAGAGGTGGGCATTAATCAACCCTTACGCTAAAAATAACTCTGTTTCTTTCAACATTTTTGCAGAGTAGTTTTAATGTATTTTTGTTCGAAGCGTAGGCTTTGAGAGCTTCATCTGGTTACGTAATCCAGTCTTGCTTTTAAGCTAAGCTTTACAAGAAATGTTATGAAAGTGCTTTATATTTAAAATATGACCCAAAACAAGCTATTTACATATTTGAAAGAAGCTAGAACAACATGAAACGTCAATACCAAAAGAACGTTAGAACGCAGATGGACTCCTACAAATTCAAACTTTTCATAGAACCTACATCATAAACGAGGTTAAACAAAAGAGTTTGCATACTTACAGCAATGATCCTCCTTACAATATCCTCGGAGATCGGGAACCACAGCTTGACCTTCTTGTACAGCGGGTTCTTCTCGTAATAGTTGACGAGCTCGATGAGGCTCTCGAACTTCACGGTGCCGATGGTGTACAGACGGCCCTCAAGCTTGATCCTGCAGTGTTTGATCTCTTTCTCAGTCCTGTAATGTGATTGGGTAGAGGATTTTGACTAAGAATATTATGGTGTGTTACAGCCCTTTTGCTACCTGTGTAAGTACGGGATACTTTACTACTGTACCGTCCAAAACAAAACGTTATAAACGAGGTAGAGAAAATTTTTAGTTTCTTTATTTTACCTACTCGGCGTTCGAAGGCTATAGAGTATTCTTAAAGTCCAAAAAATAGATATATCTATCTTCAAATATACATGTCGCTTCATTTCCTATAGTAATCAACCGTAAATTATGAAACACAAGCTGATTCTAAAAATATTCCAATACTTTACGGTCCGCTATTGTGATATATTTAACTTTTACCACCTAAGAATTCATACCGTGGAATGCAATAAAGTATATGGGTATTGAGTACATTTAAACTACACTAACCACAAAACAACAAGAATGACTAAATGAGATTAAATATGTTCGTACATTTCAAACATACTTACTGTAAAATAATGTAGACTACTTTCCAATTCAACATTTAAATAATATACAGATAAGATATTAATAAAAATGGACAGGTCGTTTAGAAGAAAGATATGACGCGTCGCGAGACTGTCTCATCTCGGTATACCACTTAAAATGCAACGTAAGTAAAACCGTCCACTATACCCTACCTTTCTAAGTACTCCTGTTTCTAGTTACTTGATAAACGATTCAAACGTTAGCTTAAATAGGACTAAGTAACCGTCGAAACATGGCAATGTCTATGACATCGGATTATTAAAACAAACAAAAGCTTACGTTGTCAGATTTCGACACCCGGTGTCACATGCCTAGTGAAGCAATAGCGCAATGTTTATAATTAATACTTTGAAACTAAAAATCAAATCACAATATCTAATACAACTACACAAAAAAAAAAAGTTTTTTTTAATAATAATTGTAACAAAGAATAAATTGTAGGATACCTAATGAAAGCGCCTATTTACGTCGATAGACACGAGTTATGTGAGATGCGCATGATTTACGAGCGCTAAAATATAGCCCGCATTGTTGTAAATAACTAATTCTGAATACGTTTACATTGTAAAATGTATGAGTTTTACTCTTGATCACAATCTACAGGTCTTAGGTCGTTTGAAAATACTTCAACGTAACGTTATTTGTAAGGGAGAGATGGCTTTACGATAACCTAACCCCAAGTTTCTAGAAGGCTGATGATTTTTTTTGTTAAAGCAACCATTGACAATGATTGGTTGAACATTTTGCTTACGACCAATCGAAGCGCTTTACATGAGATTTGTCAGATTGTAGTATAGTGTTTACTGCGTATCAATTCTTATGTTAATCGGCGTTCGAGAAACCACCTAAAAGCGTTTGTCAATCGCGTATAAATTGCTTTACTTAATATAAAAAAAACTCACGTCGCTCCGCTCACACAGATGCAGCTAGCTCAGTAGCGGCTCGATAAACAAATAAATCACGCGATAGATGCACTAGATAACAGCAATTTTCAATTTGATATCAATTTTCCTATTTGTTCTAGCACTTCAGCTGCTTGAAGGTCGTAGGGGGATCAGAGCGCAAAATATTTGATTGCTGTGATTATTTTGCAGTTACAGTACTAACTTCGCACTACGACACCCAGATAGACATCAACAAAAATCGAGATAAAAATCCGAGCAGCTATACACTATATTTATTTCCGACGCAATTTGTATGAATGTGTACAGGTATACGTTGGAAAAGGTAACGAGTGAAATGCAATACGTTATAATACGCAGCATTTAACAATTCTGCAAACACGCATAAATCAAGTTTTATACAAACGTGTTGAAACAAGATTAAGTACTCACCTAAAACTGATAGCAAATGAGGACTGATCTTTCTCGCTGGGTCTGATGAGGAACGCGCCGTCTGTGTTGGCCTTACGCAGCAGCTCTTCGGCCTGGGCGCGGGTGCAGAAAGGGTGGAACCATTCCTTGTCCTCATGCTTGTTCGGCTGCGGTACTGGTTCCTTTAGAGTTATCAGAAACTCCTACAGAAAATATAACGATTAATAGTAGTAGCACAAACGTAAATAGAAATTAATGAATTCATTTTACCTGGCTCCGGAGTGGATGCTGCCTGTAATGAGTGATCAGGCTGTAAAGGCTGTCGAAGCAGACCGTATCAATCAAATAGTATTTTGTGATTCCCCTGTCTTGCTTCAGCTTTATGCGGCAGTGGTTCACTTTGCCCTGGCGCCAGAAGGACAGGCAGTAGTCGCCTACAAAGGTGACGCTTTCTCGGACGAGAAATGTTCCGTCTCCGAGGTGAGCGTGAGATCGTAGGAGCTCTTCGGCTTCCTGCCGGTTCCCGGCCAGCTTGCCGTGGAACCAGCACTCGCCGAAGTGCAGCTCGTCTTGAGGCACGCAAGCCCCTTCGGCCTCGGCTTCTCCATCACTCTCCGCGTCAGTCTCAGTCTGAGTACTGTAGTGCTCAGTGTAGTACAACTTGTTCTCAGTCAGCACGAAAGCATGAGGATTCCATTCCTTATCGACGGGATCTTCTAATAAAAGAATACCGTTTTTTATAGAATTTCTCAAGTCCAAGTCCTTTCCCTCCTCCTGGCGTATTGCAAAAGAATTCTCCTCAGCTCCTTCGGGTAGCTTCTTGTGTTTCAGTAGTATCTTCCTGCGCAAATCGTGCGGCGAAGGTAGGGTAGTCTCATTTTTCTCGAAGGGCGCTACCAGCAGCATGTCACCAAAAACGTCTTGGAAAGCGCTCGCCATACGGCGTTGCTGGGGCAAGGAACAGTTATCTTCAATGGACAGTACCAAAGGGTAGTCAGAGCAAACAAAGGCATGCTCCTTGATAGTACGCAGTACGTCCATGAATCGTATCTTTGTGGTGAGCGTGTGGCCGTGGTAGATGAAAGGAGTACCGTCGGGCCCATCCCAGCAGTCGAGCTCAATGCAACGACATCCGGCCCTCAGACAACGGA
This sequence comes from Chrysodeixis includens, assembly GCA_941860345.1. NCBI lineage: Eukaryota > Metazoa > Arthropoda > Insecta > Lepidoptera > Noctuidae > Chrysodeixis > Chrysodeixis includens. The sequence continues at coordinate 9,112,021 of OW796090.1, forward strand.
CGTAAGCTTCTAAAGACGACTCGCTCGAAAATTGATCTCCCGTCAAATATCTAAAAGCGTAACCAATAAATAAATAAATATTTGACTAAGCTGTATATTTGTTTGTTATTAATAAATAAGTAAATATTATTTTTTGAATGTCTTACGTATTGTGCGACGACGATATCCAGTAATGGGAGAGTGGTCGAGTCATGTTCTGAGTGACAGTATCATGTTTGCTATCCCAGATTGTATTTTGTTTGGAGAACAGCATCTCAATAAACTGCAAAAATATTTTGGATACAGTTGTTTGCTAACTTTGAACTTAACAACGTTAACGTATTGAATTCGAGACGTTTACCTCGTGTAGAGTGAAATACGGCTCGTAAATGTCCCTTTGAGGGTCCCTCAAGTAATCCCTGATGAACTGTGAAGCGACCGCTTCGTCATCCCCAAGCTTGTCATGTTGTTCGACACGGAGGAAGCTTTGGAACTCCCGCAAAGTAATAGTAGAACCATTCTTGCAGTACAGTGAATATTTGTCAAAGATGTCGTGAACATTCTGGCAGTAGAAGCGTGGCATTAGAAAACAGGAATTAGACACGCTCGAAGCTAAGTAGTTTACAACTTTATTAAATACATTCCACCATGTCTTGTTAGACCGCGAGCTATCGACTTCGGACTTCGGAACAGTCTAGAACGATTAAGAATAGTTTATTAATCCTTTCCAAACCAAAAAGTTATAATAAAAACTTTTTATAAAAATAAACGAAAAATAAATTGTAGCTCAACATAAGGCGTAATAACAACATTTATCTAAATTGGCAAAAGCTTGTGCTACATAAAAACGAAATTATAGTTACCTGGTCTTTAAAGAGAACATACTAATAAGAATCCACGGCATGAAAAGACCTTAAGTTCTATTAACTGTAAAATTGAATGTTGCAGTCCGATTAATTGATCGGCTTGTTAGTGTTCGATGTTCTATTAATTGACGTGTACATTTAATATTAAAATCTTCATGTCAATTGCAGGCCTCTCCTTGACACACTTCAGTTGTTGATTACCAGGTGATTACCAGGTTTAGCAACCTCGAAAAGTAGAAGTCCATGTGACATTAATAATTTTGCCAAGGTTGACCTTCGGTCATAGTAATAGACACCCTCGCACCCCTGACATTATTCGCAATAGGCCGAACAGTAACTGATTTGTCCTTGCTTAAAAAGTTTTGAACGTGTGAAAGTTGTGCTTTTCATGTAGTGCAGTAGTTATCAAACAAACTTTCATGTCAGGGGGATATCATTGACACAGTTTGATGTGTTCAACACCTATAACTATGGAAACCGAAGGAACCTTCCACCTGAGCAATAGATCAAGGATAGACCACCTGCATGCCACCTCCTTTCCTTGGCACGGTTTACAAGTCCGACTCATGTTTCATGAATAATATGTGCAAGACAGTGATTGTTATGTATTGATCGTTGTAAGAAATTTGCAATATCAAGGGCTAGCTTTATTTGCCCTGACATAGTTCTCATGATATACTGGCCGATATAACCTAGCACACGTCAGGGAACATTCATGGTTTTGGCATATTGAGTATTTAGAAGAACCTGTTACGAGACTTATTCTCGTAAAACATCATGAAATGGAAGCAAAAGTAGATTTTAAATAAAAATAATTCTTGAGAAACCGATTTTGGTATCGCAGTATAATAATATATAGAGTATGAAGTCTTTATATAAACGGCCGAAATGCAAGTTTTGTCTACGCTATCGGCTCGTGGCTATAGGTGGGCGTCCTATCGCTGATACGTACCGCGCGGGTGTAGACATTTATTTTTTAGAATCGGCCGAGTCAATCTACTGTATGTATTTAGACTGTGGCGATACACCGCACGTTTAGCCAAATGGTTTTACATAATCAACGACCAATGCGCGTAACGTACGGCGGGTTCGATTCCCGCGTAGTACAAGTATTTTTGTGTTCAAACATGATGATTTAATTTTTTTTCACAAAATAACTGTTTTCTTTAAAGTAACAGTCTCGTTTAAGCCCTGTGTTCAGAGCATAACTAATGCAAATGTTTCAAGATATGTTTAGAATTTGTACGAAATTTTTGAATCGTACTAAGTCGGCAGCCGTAAGTTACGTCTATCCACTTTGGATATTTTTTTATTATCTCTTTATCTTATCTTTACATCACAAATGTATTAATATTGTTTATATGGGAAAATTTTGTAAGTCTGCCGACCTTACTATTTTTATGAGAACCAGAGTTTATCCTGATGGCAGCATTATACTATATTTTTCAAGGTCTACCAACTGGTTAGCATGAGGCAAAACCATATCACACTATCAAACTTATCAAAGTGAGTTGCTACCCAAAGAGTACTTAGCTAAAGTTTTTATTTCAAGTAGGTCTTTTTAGACACTTACAAAATGTTAAAAAGATCCAATTATGGATTCTAGTTATGCGGGTAAAAATGTCAATTTTAGGGAGAAGTACCGGCGGAAAACTAAATGTACTTTTTAGGTACCTACTGGCTAGAATGAGCTGATGGCACATCATTCTCATTCTATCAAAATTTTAGCTAGATAAACTTTTTAAATAAAACTTTGAATAGACACAATACAATATGGCATGAAAATAATAAACTCAATTGCAACTTTGTTGCCTACAATATTATCATAAATAAATTTCTGTGGATCAAATTACCATTTCTATGAAGAGCGCATTATTTACAGTGTTGTGTGATACTCTAGATATATGATATTATATTAATGTGCTGATTATGCAAAGGTATCTACTGTGCTGAACTAATGTATGTATATTAATATTCCGTAAGTTTTGATAGAGTAAAAACTGTAATAACCGTATAAAACTGAGTATTATTTTCTGCAGAGACAATATAGCTGAATCATTATATTTTTTTAAGATAAGGAATTTTGTGTAAAGCCTATGAAAATGCAACTGTTAGGCTATTCATTTAGAATGGATTAATAAATTATAACAAAACCAATAGAAAACTAAAAATTTAAAATCATAGCAATGCTTTGCGGTACACAAGACAAGTGATAGCTCACTAACAAAAAGTAGTAAAATAATAAAAAATTAGCAAATAATATAACAAAAAAAACAGAACAATATATAAATACATTTTGACTTACATTCTCGTCGAAGATTATTTTTTGATATAAAAGTGAGAAATCATCGAACCCAATCTCGCCCCTCTTGCTTGTATCCACCTCTTGGAACAAGTCCCTCAGTTTACTTGTTGATATCTTGCAGTTTATTTTTGGAAGGAATGCCTTTACTTCCTTCAGAGTTATGCTAAAAAAACAATTACATGTTATTTGTTGTTACAAAACATATGTCAACAGAATATCATAAGTATTTCAAAACATATTAGAAAAGAGAACTATGGACTTTGAGTATGTACATGTATTGAAAAATCATATAAAGTATTAGTCTCTATTTCCCTATGAAGACCTATCGCTTAGAGCATGATGTTCTTATAAAACATGAAAAACCACCACAAGGATCAAGCATTACAAATATTTGCTTAGCATAAATAAAATTCGCAACCTTACGCCCACTCGCCTTAAGTGCTTAATCACAGCATAATCAATAAATAAATATATGAGATAACAGTTCCAGTGCTAGCTGCACTATATTCAAATTTTAACCAAGTTAGTTTTATTATTCAGTATGCAATATTGATGTCCTTCTGAAGGTTAAGAATATTTTAATAATATTTATAAATAAAATGGGCCCAACTTACTTTTCGTTAGCATTTTCTATAGCATAGAACTCTTTCCTTAGCCACCTCTCTATTTGGAGTGGATAGGATGCATTAATGGCCTCCTCTATGAGAAACCTGACGCCCTTCACCCAAGCATCACACTCTTTATCAGTTTGAGCTGCAAAAGAGTTAATTTTACACAGTGACTCAAAATTTCTGGATGTATGCACATATACAAATCAAAACAATAACTCGGCAATGCAATCCAAAGAAACTCAAATCCAGCTATGGATTTATGTGACAATTTGCTGCAGCCGATATATTTAGACGTGTTTACAAAATATATTTTACCTGCAAACGAAGCTGCACGCAGTTTGAACTCTGTGCCATAGTAGATGGTAAAACATTTGGAGCTCTCCAGCCTCTTAGACTCTTCCGGCCAGCGCTCGAAGTCTTTGGATGACTTGCCCACTCTAACTTCTTTGATATCCCTTATGTCAAGGGCTCCTTCGTATGCATTCTTTTGCGGTATGCCAGTCCTCGACCAAATCACTTGATGGGTTTCTCGTCTCACGGAGAGTGAACGGCGTTCGGGGCGTTTGCGCGGATAAAATTTGAGGATCATAGAACCACGTTCGATGTGAGATATAAGCTGGTCAGCCTCATGTATGAGCCTATCATGGGCTCCCCCATTATAGCACACCGGATTCATTGCACGGCCGTTGTTACCGCCGGGTGTAACGATACTGTGGCGCTGCCTACTCCTACATGAGATAAATACTGACTGAATGCAGCTATGTATGAGTAAGTATATTCAAGCGAATAAAATATACCCGTTACCCGTGTCTGTATTTTACACACACTTTGCGCTATTTTGTTTGTTTGACATTTCCAAACCAAATGAGAATTCAGACTGACTGAAGTAAACGGCTGCGTTCAGTTTTGTAGCATGGCAGGTCCTTCATTTTCAAGGCTGGCAATGACGTTTGTGTAAAAATCAATAATTGAGTTTAAATTTATATTTTGTTTGAATTGTAGTAACTTTTAAGTATGTTTAAAAAAGAAGTTTATTACTGACTAAATTTAAGTAATTTTACGAGTAAGAAAGAAATAGAAATGAATAAACTTAAATTAAAATAAAATATAACAAATCTACATCTTTGAGATAATTGCAGGCGTTACTATGATTGGTTTAATGCTTTAAGTTACTATGTATTGATGGTAAAATGTATATTTAATTTATTGGTGATTGATGATTAAAGTTATCGTCGTGGATTTTATTACTATTGTTTTTGAAGAACAGTTCTTTACCTAGTTGTCTTTGTGATTGGGCCAAGCACGATAAAAATGATGTATATTTAAATTAATAAAGATGAGTTACGATAAAAGATATTGTACTCCATTGCAGTTTCATTCAAAATTACTTTGTTTCTCGTTATTCTCTGTTTATTTTTTTATATAAAGGAAGAAAATTATTACTAGAAGTTTTCTAGTTATTACTTTGATCTAACCCTGACATTTTAGCAATGGTGCGGGTGGGTACAAGAAGAGGAATATGGATCTTGGAATCACGTAATTATTGAGGAGGTCTAACTCCAGCTAGAAGTTCATATATAGCAGACTGTTCTAGGCCAGAAAAGTTCAGAGGGATTATACATTTTTTATGTACCTACTAGTTAACTTTTTCCTGTGCAGATTTCTGATATAATTACCTAGCTGCAAAAACATTAGGGCAAGCAGTCTTTCCCACTCTAAGGTATCACGTAACTTCATACCGAAAATCAGAATTGTTTAAGATCTATAATTGGTTATGGGGAACAAACATTCATCCATCCTCACGAACTTTGGCTTTTATTATTAATAGGACATAATTATATCCACTGCCGGGGGCGCGGTGAATGTGAAAACGAATCCCGTACCCCGGGGCAGATGAGGACGCTCCAGTGGTTTTATCCGGAAAGAGTCCGGCACACCCCCTCGTCAACCCCCTGACGAGGGCAGTCCATGAGGATTTCCACTGGGTTACAAAAAAAAGGACATAATATATCCACATCTACAGAATAGAAGTAGGTACCTAATAAGAGAGCTTGCAAATAATTAATATTTATCGTCTGCAAATATTCTTGTACTGAGGATTACAATGCAGGACGAAATGAATAAAATATGAATCTCAACAATAAGTGACAATAACAAGTTAGCAAGTCAATACCTACAGTGTTTTATTTGCAACAATGTTTTTTCTTTTGTTAAAAGCAAGGAAATAACTTTAGATGACTTTCGATAATAAATATCAGATTGTTGCAAATTCATTACCATTATTGAACACCTCATGGCAAAGGTCTTCTTGTTTAGACATCGAACGAGCATTAATCAACATATGTATTTAGTTTTTAGTCATGCTGAAATAGGTAGATAAATTTTTAGATCGGTAGGTATATACCTATTCAATGTCTCAGTTACTTATAACACTCACTATGTGACTCTTATTTTGCTACACTGAAGACATTTATACCCAGACCGCAGACGAAGACTTCTTACTACTACTTACTTCAGTACTTAAGTAACTTGCTGAACTAACTGGACCCTGCATTTCGGATTTCCTGTTATATAGTAGCATAGTCAAAATATTATTCCGCAGGCGTCAGCGTAAGTGTCTAAACCGTCAATCGAAAAGTACATCTTATAGCATTGAAAAGGGGTGTTAAGGCTATGACCGAGGGCGCCTGCCACCTGTAGTGTACCATACACAGCCATTAATATGGTTAGGAAAGCAAAAAAGCACCAGATGTTTCTTAAAACAGGCGCTACAATATTTTTGCACAAATTTCCGAATTTGCCTTGAAAATTATGGATTTGAGAGCTAGCCTTGAAAATTATGGAATAAGCATCACCTCTGTTCGCTTTCACTCAATGAAACTTAGATTAAGCTTTAAAGTACCTCTGAATTCCAAGACTCCGACTACTTTTGTTAAAAGTGTTGGCGTAACGGGTGGGCAAGTTACTAGATACTATAATGCAACTAATTAGTTTCATTTAATACTTATATATTTTCAGTTTTTTCTTTGTTTGTACAACATTTTAATGCATGCGGTGTTTACCTGAAACTGATTGTTACACAGAAGTATGTATAATAACGTATATTATGTTCTTGCACGACACTCTTAGCATAAAACCTGTGTGAACAATTGTTGGTGAACCAATAAAATAAATAAAACTAAGCATCGTAAAAAGTTCTTGTCCCATGATTATGCAGCTCCAGTACTTCTCTAGCAGTCCTAGATAAATACTTACTTCTCAATACCTGTAGGCTCAGTTCACACAGTTCTCGAGGAGGCAGCTAACTTTACTGTGTTACAAGTTTCTGTTTTACTTGTCTTGTGTAAAATGTGGGTCTAAATATTTCCCAATTATTTCTTTTGATTTGAGGGGTTGAAGTACAATAAAACAACAAGTTAATCAAAACGTTTTATTTGTTAGAAAAAAATATACACTTACTTATAGTTATCTCAAAATATTTTTTTTCTCGTGTCCATCTCTACATAGATCGGAATTTGCAAACACAAACGTACTTCATCATCAATCACATTATAGAATTTAACAATATAATAATGAAACATAATTGTCCAAATTATAAATGAATATGAAAATAAGGCTACCCTAGTAGTTTATGAAACAAAAAGCTTACCCGGAGAAAAATGGAGTTGTAGGGTTTCCGCAAACACCGGTACATCATTCCAAAAATACGTATTGATTTATATTTAATACATTTATGGGTGATCACAATAATAGGATGGATGATTTGAGCGTGATTTACTTAATTGAAATAGTGCTTAGCAAAATAATAACATTAAAACTTAGCCAAGCTCTGTTCTCTTACCCTGCTTAACATCTATATAAATAGCGTTGACTAAATTTTAAAATAATTTATCATAATTTGATCGATACTTATAGATTTATGTATATAAATTCGATAGATTGATGCGCTGTGTCTACGGAAACCGAAGTGAGACCAGCGTGCCGCGCAATGCTTGTAGAGTGGCGGCATTGTTCGGCACGCCGGCGGACTTGGTGAGGCGAACAGTCGTCACCAAGGGAAAATAACCAAAAATAAGACTTCTAACTTGATTTATAACGAGGGTAGGGCGGACATTACGGTACATTCGCGATCATATAAAAAGTTATTTATTGCCATGTATTTATTATTGGGACCTTTTCGATCCGGTTAACATCAAGACCGGGTCACCGCACCTCCCTACCCTTCCGCGACATACAAATTCAGATCTACGTGACGTAACAGTTACTACGCTTACAACGTTTACACAAGTGGTTTCAGATAATTGTGCGCAGATATCGCGACGGCATCAAATAAAATTAAACGGTCTATTTTATAAAAATGCCATGTAAAAAGGTGATTCTGAGTTAAATTATGGAAACCACGTGTGTGAGCTTGTCTCTCGATACACATAGAGCGGCGCAGCGGGGCTCGCCGCGCCGCGCAGTACCAACTGCTCAGAATTTATAAACAGTCATTTGATCGCTCCAATCATTTGTTGTAGTTAGTTTGGAATGTTTGTGGCGTTTGTTCAGGCGGCTGATCGTAACGGTACATCGATAAGGCCCTATACAAAACTATAATCGGACACTTAAAGCTTCAAGTGGGCGTGTAGTGTTCGTTCAAAAAAACCACATTTATAAAAATATCGAATCATTTGTAATGTGGCGTAGATATAGCGAAGCGTCCTAGGGATCGAGACCGCTTCGGAAATGAGATCGCGTTACAACCCAGAGTCAGGAATTGTCCTTGAAAAGCAATCTGCATATTCTGCCGGCTCTATCGAGTCGCGAATACCAGGGCTACGCGGGCCCTGCTCTTGTCGAGTTTGCTAGTTCTGGTAATCCCACTGTTGTATGGTACCCCAATAGGGGCTTTGTAACAAATATATCGCCACTATTTCAATAACTGCCATCAAATATAACTTGTACGAAACCAGCACAGAAGTCGCGATGCACCTACAAAAATATTTTCACGCGTGTGTCACATTAGTGAGGGCACGCGGGCGGCGGCTACGGCTCGCCGGCGGCCGCTTGCATCACCTCCTCGAAGGCCTGCTCGAGGCAGTGCTTCAGCTCCGCGTACGACACGACCAACACGCTCTGCTCGTCGCGGGACATCAGCTCCACCTGCACAAACATACATACAATAAACATCTTGGGACAACATTCACACACGCCCATCTGATCCCAAGCTAAGCAGAGCGTGTGTTATGGTAATCAGACAGCTGATAGACATACTTATATATTTCTAAATATATACATAATATTATAAATAAATCACACCCTGACACAAAACAAATGATTGTGCTCATCATACAAACATTTGTCCTGGGTGGGAATCGAACCCACGACCTCCGGCTTAGCAGTCAGGGTCACTAACCACTAGACCAACAGGCCCGTCAACAATATCTCATTAATTTCCTTATATCAATTAAATTTTTACTTCGGACACATGAAGCCTCATGTAATTTTTGCCCAAGAATTATAAGACACCAGTTGCGTTTGTAGTCTTATACACTGAATGCTATTAAAATATAAACTAGGTATTATCGGCACACTTCAATTAACCAAAAAGGATCATGTTATCTAAAATACGATATTGAATAAACCACACTCGCATGAATGAAAACGTTTTAGAGTGTTAAGTACTGTAACTAGGCCACGTAGGTCCTGTGGATTCAATTGGATAAATATAAGGATCATAATAAGGATCTGCACTCGAGTGCAATTGCCCGGTGACAATCATCCTATTGTGTCAAGTAATCTTCGCAGCTAGTAGCCTAGTACTTAAATCTTTCGACGCATTGGCTTTGATGGCCCTTGCTCGGACTGGGTCAAATATAGTTGGAATACAAATGTGTGTGAGATATATTTTCTCAAGGATTATAGGTTTAAACAATTGAGTGTTGATTTATTAGCTATCGATCTGGCTTTGACAGTCGTCCACGTGGTTGCATACAAAACCACTCAAGCGGCCGTTCCTGTAAGGGAACTACTCAAAATTTCCAGCTTTAGGCTAGCCAGATTTAACATGATCAGAAACCACTATAGAAAAATATTTAATATTCTTACCCTCTCCGCCGTGCCCCCGTCTAACTGGTTAAGGCAGTGCGCGAGGTGCGCTTGGTCGAGCCAGGGCCGGCCGTCCTCGGTGACCGAGTGGAACAAATAGTCGCGGAACAGTTTCAGCATGTAACGGTCCCCGGTTTCCGACCACGACGGGTCTAAATTCAACCTACGGACAAATCTGTTTTAGTATCTTAAATTGGAAATATAGGCTAGTATCAGAAAGTGATACTTTATTAGTTATAAAAACAGACAGTTTAACTTACAGTTTTTCTGCTGGACAGAAATGACTGTAGAAATGATTTGACGATTGGTATGGAGAAACCATGGCAAAGTTTAGCGTAAAAATCAGTGCAGTTTTGTAGTCACCGTCAATATTACCAATCACCTGCTTACAGCTGAAGAAACTCAAATAGGTACGCACTTATGGGTTCTTTAAAAGTTGGAAAAAGTCGGGTTTGATACCAACCCCTGTTCACCGCCATTATTTAGTAAGGTAAACCATACATGCGTGTTAGTAATCCTACTTTCATGCAGTTCATATGGCAGGAATTGACCTACATCATCGCCTGCTTTCCGCACTAACATCTCACGAAGTGATATGATATACCTTTAATGAACTAGACTAGAAAGCAAATATGTATTTTTTAAAACTGGTTTGTTTATGGAATAACACTATCGACAAGCTTTATGTGGTTGTCTGTGGACTGAACACATTCGAGCAGCAATTCTCTGACACCAAATAATTCAGGTATCCAAACAAACATACATACATCCTTAAAAGCGGAAATTTTCATTTGAAATGTCACAAAAATCCATCGCATGTCATTGTCAAGTCGCGCCAACAATGAACTAGATTAGAAGGCAAATGTGTATGTATGTATTCAGTGAAAGTAAATTTCACTTATGGATCGCAACTGTCCTACTTAACGCGTGGTATCGATCAAAACGCCGCATTCAAAAGAATATATATTCACATTGAAAATATATACATTTATTATTTTATTAAAACATCAATTCGGAATAATAAATCTATTTATACATACATGATGTTTTTACCAGTTACTGATGTTTTCAGCTCCACCGCGGGCTATCGATATGCAACTTAGAAAAGCTTAATACAATGTTAAAAGTTGTCAAAGTGGGTAATGTCAGTTTGCTCTGATCTTCTATGTGGATTTATGCTGGCATACGTGCGTTAGCAATCTCTAACATGGTAAAGCTTTGCGATTTTCTAATAGCACTGAAGACCCTTATGTTAAGAAGCTTGCATGCATTTTTGCTGTTTTGCGTTTTGGCATGGTGCGAAAAATTTGATAAAAATGTTAAAAAACTACTTAGGTTTATTTACTTCTTCCTTATTTTTTTTTAAACAGTTATCTCTGTGCAGATGAAGAAGATTCGTTCGATTTGTCTGAGCACGATGCTAGAACGCATTCCCAACAGCACCGTTAGCGAACAACCTAACCTGACACCCCACATACATAGAGACATGCAAGATGGCCGCTAGCGTTACTCACTCAGGTCTCTCGTTTACAACACCTAACTTGATGAGTATGCGTAGCAGTCTTCCGTTGTCGATCTCCTGAGCGACTTGTTCTTCGAACACATCCGCGCGTCGCTCCAACGCCTCGACCTGTTTCAACATGGTCTATTGTATAACTTATTTTGTAAAACGAATATGAATTGTACAGAAGAGGGACGAGTTCAGCGAGAATCACATACTGCACCAATCATTTACTTTAATAATTACATTATGCGCTGACTTATATTGTTTAAAAAAAAATACCCCATTCGTCGTATCGACATACATCAAAGTGCTGTCTATGAAATTCACGCCTTTTTAAGTCACTATTAGACTGTAAATTAACTTTACAATTAACCATCTATTTTTCTAAACCTAAATGTAACAAATCCTGCATTTTGAGTCATGATTTATATTAATCTACTTATAGGCATGGCAACGGCATTTATAATCACTGGAACTGTTAGCAGGAAATTACTGAATCTCTGGTTATACGTAACTGGATCTAGGAAAAAAACACAAAAAAACATTTGTTTTAAACAGTGTAGCATGAGTAATATAATATCTATTAGTTTACAAGATACTAATAATTATATAATATAGACAAATTACATGCTAACAGTACATGCGTATGTAATTATATATTGCTACTTAAAACACGCTTACTAACATCAATCTACATGAAGATGAATGATAAAGAATCAACGAGTATTTGTCTTTGGTCAGTTACAGTTCTTGTGTTTTAATAAAATAAATTAATCAATAAAACTTGTACTTGTACTTAATAAACCTTTTATTAAGAAGCAGTCAAATACTCGAAGAAAACGTAAAATAATTGAATTCGCCTGGAACAATTACCTTAACTACTTTCACAAGGGTAATGTGAAATGCTTTAAGATGATCTAAGTTAAGAAATAATATTACCTGAGTGTAAAACCTCGCACCTATCATCGGCATGAGATCAGTGACGGAGCGGCGAGCGGTCGACGACGATAATAAATACCTAGATGGAATATTAACATAATACAGATACAACAATCTTACGTGGTTCACTCAATGTTGCACGCACAAGTATAAGTCGACACTTAGAGAGCACGCAAGGGTTACATGGGATGGAAACATCTAAAGCTCTCGTTGCCGATCCGACGCAAGCCGTGCTACCGGTCAACGATAAGTACACAGATGCTAGCGTACAAAAATAAATAAAATAAATCAAATTCTACATCCATTCAGTATTATACATAATCATATCTGAAGGATAATCGTAAGGACATACGTATTGTTTCTTTGCCAACTCTTTGAGGTGAACTGTTTGAATGACAAAATCTTCGTGTTATAAATCTGTCTCAGATATTTATTTAGCATCTGACGTGTGGCCAGTAACATGATAATAAATATGATAGAGGCTTATTATCTACTAACTTAATCCAGAATATAATAATATGTAGTACTATAACTATTTAACAAACTGGTTAAATTTCCCCCTTAAGCTTAAACATTATTTTTTTTAGGATGGACATGAACAACCAATATTTGAACCCCAATCCACCCTTTACAGATAATCCCAGAATCAAAAACTTTTTTTATAGAATAAAGAACATACAATTGAACAACCTACTACAAATTAGTTTATCACAGATACATGCAGTCAGCCTGCTAGCAAGTGTTGTCTATTTCCCCAGACTACAAATTGACTAGACTTGAAAGTTAATTCCCAGTGAAATGATCCTATCTATAATGTTAAAGTATATAATGATATAGATCTATGTATGTGAGTGTGGTATTAGGTAAATATTTGCCATACAGTATGAGGTTCTTTAGGTCTGCGGAGTATGTTCTGGCGACGAGTTCCATGGAGGCGGCGAGGTTGTCGCAGTGGATGGTGCGGCACGCGAGCGCGAGAGCGAGACGGCCCAGAGCTGTTAGGTCGTCTTGCTGTGCCTACGACAAAGCGAAAAAAATAATGTTAACCGTAGTAACGTATGACATACGTATTCAAAGTATTAAGTCTCGCTCGAGTATTTTTTTTGGTAATTTTCGCAGTCAACGGCGAATTTGATACTTTCTCAAGTTATTCTTTAAAAAAACTTGAAAAGCCACAAAATGTTAGCTTATGTAGGTTTAACTTACCTACATCTGCAAGCGTACTTTTTTTTTCCACGAAGCTAATTTCTTATGTGAGGATATATTCTTTACCTGTCCGATATCGGTCGCGTTTGTATGTAGGGCGTCTATCGCACCACACCACGATATGCGCACGCGGCACCCGTTCATCACTACTTTCGTTGGATCCAAGCTGTGAAAACGACAGTTTAATTAAGTATATTTTTAGTAGTATTGCTATAAAATTGGTAATATCAGCAACGACGCATGGTATGTCAGAGGACCTGAGAGATGCTGGTAGTACCAATTTACCACACATGCAGAACATCTAGGAAGATCTAAAAACAGTTATAAGAGTCATCAAAAGAGGTTACACTTCTAGCACTTGCACATTCACATGCACAAACTAAGTAGGCCGGGGTTAATATAGTCATCAATGGATGCTAGTTTCGTGTGTGTACCTGCACGCAAGTCCCGCGTTGTGGATAGCTCTCAGAGCCGCCGTCAGCTGCACCAGCATGCTCCACAGCACGGCCTCGGGCAGCAAGGCCCCGCTAGCCACAGCTCGAAGCATGGCATTTTTCTGTACGTTGATACTTTGTTTTGAGATGAATACTAGCAAACTAAATTTCCGTTAAGATTTGTCATAATACTTATATTTTTAAGTTATTGCTAGGCGTTGCACGAGGTTGGTGGTTCGAACTCAATATAGGCAAGTAGGAACCAACGTAACTTTTTCCAAAAACACCAATGACGAACAGCACAGGTAATTATCGTAAGGAAACCTTGACTATTATAGGTACCGAAATCACAAACCGGAATTCAGTAAGTGCGGCGATCAATGCTCTATCCTTCTTTACATGGAAAGCGGCTTCGCCCGGTAGGGGGATGTTTAGTATTAGATAAAAGGTAATGCATAATAACTAGTACCACAATGGTCATATAAATAAATGACGTTACTATAGCTGAGTTGATTAATAAAGGTATTGTCCTATCAGGCATGAAATATATCCCTATTTATCGTTATCTTGTGTCTATGTACACATGAGTGAGAAGAAGTGTAGTCAATTATTTAAAACCTATATCTATTAACTTAAAGACTTAAAATGATAGTTATTTGATGTGGAAGGTAAGTACCAATTGTTGCTATATTAAAATATTATTCATGATTCTTGATCAACAACGGCACAGCATCTAAATAATATGTCTGCGTCGTCGGTCATTGCGGACAAATGCATAACAAGCGCACTCGTTATTATAAATTTATTAATGCAGTCAGGACCTTTCCAAGCTCAATAACATGTACCGATCCTGCATCTAGAATTTTCCTTGTTCAGTTTTCAGTGTTATTGCAAAATTATATTTATTCTGAGCTACGTTACATGTTGAATGTTTAACAAATTGCTTGATAAGAAAATGAATAATTGACTCATAAATATTTCAGCAGGAAAATGATCTGGTGATTTGAGATTTTATTTGTTACCGTACCAGAACAACATAATTGATATTTAGATACGATATCCCCGGTGCCAGGAATACGAAATGATTAAAAGCAACGTATAAAATCCCCGATATCCCACCGTTACTTTAAGGCCAAAGTCAGGAACGACTCTATTCGAAAGGGACCTAGCACCACACCTTAAAGCAAGACTAGCAATTGTTTAACCGAGACAGCGCACTACACGGCGTAAAGCGACATCTCTCGTACACAACTGCAATCTTAATTTAAGAGGGGGTTGCAGGCCCTCTGTGTGTGTGAGTGTTGAAGAGTTTGTTGTGCCGCTTCTTCTCTATACCTAGGGCGCTTAGGTAGTGGTGTGGGCGATACAAGATACTGCCTAATTGTTTATTTCACGTTCAAAAGGCTTTATTTAATTGCCTATCTTGAATAAAGAGGGGGCTGTTCACCTTCTGGTAGCTTAATGTTGAGGATTTTGCTGTACCTTTTCTTCTCCACAGCTAGGGCGCTTAGGTATAGGTGTGGGCGATACAAGGTTGTTTAATTGTTTTTTTTTACATTCTAAAAGTGCTACTAAGTAGCCTATCTTGAATAAGTAGATTTTGATGATTTGATTCTGGTATTAAATGAGATGTTCTACGAACCTGGTGCGTGTAGGGTCGTGGCGCGTCAGGGTCGGAAGAGAAGGGGTCGTGGAATGCGCCGTTAGCGTCGTTCGAGTTGTTGCCGCCGCCACCCGACAGGTACTTGTTCATTAAAGTCACGCAGGCGGGATGGTAACTGTACACTAGTACCATCGCTGATGAATAAACAAGACGTATTAATATACACAATGATATGTAATTTGAAACGTGATTATTTTTATTTTTTACAATAGAACTGCCCAATTACTAACGTCATCTGTGACTGGTGGCATGAATTTTATAATAGTCCTCTTTATCTGTATGATCAGCACTCTTTTCTTATTAACAATCCAAGAGTAATTTTTAAATTGGTCGTTCAAACTTTTAAATAAGAAAATCATTAACGATTTCCTACCTAATAAAATTAATATATAGTGACCATCAATCCACCATTCGTCATCACCTTTCCGCCTATCATCACGACGCTCACTATCTATTAGTAACTTGCAGAACTAAGATAAATCGAATGTTAAAAAAATAACACAAAAGTTAAGTCATGTAAAAATTAAGTCACTATGTAAATTGTTGGATATGAATTCAGCCCAACGTTTCTCCAGATTTTTCATTCCTGTCATCCTGTATGACACGATTGCATATGGAAAATAATTTAAAATTGTAATTTAAATCAATTTTGCATTTGTGTTTACGCCACCTTTGGGTTGTATAAATAATTCATTTATTAGCGGACAACTTTAATGCATAAGGTCAAACCACGTGCATCTTGCATCAATATTTAAATTGGAACGTTGAGACGGACCACTCGTTTATGCACGCGATTGATGTATACGCAAACGTTTCAATTACCACCAATCAATGTGTTGGCTTTGTAGTGAAAAAGTGTGCGATATTTCGTCCTTATATTCGTCTCCACTCAACGTCAACTACTCATTAAATTACTATAACTTCTACATTGCCTACACTAACTATATTATAACAGTTTTTTTTTTAAATAATGCATGCTACAATATAGCAAGCTGATTGTTCACACATAGTCTATTATTGGTGTGGGAAATAGCGCAGTACCAATGAATAACAAGCTCTTCTATAATACAAGTGTAGACTGCAGTTATACCATAAGTACAATAAAATTGCAGGAATTAATGCCACTTAATGGCAAGACAATTACGGAGGGTTTCCTTTATGCCTTGGTAGCGTTAGTGGTGGTTACTTAGCACTTAGGTATCTAGTCAATTATAATTATAGTGAGTTGCATCTATAGTGTCGCTAAAATAAGGCTTTCCGATAGAGGATTAAGGTATTTTGGCACCTTGACATATCTATGCTCACCGGTTTTGTGCTTTTAGAACATAGCTACAACTGTTACCTCATAAATCTTTTTAAAAGGGTTTAAAGAGCACTCGTCATAGACTCAAGAAATAGGCCCATTTAAGGAAGAGATTTGATGAGACCGACGAATTGAGCAAATGTGACAAAAGGGAGAATATTGAACGTAGGAAAGAAAGTAAAAGATGACCATACTTACAGTGATCTCCAAAAGCCTTAGTCGTGAACCAGTCGTGGAACCTAATTATGTTGGGATGGTCGATCTGCTTCCACATCTCGAGGCGTTTCGTTGCCGACGCGGAGAAGGAGTTGAGGCGGCGTAGCGCGAACTGCTCCCCCGTGTGTCGATGTAGCGCGCGGTATGAGGTCGCGATCGCATGAGGTGCTGATCCCTCCAGTGGGATTAGTTCCGAGTACATCTCGACATTTTCTGGTAAATCTGTGAGAAGGAAAGTAGGCTAACATAAATGTATTATGTAAATCGATATGGAAATCGAACTGAGGGCCAGGCCACACGGTGCGGTGCGGCTCCGGCGCGGCGCCTGTGCGGTGCCGCAACGGTTTCCTACATATAAAAATGTATGGTATGCCACACGGCACGCCCGGCGCCGCTCCGGCGTCGCACCGCAGGCGCACCGGACAATGGCGCGAGGCAGACGAGGCGGGGAGGGGTGCAAGTAGTGTGGTGCCGCAGCGGCGCCGCACAGTTGTTTATTGTAGACTGTCGTCAACTGGGCAAGCCAAGCCAAGCCTGTTGCGGTGCCGCAGCGGCGCCGTAAGAATATTGCGACGCCGCACTGCTCGTGTGGCCGCCAGTGCGGTGCGGAGTAATGCGGTGCGGTGCGGTGCCGCACCGTGTGGCCTGGCCCTTAGGGAGTAGAAAACAATAAGGTTTTCATTTGGGAATATCAAAAACTGCCTTTCCATGTTGTATATCACAAAGGAAGAAACTTGATTCCTAAGAGGCAAATCTATATTTTCAGACATCATGGAGACTCGAGAGCAAAGATTTATTTCTCTTCGAGAGGTCTTTCGGTTAGACCACAACAAACTTCGGTGATAGGCAGCTTTAATTCGACAGTCCAGATCAATAGTAGAATCAATTACAGTCATGATTACTCCATTATCAACAAATAAAATTGATCTTACAGCTTTCTAAACTTGGGGGCCGGAGAATTACATTACATTCCGACTTCTTAGAACCAGGCCTGACCTGATTTTGGCCTTATTTTGGTATGATCATTCCGATCATGCTAAAATAAGGATACGCTTGTTATTAACATTTCACTCATACCTGGAAACTGTCGAGGGTCTGTCTGCAGAAACACATCTTCATTCCTCTCGTAAATCTCTGAACGGATCGTCTCTGGCATGTAGAACGATGCGGCGAGACCTTAACAAAGGATAGAAGACGCTCTTATTGTGACTGTGACATCAAAATATATGAATATACGTACATAACCTATAAGTATAGGTATAGATATAGCCTAAAAGGATTGGAGTTAAATGGGTTATTCTATAGTATTGGCAAATATCTAACGGGGTATACTGATTGTTTGAATACGATAGGTTAAATCATGTTCTTATTTAAGTTTTTACAGTAAAATTTTAATACGAACTACATTGATTCTTACTAATTGTTTAAAGGTAAAACAATGCTAAGTTAAAGTAAAAAAAAAAAGGATTTACGTATTACGTAGAGGCATAAGCGCAAGACATTAGTCGCACAATTAATTTTCGTGAGTTACTTTAAATTGCACAGCATGTACAGAAATTCGCTGACAATACAAATGTTATTATATCATTCGTTTAGCATTACAATCATTAACAGAAAATATTGTTCTCGCACGCAATTAAAACAATCACACGTAGTGTAATTGGAGCGTTTAATAAACACCGATTGTGCAGGATCGGTGGTTCACGACTTTAGAATTCCAAGTTCCAAATAAAATTAGACTGTGCTTTACAAACTTTGTCGCTAGATGGCGATACGTTATCACTACGCACACGGAGGTAATACAAAGAGGAGATGTTCTAACACGATTTCCTTAGGAAACAACGCGTGACATTTTGCGGGGTGAGGGGGGTGCTAGATCCCGCCCACTTCTCTATTTTCCATCTACCGGTCTATAGCAAAACTATTCGCTCCTTCTGTCGATTTCGTTTTGTAGTGACGTAACTATCTCACGATAGATGGCCACGTGTTTATAAAATTATATGAAAACTACAAAAATAACATTTTGGCCTTAAAAGGATCTTTAGGAATGAATGTTGAACAAATTTCATTATTAATATTATTAAAATTTTTTAGTTCTAGCTCTACATACCCAAATATTTTTAATTTCCATGACACCAAGTGTCGCCATCTAGTGTCGGGTCGGATTATGTTTGGAAACGCACTATTATTCACTGACTAAAGCCACGCCCAAATGATGACGTCAGGGCCTAGTTGAGTGTCACAGTGCACAGTTGCTTAGGCCATCTCCTCTTTGTATTTGCTTCGTGACTACGCACCTAATGTCTTAACGCAATTGATCACGATAATCGCTAGATGGCGCGAACACCGATTTAAACAAGCAATTAATTAAATTTAAAGAATCGTAAATATGTAATTTTTTAGTTACATAAGTTTAGTTATAAATGTAGATTTCTTGTTTAGTATTGTTTCTGTTCAATCAAGTTGTTATTATCTATAAGAATCACAAATTTTACAGTACATTTCACAGTACATTATATCGAGTTCTGCACAAGTGAAATTAATCACAGTGATTAAAGGTTACAATCATGCAATTTACATACACAGAGACTTGCGGAGAACACGAATGTTTGTCTCGTGCGGGAATCGAACCCACAATCATCATGTAAAGTGTTATTTGTTAGGGTGACTAACGGTGTTCAATATGAGACCTTTAAAGTATCGTCTCTTGTTTAATTCTCATCAGTCATTAACTCTATATGTCGTGGCAAAGAATACATATTTAACTCAACTTTCCTTTTAGCGCAGCCTAATAAAATATCGATTTCCGAAATAAGGAATAAACTTTTCGCTAAGCATTTTTTTAGCATACATACATTTCACACAAACTTAACTATTGGAATGGAACTATTAAGAATATAATAACGTGTTCTTTTGACTCGTACACGAATACACGTTAGTCATCGTTACTGTTCTCATGCGAAAATAAGTGCGTTCCACGTCACAAATTGCAGTAAGGGTTGGTAGCTTATTATTCCACTCCGCCATCCGTAAAGTCAAAGGTATAATTGTTTTATAAGGGGGAAGCTAATTACGGTCGTAGTGATAAGGTAATGCTTCGATTAATAAAAGGTTGTGTAAGTATGACATTGAGTGGTAAAATATGAATGTCAAGATAAGTATAAATCTTAAGTTTATTTTTATGTACGCTTTTATCTCTGAAGTTAACTAGGAAATTTTCTAAAAGATATGAACCTGATAGCACTATTTTCAGAGAAAGGTTAAGGCTATATCATATCACGTCACTCTCTTTGGGAGAAAAATCTGTGGATAGGTGGGTGGACAGCTAGTGTCTCATAATGATTGCCTAAGTAATTAACTCAGCGCCAGCCAATGTATGTGGGTGTATGTGAAATAACCACACAAACAATAACTCTTAAGAATATTTTGATAAGTTAGTCTTAACAAAGGCAACAGCAATAAAAAATAGCAAATTCTATCCACACAGCCCCGCTTTCAGCTACAGTTATTTTACAACAAAAACAAGACATTGTTTAGAATATAGAAGGAAAAGCGATAAAGTAAAAATGCTGAGCACAATAACAATTGTATGTCTAATCGCTTTGCAAGGTAAACACTTAACAGGTGCTATTGCTATTCGATAAGTCGACACAAATGCAACACAATCGCATCAAGTTAATTACTTCGGTTCATTTTATGGTGGACTTGTACGGTCCCGTATACATTATTTTATAGCTGGAATTAGTTTTGGATTGAACCGTGTTCGATATAGAGCATTGAATATTAGTTTTTTTTAGTGCTAGTTTCATTTATTTAACTCTTTTTTTACCTATAGCCGCGTTCGATTGAATGCATGTCAATTGTCTATTTACCTTCTTTTTAGCTGCTTTATGAGTAGGTCTAGGTATGACCAATACTAGTTGTAAGACTTTAGCTGTTAAATTAATATTTTTGTAATACATAAAAGGACGGAACGGAACGTTTTACAAGTACCTACCTAAATTATAATAAATAACGACGTACCGTGTGCAGTTTTGAATTGATTTAAAATTCATTATAAAACAGTAACGATGTATAAACAATGAATAAAATATCCAGCAAAACTCTGAATACCATGAATATATCGAAAGGGGAAATACATAATACAGGATGTTTCTTGAAAAAAGACAAACATTATTGTAATTAGTACCTACATAAAGTTTTGCAAGAAGTATTCAGGATTTGTCGCGTTATTTACACAAAAGTGTCGCCAATCAGGACATTTTTGGCATACTACATTTTAGTGAAAATAAACAACGTTCTAGAAATGCTTAGGTTAGCAATTCTATTTCATTTGTAAACATCTGACGTAAGACACAAATTGTAGGACGTAATTTTCAATTTTGATATATTAAAATTAGAAATTTATATCAACTTGATATTTTATTTGAAGATAATTTGATTGTACATTTTTAATACAAATACAATGGGAAGACCTCAACAATTACTCATCATTAGTCATGGTAATAAGAAACAATAATACATGTAAACTTGTCAACATTAATCACACGTGGGTAGAAAATGCTAAACAAAAACAATGGATTTAAACGTCAGTATCGATCCAATAACTTCGCAGTAAGCAATACCAAACCATGGCCTATCACAATTCAGTGTGACGTAAGCCTAGAATGGCATATGATAATGTTACACGTTATGTATGTGATTTTCAATCGTGACCGCTAGAATAGCAAATCGACATTGAATTTCTAAGTTCTGCATATTATGCTAGGTCGATAGTGATTTGATTTAGAGTAAGCGGATGCTGTCTGGACTGTTATAGATTTACATTGTCTATAATATGTAATAATGTAGTTTGTTTTTCACGCTTCTCGTTACGCGCGCATGAGCTCGCGTGTCTGCGACTTGTGATGCAGTACCAGCAATCCGTTTACATGCATCGCGTCTTGAAATTACGCGAGTACTTCACTAATGCGAGATTATTATCGCGTCACGATACGAGTAGAAGCCATGCTTATTGTATTTAAACAATAAGCCTTAATGTCGGCAACAGCTGCTTATCAAGCCAATAATATGTTACTTGCTTTTTACGACGTTTTCAGGAAATCATTCGAAAAAGGTTTATGCCTTCTTCGAGAAAATATGACCAAGTGAACCAGATAGTCTAAGTTCCAATACCGACGAACACAGCAGAACCAAAGAAATATTTTTAAGTGGGCAACAATGATAAAGAAATTCAAATAAATAGCCAGGGTGCCTTAGGAATACAATTGATTAACGCGTGAATTATTATCTATAAATTTCAAATATACGATTCAACAATAAAATATGAATGGATAAAACAAACCTATTCAAGTGAGTACAAACAATATGCAGTTGTAACAATCGTCCTACTTAGAGCATAGAGAAGTCAGAAGGTTCTCATGATTCACGCGTCTCAGGGCGTAGCGGAAGGCGCATACTTCAGATTTAACACGTTAATGCGTACGTGTCACCGGCTCACAAGACAACCACGACCATTTGCATTTGATTCGCAACCGGGTCAGCTAACAACTGTAATTTTACAATTTCCGCTTATGGAATAACAAGGTGTACTGCGCTTCATATCCTGGAGGCACCCCAGACGTCAATCAGGATTAACTGCATCATTTTTATATTAACTATGGTTTTGTGCGTTGCTGATATTGCGGCAGTGCGAGTTTATGCTTGTACGACGGCAAGATTCGTGTGAAATATTACAATCACATAATTTTATCAGACTTATAACTAAGTGGCATGATAAGCAGGCGACGCAATGTTTTACTTCGGCGCTATCTATCGATCTGTGTGTAGTTTAAAGAGATAACGCTGTATACATTCCCGATGAGTTATCTATCGATCTTGTGCCTTTTGTCGTGTTTACATAGCAAGCGACTATTCCATAATTTAATTAGCGTATCATTAGTACTAATGCGACAGCTTAGATAACAACCGCCTTCTACGACTTTCATCTTCAAAGATCGAAAAGTCAATACAATATCTGTAAATAAGAACATCACAGCCTAAAATTAAGTTCGGTATATTGATCAGTCTGCGCTTACTGAACTAGTCCTCGCGTCAGAGATCGATGCATAAAATATGCAAAGTGCTGTCTCGTCGAAGCGGCCAAATATAGCCACATAGCGGTCGCTAATGTTTCTATTATTATTGATATGAATTGTATAACCATGTGCTATATATGTAACATGGTTTTGTATGGTTTGATTGACATTTCTGAATAATTACGTAGTAAAGGAAATAAGTTGTGAAAAGTTGTGTCAACGTTTTAAGAGATAAATGGTTCGAGTGTTCCTTGACATTATCTAGCAGCACAATATTTGCTGATACGCTGTGATTATATATCGTTTGTTCAACGTATGCGTCAGACTAATTGACATTTCGCACAGCTTCTAATGATTTAAATTGAGCGAGTCATATCGGGACTTTGTATGCACCATATTACCGAGTAATAAACATCGGTCGCTGGGGTCAATATCGCTAGCATGTATGCCTATTGAGCACTAAATATCGCCAGTGGAACATAAATTAAACACAGCTTTGAGTTCGCCGTCGGAGATTTTCGCTGACAGTTAAAAAAAGACGAAACTGAGAAAGTCGACTTTACTACTTTCCCAATAAAGTTAAAATTCAAATGTTTCTGCTAATCGTAGTACTACACGTGTAGCGGTACTACTCGCCTCATTAACAAGGCTTTACATAATCTATAAGAGTGACAGTCGAGGTTCAGGATACGATCTAGGTTAATTCGCTTAAAGGCTATTGTAGTTTATTTTATACTTACACTTACCTTTTTTAATCGACATTACTATTATATTACATGCTAAGTGTGAAGAAATATGCTAATTAGTATATTACCTGATTTGGAAGTCATGGGGCCAATGTGTGTGGGTGTCCCCGAGTATATCTGCGTTGCGTAAGGCGACGCTGCACCCGCGCCGACTGCCCCACTCATACATGGCTCCGGAGGGCCTGGAGCAATCAACCGAAATACTTGTCATATGTGTAGGCATTGTAGTTAAGAACATTACCCACGTTTTGACGTAGTCGGGTAAAAAGTACCCTTAATATGAGCTCGCATTGTGAATGCAAGATGGTGCGTTATACTGTGCATAGCAGGATCTAGCCTCCACATCGGAAACACTCCTGCTCTAAGAGCTCACAGCAACAGTATTTTCGACTCTGAAAACATGCAATTTGTTTACATTTTTTATGAATGAGAACCGACTTGAATTGCCTCGAGTACTTAGCCTTAAAATAACTTATTTCACGTTTTTGCTAAAAAAGATCTAGTAAAATACTCCAGTTAAAACTTTTCATTGTGATTTATACTTGAGATGAAAGCCAAAGGACTTTATACTTGTCGTCGAGTTCCTAATTGTTACGTAATACGGGAATGACAAAGAAAATCTTTTTGTTACTACTCCGTAGGTGGTGTAGTAAACATAGTAATTTTCTAAGCTAGTAATTGGAAGGTTTGTAAGACCGTTTCGCCGACATCGGATATTATAAATAGAAAACATAATGACATATTAGCGATCGGTTGTTCTATTTCCGATGTGAAATGGAATGGATGGTTGTTGTTAGACAATTTATTGAATACATTACTGTCTATTGCTATCGACTCCGCCCCTTGCGGTTGGTTACCGTGGCGTAAAAGTAGCTTATGTCTTTTTTTAACGTGTGATATTTTTTGTACGATATTTTCTGTGCGTACATTTTTTGAGATCACAATACTCTACTCCCTGTGCGTACAAATCGCGATAGTCATGGATATTATTTCAGTCTATAGAAAGTTACGATTAATGTTATAAATGTTAGGACATCGTTTTCTCAAAACATCGTATTTAGTAATCTTTTTAGTATTTCGTACATTACAGCAGTCATTTAAAGATAAACCTGCAATAGTTTAAAAGCGATAAAGAATTACGTCCTTTTATTTCTAAGCGCAAATTATAAATTGCTACCGTATCTAAAAACATGGTTGGATTTCAGATAAGAGGCATGTTTTGAAAATTACTTATTACTGACCACAGGTAATGTGTACTGCAGTAAGCAATTAATACTTAAGTTGATACTTAAATCATATGACTGGGCTATTTACAAAAAAAAATACAAGCATTATTTCTAAAATATTATGAAACATAATGGCTTACTGTCTTTTTGTCCAAATGTGCCACAGGAAAAAAGAAAGAATTGATGAGATGGTGAATGAATTTCTGCTATGATTCATGTTAAATGTATCATATTCTATAAATGTATTTAAGTGCAACTCACCAATGGAAGCGGAAGAATTAAGACCTCCGGTTGTGTTTAAGCTGTCTGAGTTTGTTGAGTAGAAATATGTTGTTCCTCCAACATTTTCCTGTTAAAAGACCAAAAAGGTTTTACAAAACTCACAACTGACTGAATGATTGTTTGAGTAACAATAATGTTACTATTAAATACATAAAAATCAATTGCTGTTCTTAAGTCTCAATAGATTTATCTTATCTTGGTCTTGAAATTAATGTGAGTGAAGGTCTAGGGAAGGTTTAAAAGATGAGAAAAAATTAAATAATTGCCAGGCAAATGCTAAAAATTGCCCTTTTCTTTTACTCATATAAATGCTTTTTTGTTTGTATTAAAATTATTTTATACAATAGTTTAGGTTGTTTATTTATCGATTGGGGTAATACAAAGTCTGTTGGGTCAGCTAGTAAAAAATAAAATCAGTTGATTATTGCTTTTTGTTCTCTTATCAAACAAGGCAGTATAGTGTCTGCAGCTAAATTAATAACAAGATTAAGATCAAGTTTTGAAAGTTGGTCATGGAAAACAGGTTGAACACAATATGACTTAACAGTTATAAGGATACCCTTTATACTTTAACTAAAATAACTCAAATTGTCATTAAGTCCCCTGCCCTACTTACTAAACACCACATTATGACTCATATAAGTAAATTTAAATTTATGGAAATGTGTCTGTGAATCTTAGAAGCATTCATTAATTATAGATACGCTATTGTAAATGTTTTAAAATTTTTTTATATCATGTATTACTAATTTTTAAATGTTGGTAGATGTAAATAGTTTTACCTGATGTACTTGTGATGTGTTTGGAACTCCAGACAATTGTGATGGTGATGAGCTTTCAGGGGATTCAGGCAGAATGGTCGGCTGAGCAAAATAGTTCATGGGAACAAACTCAGTGATCACCACCTGACACAAATAACAACAGGTTTCAATTGTGTTTACTAAGCTCAGTAAGTGTTATGTGTAATGGAAACAAAATATAAATAACAGTCTGACCTTTCTAATGGCTGTGGGTGATGACTCCAAACTAAGTTTGCCAAAGGCCTGGTTCAAGGACCTTGTTGGGGTCGAAGTGGACCGATTCTGAAACATAAACACGTAAATTTGGATCCGAAATATTATAAACGAAGGTAACGTAAGCGTAGGAAAGTCGTCTCACCATGTAGGTCGCCAGCTTCGACTCCTGAGGAAGCCCATTTGTAGGAGGGGAATATTGTAAAAAAATAGAAGGGTCCATAGTCTCCAGCTCACGGTGCAGCCAACTCATGATGATTAACAAAAAAGGCGTGCGTATGGAAGGTAACTCAACTGCGGGTATGTGACGAACGGCTTGACGTTTGATTGTAGCTACGCGAAACGAACTTCGTTCACCTCAGTGAACATCAACAACCCATCTTCCTCGCCTGTCACACAAACCTTACTAAACTCAAACATCACAACGGCTGACCGTGATCTCGGACATTTTCGCTTTCTTTTCTATGTAGGTACTTGATACACTATTTAACAGCCGTGACAGACGATCAAGCCATACACAAATATGAGATTACTAAGCTCATTGTCACAAAACTTGTGTGTAATACATTCGCTCATTAATCAATTAATTCATACGTAATTCAATAAACTTTTTAATAGGTATAAAACATTTAAAATTTCTAAACAAAAAAACAGGATTGGGACACGAAGACAAATACACAGTAATAGGTATTAACTATATCTACCAAAGAGTAAAGTAATACAACGAGAAAAGACACATCTAGAGTTTTTGTGTACACAATTTGAAGCGCCATCTACATTTTAGTACTAGAGCTACCATAGCCAAAGACCAAAATCAGTAGAAGGAAAGTTTTCGTTCAAATGAGGTGAAAACCATTAGAGTCAAATAGACTCTAATGAGTTGCAATAAATGAGTTATTTAAATCTAAAGAGGTTAAAAAGTTGAAATAGAGCGATGCTAACGAACTTTTGCTTGAGGCCAAGCCAATAAGTAGACAACTAACTCCTGGGTGAGTGACCGCGTGCGATGGATACAATTGCTTTGTTTGCAGCGCATGCCTTGCAAAATCTGTATATAACTTTTTTTCGTTAGAAATCATCAAATGACCCCATCCGCTGTGGGTGCAGCGGGAAGGAGTGTCATACTTTTACTGACTAAAACCCACTATGTTCCTCCTGGGACTCTTTGGGTGCCGGGGTCGCGGTAACTCTCACGAACATCCCACAGGCTCGGCAGGCTCTGGAAATCGGTATACACCGTGAAAGTATATGATTGTATTTTCGTCGCATTACGGTCACTATTCAAATCGTATTTACTTTTACTTAAACGTAACGAAACGTAGTGAACTGTCTGTATAGGTGTTTGGTCTATGGAAAACATCTGCAGTTTCTTACGCCAGAGTTTACTGCTGAGTATTGTAGATGGCGCCGTATAGGACTAATAGTTATTTTCTGGCTTTCTCTATAATACTTAAAGGCGTATTAATAATTTTGTGTTATTTTATTAATATTGCCATTAGTTAATTAGTTAGTACGCGACTCCATAATTTTAAAATAAAATGTAATTAAAGAATGACTTTTACCTTATAAAGCAAGTTGCACATTGTCAAAATTAAACCTAAAAAAAATATAATTGTAAACGGCTTAAAATAAAGTAGTTTAGCTTATGTATACTACATTGAGACGCGGATAATATAATCATATAGTCATAATTCGTCTACTTACAACATTATTAGGTAAAATGATACTGTTCATTTATATTGTTTAAATCGTTGTCCTAAAATATTGACGCAATATTATATAAATACGTAACACATCTTTTTGAATTTTTTTTTTTTTCCTTGCCTATTGTGTCCCACTGCTGAGCAAAGGCCTCCCCCAAGTCTTTCCACGTTTTTCTGTTTTGAATTACGCACAAAAAATCGAAATGATTTTAAAACGATGTTTTCGTGACACGTATGTGACTCTGTTTAGATCAGTGCTTGTAGCCACAGCCTAATAAAGTTGACAGATAAAAAATATTACATTCAACTGCGGCGAGTCGCTGACTGACGTAAACGTACAAGTAAATTCATTCAACTCAGTTTTCTTTTTGTACGAGTTCTCTCGTGAAGTCTACGAAAACTTTAAGGTTTATTTTATTATTGTTTCATAGTCTTAGTCCTTGTTGTTTTTCTCGCTGTGCGCTTGCTAGCAATGTGCTATATGATACGATTTCTTTCGGAATTTGTGTTTTGTTGCGAAGGAAAAACAGTGCACGTCACAATTTAATAACTTCTTATTAGTTTAACTTGATTACAGGTACATCTGTACTGCTAATAGGCTGTTGTTGTTCTATTTCAGTGGACTAAAGTTTTTACGTTGTCTAATCGTTGCGCCGTTGTAGGTCACAAACCAGGATGGACTCCTCGTATCAGGGCGGAGTAGCGTTCGAAGATGCTGGAAATAACTTCCAGCGTCTCTCGCAAACTATAGCCAGCAACATCAAGAAAATATCACAAAATGGTACGTATATCCATTGTCTTTAAGTATTTATTTTTTTATCTCTAACTTATCTTGTGTTCCTTTCTTGTCATTTGTTTATTATTAGTCATCGTCTATTATGTCCGTATTGTTACTTTGATGTAGTATTAATTTCATGCTTTATATACGGCGAATTGTCACCATACAATGGAAAATTTAAGATTGAACAAAGTTAGGTTCAAGGCAAAACTTTTTCCTGTTTTATTCTAGAATTGTCTATATACCCACAGATTTCTATTCCCTTATCATAAGCAGTATTTTTTTTTTTAATTTAAAGCATTGAGCATTATAATTGTTAGGTTGTTGACACATATCATATCCTGAATGTCTTTGAAAATGCATAAATAACAAATAAGTCACTGATATCTTTAATAATGAATCCTTTTGCGATATAAATGCTGTAACTTTTGTGCCATACTTTTTGACTATATATAGTAGAACAGTTACAATATTTTAGCCTTAAATGTATGTACATGTTTTGGGTCATCTAATATACAGTAGTAATAATAACCAAGGCACACTAGAAACTTTGTCATACTTGGTCCGTAGCACTTTTTGCAATGGGTATTGTTAAAAGCTATTATTCACTTTGCAATTTATATTCATCTTTGCTGTTCCTTAAGGCTATTGTTAAGTAATTTTTTTTCTTGTCAGTATCCTCTATGTCCAAGATGGTCAACCAACTCCAGACTCCTCAGGACTCGCAGGAACTCAGAAATCAATTGTAAGACACCTCTTTACTTTACTCATTATAATAAGTTAACATTGTACAACTAATTCTTATAAAAAGTACATTTATCCTCATATTTATGACATCTATAAATGTTTTGATAGTATAAAAGTAAAATGTAAAGTTCAATTAAATTCACCTTTGCCAACGTGCCATTTAGACTAAGTCTAATAATTCAATTGAACATCTTTGAATTCTATTGTTATTTGTGTAGGCGGCAGATACAAAACTACACGCAGAAGCTGGCTAAAGACACATCTTCTCTTATTATGGAACTGATGAAGCTACCAACAGACCAGACTGCAAACAAGCTGACGAGAGAACGCCTCAGCGATGAGTATATGATGACACTCAACTCATTCCAGGTTAGTAAGAGAACCAGCCAGAATAAAACAGATCATGCGCGATCCTGTGACTCTGGCTTAAACACGAGAAAAAGCCCAGGGTGTCTCAGTTGTTAGGGGTCCAATATACCTTCACGATGTGCCCTCAATGTGACATTTGTAAGAGAAAATATATACATTTTTAATAGCATTCTAAGATGACACTGTTAAGATGATGAAAAGGTATTCCTCTTATAGAACATCATTATCTATTTATAGGTACTAATTGACAAAATAACAAAGTACCTACTAAGAATCTTTATGAAAAGTGAATTGTAAATATTAGGACATATGAATTGATTGAAATATTGAAGGTATGTTATAATAAATAACTTCCTGCAACATTACATACGCGAAAGTCTTACAAAGTCGTGTCTACGGCTAAATTACAGAACTAATGTAATAAGCTTATTCCTCAAATAATACAGGAATATACCATTATTCATAGTTAACAAGCTCCTATGCGAACAAGGCCGTAAACCGACACCTAGTTTATATTCACTGCAGTAAATCAATAACGAGACCTTTCCAGTAGACGAAGACGCCGTGGTAATCAAATATTCAGTGTTGAGTTTCTATAACTGTAACACTGCAAGGGGAATGTTTCATAACAAGGTAGCATTTGTACTGGCGGCTATTGATTAGTACCGGTAACCTATATCCTGCACTTAAAATATTTAAAATAATTCTAGTATTTTAAGTCTTAAGTAGACTGGTAGATGAATGTTTCTTTCTCTTTCACGCTTAAATAGCTGTATCAATTTAGATGAAATTTAGGAGGGAGCTCTCTGACACCCTAGATTAACACATAGGGTACTTTTTAACCGTCTGCGGCAGCGGTGGGTAATGTTTTAGTAGGTATCGCGCGGGTAAAGACGCGGCCAATAGCTAATTTCTTCATAAATACTAAAAGTCAACCTCTTTGTCAAACTTGTTACTTGGATTACAATTAGTGTATTTGGCAATTAAAAATCTGACATTTTTATTACAACTTAATTTGTTTTGTGATTCTCTAATGATATGTAGTTATACCATCTTGTTGCAATAACTTGAATATCGCTCGTAAGTAGGTTTAAAACAAGTTACTGACAGGAACAATTTATCTGGATATAGTTGCAATATATTTGTAGAATCTATTTAACATCTTCCGTCATTTTAATTGGCATTTTACGTTTAATGTATTTAATTTTCATGTGACAACTATAAACAAAAAACGTAGTATTTCGGCGTAACGTACGTCTGAAAAAGATTCCCGAAATCGAAATGCAAACAACGATTGCTCATTGCATTGTAATGTGAAGCACTCGTGTATTTGTAAATACGCGGTGTAACGACTATTGAACGGCTACCTCGAATAAATACCTACAATAGATACACCATATACGACATGAGAAAAGAGTTTGTATATGTCCTATCAACCTACATACAAAACGCAATTGCATTAGATTGGTGAAGCCAGTCAGTAACCAATAAGTTTAAACTCGGTTCGTTTGATCGAGTTCCCTTTTCCATAGTCCGTGTCAAGGATATGATTGAATAACAATACCTGGACAGTGTAATTGAAGGCCAAAGTTGATATTTCAAACTTATTTTAAAATTATAACGTTCTTTATTTAAAAATATCAATATCGTTGATGTTAAACTATGTCGATGGTCAATGATGTTTTTAAACACCTTACAATAACCTGACATAGTTTTAATTACAGAGTAGGTGTATCCTTGTACTAGTAATTATTTCGATTGTTCACTTGCTTTGTAGTCTCTAATTATACTGTTGTAAAGGACTTGAAATGGACGCCTATGTCAATTAAGGAATGTACTCATGACTAAATGTTCACGATATCATTGAAAATGAAGGACAACAAACAAGATCCAACCATGTGACCTAAACTTCACTTAATACTATGTACTCCATTTGTTCAGGTATTTAACTAAATGTAAACAATCCTGGCGTTACGTTTTATTCAAAAAAATAATTTATAATATGGATATTACAACTTACAAATCAAATTACTATCTATACTTATATTATAAACGTGAAAGTTTGTAAGTATGGATGTTTGTTACTCTTTCACGCTCGAACGGCTAAATCAATTTTGATGAAATTTGGTATGAAGTTAACTGGCGCCGTGGAATAACACATAGGCTTCTTTTTAACCGACTGCGTCAGAGAGGGGTTATGCTTTTGCCACTAAATCTGATATTTGCGCGAGCGAAGTCGCGGGCAACAGCTAGTATTCAATAGTTTTAAAAAATCAGAAGGTATTTCAAGTTATAAAACGTATTTTTCAATTCTCAAGATCACATTTTATATAAAAGATATACCAAAATTGTTTCCATTAAGTTTATCACCTAAACAAATGGAGTATAGGCAGTAAAACTACTATACTGCAACGGAACGGAAAACTAAACTGAAAGTTATTAAACTATAAAAAGCTCTCCATTACTTAAATAAGTCGTTAAGGTTTCAAACTTAGCTCTTTCGTGAGCTGGTTCTTTAGACCAAAGTGCCACGTCATTTATAAGGAAAAGTGAAAAGCGGTCGAGTTAAACTTTGAAAGTTTTTTTGCCGCTTCATTAAGATCTTAATTACAGCCTTTGTGGATACAGCCGCTTAACTCACTTTGGTGTCGGAATCCGCTTTGTTTGTTATTAAATCGGTGAAAGAATTGTGAAGTTTGCGAGGAAAGGAGGTCATTAGCGCTGTGATAGCACTCATTCTAGGTATTACTACGTCAAACAGTCATTACAGAAATAATAAATATTAAGAACTGTATATGGAAATTGGAATGATACTAATAAGGATCTATTGTAATAAATACTTTTACGGCTATATTTTTACATTGAACTATTTTTAAATAACATTTTAACCATATTACACTTTTTCCATGAATCTATCGTATGTTTATGGAGATTAATATAGAGACACAGTTTTGTGGGAGGAAAAACTTGTTATTTACATATGGCGTACTGATTGACTAACGTTCCTACGTCATCACATTATTAACTAAAATCTGTGTACATTAAAAATGAATAATTTGAAATTCGTTTATATCATTTATCGAATCCGGTTTCCGCGCTTTATATAGACCTAGGTGTTGCCCGTGACTTCGCTCGCGCGGATGTTGGTTATAGCATCAAAGACATTACCCCCATCTGACGCAGTCGGTTAAAAAGTGGCCTATATGTTAGTCCTGGATATCAGCTAACTTCGTACCGAATTTCATCCAAAATTATTCTTTCGCCTTTTTTAATGTTAGTAGGATATATCAGATACTTGAATCAAGCTCATTATTGATGATGTAAAAGTCGGCTCGAGACTTGAAATATCTAAATTAATTATTCCAGTACTATTAATATATAAATACAAACTATTTTAAACGAATCGACTATAATTATTTATTGATAACGTAGCTTGATAAACCGAGTAGTATTGATAAAGAGTACTTAATGATACTTTCCTGCAATGTAATAAAAGACTTACTAGTTTTATTTTAAAATAAAAATAGCATATACTGTATACTGCAATGATATTGGTTTTTTCCTATACTTGGTAGAGTTGTATGGGTATAATCGGTTGACCCTAATCTTTGTTCTGTAGCGTTTCTACAAAATAATACATAATTTTACTTTAATAATAATATGATTTTTTTATCTTCTACCTAGTCTTTATCTATCTCTGTTAGGGATTATATTTTTTTATTGTTTAGGTGTAGTCCATTTCATAAAGTAAATTTAATTTCATGAAGGGACTGTCTAGTTTTATTATAATTACTAATTAGTTTCCTTACTCCCTGATTAACTGATAAAGTATATACAGTGTCATGTTTGTTATGTTACAAGGTTTTATTCAGTTTCACCTATTTTTACGTCCAATGAAATCTTGCAAGTTAAATTAAACCCACTTCCTGGTATCCGAATAAGCCTAAATTTTGTATGCTTTAGAAGATATTATACTACGATAACATGAAGGTGATCTGATGCTGGAGCGGGAAGAGGGGGCAGAGAAACTCCACTATCAAACGATACAACCCTGTCGAGTTAAGGCTCGTTTGATTCGTTTTAAAAAGAACTTTCATCCCAAACAAAGAAAGCACGCTTAAAAGCTACTTTAAAAGAATGAAATTTTAGCCTTTCTATTTCAACTTTCTTTAGACATAGGGCCGGGTGCCTGACTGTTTTCCGGTTGTTATTTGCGGTCAGGCAAAGGGTGATCACTGCATAATATATTAATTGGCTTAGCATTGAATCGATCGAACCGGACTGTTGTGTTCTAATACAACGTAATATTGCTAGACATAGGTCTAGGCCTTATGTAATCGTAACGAAATGTGTACATACTATTGTAGTACAGTAATATGTAATTGATTTCTACAGGCGACACAGCGACTGGCCGCGCAGAAAACAAAAGAAGATGTGAAGAAGGTGAAAGCGCAGTCGGTGAACATCGGCGACCCATTCTCCATAGGTGAGGTGATATATCTAATAAAAGATCATTATTCTTGATTCACTTAAGATTGCCATCTAAGACCCCTCCACTTTTAGGCATGGATCTTTCTTTACTTAGGTTATACTGCTTCGGACCTTATCATATAAATATTTAGATTTCCAGATATTTAACATGCATCGTCTGATCATTATTTGTGCTACTTACTTTATCATCTTTCAGAGTAATGTTTGCAAAAACTAAATATTTAAGTGGCCAATTTATTATTGAACTCTATTATTGAACAATTGAATTTAAAGCAGATTAATTGTAGTCTTTTACAATCCGCAAATCAGTGTTCGATATCAGCATCTTTAGACTCTTATCTTTTCCTTTACAGGTACAGGAAGCAATGAGTTGATGGAGATGGGCGAGCCGAACTTGCGGAAACAGGAACAGACGACGATACAGATGGAGAGGTCGCTCATCGAGCTGGAGGAGCGCGAGAGGGACATCAGAGAGTTGGAGGTGAGGCATTATTGACGGGCCTGTTGGTCTAGTGGTTAGAGACCCTGACTGCTAAGCCGGAGGTCGTGAGTTCGATTCCCACCCAGGACAAATGTTTGTGTGATGAGCACGATCATTGTTTCTGTGTCTGGGTGTGATTTATCTATAATATGTATATATTTAGAAATATATAAGTATGTTTATCAGCTGTCTGATTGCCATAACACAAGCTCTGCTTAGATTGGGATCAGATGGCCGTGTGTGGATTTTGTGCCAAGATATTTATTTATTTATTATACCATTATACCATGCTGCGGGATGTTCGTAAGAGTTACCCCGACCCTGGCACTCAAAGGGCTCCAGGAGGAACATAGTGGGTTATAGTCAGTAAAAGTCTGACACTCCCTCCCACTGCGCCCACAGCGGGCGGTGATGATTTCCCACGAAAAAAAAAACAAATGATTGCTGCTTAGTACAGAATAGTGATAATTGCTATTGCCATAGGAATTTAAAAATATATAATATCTAGAAAGTCTCAAAGCTAAAATAAATTTGTTATAACAGACAGTACAGATTAAGATTTTTTACATACTATTTACATGATACATAGGGATAGACAGGCAGCAGGAAGCTACACTGCGGTATACTGTTTTGTGATTGTTTTATTACACACTGGAATGCAAAGCAAAGTTTGAGTATTGAAACGAAGTAGCGATTGCTTAACGATATCGACTGGACAAAAAACATCACATGTAACAATCATTGTAATTTTTTAAATAAATCAAACAATTCAAGTTTAATTAGTAATATTCGTGGTGTGTTATCAAAGAACGAATTAGTGTAACATATTCGTACGGAGCGGAACGAATCGATAAGATCTATCGTTGAAACTAATAGCTCGGCTCCAATAAACAATTGTACCGATATGGAAAGTTGATCACCAATTTATAGTATTTTTATGCAACATTTTTAGGTGTATAACAATAAATTTTCCTGTTACTAGGTACTGGAAAGTTTAAAACAGTTTAGGTTAGACTAGAGTGTTCCAGATTTAGAGATGATCGTTATGAAATAAAAAAATAAAATTAGTCATAACTATTTTCTTTCAGTAATTTTTTGTCGTGTCATTGTGTTGGCACTGTTCTATACACCTTTATTATTAGACATATGATTTTCACATGTAATGATGTTTTAGAATTTCAATTTGTCCAAACATATTTTGAATAATACCAACTAAATTAGTCAAAACTACAAACAGCATTCTATCCTACTTTTGCTGTGCCCAACAGGGTCCATACGAGCTGTGAACTAAGTAAATCATTGACCACATATGTAACATGGTATGCTATAAACAATTGAATATCCCTCCGTTACAAGAAAGCAGAAACAACTCCAACAATTACAAGAAACTTGTATTGTGTGGCACTCTAAACCATGAGTTTATATCATTTATATTATATTTTATTTTATATTCATATCACAAAAATCTTCTACGGTCTGGATCCTTTAAATTCATACTAGGCTTATGAGTAGAACATACACTCAAATTTTCCCACTCTTCACCACTTCATGAGTGCCCTTTCTGTGAAGAATCGGCTAAACAAACTTCTCAGCACTCATTTGTATAGACAAAATCAGAAGTCAGTTAACACAAACCGATTTACTAAGTCATTAATTGTCTATGACATGTAGGAATTGGTGCTAAGTAAGTTTTAACTATACCAGGTGTCAAGCCTTTTTTGTTACCTAGCATAACAGTAATTCATTGAATTCGATTGTTAGTCCAGTCATTTGGTAGTTTTACCTGGAAAGTTTTCCGGGAGTTTTGAAAATTGGGTATATTATAGATTTGGATATGCTCTT
Organism: Chrysodeixis includens; assembly: GCA_941860345.1. NCBI lineage: Eukaryota > Metazoa > Arthropoda > Insecta > Lepidoptera > Noctuidae > Chrysodeixis > Chrysodeixis includens. The sequence continues at coordinate 9,148,892 of OW796090.1, forward strand.
TTCGAATTTTAACTTTGCCACCTCGTACCACCGCCGCTCGCGCCGCCATTTTGAAAAAATGGCGCCCAAAAACGGTTTTTTGGGAATATCTCCTTTCTGAGGCATTTTACGAAAAAAAATGTTTCCACAAAACTAAACTAGAACAAATTTCTTACACTTTATGTCTTATTCACTTTTTCATAAAATCAATAGTTTTGGACGTACGAGCGCCGCAAAGTATTATTCATTTGCACCACTACGAGTGTTTCGTATATTTTTCTAAACTGTTCTAGTACTGCCGCCGGTTTTCAAGAAGTAGGTGTCAGGGTAATATGTCACCATTGAATCGGGCCCTTTCTCTCGACTATGAACGAAACTTGAACGAAATATTTGTCGGTAGAAGCTATATTAAGAGAAATATTTAGTTTAGACTGAATCATCAGTGTACGTTTATTGTCGTACAGTGTTGTTTATGTTCTTAGAGCTACGGCTTCTTATACGGAAAATTGTTTTATTAGTGACAATTCACTTGAAAACCGGCGGCAGTAATAGAACATTTTAGAAAAATATACGAAAAACACGTGGTGGTGCAGATGAATCTTGTAATACTTTGCGGTGCTCGTACATCCAAAACTATTGATTTTATGAAAAAGTGAATAAGACATAAAGTGTAGGAAATTTGTTCTAGTTTAATTTTGTAGAAAATATTTTTATCGTAAAATGCCTCAGAAAGGAGATATTCCCAAAAAAACCGTTTTTGGGCGCCATTTTTTCAAAATGGCGGCGCGAGCGGCGGTGGTACGAGGTGGCAAAGTTAAAATTCGAAAAGAGCATATTCAAATCCATAAAACACCCAATTTTCAAAACTCCCGGAAAACTTTCCAGGTAACCCCCTTATTTTCTACCAAATGACTGGACTATGTGTACAGTTCGTTTAAAAATCTTTTGATACTGACCGGACTAAATTTTTTTAAATTTCTGCTCTTGCGTTACAGAGAGACATAATGGACGTGAACCAGATCTTCAAGGACTTGGGCACGATGATCCACTCGCAGGGCGAGGTGGTGGACTCCATAGAGTCCAGCGTTGAACACGCCGCCGATAATGTCGAGAGCGCCACACACGAACTGAGGGAGGCTGCTAATTACAAGGTAAGGAGGAATTAAGCAATCTTCTTCTCTTCAAGGTAGACCTAAAAATGCACAATTTATTGGCGTCAGTATTGGCATGCTTAAGGCTCTAGACAGACGAACTGCAATCCAACAGCAAATTGCAGTTGAAGGGCAGTTTGAATGCAGTTGACACGACTGCAATAGAACTGCAAATCAAACGTGCAGTCCGATTGCAGTCGGCGTGCAGTCGGAATGTCAGTAGGCAGTCGTGTCAACTGCATTTAAACTGTCCTTGAACTGCAATTTGCAGTTGATGTGCAGTAGTAGTATTAGTAATAGTATTATCACAATAGACAGGGATAAATTATTAAAGTAAATATAATTTCAATATTGTTTTAAAATAGCTTTACCATATTTTAGAAGCCTAGTAAAAAAAAGAGACGTACCTAAAAATACTGTTTTGCGCCATTGATATCTGTAATATGTAATGCACTTGGATAGTATCATTCAACCGTAATCTTTAAGTCGAATCCAGCGAGCTCGAAACATATTTAAGACATGCAAAAGTGATATAATTATCCTACTTACAGAATAAATGATTTCATTTACTTCCAATTATACATATTTAACCGTACATCTTAAATTTCAGAACAAGCTGAGGAAGAAGAAGGTGTATTTATTCCTCGCTCTGATCATCATCGTGTCCATCATCCTCATCATCGTGTTCCACCGCTGAGCGCCGAGCCACTCGACACCACGCACCGTCACGAACAGGGGAACAAATAGGTATTGTCCCTACATCCCCAGTTCCATAGCAAATGTGTATAAAATTATGTTATAATATCATGTATAAAGGGCAAAAACTGCATCGAATTGAATAGCACGTATACTGTAAGTCAGCAAAAAACGTACACATAAATTTAAATGTGGACAACTTCACTTGTTTCATATTTAGTTGTTAGCATCACAGTTTATCGAAAATAAAGTAATAACAAAGCAAAGAGGTGCTCGTTTTATTGCTTGTAAAGAACGACGATCAATGGAATACATATTCAATTCGCTGCCAGTGTATCAAGGTCTAGTATTATAGAAATTGTGTACTATTGTATTGTTAAGTAGAGCTTTTTATCCTTATATAAGACAGCGTACGGAATATAAACCGACTTAAACGAACCGTAGACTTACCTTTTCTTAGAAACTCCTGGCTCATGTTTTGCTGGACAGTTCATATCTCCAAAGCAAATTGTAATTATGGAAGACCTATTCTGATTTTAAAAATAATAGTAAATTTAATTTATGTTAAATAATAATTTCCTTAGACCTTCTCTTGTATTCGTCTTTCACAGCTTCATTCGTGTTCTTGTGGAGTAGTAAAATAACAAACTACGCTCGCGCCTCGCATTGCTACGTTCAAAATTTAAAAATTATATTGTTGTTACTAGATGTGTTATGGTCTTGTATATTTTGAAAGGGATTATGGTTTCAGGGAGGTTACCAACACGTTAAAGGCAATATTGCAGTTGTCGAAAAGTGACGCTGCTTTGCCCCGTGTATTGAGCTGTCACGCTCCCAAAACTGCAATATTATTTATAGATGTGTTGGTAGACGTCAGGTATTCCGCATAGAATTGTGGATAAAATAGGTTTGCCTGTTTTCCAAGCGGGGAGATATGGTTGTTTTGTAATTGCCCTCATCGAAGTTTTTGTGAAATGATTGTAATGTAAAATCTATTGTATATAGTAAGATTATGAACACGATTGTATTGTGTCAGCACTGAGAAAATCAGTTCACGATGTTATTATGTACATTTTGTTATGCAAGCGGCAAAGATATATCGTGCGTCTGCTTAAATGTTGTCAGTCCAGAAATATTTGATGGAATTTTACTCAGTGTGATGTATATGCTTCAACTATTTGACGCCAGGTGGCGTTAATGTCGATATATTATATACGGATAACTGTAGTCTTTTAACTTGCAACGGTACCTACAAGTAATATATTGCCTAGCAGAATGAAAAGTGTTTCATAGTAGTTTGATTGTTGAACTGACACTATTCGGGCGGAAGTGCGATGTTTAATCTCATTGTATGTGTACTACATACATTATTGCAATAAATAAAGGTGGTATTTGTAATTTTAGCTTACTTTCGCCTATTATAGCCTTATTGCTCTAGACATTTAACATCAAGTAAGAGATTAGTTTAGAGCGTTAAAGATCAAGGATTTAAATTAGGTTGTAAGTCTTGTGAGTGGCTTTTATTGTTACACTGCACTATACTACGTACTTTGTTAACCTCGATTCGATTATACAAAACATTTTGTGCGACATACAAATTTCTTTCATATCAACTTAGTCTTAGAATCTGTAAGTATTATCATCAGAGTCAAAATTTCAAATCGACGCACTATGTGATGTGAAATTTGTCGTACAAAACTCTGCCTTATTATACTATTGTTTGAATTGTATCCAAAAAACGCGTTATATTATTCAATGAATTGCTAATCATCTAATCATAATTTAAGAGATTTATGTACACTTGTTTACTTAATATATTTTTTATTGGTGCATTTGTTTTTAATGAAACTGTGGCACAGAGTCACAAATTTACCCTGTATTTATCTCGTTTAAAGACGTTGGTTGGTCGAATTAATTAAATAAATAGGACAAAATTGTGTGTCGGATTTTAAGGATTGTTATCGGCTGTGTGCGCACTGACTGTAGCTTATACATATATGAATTCGGCAATCTTTGAAGCATGTATAGAGTGATACTCTTTCTATAGAATACATAATGTTTGAGGTACATCGAGTCTTTTTTAGAGGTTCTGTTTATGGAACTAAAAATTCTATGAGTGACAAAAATAAAGCGCAAAGGTGCAGGCTTTGGACTGTCACCTATCTATGGCCAAGATTTAATTCCCTTTTTTGCGCATTTGTGACTTATGCATGGATAGGCCATAGAGAGACAAGGTTTTCATCAAGATAAAGAAGATCTGGTGGTGGAATCTCGAAACTTTGATGTCTGAAAACAGGTCATCTGTTTGCGTAAGACTTATTCGCTTCCTTTACTTCGACCGTCTTTAGTACATAGTACCTGCTCGATGCCTTAACAAATATTAGACTGTCTTCAATGCATATATGTACAAGTTTTGTCAGAGCAATCAAAGAGAAAAATCTGTTACGAAATTTAAAATTAATATGTCGGTTTGCTGATGCCTGTTCTTAAGCTATGCAATAACAAATATACAAATAGCAATACATGTCATGGTGATTCTAAATATGTGTCTATTTTGTTATTGTTGTAAATTTTATTAGCCGCCATATTTCGGCGTTCGGGTTTAAATTGTATTATTGTTGTAATGTTAGGACCAATGTGCCACCGATGCCACCGCACCGTTATCCTATGGGTGATATATTCTTAGGTGATGTAAATTGTCCGTCTGATTGTTTCTATTGAGATGGTACAAATATCTTGGTAAACGCTACTTAAGATGCAATCGTATTATATTTAAGGTTTATTTTACTGTGCACCGACTGTTGAGTTTTTAGTCTGTAGGCTGGGCCCACTCGGTTGACAGTTCTACATAAGATCGGTTTCATTTAAAGTTTTAAGATTCGGGCAATCAGGAGTCTGTATAAGACTAGTCAGGTCGCGTGGGCCCGCCTTACCCTCAACGAGTCTTGTACTGCAACAACTGGCGGGAGAGCTTTGGTGCACAAATATTATGTAATCAAAGATATATTCGGAGTGGACGTTAGCTACTATAGAATATAGTAATTCATTATTTATACTATATTTTTGACATTATATTTACATGCCATTGTAACTAAACTTCGTTATTTTTGTAAGTCAATCTTTCCATTATTTGCTTAAGATATCTACTCTATTGCTAAATTTAAGTATTCATGTATAGTTAGTTTAATATCGCAATATGTTTTATTTAAATGTAAAGTTGTCCATTACTTTAAAATAAATGAATAAACACTTATATTATTTTTTGTTTGACCTTAGTTTATAGTGTGGGGATAGGGATAATGATAGAAATAAAACGCCAAGACCTTTATAAAAACACTTTTAATAGACCCATATTAAATTCACACAAATTTCGCGGAAACATAATTGATCTATTGAACATCTACAGTTGAATTAAAACAATTTTCAAACATTGATTCTATAAACTAAATAATGTATTGATTGTACGTCTACAAAGCATAGAGGCGAGCCGAGTGTTGGCCGCGTGTACTGCGTGACTACGTCGCGACGTACCCGCCCGCGACGGGAACAGACCTACTGACACTCCTACTGATCAAGTTCTAACTATTAAGAGAAATCCTTTAACATCGTAAACACTGATTCAAATATATAAAGTGTGGCCGTTCTAGTCCATAATCAACATAACGCCAGATGTTCACAATCCATGATACAAACATCCAAACATGCACCTCGAGTCTCGGCCACCCTATCTTCAAAGAGAAGCAGCCGCCCAAAACATTCGTTAAATATCTACCGGCGTGGGAGCCACCTGTGCGAGCGTTACGATATCACGATAAATTCGAAGACTATTACCAGGCGCCTGGCCCATACTTAGTGCCTCGCCAGGATAACCCCCGCCACAATAATGCTCCCTTCCACCGGCTAAATCTAAGCACAAATTCATCTATAGTATATTCGTAAATTACAGTTATGTTATACTTAATATATATTCAAGTATAAAACAAAATCCTTAATAAGCCGTTGCACAAATGTAATAACTTTATTGTTCTCTAATTACATTAAGTTCGACTACTAAAAGCGGTGACATAGATACCTACTTGTTAGACATTAAAAATAATTACAACTAAAAAAACAATAATACTGATAAAACAGTAATAATATTAAAAACATATCACAATTCAATAAATTAATCACAACTTACAATCATATGCCTTAGAAATTAAAGAAATAAATACTGAAACATTCTGTGTAAGTATTATAAAGAAGCGAAAATCCTTCCAAAACGACTTTCAATTTATGTTCAATTTCAAAAACTATCTTGGTCTTAGCATAGCACCCAGCGACGTAATGGCGGTGCTGGCAGTGCCGCGGCCGAGCCTCGCGCGCCCGAGCTGTGCGATAGTACGCGAGGGTCTTGTGGTGACGTCACACTGCCGGCCAAGCCCCGCCGCGGCACTACTCACACTGCAGCCCCTCGTATCTCAATTTATTACTAAATTACAAATTAACCACGCTAACTAACTCCCTTACACAGTCGCATAAATAAATATCTACGTATAAGATACGTGTGATGTTAGCCTAACTGAATGATATAAACGCTCGAAGTGGTACATACATGTCTAATATCAGTGGGTTCTAATAAAATTTTCTTAAATTATATAATGATATAACATCAACAGTGCGACTCACAAGTTGTGAGGAACTTAGCTAGATGTTGTTGTTGCTCGAGCTCAACCCCACGAGCCTTTAAGATATAAAAGTGTAGAAACAAGGCGAGAGTAGAGGGCGCCACTTGAATAGAGGGCGCCTCTTGAGTAGATGGCGCGACTGTCGCGTAAAAAGATACCTTAGGTAATTGTTGTTATAGTTTGACCATTACCACTGTACCGCGTCTTAGGAAGGCGCGGAGCGAGATGGGAGCCCATGCGATTTGTCAATTCGCCGTCAAAATTATGGCGGTCGCTAGTGTCAAATTCAAATTTGAATTCAAATTCGGATAGAACTGTTTATTGCAGAAGTACATGAGATTAATATTCAAAGATGGGTCATGCGATATCTCGTGATGTTGACTTATTGAATAAATTGTTTTCGGAATTCAATAAACTCAAACTTTTAATAAACCAAGTTCCGATCTGAAATAAGCTTAGTAAAATATGACTCTATTAATATATAATTAACTAAGTAAAATACATAAAATATAGTTAAATTAAATGAAATATTTAGGTATATTTATTTCATTAATTTCAAAGTAACTAATTAACCTCAATTAAATAATATTTTTTTTTTGTGCCTGTAGAATTGTAACATGATATCGTAAGATCTATCCGACAATATCGATCTCATGTGAACTGCATCTTTCTTCCCGGCTCCCACCTCACCTCAGCGGTGTTGGTCAAACTATATAGGTATTAGATTAGAACCCGTCGTTTGTGTGGGGTTTGCGTGAGGTTCGAGCGCGTGTGGTGGGTGTTTAGCAGACGAGGGCCTCGGAGATGGGGTTCTCGGTGATGCGGATGACGGGCGAGTGGCGGCAGGGGCGGCGACGCGACCCCTCCGTTCGGCTGCCCGACATCTTGGTCGGGGACAGCGGAGCCACTGGACATAGTGAATACACATATTAATATTGTTACATTGAAAGTTGGTGTTTGATGTTAATATGATAACTCCAATACGTTAGTAGTCTAAATAGTCATTTTAATATCTGTGATTCTATCTGTGTTTCGGAATTTAGCTTCTAATTTACTTGTTATTATAATAACCTAGAAGATCTATCTATTCATAGTGTAATTTTTGAAATGTCGGTTTAAAGTTCAATAAGAAAAAAATATGTACTTTTTCCACATTTACTTGCAACGAGATTTTTGATTGCATTTCTTAAGTTATAAAATCTTATTAGACGACACCTATTTATTCTAACAGAAAATTAATAATCCAGTATCTACACAACAATATACATAATATAGAGGTTATATAAGTAGTAATAAGTACTAATAACATATAACATTCAGTACTACTTTTCAAACTACACATCAAAGTAATAATAATGATTAGAACAGTAACAATTCACGCTTGTGAATAGTCACGAAATAAAAATGATGCCAACTTTATTTGTGTATCTATTAAAATATTATCTACAAATCTAAACTTAGTGTTTTTCTTTTGAATGAACTACTGATACTATCAAAACGATTTGCTTTCTTTTATTAAACAAAGATTTAATTTGTTTAAAAATTGTATTCAGATTAGTTTTTAAATTACCAGTTTTTTATGTAAAATCAATTAATTTCACACAATTTTGATAGCTTCAGAACAATACGTATGGAAGAACGATGCACAGCAAAATGTCGGCATGACCTATTATACTTATTTATTATACTGTTATTATATATATAAACTTATGTTATACTTATTTTCATCGTCACTTGCCAAAGTATCGTTCTTACATACGACTTTATAGAGAACACTTACTTTGTCTAAAAGCTGGTGATATTTAGCAGTCTAGGAATTCGTTTTCGCTCGGTAGACAAACGGAATTACGGGAACTGGAAAGTTTTTGCAGTGCTAATACAGCTACCAGTGAGGAGGAAACAAAATAAATTAAATAATACATTTACATGAGCATTATAACTATATGAGCGTCGCTGTATGTTGCTTCTTCTTGTAACAATATAACGGTTGAACTTTACACAAAATGATATAAAAGGATTTAATGAAAATTATAGTCTGTCCGTGACTATATCAACTGCAAAGTCGGTTGATTAAATTATCGGCAACTTAAATGTATGCCTAAATAGTAAACCACAATCTATTTATTGTATCTCATGTCCTAAAAGGCGAAAGAAGACAGCTCGGAATAATAGCTATATATCCAATGTAAATGAGATATCAGAACAAAATAATAAGGTAAGGTTACAAATATTGCTGTCACAATTTAAAGTCAAATTGAAGCAAAATACAGCGATATCTAAAACAACCCCATTCTAATTAATTACATTAGAAAATGCAAAATGTTATGACACAATAACATTATTTACAAAAAAATCATTAAAAATAATGCTTAACAGTGATTGATCTCAATGAATCAAGTGTCTAAACATTTTGCATTTTATTAAAATGTCTACTTGGGTTTGTATCATGCAAATTCCAACGTGAATTTTAATATAAATGATTAATTTTCAATAAAAAAAGTAAAGTATCATCCATACCATATATACCTGTGTGCGTAAGTAGATACCTACTTTTAATAATAATTCTAAATAGATGTTAAAATCGTTAAGTTTCAAAGTGACGATATTTTAAGAGTAAGGACAAATTCGCAAAATACATTTTAGTAACTCCTCAAACTTTATGGGACTTGATTAAATAGCGATATGGAAATAAATACTCTCAAAATGTATATGTAATAAATGACATCAAATCTACATAATTGGTAAGATTATAACACGTATCAAGGGGCTAGCTACACGTACTACGGATATAGCAATAAGTACCACAGGACTGAAGCAGTTGACTAGCTCTACTAGGGGAAAGCTCCCAGTACATACCAATTGTTAGGTACAGCATAACGCTATCGCATATCCAGGCTCAAACCGAAACGGGACAATAAAAATAAACTGGGCTTCAGACAGGTAAAGTATAATATAGCTTACCGTAAGGAAAGCGCATAACATAGTACGGTCATATCATTATTAGAAAAAGAGCGAAAAACCAAGGGACAGTATTTCGTAAGGGCAACATCTTAGGGAGAAAGTTACAAAAATAAATAATCTATAGGTTTATGCATTAACTATACCGACGTCCTTATGTTATTTGGTCATATTTTAACATTCAAAACAATGATCATATCAAAAATATTTACATACTTAAGCTGCAGAATAGATGCAATATGTTTGTAGGAGCACACATGTGTATGCTGAGACACAACACTGGTTTGGCAGTTATTTCTGTGCTTTGGGCAATAGAACATTTATACTAAATATCGTTATACATAACTTTATGTACAAAGTAATAAACCCTACCTAAATAGGTCTGTTTGTGGAGGGTTTATGTACTTTACACGATGACTTCTTAGTGGTATATCTTGAGACACATGAGCACTTTATCTTAAATATTTTTTTTATTCATGACACATTTTTTTATAAAACATACTTCTATATCAGTTAGGTACTTATAAGTATAGGTAATATCTTAGTTTAGATTAAGAAAGAGTGCAGTAATCACACTTAAAAGTCAACGTATAAACTATAAAACAATGCTATATTGCATCTATTGAGCGTGGCGTGTTGAGTGCAATCGTATAACATTCGAACTGCAATGCAAAGCTAAGCTTGCATCGGTACACTGCTACGGAGGTCCTCGTTGGTTGTGACGTCACTGGGTTCACTTACCGTAGCCCTCGCCCTGCAAGAAGAGGCGGAAAGCCTCGGAGAGCTTGGCCGGCTGCTCCTCCAACACCATGGCCGAGTCCGAGATCTGGAATCATGGGGTCATGTGTTTTACTCACTGTATATGTCTAAAACTTTAAATATGTGTGTCGGAAAGCGGGTACATCTGGCTTAACTTATTATAAACTTTAATTGACTGTAATGTTTTTGGTACAAATTATTCAGAATTTTCATACTAAGTTTATATCGAGATGTAATTTCAATGCTTCCTACCACTCCTACAAATGCGAATTAGGTTGGACGTTGGATAGGAACGTGAACGATTAAGAATCTGAAACACATGCCCTGTGTCAATTCTATTTTTTCCTTATAAATTTTAATTAAATTACAAAGGATAGCATCAAATAACCTATCGTTCAATGTTGTTATCTGACATGATTATGGAAGAATAGACTTCATATTTTCGGGTAAGTAACACACATCTAAAATTAATCGACTTTCGGTCACGTTGTACAAAATGCCGATTTTACAAATATATTTACACTGTTGCACTTTTGACCACCGCGCCATCTAATGACGCCAGTGTTAAAGTTCCTGTCAAGAGTACACCCGAGACTGCACTAGGGTTTGTATCTGTGCACAAGTTCTTACGAAACCTATCTAGTTTAATGGTGTGTTAGTACTAAATAGTGAATGCAACAGGGTAGATGGCGGTAGTAGCGTCGCTTGTAGCAAACTGCATAGCATTCACGATTCCGAATGGCGGGCTTTCGTAAGACTTTTGAAAGTTTTCACGTATTCAATTTATTGGTTTCGATGTTTTAGGCATGGATTTTTGGAAGATTTGGATCTGTTTTGAGCTGATTGTTGTGTTAATATGTTACAATCACGGTTTTCATTGAAATTGGTTGGGAAATCTCAAACTATAAAACTGTATCGACGTGAAGAAACCATTTTTATGGTATTCATTCTTTTATCGATAGTTATTTTACTTTATATGGATGAATGCTATACGCACAAGTACTTGGTGCAGGTATTTAATCAACGTTGTGGTTCTAGAGTAGAAACCTGGAAAATGCACAAGTAGTGTCTAATCTTTTAATTAGTTAAATGCCATATAGATAAGTAGTTGTAAAAATTAAAAGTTGTATAAATTAAAAATAGTAAAAAATTCTAAGCATGATGGATTCAATAATCATAGTGTAACATTGATAGCGGGACGACTTTTAAAAGAAGGCCAGCAACGACTGGATGCGTAAAGCAGCAGACCGGGCTCAGTGGTATACCTTGGGAGAGGCCTATGTCTAACAGTGGACTGCAACAGGCTGATGATGATGATGGCGAACATTGATGTGTAACATAGTGTTTGTTATAAAATAAGTTTTAAAAACATTCAAGTATTTCAAAAATATGGATAAGCTAAAAAAATAATTAGGTAAAGTCGAATTAGTGTCGATGTTGAGTTAGGCCAATCCTATTAATTTTAATGTGTATGTCGACAATTACGTAACGACTTTAAGACAAACGATTTTTTTAAATTAACTGAATCACAGTAGTATGAGACTGTGATTATTTCAGATCAACGAAAACATTTGAAAGACCTATTTATTGTGTCTCCACTTTGTAACAAATTAATATATAGACTTTATTATGCCTTGCCTTGCATTGACTTGCCTGTTTGTCATCCTTACTATAAAATAACGAACTGTTGCCCGCGACATAGTTCAGGGAAAAAAATAGGGATGAAAAATACATGTAGGCCGATTCTCAGACCTACTGAATGCAAAAAAAAAATTCAAAATAATCAGTCAACGTTTCGTAGGAGTACGGTAAATAACATTGTGACACGGAAATTGAATATTCAAGATTACTAGCTGTTGCTCGCGACATCGTTAGAGAAAATAAAAAAAAGGGATAAAAAATAGATGTTGGTCGATTTTCAGGCCTACTGAATACGCAAGTAAAAAATCGGCAAAGCCGTTTCGGAGGAGTACGGTAACTAACATTGTCACACGGGAATTTTATATATAAGTTTATTTCCATGCCAACAAAGACCTACCTTCATCCAAGTAGAGTTGTTCGGGTTGAGGCGTCCGTTGAAGGTGACGGTATCGTCAACGTGCGGTGACAGGGCACCGGTGATGTTGAGCACCGGCACCTTGAGCGTGTCACTGTCGCGAGTGATGCCCAGGTCCGAGCGGCGGACATACGCCTCGATGAACATGGCGAGGTTGGAGGGGTTCACGTTGCGCGAGAAGTGCATGCGGTACACCTGGGTCAGGTCGTGGCTGCGCTCCTCGGGGTTCTGCAAGAGGTGAGCTGACTTCATTTAAAGTTGTGGCTTTAATTTGAGACGGGTAAATAACAGCTAGGATTCTTAAACGAAATAAAACCGAGCAGTAAAATATAAATACTGCCAAACGTATATCTAAATAAAATAATTTATCGCAGACTTTTGACAAAAAAAAAACATATTTAAGAAAGTAAAATAGAAATTCAAAAACCCGATCAAAGCTACAATTTTGTAATGTTTTTATTGAATGTTCAATTCCTATATCGATAAAATCGAGTATCGTACAAAAGCCGGTAAGAGTTACACGATAGTCGATCCAATTTGCATTGAATAGGAGCAAAGGCACGGAACATCGTAAAGGAATCGGTCACGGTCACAGTCACAGTCATTCCCGAACAAATATTTAATGTAGGCATCGCTTGCACGAAACACATAAATTTCGCCACGCAATACAAGCACAGGGCACCCTGACTTATGTACTAAATGTTGACTGTAATGAAAATGTTTCATGTTATAATGACTGATTTTCGCATGAACAATTTTTGGGCCAATGTAATCAAATGATATTACGAATTTGGAAAGTAATCTAACAATTTAATCCGTACTGTCCTCAAGAACGGTGCTTAATATAAAGGTACTTTTAGCCATTTAATATAACATTGTCTGCGGAGTTCTTGAGAAATCTCTTTTTATAATGGAGGAGTGTACCAAATATTTGCTTTAACTTCGCTGAGCCAAAAAATACAGAATAAATTCCAAATTAATTATTTCTGCAAAATATTAATATAGTTTCGATAGAAATGTTATTAGTTCAAAATTTATTCACAGTTATTTAACAACTAATTGCATTAGCGGAACGCCAGAACTTATCGTAAATTAAAATACATGGAATCGAGCGCACACAATATTGAAATATTCCGGGAAAACATACCAAATGCGAGAATTGTTAGCGCTGATATTGATTAATAGTAGAACATGTAATCACACAATAATTATACTAGGCTGTATGAATAGGTGTGGGTTCGTACCCGTCCGAAGTGGTGCCACATCAGGTAGTCGAGCACGCCCTGGGTGAGGCCGCGGTTACGCAGAGTGCGGGCGTTGAGCTTCTGGTAGGCCCACTCGATCCAGCCCGCCGTGCTTGAGCTGCAGTTGATCAAGACCAGAGCATCCACCTGAAATGCATTCGCAGTTAAATTGGCAGGTTCATGATTAACCAAAAACTCAATTTACAAAATTTTAGAGATCAAAATCAAGACTGATTTGCAAGTAGGCCTTTTTCAGGTAATTTCAATACGTTATGCAATGATTCTAGTTACGTAATTTTCCAAACATGATCCCAGCGAAGAAATTATTTTCATATTTTACTTTTATACAAATATAGCATCAGCTTAAACAAAGGGTCGTTTGTACGTAAAAATTCATGTCACAAAGAAATAAGTAACTCATATTTGATTCCATGGAGAATAATCCGCGGGGATTAGGAAAACAAGTTCCCTTCGTCGCGTCGCCGGGAGACAGAACGAAGGCGCGATGGTCGAGCCCACACTCGTGACATCTCCGTGTCATGAGTATAACTCGGAGCTTGTGGTGTGATGCGAAGTGGTAATTTTAAAAGCTATTCTTTTTTAGAGACTATATGTATATCATTATAGGTACGTCTTGTGGAGGATATCTAATTATTGAAGGAATGATTCGAAAGGAAAATGTTTATAGGTGTCTGTATTCATGATGAGAAAGGAAAACAAGTACTATTTTAGTCTGTTTTGAAGATATATGGATGGATGTATGTATGGATTGACGTTACCAGTAACTCTACCCAGACAAAAACCACTGAATGGATTTGGTCGAAAATACATAGAACGCGATCAGATAAACAAAAAACGAAACTGACGAGTGAATCCATAGGATTCGGTTAGTATTTGTAAAATCTATTGTTTGTTCGTGATGCATTGCTCCTGGAATCCTTCTAAAATACACAACTTCAAAAATATTTCTACATTTTTTTCTGATGGTCGAACATTTTTGCTACACGGAGAATAAAATCCGTGCACGGGTTTAATTTTGAAACAAAAGTTTTATTCACAAAGGTATTAGTTTTATTTTAAAATGAAATTCGGCTGGTATAGACTATAGATGTTATTCATGGTATATATAGGTATACGAGGAAACGCATTTGCAAATGAATTCCTATTGTTAGCGACGTTTCGCTACTACCACATTAATAAAGTAATACCAAAACCTTTGAAAGTTCCCCAAACGAGACTCGATTTTTTTCATAAACACTTTGCAGCATTTAGCTTAAACCATTCCGTAGCTGTGGCGTAAACCAATGATAATGAAATTTGCTAAGAATTTTCCACGAGCACTCAATAAGGATATCAGGCGATTCATTTTTCCCTGAATATAATTTGTACGCAGGAGCAGGCGGCAGTCGGTAAATAAATAAGTTTACAGCTTGCGGCAACAGTGCCAATAACGTTAGTGGCCGTCATTCCGTAATAAATCCAGTTCCGACGCCGCGTTATTCTATTTACATTCCCAACATTGAAATTATGGAGATTTCTTCTCACTTCGCGAACGCGTTCCATAGAACAGCTAATACAATATTTAAGGCCGAGTTGGAGCGATTGAGCGCAGCCTGGCTGTTCCCACCATTCGTGCATATTCATCATTAGGAGTAATCAGACACAATTACATGGGAAATGTTTCCGAAATGCGTTTGGTTAACCGTAATCTAGGCTGATACAGACAGAAGTGAATGGAGTAACAGACTTTGTTATGTCATTAACCTGTACTTTTAAAGGGGTATTTTCGTACTAGTTATAGAAGAAAGAAATCAAAAATTTATTTTTTCGGTCGGTCGGTTTTTTTTAAATACCTCTAACTAACTACCATTACAATAAAAAAATCAATACTCAATTATTTATTGCATTCCATATATTACAGAGATGAAAAAAATTCAAAACAGCAATAAGTATCATTTTCCAGACAGACATTTACCGGTCGACACTTTACTCTGTCGGTCAAATTCGCCTCTTGGAAATATTCGTAAGTCCCAGTCACAGTAGGTGTCTCCACATGTTTGAGAGCACGTACGGGGTCCAGGCTGATATCCCCGCCGTGTCGTAACTCGGTTCCACTGGACTACGAGAGGACTAGGAAAATAGAAAACACCTGTGCTTGAACGTCTTGTGTACCAACTGTAATGTCTTCTACTGTTTACTTGGTCCTGTCTTTGTTGATATCAGACTCTAGTATTTCTTTCCATATTAAAATTTCAGCTTAAAGTAGCATAAAAACCTCTCATCGAATTTACGAAACAATCTAAGTAAGTAACGTTGGAGTTTCGGTTTGAAAATTTTACATCGAATCAGAAAATAGCTAATAAAAATGTAATACATTTTCCGACTGCAACTTCGAATGTCGAGTACAATTATTGTTCAAAAGTTATAGTAATCGATACACTATTGTTGTCTGGTGCTTTGGAATAGCGCTCTAGATTCTACGTTAACCTTCTTAGTCCAGAAAAGAATTATTACCTTACAGGTTTAAGGAAGTTTGCTATATAATGTATCGATTGGCAAAATAAAATAAGCATATATTCGGATAATAAATGCTAAACACGTATAACTTATGTTTTGATTGCGGTTCGAAGAGCTTAACTTTAGCACGTGAATATTAATATTTCAGAGTGCTTTATACTATAATTAGATATCGAACTAACGGCTCGTACAACGTTCTGTTTAACCCTTGAACATAATATCGGAGTAAGTGTCCTCTGCATATAATTAGCCTACATTCGCCAAACGCTAGGCAGCCTGTACATTGCACTGTACCTCACCACCTACACCAGCATGAGCATATTATACATTAAATTTATTCTTCCGCGTCGTAAAACTGTCCGGGTTAAATATATTAAAACCATGGAACAGACTTGTAGAGGGAAGTGCCTGCACACTTCCGTAGGAGAGACAGAGTCGCAAAACACAGAAATGAAATAAATCTATCAAATTAAAAAAAAAACTGTAGGTACCTAATTTTCTGACCCTAAAATATATTTTTCTATCTCTAGTTGTTTTTTGAGTTATAAATAAATTAAATAAGACAGCTGAGCATAATTTTGATATTAACAGACGACAAAAATCGACGTGACGGACAGCGAAGTAGTTTAATTGTCATCTCTCGAAAGTGTTGCGCGCGTAGCCCGCTTGCCACTTCCTTCTACATCTCTACGTTCCGTTATTAAACCCGTAACATATTTTATCAATCTCGAGGAAAACAGTTGTTTTATCGCGTTAAGCTTGTACACTATTACGTATAAAAGCAAAGCGTAGGTGAGGATTATAGCAAATGAAAACTTGTGGTTGTCTAGTTGGCGGCCGGCTTTGTGCAAGCCTGCAAGGTTAATGGAAAGTTCATATTAGTTGCGCCAAGTTGTATAGTTCTAAAGTAACCTCACAACACGTGAGGAGCCATTTCAAATATTTGAAGACTTAACGCGGCTTCCAGTGAAACTTCACAACGCTATTTTAGGCATCAGATATTTTAAATCGAAATTCACTTCGAAATTTCAACATGGTTTGTCAACGAAAACATTTTAGACAGCCCGTATGAATTTGTCGCGGAAAATTATAACAGCATTTTCAAACAATCGACAGTTCTTTGTTGCAGTGTGTGAACGAAGCATATTGCTATTCCGCCCTACTTTATGAAACACTTGATGTGATGCGTAAAGCCAGCGCCGATAAAGGCTTACTCAGCGAAGTAGATCAGCCGCATATGAATAAAATAGATCACCATTCACCTGTATACCTACCGTATCTATAGTCCGGTATAATACGTAGCTCTATTGAAAACCGTACGTATTCTCTGTACGACTCGCTGACGTGACTATAGATATATTATTTACGCATTGTTTGTGCGTAGACAGACGCTCCGGATTAATATCCTGTGATGCAGATAGTTCATCAATTGAAATGCGAGATATACTCGACAGCTATTATTGTATTGTATCAAAGGGGTCTAATAGAAAAATATTTTCAATAGACTGTTGATTAAATCATAATTAGTATCTAGCGATAGTTCATTTGTATCTGCATTTAATCAGAATAGCGATACATCTATTGCGACGATGAATACTGCAAATGCCAATGGCTTGATCTCGATATGTGTCCCCATTCATCTTGTAATGACATGCATTTCGCGTTATATGTACGAGTATAATACACGACGATATACAATTTAAATGGTACTGAATAATATAGTATCTTGTTCTCATTGCTGTAGCCATAACTAATTAATTAGACGTAGTAACACTGGCAACTAATCAGTTCCCGGCGCCGATGCCGTATGTGTGTACATAAAGGTATACCGTTTATTTTTAATAAGTAATACTTATTAATAATACCGGAATGTTATTTGTAAAATATAATAAATGTATAACAATAATTGTTTTGTTCAAAATATCGATAGGAAAACCGTATAAAACACAAAAGTGTTATACATGAGCAATAAAATTTCAAGTTTGTTCAGTTCGTGGGATTTTTATCTCATCCGATTCCTTTCTAACTACAGTAACTACTAACGGAACTCGAAGTGTACGGGAGAACGAAATGCAGTATCGGAGAGCTGTGTAACTAACCTAGAGGAAATATGCATGAAACAACAAACTGGTACAGATAATGTCTAATTATTTGTACCAGTTTGTTCTTCTCAATGGCAGAATTTCAAATTTAATTACCGAAAAAAATCTACGTTACATAATGTGGACATACAAAAAATAATTTATTATCCAAAACACTGCTTTTGTTTCCTCATCCCAGCTTTGGTGAATCATCATCATCATCACCTTCCTGCCCTTATCCCATTTTATCTGGGGTCGGCGCAACACGTTTTTTTCCATTCTCCTCTATCAGACGTCACACTATCATTTACTCCTTTTTTATTAACTTTGGTGAATACCGGAACATTAACTAGAATCTCATTTTGTGCCACTGCTAGGCAAAGGAAAACCTCTCATCTTTTCGTAGTTGCTTTATCTTTATAGATATGGATTTAGATCTGGCCTAAATCACAAATTAAGTAAATGTTATAGGTATACCAGAAGCACTGAAAAAATTGTTTGGCAAAAAATACTCGTACCTATTTGACTTCATAGTGTATTACGCTTGCATTCACAAGGCGAGCTATTTGTGTCGGTGTGATTAGCGATCACTCGCCTATTCGTACAACGAGTCTCACCTTGGGCCGAGCGTCTAATCCTCACCATCGCATCGGATAGTTAAGGTCAACTCACTTTCAACTACTCTGGAACGTCGGCTCATTCGAATTGCGCTACTACGAGTGTTTTCTACGCTATTCGGATATAAGGCACATTTTAACTAACATATTTTTTATTAGCAGTAAATACTCGTGGTATAAAACAAAGTCGATTCTCGCTGTCTGTTTCTTTATATCCTTAGATCTTAGAAACTGCGCAACGGATATTGATGCGGGTTTTTAATAGATGGAGTGATTTGAAAGAAAGGCTTATACATATTATGTATGACACATTAGGATTGCATCCGTGCGAAGACGGGGCGGGACGCTAGTTTGGTTTGCTTGTGATTGGCTTATAAAAATCGAATTCCAGTTTCAGATATAACTTATTGTAGATATTTTTGATATACGCCACTCACTGTTCTCGTTATTAAGAATGACGGAAATGCGATGAATGAAATTTAAACTCGATGTGCTATCTGTCAGAAAATCCAATAAGGCTGGGAAGGCAGTCAGAGAATCAATCCTTAAACCTCAGACTCGCCCGAGACCTGCGAGGCTAGCGAGGGCCATTACATTTGTTTTTCCATTGCAATTTGAGTTCAGATGTGGGTGGAACTAATAGGACCCAGCAGAGACGCGAGCCGAGCCGCACACATTCCGCGGACCAGCAAAGTAATTATGGTGCACTGCATTCAACTGTACACAGGAAATGAAAGCCGGCGCTGCTGAATAGTGCGCGACATACATGCCAATATACAACGATTTACAGCGATCAAAGACTACATTTATACGACGCAAGGCACCCTTCACTATGCTCCGAATAAAAAGAGGGAAGGTGCAAAGAGGAAAAGTATAAATAATGTGTTTACAGAGCAGAAAAATAATAAAAAACGATGGTTAGTGTCGTGTAAACCACTTGAGAAGGCGGCGCGGCGGCGTGTTGACGCTTTCTGTATCAGCTCCTCAATCCAATTACGGGGCGAGAGCTTCTTAAGATGTTGATTGAAGTTCTTCGCACCGTTTACTGTCACTACAGTTACGCCAACGATCGCAGATACCATCGCAAATAATAATAGCTCCGTGAATATTTGTTTGAGAATTAAGTATTCTTCAAAAACAAATGACCAAAGTGCTTTTACATTCACTTCTTAAGATCAAAGCGACGAAGTAGAAGTAACTTTTAAGCTGCTTTTAAAATAAGTGCACTTTTACCTAACATTTTAAAATAGGTTTGGAAAATGGGAAATATAGGCAAAGTCTGTAAGTACTGACAGGCTGTCGAAATATTAGGCTGAGGTTCCTGCAAAATATTGCATGAACGTAATAAATTAGGTGTGGCGTATATTTACAGTGTAACGTTCAAAATTCCCTGCGTTAGATAAATATCCTGTTATCTGCAGGCAGCAGCAGACTGTAACACTGCCTGTCAGGCCTGATTACCCAATGATTAGCGAAATCAGCGCTTAATTTGGCGAACTATTACGGACAGGAAGCTGTCAGAGTTTAGGCTTTTGTGGTTCAATTAAAATTGATATTCACCAGCACTGAGAGTGCGTCCATTCCCCCTATCATGGTTGAAAATGTTAAACGATAAATTGAACCACGGGGCACGATGTAAATGCGTATAATAACCTTTCTACGTTGATGCGAGGTAACCAATAGAGTGAGAAGACTATGTGTACAAATAGTTACGTATACAAATGGGCGAAAAAGAAATTGTATTTGTCTTAAATTAAAAGCAAATATTTCTAAGTATTCTTCGTCTCAATGTTTGCTAAATAAACGTCCCAAAGCAATACCACAATGTAATTGCCCCAAAATGTTGATTCAATCGCCATTTATCGTTATCTGTAAAACCTTACCTTCTGGGGATGAACAAGAGCGAATCGCGCGAGGATGTTGGCTCCAGCGCCGACGCCAAAGCCGATGAAGGAACGGATGCCGAAGTGGCCCAGCACGTAGTTCAGCTGGTTGGCCAGCTCGTCCATAGTCGGGAACACGTAGCTGCAACAATACTCTTTGGTTACTAGTGTTACTACAAAACATACTCACGACACTTAGAGCATCACGACATCGTAAAGAAGGCCGTTAAAATTGGCCACGTAAAAATAAAAAGCAAAATAAAATTGAAGTGAAAACTTTTTACTCGAAGAGTGGCAACTCGAACTCTCACGTTTTTTACACAGGGTAAAATAAAATTGACTACTAAAATAAATGCACTTCGCGAAGATATCGCGTTACATACAGAAACCATATTTCGTCGAATCGAGAATATAGGATTTAATAAAACAAACAAAGCATTGATACGTATTCATTCAAAATATTAGTACCTACTGCTTTTTGGCAGAACATGGAACATGACATGTTTAATTAAAATTGAAATGTTAAATGAACATAACTCAATTAAAAGGTTTCATTCTGTCTCTTATTGGCGTAAATAGAGAGCATTAAAACCAAATAAAGCTGTCTTTTCAATAGTGATCTGATCTGTCAGGGGCAAACATATGTTAAGTTAATTGTTACTGATATAATTATGAAAAAAGCAATTCCATTTCAATGATTATAATAGTTCTACGGGCCATGTAGGTAGCAATTTCAAATCCAGTAGACTAGCAAATTACTTAGTAATTTTCGAGCACGCTTCGAGCGCACTAATCACTGAATCGAATTTTATCAGCCGTCCGACCCCTGTGGCGATCGTCACTTTTTGCAGGCGGCCTGTGATACGATTCGATTAAAAATATACCGACGAAAATTTAACAGGAATATGGTGCAAAATATTTCCGACATGATACCTATGATAATATCACATGATCTATTTTATATAACGTTAACGTAGGGGCTGTAGGAAATAAATGAGTTTTATTCGAAATACAGATTGACAAAGTGGAACGTATCCCCCAGCCGTAGTGATTGCAATGCCTCGGTCTGCATGTGACCACCCAATCCGATTCTGACCGTAATGTAATAATGCAGTGGCTGCATTTGAAACTAGTTTTATTATCCAATCCCTATTTTCGTATTGAATGTATTTGCGTACAAAAATAGCTTCGTAGTACAAGCTGAAGTTCAAGTAAGCTTTATCCAGTATTGAGGAATATATTAATGATATTGACGACAGTTTTAATAGGTACGTCGTTAACATTACCGATTAGTTATAAAATGTAGGGAACAATGTTACCGACCGCTGACCCTATTACATAACACTGCGGCAGGAAATGAATGAATTATGTACCTACTGCAAGTAGGCCCCAGGAGATGAACACCCTCGATGAATAAATGTATCGATAAAACTTTCAGGCAATGCAGTGTTGCTACTTAGAAACGAGCCACAAAGCTGGCCGATCGGTACCGATATACTAAAACATTTGCATATTGCCAAGATGTCGCCGAGGTAACGACAACTCTATCAAAGTTATGTCATAAGTTTAAGATACACGTTATGAGACAACCGCGATGAAAACCGCTCCTAAGTCAGTTACGCGGTCTGTACTTTAATAGCGTTTGCAAAATTTAATTTAACACATGCAGGCCTGGCTCCTGGAAATTATAAATGTACTAATAAGTTTAGTTCGGGGAATCGCGTGTTTAACGACAGTGATTGATGTGTGTGGCGGAGGGAACATGTTCGCCGCATGCGACACATCGGTGCAGTCGACTGCCGCCACTACTTCATAACTCGATCCACGAACCTCAAACTGTTACACTGAAGTATTGTGTACTGCTGGTTTATCGTAGTTAGCTTCAAGTAATCCGCTTGTAGCGGTACTTGTAACCACTTTTGAGAATTGAATATTTCTAGTGGACTTTTCTAACGACGATTTACACACTATTGTCTGTTACATACTACATGTTACTGATACATACCAGTCTTACCTAGTAAAGTAATACAGGCGCGAGCTCATTTATACTTATCGAAGTGTAAGATCAATTCATGTTCACCTTTTCAAGCAAAAGTTTTATTTGGTCGTGTTATTAAATATTTCTTTAGAAAAGATTCGACACTGAGATCCAAGGATCGATGAAGAAACCTCAGTAGCTATAGCAACGTTAAGGAAATACATAAAAATATCATTCGATAGCTAATCAACGACTTACTCATTTTATTGATACTAAATATTTATTTCCAAACTATGAGTCAGTATCAGCTAAAAGTGAAAGAATAAGAGGTATTTATCAGGTACTGCCGTATGAGCTGGGTCTCAACAAACGACTTGTTTGAATTTACTTTTTATGTCGATAAACGTAAAGTAAAATGATCGCGAAATATTCATACAAGGGTTATTTGACTTAAACAGCAAGAGTGTAAAACTTCATCGAATTTTGAATGAGTAGATTAAAAGTTTAAGAGAATTACTAAAGGTTGTAAATCAGAAATTAGTCTGGAAATGGGGCAGCGAGAGCGCGCTGTATTACTGTGAGTGGAATGGGCGTGTGCGTCAAAATGGCTAATTTTCCTGGCAAAATAATTTTCCAGTGAGTGATTTCCCAAAGTCCCGAAGGATATAAAGCGGCATGACCAGACGTCGTCAGCCGGTAGCCATCGCGCCGCCGTCATGTAGTCGCTACAGTCTATATCGAGCGGCAGTCTGTTACATAACACTGCGGTACGAGACCCACTACCGATACTATTCCGCCTTACAAATAACAAAACGCTTAATTCTAGTATTCCACGTGAATTATAATATTAATACGAGTTTAAAAGTAATTTGATTTATTTAAGGAATTCCTTAAACGTCTCAACTTTATTAAAATAGTCGCGTAACAAAAGACAATTCGAATGTACTACGAAATATTTAGAAGTACTTGTAAACGATTAAATAAGTTATTTTAAGGTGTCTTTCTCCTAGTAACAGTACTCCTTTCGTATAAAATTTAATTACGTTGAAAAGCGCAGGCTAATTAAGATTTACTGGAGACCGTATAACAGTAACTAATTAGCGCTGTGGCAAATGCAACTCGAGTCTATTGATGCAAGGAAGTACAATGGCCGGGGTTACATATTATGGTCGCAGTATAAAGTTGGTACATGGAACACGAGTACTTTTGGTTTCACCTATTAGCGCGTTAGTGATACGTACGTGTGAGTTCTTTCACTCGCGACATTGTGTTTGTTTGTTATGAGCGCACTCGGCGCCGATGTGTCGCGACACCCCATTAATGCAGTTTATTCACCTATCTTCCAAGGGTGGGTAGTGAGTACTCGAGGTATTGTTGTCACTTTTGTATCAATAATTAAATCATTAGAAAACCTAATAATTTAGTATAAAGCCTACACTTTTTGAAGGTTTACTGGAAGGTTAGACTTGTTTCAATCATTAAAATATCAGATCAGATACATAATTTCAGATTTATTTAAAAATCTTTATAAATAAGAAATATTAAATTCCTGTGTCTATTACAAAGCGTGTTTAGCCGCTGAGCTTACTGTGATGGTTGGGGTTCGCGCGAACCGGGACGGAAAAGGCCCGATGTTAGAACAAGGAGCTACGAAACAAGTCCATGCGGTAACCGGCTTTTATAGTTAAAATATTTTTTGGTTTCATATTAGCTGAGCTGGTCGGGTAATTTTTGAGTGTGTATTTAATATATTGTGTCCCTTTTTATACTAGTATCTGACTAATTGTGAAAGTCAATTGAACCTAAAGTTTTCACTTTAAAACATTATTCAGGCTCGTATCATTCCTGATTTGTAGGATTACGTGTAAAAGGTATCAAACCAACAGTCGCGGTTTGTTCGTTTAAATAAGTTCCTAGTTCATCTTCGTGTTAATTAAGCTTCGATTTGTTAGGTTTGTGAACTTCATCCTAGGATCAAATTCGATTTTAGAGAGATTCAACGCTACCTCAAAGTAAAACTTTGCGGATATTACGGAGGGGAAACCGACCTCAGATAGTTTGGTAAATGGTAAGCTCTATCATAATTATATTAACCCAAAGAAATCCTTTAATATTCTATGTATAAATTTTGAATTACCAGCTTGAAATAAAGTAGTATCATTTAAAACCAAATTCTTTTTTTTGTTAGATGAGCGAACAAGATGACGGCCCTTCGATGGAAGGAAGGCAGACATTTGCTACACCCGAGGGGTTACTAATGCCCCGCCGACCTTTTTAAAGGTTGGACACCGGTAAACATCCACCAGAAAAATTGCTGCCCTTAAAACTAAAAACAAATACATCACAATCTATAACGGGTTAGCCAATGACGTATTGTCCGAGTGAAATCGAGAAATAGATTTAAATCGAAGCAAATAATGCGATCTAGATTCGGACGGCCTACTGACCTAACCTAATATTTCTTTATAAACAGTCTTCAGGTACAATGAACGGCCGGCGTACTGCAGTATGATATAAATACAATAACGAGTACACTGTCCTTTGGTTTCCTAGCAACGTTAAGGTACACAAACCGCAAAATGTGTTCTTACGTATTACGTTTTGCGCGATTTATCTAACACACACTTTGGTAAGTAACTATTTGCCAGCAATTTCCCACCTCCGCTTATTCCTATGTTTCGTGTAACTATAAGAAAAACACACAATAGAGGTTTCAACATCGAGGGACGTCTTTGTTTTCTGATCAAAGCGTCCCGGCCTTTATGTATCTTGCAGTTTTATACCATCTTCCATTTTTACGTGAAAAAATATGAAGTGTAATTTTGATAAGATGGTAAGCAGTATAATAAAAGATTATAATATTCATTTCGGTTCCCGACTAAGTGATTTGTGTTGTTAAAGTTTAAAATGGTTTGGTTACGTAATTTCGGATTGTGAAGAAAGTTTGTTTCGAAAGAGAAATGAAATCAAACATTGCCTTTAGTTTCGTGACATTGAGAACGGCTGCAGTTGTTTGAAAAACTTAAACGAAGAGTTTCTCAAGAGTGGCGGGTGGTGCACAAGTATCCCCGCTGACCTCGAAACTCGCTGGAAGACAGCACTCAACTATAAGCACTGTTTGCACCGCTAGCCCCCAGTAATTGCGACCTGATCCCGAAGGAAATTAACGGGTCTCAGCAAATAACTTATTGCTTCAGTTATCAGATTAACGGTGTTTATGAATTATAGGCTTTTTTAATTGCAGATATCGGCTCCGAATACGAAAGAAGTGATTAACTACATGACGATTTTTGGAATTTAGCAGCTAAAATAAATGTTCGAATGTTATAAAAACAAAAATTAATTCCGAAATGTGTTTTTAATAACATGACTCTTTAAAATGTTTCCGATCAAAATGTAACAAAGAAAATTTGATTACACAACAATTTCGTTAAAGATATTGTGTTCCGATAACCAGGTCCGCATAATCCTTGTGTGACTGAACACAAAGCGCTTATTTAGTTGCTTGAACATGCAAAATAGTTATCGAAAGTACGAGAATTACTCTGATCGCGGCACAAGTTAAGGAACCCTAAGTAAAGGGGTATTAAATGTTTGTGTGAAATTAGTTCTTAGTGTGTGCGAGTAATTGTAATGCAAGTGGGTCAGACCTGAATTGACACGGTAATAGGTTGGGCGGTTTTTAAGGTGGCGAAGTCTGAGTATAATACTGCATTATTTGATGCGTCATAACACTGCGCTAATAACTCTTTTTTTTATTAAAGTGCGGTTAATAGCGTTATTGAGCAGATTGAAATGATGTACCTACTTATCAAGTAACTAGGTTTTACTACAGAGGGTTGCATCCATTTATGCGGTCCACGGGTTTATCCGTTCCGATTCGAGAAAAATATATTTTCTAGGACAGATGCACTTTAAGACGACCTAATTTTATTATGCAGCCTGTTACGGTTGCCTATTACTTTCCCTCGGTAAGGGGATCCGGCGAGGCTAGTCTAATATGATTGTAGACATTATACTGCAAATCCCTGGACTAACTCTGTTACATATTTTTTTAATATTTCCGTAAAAGTACCACGCGTTAGGTACTACGTTGTACTTTTTTCACGTTTGTAGTGTGACTGACGTGTACTCGTTGTAAACGGGTACAGTCGCTCGTCAGATTTTTGGCACCTGCTTTGTGTGTCGTGAGAGCCACGCTCGATTTTAATTTTCAAAGCCAAAGTTTACCAAACTATTTAAAAAAACTCAGCTGTATCGCAATTAAAACTTAAAAGCCAAATTTAAGCGAATTTTCGGTTCCGTGTCAAAATTATTCGGTTCTCAAACAGACGAGGGTGAAAAGGGATTTTCCTTTTAATACTATTTTAACTTGCCATGTGCGGATTGTTATATTAATTATTCGTATGTTGACATGCAAAGCGTCATTCATTACGTGGGGTCAATAATAAACTGTTAATTGCATGTAAGTAGTTGTAACAAAAGTCATATCTCCAAATTTTCAATTATTTGCGTGACAAATGCAGGGTTTAATGAATGCGAAATGATGATTTATAAGAGCGGGCACTAACGGGCGCCGTCGCTAGTATCTGTCGAGATTCCATCGAGTCCGGATGTCCCGCAGCTGTGACTTAATGACTACTCCGTCAAGCGACGCCTCAGATAATAAGTCCATTTTAGCGCTCCTCAAACGTATAATAGAGACGCAATTTGTGGGTAATCGTTTCCTTAATTTATGTAGCAGATAGATCATTTAAAATCTTGACAAAATATTTGTTTGTTAGGTATATTGTGTTTATGTAGGTGTGTATAATGAAGGCTTGTTTTCGTATATATTAATGTTTCTTTCTTGTTCTAGTTGTTTCAATAATAATAAAGATTTATTGAAATCAATGTACAACATTTTTGTGGATCTTAGTATGTACACTAAAGACAAGTTTCGTACAAGAATATTAACAAGACAGTATATCAAGTAAAACTAAAATATGAAGAGCAGAACAACGTAAGATACGACATATTAAACTCTGTACAAATTGCAGACGTAAGTCAAAAACTTTAGTAATTCATTGTCATACAATCTACGTGTTTAAGTTGTAAGACTAACTTAAAGTAGGCATGAGATCGTATTTTGAGCTGAGTTTGCAGAACGCCCGTGACCTACCTTTTATTTGCGGACTAACCCAGTTTATTCTGTATAACGACTGAAATAATTTTATCTATTGGCCTAAAGCATGTTTGTGTATGGTACTGAGATTTAAAGATTACTGAACGGAAGCTAGCCGTTTACATAGATAAGTGTTGTGGTGTGGATATTGTAAAGGCATTGAGAGTGACTTAAAAGGGTATAACACTGGTGTAGAAAAATACATTTAGATATGAATCAAATAATGTAATCCACCGACACTTTTCCACAAGAAAAACCATTTACTTTTATTGCAAAGCTTGCATGAAAGCAAAACTTAAATGACTCACAGTAGAAATTAGTAAAACACACGAAATTGCCACAAATTAAAGAGCTATATTTTATTAAAGTAAATTGAAATCTTTACTGTAGATCACATTTCATACAGCATAATCCCTACATAGCGTGCAGCGCGTCCGTTACAACTAATGACATTAAAGAAATACGTGTCTTGATTAGGTTTTATTTTTTAATTTAATAATTATAGCGCTGTTATAAATTAAAAAGTAAAAGCCATCATTATAGAGCTGTTATTTTAAAAAAAAAACTAAATATTGTAATATAAAAACAAAAGTATACTTTGTAGTTGAAGTTCTGATAGCGGGATTTATAAAGTTCCGTAAAGTTGTCAAGAGATAGTCACAGCTGTCTATCAATTAGAAAGTTATGTCCAAACAGTCCGTGTTGTATCGGCAGACACTCGGTCGTTCGATGGCTACATGTGTCAACGATCTTCGTTACACATACGTATCTCACTTGGACATGGCACAATACATTGCGAGCGAGCTTTCAACCGTAATACCAAAATATTGGCATACTACGGAATAACAGATACCAAATATTTGGATGCAATACTGGGAGTTTCAGCATTTTATTAAAAAAAAAACTAATATTGATATTTCAATTCATTGGAATAGCGTAGTATCTACTATATAGTTTTCTTTTGTTTAACGGAAATGGCAATGGAATTGAAATGGCAGAAAAATAAAGAAGTAGGTAAGAGAACTTCATCTTTGCCATCTGTAATATTGACGTTCCATAAATGATGCATGAAAACATTGCTTAAGTACACCCCTTTTAAGTGAACATAAAGATTTGCACCAACTTCGTGTTCTGAAAGACGTGGCATAGGAATAAATAACAAGATTGAACACTTGCTCAAATAAAGTGTTCCGAAAGTGCATACATTTACGTGAAAAGCGTGAAATTGTACTTTTGACGGATAGAAAATGTAGGTACACAACTACACAGCGCGATTTTATTTCAATTGCTCGTATAATAAAGGGCGCAGTGCGATCTAACGAGCACTGATGAATGGGTTTCGCTTGTTTTCGTTAGCCCGGTTTGACCAGATTAACCGATGCTCCCAATTCTCAACGCTTTACCGAGAGCGGTGAGGAAGGCCAAAACCAACGGACAAATTGTAGTTATCGACCGGTATAACAGCACAGAACGTTTTTATAAAACGTTACGTAAATTGACAGTTTTTAATTGGTCGTCAATGCGGCAATCCTATACTTAACTCGTTAATAGCAAAATTGATCATAAGTAGTGCTCGATTGCGAACATGAATGTGACCTGAATTTGTCAATTAGCACTGCGATTAAAGGCTGACAACGGGAATACAATAATGCAACTGATTATTTATTATTGTAGAACAAAGGAATCACACAGATGTTATAAGACTAATAGCTACTAAAGGAATATGAGTCAGGATTTTTGTAAGTTGTGGGAGTGATACGCAGAGCAAGGATGTGTTACGTCACGCCACTCACACCTCGCAACGTGGTACACAGATCTAATGTACAAGACGGCGTGATAAACGCTCACTATATTTTTGTTTAGATTTCGTAATTCCTTACGATGCGATCGTAGCGCATGTTTATTTGTGAATGTATCAAACTTGATCTATAAACCCTTTATTTATAGTCAGCAAGTATGACCTATATACCGCAACATCATTATATAATGCGTTTTCGATATCCAAATTGTGTAAACATTTCATAAATCGCACTGGTTTGAATATTTTAGCATTTCAAAACAAAAGCATAACGCGCGTTTATATTATAATAATTAAAATGATTAACTAAAAAGTTTTAATCATCCGGCCATAAAGGTTTTCACACATTTTCCACCTGACAATGGCTTAAGTTGCATGCATTGTTTAGACGTGTGGATGGTTTATAACCTTAGTTCGGAGACCACGCAACCCTAATATGTTTAATTTTTAATGATCAGCTTACTCATTCATTTGTTTTTCTGAGGTAGTTATTTTGCTTGAAAATATATAATAAGGAATTCATATCGGAGTAAAGTTCTACACGATGCGAAGTTTTCAAGAATACGAGTGTCCTCGCTTTTTGAAAACGTTTTTGCGATGAATTGCAAGAGAATATTTATCCCGTTCAAAGGCTTTCACATAAACTGTTGTCAATACAGGTCTGACGGTTCCATTAGAGCTGTCAGCACACATGTTACAAGACAATTTTAAAATATTTTTTGGGTCCATATTTTCCGAACGTTTGGTTACCGCCGCGTCGAGTACTGTCACATTCTAAAGGATGTAAAGAGTTTCTTTGCAGGATATTGACTTATTTTGCCGCGTCATATATTGGGACAACTTATTTTTAGCGTTACAAACAGTTTCTCTATGTACACTTAGTAAGAAAAATGTATGAGTTAGACTGATAAGTTCTTTTAACAACGACGTGATGTGCGATACATTTGAAATTTTGCATTAAGCAATGTAATAAAGGTTGCTTAATAATTAATAGTAGTTTAAAAATCTACTAAAGCACGCTATTGAAACTTTGTGTCTGATCGAATTTTATTGCTATCGACTTGATAGGTCGAAAAATTATACTTAGTTTAATCGATTATTTTACCGTCGGTACGTGTTTACGGTATCATACTGTCTGCTTACTGCTACATGTGCCGTGCGTGAATCATCGCAGTGCGTAGTTGTAGCGGAAGCGTTAGTGGGACGAGTCTGGTTTACTTTTGTCGGTCTAGACGTTTTCATGGCGCTCCTTTACACCGTCTAGAGAAATCCACTGAATGCTCTCAACACGTTTGTAGCATGTTCTCGACTACTAGTGTCTATTATGTTTTTCTGTATCACATCTGATTTCTCGAGAGACTGACTGACGCCTATTCTTGATAAGTCACAAAGGGTATTATTCATTCATTATGTATGATTCCATCAAATTCAACGTTTTGATTAAAACGCCGACTAGATATGCTCTACAATTTCTCTTTCATCAAAGCTCAAAGTTAATCTAAGCGCAAGTTATTCGAAAAATGCAGAAGGTTGGACCGAAATGTTGGACCATTTTGTCCCTAATTAAAACAATTAACTTGACTAACGTAACGAACAAAGCCGGTCACCGCTAACGCAGCATGACTCAGTTGCGATTTGATCACTTCAAGGATGTCCAAATTGTACTCACTTTTACAAAGTTTACGGTGTTAGGAAACTAAACCAGCAGCATTCCTGCGTCAAACTAACTCTCCTACAAAGCGACTGTCTGAAGTTTGGACAGTCAACGACTGTACTTATTAATCTGTTACTGCATGGAAATGCATAATGAAATAATCTACCGTGGAGATATACAGTTGTTGGCAAGACTGTTGTACCATGTTAAACAACTTCGGAAGCATTGTTCCGCTTTCACAAATCAGTGCACAAGACGAATTTCTTAAAAAAACAAGTCGAGCAAACTGTCTCCTAGATTCGGGTTCGTAACAATACTTCAAAGTTTCGTCATCTGTGTCGATGTCGAACATAGAATTTGCGACGCTCCCCGCCGAATTTATGTAACATTGTGCGACACCAATCCATACGACATTGCTTTCGGGTTTCACTCGAAATATAAGGAAAATCTTTCGGAAGCTTACATGCTCTTGGATTTTTCGGTCTTGGTCCATATGAATGGTGAAATATGCATGCATCTGCTAGTTATTCGCTATCAGTTTTTCGCACCCGCTGTTATTTTCACACGTGTCCTTTGAATGTGACATTTCGCTTCTACAGCATATATTGCTCTTATTGGACTCCCAGAACTGTAGACAAGCTGTCTGAATATACTTTTGCTTTGTCAACTATTTCCAGAGTTCTGTGATATTTATACCTGCTAATGTCGGTTTAAAAAATTGTTAGTAAACATGTCACACTATTGTGAAGCTTAGAACAATTTTATTAGCTCAGTTTTATAAAGCTAGAAGACTAGACTTATTACTACCGCTTGTTTATAGTTTCCACTTAAGTATTAAAAACTTTTGACTTGTCTGAAGTAGAGTTGGGGTATGATCATGTCAAGAATGTCCAAAGTCGACAAGCTTTGTGTCATAAAATGTTTGCAAACTAGAAACTGGTGGCATTCCCACGTCAAGAGAAACTCATCTCCCACAAAGCGACTATTTGGGTACGTTTAACTAGTTTGCAGAATAATGTAAAATATTCATAACCGTTTCGTGGGCGGTAATGTGCATTATATTGTGACATATATTATACCAACTGTCATCTTCCCATCAAGTCTGTCACCAGCCGCGGCGGAAGTTTCGCAGAATCCGAGCGTTTGATAAATCAATATACGACAAAAAAACATCTGTTATAAAAGAATGCGGTGAAATGAGACATCTTTGTGGGAATGCTAATTTCTTGAGCGGTGTCGAATACTAATGTAACAACCTCATATCGATTTCGGAAAGTAAACTTCAATTAGCGATTCTCGGGCGTATTTCTAAGAGATTATCTTGCCCAAAAATGTACAAATCGTCATTTAATTGAGGGGCTTTAAGACGGTTTTCGATAAAATTTTAGAAATTATTAAAATATAAGGTTGTGTCTGTTTTCCATTCGGTGACCAATGTGAATAGCCTCATGAATGAATGCCGCGTAACGTCATGTAGTCATGGTTTATTCAAGTTCCTTGAAGTATTAACTATTTAGGTATATTACGGACCTAGCGAAGATTGCCAGTTTGGCTGCTTATGATACTTTAAAATTAACAAGACTGATAGCGGGACAAGATGGCATTATTCAAATAGTATTACTTGGACGTAGTCGGTGGCGCGTGCCGTACAAAAAAATCAATACAACCCGCACGCCCTGACTCGCTCGCGCTCGCAAGGACACCGAATAAACGGTTAACTAACTAAATGTTACTACAACTTACGTCATTGCATTCATTTTATCGATACCCGATTGCCGATTGCACATCCCTTGCGAATCCATCGCGTACGGCTAATACTTCTGCAACGCGGTTCGCCGCTCTCCGACCCAAGATTTATACATATTTAATAGCCGTTATCATAACCACAGACGCGTGTGAACATTTGTTGTCCAATTGCTAATATACAAGCTTCCCTTAATATTTCAACAGTAATAAGGAATACCATTTTTAGTACATTTCAGTTATAAGATAAAAATAGATTTATCTGAATATTGTAATAAATATTCATAGGTTTACATTTAGTCTAAAAATAGTTACGCTTTCACGATTGGGATATAAATCTTAATCTGAACGTGCCTAAATGCAGAGACCACTGATTCGTATACATTTTCTTGGTATTACGTAACCTTTCCCTTTTCAACTAGTGCGTGGCTGTCGGGGAAATATGATTTTTATATTCAGAAGAGTCATGATAGCCGTTTATCTAGCGTAGCGGACGGAAGGGATATCGGTTCGGGGATGTAGACGGTATCCATTACCAAACGTAATGCCGTAGTTGGTATTAGGCGCCATATTAACTGATATTAGCGCGTAATATCGCTTTGATCTCAGACGGCACTCCTGATGCACGATGTCTCGATTAGTAACTACTTAGCGGTGCAAATATTCTGTGTATTAGCTCACAACTTGCATAATATGACTGAGTGACTGACTGAGAGAGATTTGCATTAATACACAGTAAAGCGAGGTAACACATAATATCTGTTAACGAACCCAATTTCGTCTTAAATGCAGTGATTGGGGACTTGACATCGTCTATAGGAATAACCCGCGATTAATGGGCATCGGCTTGTCTCCTATCGCGTGGGGCATGTTACAGTAATTGGGAAACTGGGGTTGAGCGGACAGCACTAACACTTCTATACAACCCGTGGGGTATTAGCCGAGTGCCGGCTTATATTTAAACGACCGAAATATAACGAACTCTCACACACTATTAATTAAGCAGGATGTTTCGTAAAAGTTTCATAAGAAGCTGAAATAAATATATGTTACAGTCATAGTGATTAATAAGCTATTATACATAATGACTAGTCATTATGGATAATAACTAAATTCACTAGACAGTGAAATAAATTAATCACATTATCTAGTTATTATTCATAACATCGTGTCAAAGTTAGCCAAAGTAATAATACGGTCTTTATCTTAGGTTCACCCATGTTTGATCGAACAACGTTTGATATAATATTACTCAATCGAACAACGTTTAAGAAAATCATCACTTTGTATAATGTCGTTTGACATAATTTTCAGTTCGTCGAATATTTATTTGCTATATCAACATTTGCGCTAATGATCAAAAGGTATAATGTTCATTTGATATCCACACTCCTGCCTAAAAAAAAACCTAACCTAACCTAAATTAGGTGAGGTTAGGTTTTTTTTTTATAATATGTATGTTTATTGAGGTGAAAATATTATCTCATGTTATTTTAATTGTTAAAATAATCTTTCTGATATGTATGCTTAAGGAAAATTGAAATACAAATTTATTCTTAAACGAATATCTACTTGTTTTATCACTTTATCTAATTCTTTGAAGATATTATGTATAATAGCTAGTTAATGTGATTAATTTTGTGTGAATTATCACTTTCAAAATCAATACAATTCATACAATACTTTAATCCAAATTGAGTAGATATTATTCATAATGACTAGTCATTATGTATAATATCTAGATTAATTACTTTGGCTGTAACATATACATTAAGTAAATTTAATTTGAATTAAAAAGCATCATGTATGTTGTAGACTTTCCTTTACTTGGAAAGCAATATCTTATTCAAAAATAATAAAAATACTTCAGTAGTGAAATTTATAAAATATTGGAATCGTTGTTTCGCGTGGCGTATTCGGAACAGTGTGTTCTGACCTGCAGGGACCATTATTTGTATGACCTAGATATTTTACTAAGTTTAGCCGTTGCTAGCATATGGAGATTTACCTGCGACACTGGGGAGTTTTCTCTTGTTCTGTAGGTACGTACACAATTGTAGTTATTCAAGTGTTTTGAGAAAAATCAAGCCGATGGCCAATAATTGCAATCCTTTACATATTATGTAAGGTTATTTTTTGCATGAAACATTGGTGTATTTTATATTTCACTTGACTTGAAATCTTAACTTCAGCAGTGCTTATTATTATCACCGCAGTTCTTTCACTTACTAAAAGATTCGTTCTTCGGGACCGTGCATTCGTAATGTAGACTAGCATATGAGGTGATTACTTAAGTGTAAAATTTCGCAGGAATTCACAGGAATATAAAAGTAAACAAGGAATGATTCAACGATTTTCAAAGTTTTATTTTCGCTTAAGGTACAGTTGCGCTTAAAAGGATTCCATATCATCCTTGCATTTAAAAATGACGGTGAAATTTAGAAGCGAACGCTGAATTTAATCGTGGTCACGTCCGTCCACATGATGAGATCTCACAAAGGTCGTCCGTGAGCTATAATCACTTAAAAATTGCGGTTTTCGTTACAAGAATCGTTGAAGCAGCGTCACGAATGAATTCCGGGCACGTAGAGCGAGAAACAAAACCTTTATTTAAATGTTATTGTAGCCGTACAGTCTAATGTCGATGTAGAGAGTGGGGTGATAAAGTAAAACAAGTAAATTGCAACGATCCGACGAAAAAAGTCCGCGAAAATGTGGGTTCATAGGTGACTTTAGATCAACAAAACTACGAGCCGGAAGCGATGGCAAAAATTGTTCGCCAGTTTTTCGGTCACGTTCACGTAGAAGGGAACGAAGATCTGCTAACACTGAAAGGTACACGTCTAATATAAGTCATCGGGAAAGTTGGCTAAGTTTCAGACGGCAACGAAACAAGTTTTGAATATGTTTTGTTATGAATAGTGTAATTTACGAGTGATGCTAACCTTTGCAATGTCACCGACGTAACATTTTTAGTTGAAAATTGTTTCGTTATTTTCACAGCAAGGTTTGTTTGTCGTTTCCAGCGGTGTATAGTTTGTGGGGAAGTTTGTGTGAATTCGCGAATAAACCGTGACAAAAGGGAGCTGTATAACGATGGTTTTAGTGAATTAAAGTCGTTTTCTGCCACTTTACTTACATGCGGGTAGAGTTGCGGTTTTTTTAATGTGCCTAATTTAGTTTTCCGTTGTTGATGTCTTATTATATAAAATATACTTTTTTACTACACATATTTTTCAAATACAAGCTTGAAAATGAGCTAGTATTATGTATTCATTGGCAATAGATCCAATGAAATAAATCACGATTTCTTTCGTTTGTATAGTCCCATATTGGTTCTGTTAACAATCGAACTTAGAAGTACATGCTACAATAAATATCACACAAAAAATGCATAGTTTAACTTTATTGGAAGTTAAAAGAAAGTTATTTGAAATCAGTGTTATTGCCCTGGTAGAAAAATGTTTTTGATTCTATCACCATATGAACGTACACCCTGCAATACAGTTGTACATGAGTGTAATCAACTTCTCGGTGTTCCTTCTAAATGAGGATTGATCGTGAAGGAATCTGGCCGGCCATTATTGGATGTAATGAGTAGTTTCTTCACGTTACACAGCTATCATTTGTAACGAACTCCACGAGTTGTGCTCTCTCTTTAATTAAGATTGAAGCTTTTTTATCTTGATCTAAAGAACTTGGATGCACAAAGCCGTGTCTCTAGCGTATTTGGCAAGATACTTTAATTAAAAATGTAATCCATTAGGTACCCAATTTCATTAGTTGGTTTTATTATTTAAACCAAAAACTTGAAGCTAGTGAATCCTGGTTTTTATAGGTGCGTTGGATTTGCTTGGAAGTTTCTAGTCGTCTTGAGAAAATAATGAATTTTTGCTTGTAGTTTTATTATTTAATAGCGATCGCGAACTTCGTTTCGCTGACAAGAAAATCATGAAAATTGTACCTTATTTTTTTCATGATACCTATGATAGGTATAGTAGGTAAGTCTGTTAAAGATAATTCAATTCGAATCAGTAGTTCATGAGATTAAAGCGTTCAAACAAACTCTTCACCTTTATATATCAGTATAGATAAATCACTTTATTTTTAAAAACAAGTTTTTCCGTGGCCAAAAATATTAAAAAACATGGTTGGGAAAATCCAAAGTACAACCGAAAATAAATTTAAGCCATTGAGTAAAAGGCATTTCGCAAGATAACTCCAATTCACACTTCAAATAATAACCGGACCTCTTTAAGATGAAATACCGCGGAGACATTCTCGGGCTAAGCTATTTCCGCACAAAGCGGACTACACTGGGGCGACCACTGTTCGTTGCAGATGAATTTGCTGCAACTTTCAATGAGCGATTCTATAAGGGCTGCGTAAACCTTACAATGGGGTGCAATAGTCGGCAGTTGGAAATGCCCTGGATTCCCCGACCTGTTTAAAGTTATTGCGTTCCAGGGCGCTCATTACGACGACAGTTTGCCAAGGCGCTGCACGCCCCTACTGCTCACGAAAATACAAAAAGAAACCACTCCTAAGGCCGCCGGCGCCGGGGGCGTAACTTGACCTATTCCGTTTTACCGCACTTTTAAAGTCGCATTTCATTTCCGTCTTATGTTATTTAAATTTAGACGCGTCAAAGTGGATTGTAATAACGATTATGAATTTACCGTAATAGTATTTTTTACTCGCAACAAATTTCATTTTGCGTTCTGTTTTTTTTTTAGTTAAACAAAAATATCGTGGTTAGCGTCCGTGCGTCTGTTGTATGAAACAATATTTGCATATTTAATTTGTAGCAATACCGGGAAGAAATATAAAGGTACGCGCACTGACTAAAAGAATACAAATCTGAGACTTTTTGTCTTAAAACTCAAGTCCCTTTCTGTAATTAAAAGGTACGCTGGCACTAACCTGCGTGCTTAAACATTAGACTCCATTTAGGTTGTGGGCTCGAAACCAAGTAAAAAAACATAATAAACCTACCTACATTTTTCGTATTAGTATTCAAATTACCTGTTTCGGTGAAATCATATCGAATATTACAACAACATTACTCAGGGGAAATTCGTTACTACATAACTTCAATCTAATCACATTAATTTTAATATCTATTGACAAAGCAAATTCACAAACAAAGCTACGGTTTAATGCGAATAAATCAATCCGTGGCCGGGTATGCCTTATTAGTGTAAGTTTGTAATTTGTGGCGTTGTATCGGCAACACCCAAATAGTTTGGGAACCTGTCCACAATCATTAATCATTTGGGCAGTGACTGGTGATGGATTCCCACACAAAACGATTAGAAGCGAACTGGTCACGCGAAGTTACCAAGTAATAAAGCAGTTCGAGACGGGCCGAAATCATGAGGGTAATTTTTTAACGGCTAACTTAAATTAGGAGGGCTTGACTTCAGTATTTGTCTTCATTTTCATTATAATTAGACACATTTTGGGATGCTGTCTTGTTTACAAATGCTTATAGAAATGTTGCCTTTTGTGGGAAATTCGATTGTTTCGCTACAAAAATACTCTCAGATGAAGGACAGGTCTTAAGTTCATAAAATCAGAAGAACCGAAATAAAGACCAACATATGGTAGCGAGCGATTTTAACACTTAATTAATTGCGAGTTAAACGAAAGACAATGTCATGTTGCTAATTGAATACGGAGGAGCGGACACGCAAACAGCTTATGTTGTTGATGCGCCCATAGTCGCCTCAGTGTACGATGTGTGCCAAACTGTTTGACCATATAACACAGCCGCTATCTCTATGTAACGGGAAGCAAAGGCTTTGTCACTTGATATTGCTCGATAATATCATGTTACTTATTAGTAAATTGCTATTGACGGGAGTTTGAAATTATAGGACTGTAGACTGGTTACCGTCTTAGTGGTTATTGGTTCGGGTTGCTTGAGGTGTCATTTGTTCGTATTTAATTAACGAGCACGTAGACACCATGCTCAAATATGTACGCAGAATAAAATGCTATCTTAGTTTAACTAAATCGAATTCTAAATAGTTTTGGTATCTCTCAAACCATTGAATATTTGCGGTTGCAAGTTAGTTGAGAGCAGTCAATTAAACGTTTGAGGTTTGACTTGAGTGATAACAGTTTGAATGAATACTGATATTAAGGCTTTTATTAGACCTAACTGATAATAGGGTCGCGTGAACATCGCAATAGCTACACATTTGCTGTTCAGTTAGCGAGTTTCGCGTCATATTACCAATTAGAATGGCAAACTTCAAAAGTTTGATGTTTACCTCACCTTTCGCGACGATGAGTATAATTAACCAAATATACACTTCTCATGAATTTGTCGCAGAAAACGCTTCGCAGTTCCAACATTACAATACCTACTTTGGTACAATTAACAGCTGTTGAAAAGTTCACCGTTCGTATTTGCAGCGAAACTTATTTTAATTATGAATTGGAATTGGATTACACTTTACTGGTGACTGCTATTTCCATGCAATATTCAGCCAGTAAATGTAGCTGTCCGACATGCTGAATAACTTACGCTCATATGTGCTAACTGGTCTAATACAAACATGTGAATATTTAACAACAAGTGTAAATAAACAACGTTACATATGACGCAAAAACACTAAACGATATACACAGGTTATATTCGTTCGTTGAAAACTGAAAAAAGAATCTCGAAAATATTCGATATGCAACGAAATATCTGCGAGGGGCACGTGATGCAATTAAATTGCCTGCAGGTTAAGTTAGGGTGAAAAACAAGAGAGGATACAAACTGTCCGATATTAGTTTCGGGAAACTGCGATACGTTGTGCTTCTTTTCAATCGGAAAATTAACTTGGAAGTAGATGGATGAATGGGGCTAATGCCCCAACATTACATTGCTTTTAGTTGGGGGCGGTTAACACAAAAATGTAATTATACCTATCAACGCCTTGAAGGAGCGAAACGTTTTATTTGAATTCAGCATTGATGTTTATTGCGAATCCGTCTGCGCTCTAAATGAAGAAAGAATTAAAATTTGCAGCGCGTCATATTGTCTGCTGTCATCAAAAAAGATTCTGAAACGCGAATTTAACTGGAGAAACAATGGTTAAAAAATAATGCTGGAAATTTTATTTTACAGTAGCCAGGCGAGGAATAAATGCTTTTAATGATATTCCGTAGCCGGCGAATAGAATTGCAGTTTAATTTTAAGTATTTCTTGTGCTGTCACGTTTTCGTAAAAGTACTTACTATTGCAAATGTGCTTGTTTGTTTTCTATGATTTAACGGTTAATTTGCGATGTTGAATCTAATTAAGTCAGCTTAATCTCTAAGAAATGACAAAAGGCTAACCGATATCGTCGGGGGAGGAGCGGCGGACAAAGAGAACTACAAATGTAAGTTTATTGATAACAGAAACTCAAGGGACGTTGAAGTACTTAATGTATGGTCAGGATAAACAAGAAATGCTTTACCTTAGCTGTTTGCTTTCCTACAATTCAGTATTTTCTTTGACCACAAGCACATCTCTAAAATAAAACTGGTTGTATAGGGGCATGAAAAGCAGTGCAAAGCAATGCATATTGGTAGCACATTCCGATGCGGGGCAAGCAGTGTAACTGCCATAGAATTAATGAGTTCCAGCCACACTCCACTCTCCCGACTGTGTGTATTACACTAGTCGTTTTATCGCCTGTTTATTTAGCTTTAATTTAAGTAGTTAACTGCGACGCTCGCGTTGTATACAAATTAAAATCACGAGAAAATAAACTCGGAGTGACTAATTATAAGGGCGATGTCGGCGGGCATATTTCGGCGGCGTTTTTCACTTCAGTACGGAAAATTGAAATTAGTTCGTGTTGTCGACGTGTTTCGGGATGCTTAGTTGTCTGATAAAACACTTTTACTGGATGCCATTTTTCTGATACTAATTACGTCCCACGCTTTGCCATGTACGCTGTTCCTTGCTCATCTCATGGAAACATATTTTTTTGGGAAAATAGTAGCATATTTTTTTAATCTGTGTTGTTAGCGGTATCTGTGGTGTTATGGTACCAAATTTAATTAAAATTAGTCTAAGTATTTGCCTTTTTAAAGTAAAGAAACTAAAATATAAAAAAAATATCGGTGACACCATATTCGTGTTACATATCTGTTAAAGTTAAGGGTTATGAAAGAATTCGATTATACCCGGGCTGTAGCGTCTTTTTAAATCCTTCGTTATTAAATCTTATTACATATGAAATTGTTACTAAAAATCTCTCACCGTACCTAAAACACATCTTTCTCTTCAATGATCTTACTCAAAATAGCGGCATCATTTCGGAGATGCGACATGCTAGTAGCCACATAATTACTTCTGCAAACGACAGACAAACGATTCTGCCGAATAGAGGGCCGCATTGATATCAAATTGTGCTCATATGAACCACAATACCGTTTTAGATCGAAAACTAATCAGGTAGATGAAAACGGTAGCTAATATTGCAGTAGGAATGAAGCCCGTCTGCTCGATAGTAATTTTAGTATTCAAGTATTTTCTGAATAATAAAAAAAGTAAGAAAAACTGCATTAAAGTTGAGGATGGTGCAGGTGACATAACTGTGTGGTATGAGAGGTAACAAAAAGTGACGTAACTCGATATTTCCATCGACTCTTTCTTGATAATTTTATGTTTGCGGGACAAAAGAAAAAGTTCCAATATCATACGACCCGAAGACTGACTTAAAAAAACGGCCGCTCTTCTTTTGTTCGTCGTATTCCTCATAGGTGTAAGGTGTGTGTTGACTGTGCGTATTAAAGCTAAGTACTCACTCCTCAGGCAGGCTCGGGGCGCCGTCCTCTTGCCCCGGGGCGTTCACGTGGTACACGCAGAAGTTCTCCAGGAGGCCCCTCATGTCCACGTAGTTGAAGAACGGTTGGAAGCAGACATCTGTGGACACACGACACCAATTACACTCTGCTCTCTGAATACTCTAATACTAAATTACAAAATTGGACATAAAATTACGAGTAGCTTTGTCAAGTAAAAGATTGTATTGAAATAGCTCGGGCAATTAAAACCCCTTTTGTTGTAAATTTACAATGAAATAGTTAATGAACTAATATAAATGTATAGAAATTCGGTTTCTAATCAACACTAAATAAATAGCGAAACGAGTATTTAGAAACACCTCCATTAATGTTTTGGAGCGAATTTCTTATAAGTTATTGACCAGATATAATGTTCTAGAATGTACAAAAAATGAGTTAAAGTCGGTCTGATTGTATGATTATGTAACAAAATGATGATAGCAATCGCTCGCCTATTGATTAAAATTTTAGACTTTTCAGCATAGCATATTGTTACGAAATCGCAATGCAGTATTCGTGAACTCGCCTTGTGTAACAGTGGTATGTAGTATCGCGATGCAGGTCGCAAGCAGGCTTTTAGCAGAATTTTCTAGCGGCATACTTCTATCACAATAAAGCTTAAATGCCATTGTTTTCGAAGTAACAATCGTCGAAATACACGCGAGTGTTCTGTCCGATAGAGACTGGCTCCGAATTCAAAAGGTTTTATTATTGACAATGAGATTAGTGGGATCGCCTGGCGCTGACTTGGCTTCTCTTTTCATACGAATAAATATTTCCCTCGTGCATTTATGATGGGAATTTTGCATAGTATATTAATATATTAATCTTTCTATTTGAATGTAATCAATCAGGATGCCACAGCCATTTATCGACAAGTACGAGCGCGTCGTTTGCCGCGTCGTTTAATTTGGAGTACCGAGGGGCTTGATTTGTTTGGAACTAGAGATATGTAGCACAAAATTTTGAGTTTGATGTCTATTCTTTTAATGTGTTCCATTAATACTTTTGTTACATCATATTCTTTTATATTTGAAGAAATTTGATTACTAACAGCAATGATTGACGTAAGGAAAAAAGAAAAAACTTTTTGTATTTGTGGATACAGTAAAAGGTTAATAAATACCTATACCTGGAAGTTTATAGAAAAGTACGGAATGACAAACCAAGTTTTCGGTATTGCAAAAGTATTCCATAGATTTTATCGTTTAGTGACACACTCGGGCAATTCAGGAACAAAACGGGATTAGACATTTAGACGTGAAAGCTGCAGATATCTCGGCAGAGACGCCGCGCGCCGGCGGCCGCAGGGAATCCAAACGATGACATAAATGGTCAAATCGTTAGCGAGCAAGCAAAATATCGTCGCTCTATAATCTTACACAATTGATTCCTTAATATATCAACAATATTCAATGAAATAGAGCGTAGTTGACGCTAAAGGAATTTAGAAACTAAAGGCAAAAATTTAATAGCATTCAATATTTGAAACATGTAACAGTATAAAAGGAAATGTTATTTTCATATTGACGTGATAAAAATGATGCGAATCCTTTGTATTTCTGAAATGGTTCATACTTTTGTGAGTGTTAATTTTATTTCATACGTGATTCTCGTTGTATGAAAATAAATAAATCTATTTTGGACTGTTTCATTGACTTCATTCGCTCTGTTATACACCTACATGTTGCAAATTTAATTCGTGAGTTCTTCGTTTTGTTTAAACAGGGTTTGTATGTGTATAAATGAGTTTCTTAATAGAACCATTGTTGGGCAATGTTCATGGAAGGGAAAACTTTGTAACTTAGCTCGATCAACAGCTCACCCTTCGAAATATCGGGGTCGGATTCAAGAACACCAGATGGGACCAAATATTAATATTTTCTACGCAATTTATTGGCAGTCATTGATTACTTAGAACAGATGTTCGAATTTAGATTTTCAGTTCACAGATTATGGTGATTAGTGCCCACCTAAGTACGTAACTACGTGCTGCAGTTAACGAAGTAAATGTAGAATGGTTTTCGTGCATGTATTTTTAAAGTTAAGCGTGTAAAGCCATTAATCACTGGCCTGACTTTTGAAAGCATATTTGCATGCGAGGTCCAGTGTTATCTTATCGAGCGCTATTCACTCGCCGAGTGGACGACGAATCAACCTCGTAAATTCGGCAATTGCTTGATTTTGCAGGCTTTAAATAAAAAGAGAAGATCTGGTGATTGGATTTCCTCCTGTACGTACCTACTAGGCATAAAAACCTAGAATTATTTTTTACATTATTGCTTTAATTTAACACAAAGCAATAGAGAATGCGTATGCCTCGCGGCCGTCATACTATTTTCATGACGTAGAACCTATTAATTAAAACCGTTGGTAACATCAATGAAACGTACAGCATTACGATGAAGTATATTTTAACGAGCAAAACATTACGTTAACATTTTATGTGTATACGAGTAGGAACAACAATTATGCACCTATTGACGATGATTACAAAGCGGAAATAATTTTATTCATATTGACATTTAGCGCTACGAGTTTATTATATTTCCATTCATATGCACATTTTCTTTTCCACGTAACCGAAAATGTGCTACGCGTAGTCATTAAGCTACGCGTAGTCGTTACGCTTCGCGTAGATGCTGAGGCAGAGTACCGCATGGTTTTAAGTTTCTACAGAAAGGCTGCATACAATCTACGGCCGACCACAATTGATATGAAATTATTTTATGCACCTTGTTATTACATTACAAATTTCTATAAGGTAGTACCTACTCATGCAAAGACGTATTGTACGTATACGTAATAGTTGTATAGTTTAGTAGGGTCGCTAATTTCCTATAAAAGTTGAGAGTAGTACCTTTGTATTACGATATAAGAACT
Organism: Chrysodeixis includens; assembly: GCA_941860345.1. Taxonomy (NCBI): domain Eukaryota; kingdom Metazoa; phylum Arthropoda; class Insecta; order Lepidoptera; family Noctuidae; genus Chrysodeixis; species Chrysodeixis includens. The sequence continues at coordinate 9,193,558 of OW796090.1, forward strand.
ATTCCTTGTTGAGATCAGAAACCAAATCCGAGGATAATTTATTTGAACGACTACTGATGTCGTTACTTAGAGAGCGAACACAGCTCGTTATTTTCCCTCAAAGGCACTCTTTCTAAATGTGAAGTTGCAGTGGTTTAATAATAGCTGGTCCAAGTACTATTCGTACGATTTCTATGCTTTAAGAACATGGCAAAAGGTTTAATAGATTTTCTTTGCTATTTATGATCGAAGATGTTTTGTATTCATGATTTGCGACAACTTATTATTAAAGTGAAGATACTAAATTTATTTATTTTTTTGTAATCGTAGCGTAAACTCGATTGATTGCTTACAGGATGCTAACACAGCGAGTCAGGAAATCAAATAAAACTATAACGAAGTTCCACAGACTTGCGGTGACGCCTTGCGCTGCTCCGGATGTAAGCAATGACGAGTAAACCGATTTGCAATAGAAATTACATTGGAAGCAGACCGTTTAAGATTTAATGCTAAAACGAGCTTTGAATAAACTGTAATCAAAATAAGGAATTTCCGTTAAAGCGTGGTACAGTAATAGTGCTTCGTTCTCAATAGCAATCAAATTACGCAGGCGGTCGCCTGGACAAAGTGTGCTCACGGACACGTACACACACACAATAGCACGACATTATTAGGCTGTTGAGTCAACAATTACCACGGATTTAATTACCACCTATGTGATGAGAATACAACAATACAGTACGCCAGCAAAAAGTTTACATAGGTTTTTTTTACTCGTTTTATTTGATTCCCCTTTAAACGGCCTCAAGGCAGTTATTTCGGGATACTTTAGTGGCACTTTCACATTTAAAGACACATATCAACCGATATCCTTACCTCGCCTCCCATTTGCACCTAATCATTAAACCTTAATGGCACATTCAGCTGTTTTATGTTAGGCTTTTATCAAATAGGTATATAATGTACGATTATTTCGAACGGAGTAATTATTGGATTCAAAACAATTTTAGTATTTGAAGGTATATTACTGTATTATCAGATCAATTAGATTTACCTATACTTGAAGAGACTGTCTGAATGAGAATATAGCACTAATGTTATAATTTCGCAAACTTCGGACAAAGCTAGGCCCCACGGCCGTTCAACTTGCGGAAAACACAGCAAATATAACGGTATTGTTCTCTTATCGGACTAAAGTAACGAATACATTAAAGTCAGTTCAAAATGCAGACAATATTTTGAGCTGAAAGCGCAACAAAATATCTTGTAAGAGTCAAGGTATCGTTAAAGAGATTTAGGTAACTGAGCTCAGATTTTGGTTTTAAGTGAAACGCTTGTTTTTAAGCGGCGAAGCATCGGACATATGAATGCGGGGATGTAGCGGAGTAGCAGACGTTGAGATCCTTTGTTAGTTTGAATTCTTGTTAATCCTTTATGCTAGTAAAAGAATAACGCGGCCTCTCGCTCCGCGCCCATTGGCCGTAGCTTGCATAACGTACATTTTGTAGGGCGGTATTAATTAGACTAGCTGTATCATTAGAACATCTGCCGGTAACAAGGGGCATCAGTCATTCTGATTGTTGTTTCTTGCTTCTTTTGTTTGTAATGCTTGGAAAGGACAGTATCAATGACTGTATTTAGGTTAAGTCTTTCTGAATTGCATTGTGCTCGTAAGCTTTTATTAGCAATTTTCGGAAAACACATAAACCCAGTAGTTTCCTAATTTTCTTTATGGTAATATAAGTTAAAAATACCCAGAAGCTTCGACAGTAAAATTATTATGTTTAGTATTCATAAGGAAATATTTACGACGTATTTTTCACTTAGGATTTTAAAGTGAACGTTGCACCTGAGGCGCCATAGCTCATTTACTCATGATTAGATTAAGCTAGAGACTTAAAAAAGGTCCGTATTTTTTTTAGGTATGAAGCTGTTTTTGTAAACACGACAGAGCGGCACTAATACCACAACAGTTTTAACCAAACATACGATTACACGGATAGACTAGTTTCCCCTAAAATATACAACGTATGAATATATTTAAATATTTATCGGTAGCTTGTAATGAAAACAACACCAAACTCGTGTTAGACCCAAAAAGTCAACAGACGTTTTTAACAAATGCTTGTTTCAGTTGTTTTGTCCGATAGACGAATACACCGATCGACCACCACTATACAAGTTAATAAAATTGATAGTGGTTTATACTTATAAAGAACTTAACGCTTATAGTCAGGATATGTTGTAAGTATGACGAGTAAACCTTTTACAATAAGTAGAAAAGTTCGGTGATGGAAAGGTGTATGTACATTTAGTGTGCCGCGAGAGCATACTAACTTCATTCAAGTGACATCGATACACGATGCGCTCGCCTCTCGGACGCACGACTGCTCCAACAGGACTAGAATTTTTAAGTTGGCAAATTCAAAGTCGCTATCTTCAGAAAAGATTTTTACGAGTGATAAAACCAATTCAAACTATCAACTTGCGAATTGAAGAATTTAGAAAGGTTTGTTTTGTTTCGTTTTCATTTTGAACCCATTAAAACGTAATAAGCAACGAAAGCAAACCAAGTAATACGATTCGCGATAAAAACTAATTTGCTATAGCTGAGTTACTAAAAAAGTAAAAAGGGATAACGTCCATGTAAGATTACTTTTATGGATCATATTCAGAGAGCTGTAGTTAAGGGACTATATAAGTTTTACGAACGGAGAAGTGAACATAAAGAAATTTATACTTCATAAACTGCAGTGACACGGCAGTTTAACACAAAGCTGGAAACAAAAAACCTATACTTCGGTTACAGTGAAACCATTTTGTGTAATAAACCAATACGGGAAAGTGACCCGGGCACCGAGGGGCGTTCAGTATTCACCACACGACTTAAAACTCATATAAACTTGTCACACTTAGTCCTTTACATTCTCCACGCTCATGTGTCTGACAAAAGCTCTCTTTCGAAGCCAAAAATGCGAATAGGTAAACCTATATTTTGCTATAACTTCACTATATTAAATCATGATATTGTTTGCTTATATAGGAACATGTATTTGCTAAAAAATACCTACTATGTAAGTACATACTTACAAAGATAACCGAAAAGTGAACACAATTCGTGTAAAGATATTTTCGTTGAAGAAACATTGTTTATTCCGACTTTGGATAATATCCCGGGACTACTTTAATCTTTCTTGTTATCTTAGGATTTATTTATATGCGTGGGTGTATGTTTAAAATCAGGTTACGTTAGCAGAGGGTTACAGAGAAAGAGATGTCTGTCAGCGGGGATTTTATTGATTTCTGATTGTTATCGCAAGTCTCCAAATAGGCCATTATAACATAATAATGGCGTCGTTAGTAACAAAATGATAACCGATACCGAAACACTTTTAATTCATCGTTCGTGTTGAAAGGTCCAATAAAATACACATAGAAAATGATTAACGGTCATTAAAGTATACCTAAAAGAAAAACAGAGTTAGATTTCGTTATCGCTCAGCATGTCACAGTTTTTCGTAGTTTCTATCCATTGCAGTGCAGGCAGTGTGACGTCACCGGAGACAAATTGATTGTCAGTAACTAATGGCCACCTGTACCCTATCTAGGCATTTATTCCGACTGTTCCGACCATTCCCCAGTCGGCGTGCGGACAGTAAAGAGTATTGCCTTCTTAACATTTTATACGACATGTTTAATACATCGTTTTCAGGAGCACTAAATGTAGCTGTCTGATTGGAAATAAATTGAATGTTTTTTACGGAGGGGGTTTAATATATACCTAGAAACGGTCTTTCATAAGTGATCCCATATAAAGATGAAAGTCCATTAAAATCCAGACATGCGGTGGCGTAAACCACACTTAGGATATCACAGTTGAGGTCGACGTAAGTTAAAATTACCGCCCGCTAACATATTTTTTTCTACAGCTAAGATGAGACTAATATCACGTCATTTCTATTTCCAATAATATTTTTGGTGAGATAAGTTTTCCATTCAAACAAATTCACTATCACAAGTACAAAGGACAACTACCCGATAAATAGATTAGTAAAACCACATCCACAGTTCGTTACCAATTCAAATCCTTGAGCGGCAAATTACCTAAGTTTCTCAGATACTAAGTTTGGACGGCATTAATTCCTAAAAGTGGAATTGTTAGGGGTAGGATGTGATTAGGTATAGCGTTTGATGTCGGTTGATGTCGAGCAAGCGATCATTGTCATTGGCACAGTGCAAGTAATCAAGCGGTGTGTATGCTTGATTACTTCGGCCAACGTCGGCGGCCGGCACAAAGGCCCGCAGAAAGCGAACTGCCGTCTATACGTAATTGATATTAGTAATTGCTTGAGTCACTGACGCGAACCCGGCATTCAGGTTTGATTTTGAATTTGAGTGATAGCGCATAAGATTGAAACATCATATACGTCATTTGATCATTAGGTTTCAGTTTGAATAGGGATCATACTTTACTTTTATACACTGATTCGTTTAATATCGATCGGTTTCGACAATGTTCGATTCCTTTGATAAAATAGAATTTCGAAGTTAATAGGTAGGTAGGTTTACTAGCCAACAAAGTTTCAACAAGCGTCAGTTTGAGATAGCCAATGTGATCGATCGACATTACTTATTTAGTAACAACTAAATACTAAAACCACAACTAATAAAACATTTAAGGCAATGTCAATGTCGAAGTTTAACCTTAGATGTTAAATAGTTCACTAAATGGCGTTCGTTAACGTCGTCCGAACAGTAAATAAGTATTATTATTTCATGAATTCACAGCTTTAAGTACTCAATTTAAATGAAGACCTTTCCAACGCCCGGACGTCAAAAAATGTTGGCGGCAATTCCTTTGAGGTTTTGCCAATAAACCGAAAGGCAATGGATCGCGCCTCCGTTAAATGTAATGTTGTTTATACATTAGAGCTAATTGCTTTAAGCTTTTGATTATAACATCCAATAACTAATATATATATATTTTATTATTATATAAAGAAAACCTATAGTTATTTAGAGACAAATATCTTTAAATTACGGACGAAATCCCAAACGATATCTCAGCCAGTACAAATATTCTAGCAAATCTTTAACTGCACGCAAACCACTGACGCTTTTGATCTTTTTTACTTTTTTCGTTCCGTATAAAAGCAGCGCTGTAATAAAAATATGTGAGAGAAGCAGGAGTAGCCAAACGCCGGGCCGAGGTCGCAGTAAAGGAAACTGTTACGTAATTCTACGTCGGATTCCAAATGAAAATGAAACTCAAATAGGAAATGTGGCTTTTACAGATTTTCGGCCGTAACTGCCTAAATACGAACAAATTTGCGAGCTGCAGTTCGCAAAAAGTTTATATTAATCATGTTAAAGCGACTACAGTAATATTAAAACATGCTTTTAAAGCTAGATTTGTTATGTAACAAGTCTATTTGCTTGAAGTAAGGTATTGAACAGTGAGTCGTCCTTCGACATTGTTAGCCTTTCATTAAACAAAAATAAATCTAAATTAGACAGATATCACGAAACGCTAGAACTATTAACTGTTGTAGTATGAAAGGTCAATAAGCAGTCAGTACGAGCAATTAATCCAAAACTGTGGAGTTTTAATTTCTATATTAATTTATTCCTTTCGTTAATTTCTATCTAATTATATTTTCCATTCGAATTGAAGTAAAATAAAAAGACGGTTGTCCCTACCTGATGGGTACCAAGAACAAGAAAGGTTTCGTAAGAACATTGTTAAATCAAATTAACCCTATTATTTGTCTTAAAGCCCACTTATTTAACGAATTCTCGGCATCACAATTTAATAATGTTTAAAGCGATTGTTTATTTCGTTACGAATTTAATGTTGTCAATGATTTACCTAATAGATGTACAAGTGAGTTGTTACTTTTGGTTCCTTGTAACGATAAATTCGAAGCAATTTTCCCGATAGAAGAACTCTTACGTACAGACGCTGAATGCTCATCAGATAAACATTAGCCCTCGACGACATCTTAAGACCGACCGATATTCTATAAATGAATGAGGAAAGATTTATATTTTCTTTTTATTTATTATTCTCACACACCTCTTAATCGATTCGATCGTTGCCACATTAAATGGTACATTGTGAGAGAGTTCTCCTTTGAAGATTTATAACGACATTTTTTGAATTCCAACTCATTTTGAGGGACGCTAATATTAATTATATCAAATATAATTCAATAAAACGGGTTTTTCGTTTGTCATGGCGGCCATGGTCGAATAAAAAATGTATTTTATTTGGAAATTAAATGATAAACATCCGACAAGATTGTAGATAGTCCAATATACGAAAGTCTTTGATTTCTTCAATCTCTCTCTGTATTCGAGATCTCTTTATGTATGTAAACGACGTTATCTGAACGATAAGACTGCATGTCTCTGTGGTCTGCATCAAGAGTCTGGTTTATAATACTACATACAAAAATGTTTTGATAGGAAATCGAAAAGTTTGTCGACTAGAAAATATACGGACATATTTTGTCCTATTTTTTTCATAATAGTCATCAGTATATCGGTATTAAATATTGCCTTAAATATACCATACCATACCAATTACTATACAGATATAAACCTATACCTAAAAGAAAAATTGCAGAACAATGTAAGCAACATTTAGCAAAAATTTCAGTCAGTCAGTTATTCATCATTACAATCATCAGTGTATCAGGATTTAATGCTGCCTTAATATACGCCATAAACATATCCTCCTATATATGCATTCCGCATGACGTGAAAATGTGTTTTAGCTTAGGCTTCGGGGCATAAACTGATTTACCGGACGAGACCGACAGACATCACGAAAATATGCTTAGCGGCGAGTTAGGGCTTACGTCAGTTAAACATTTCCAACGTAAACTACTTGTGTCAACGCATGTGTATATTTGCGAAGCGGAATAAAAGCGCCAAAATTTTATGACTAGGAGACATTGTAAAACTAATCTTATGTCTATTCATATAAATCCGAAAATAAATAGTGTAATATCTGATCTTGGTATAAACCACAAAGAGTTTTCTTTAGCGATTCATGAAAGATCTAGACTTACAAGACATGCCATTGATGTGCTTCCAATATTCCGTTATATTAAAATCTTTCAAACTCTGAGACACGAGTGCGTCTTGTAAGCGCTCTCATATGAGCAGAGCTTAGAATTGATTGGAACCCATCAAAGGATTTCCAGCTAGTTCCAACTCAAAGCGATATGCACGCATCTATTCAATTTATATTTCAAAGAACGATACACCGTGACAAAGAAATCAAGAGAAGACATGAATTCTAAATAATAAGGTATTTTAAAATATACTCCGGTCTTCAGAAATAATTAGGTCATAATTCAATTGGAATCTTAGACTATTGCTACGGGAGTATTTATTTATTAGACTTTCAATGCAACAACCTTACTCAAAACTCTTCAAAATATAAACATAGTGATCACAAACATACAAAAAATATGCAAAAACGAAATAGTAATTAGTTAATTGGAAGATGTCATTAAATACCGTTCGTTGTCAACTAATTTAACTTTTCAAAGAGTTCGCAGAACCAACGTTATACTTTCTGCAATCATTAAAAGTGTTCGTATTAACATTTTCATTAATAAATGTACCGTAGTAATTATAGAGACGTATCTAGACGTAGATAGATATTATGGATAGATATTTGTGGACGGCTTAAAATAATCGATATATTATGAAAAACAATTGACTTCGAAGCTTTGAATATTGAATGTGTCTGTAAAAACGGATGTGTGACTGGAAATATTCCCCACAGCGATAGAGCGCCGACGGCCGATGTTTAGTATTAAAGCTCCCTATTCAATCAGCCCGTTAGGAGCCTGTTTCTTTTTCCCCTGTGCAAATATGGGCTAACAGTTTGCAGTTTCCTCTCAAGCCGATTTGCGCCTCGCCGCTGTCAAAGCTCTCGTTTTTATGTGGTCGAAGCAAAGTGTTTGAAAACCTGACATTCTTTTGGCTGCCTGCGAGTACCATTATAGTAGAATACTTTATTCTTGAACGAAATAAGGTTGTATACAATAATAAAACTTAATAGAAGAACGAGAAAATTACTAAAATATTATGCTTTAAATGATAGTGTTCTCAAAACTACAATATCACATTGTGTTTAAGCAATTTAAATTATAAACATTCTGTGTACACATTTTTATTCTTCTTCCACTTCATGCCTTTTATTAAAACGTCTTCAAAACTTTATTACATTTTTGCATTTGTTTTATTTTAACGGCAACGAAATTATGAAACTCGTTAATGTGGCGAAGTACAAGAAAATATTATAAAAGACGAACATGTATTTAGTCCTATATTAATACCGTTTTGGGTATAATTCAATATTCCGTACGAAACCACTTTTTGGACCGTAAACGTTCAAATTAGTGGACCTTCAAAGTTCGAGAGCGACGATCTCCTTTTTACGAAATTTAGGAGCAATGGTGGCGAAATGTTTCGTTCACATTGTAACCGCTCTTTGCGGGTCAGGGTTTGATTGAATCACTTATCTTATTCCCGGAGTTCAAAAGTTCACCTACTTTTTCGTTGTCATTTTATGCTATAGCTTCGATTAGAAACTGTACGTATTAAATAATACATGATAAAATCCTTCTTTATTCGCTAAAAGCAACGCCATTTCGAAAGCTCGTTTTATTCAAATAATCGTAGGCGTGAGATTCGGATACAAGCACCCTTTATTTGTGTTATTATTTTAACATTTACATCCCACGTAATCCTTCCGTTAAAATCTGGTTGAGGCGCGGTAAAGAGGATGTCCGTTTCGGTTGTGCTTAGAACCGGCCCCTAACCGCAAGGGAATAGGTTAAAAGGGAATTATCTGTTCGTGTATGTATTGTTACGGCTCAAATCGATGACAATATCTGCCACTGTGTGCAGTTACATAAAGCTGAATGGTGAATAACTATTCAAAGTTCAAACAATATTAAATTAGTAATAATGAAAATGAGGATATAAAATATCGAAAGGTGTATTAATAAATTATGACCTGCATAAAAATAAGTTTAGAGTCTATTGCCAAGAGGCTGAACGTGGAGGTTAAGCTATAAAGCTTTAAACTTTCCCAAGCAGTAGATATAAAGATGATAGGTACGCGCTAGCAAGCGTTCAAGATTTATCGATATTCTGTAATTTACCGTTATAGGAGCGTCACGGTCTAGCGGGCCTAAGCCCGGGTACAAAACTAAAACATCAGGATGAGGGTGAAGCTGCTTTCCGAAGCGTGGGTAAATAAATTAGTGTTTGGTGGTGCAATGAAGCGCAGTGACATCAGCGCCGTCTCCGCGAGGGGTGGCTGAACAGCTGTTTACGTAACGCGAAGGGACGTTGCCTTCTGACGTCACCACCACTGAAAGCACGCGAGGCCAAACGCGAACGTACCTCTTTCCTTGAACATTCCGCGAATATTCTTACAAAAAATTGCTTTTAGGCTGAACATTAACTTTTAAAATGACTTAAATATTTATGTTTCTTACGGCATAATACAGATTTTTAAAGCAGGAATTCATGAAATAACTTGGAACAGTACAATTCTTATTGTTATTAAGAGCTGTAAGTTCGTCTTTTCAGGGCATTCTTGCATAGCAACAGACAATTCTACCGGTACCTGGTAGCTTAATTAAATAAACTTGTGAATGTTTTTGGAAGGGTCATTCTAATTATTTTGTTTGAACTGAGTAAATTATTATTTTACGCAAGGTTCATATTATGACAGATTGTTTTGTATGAGAACAATGAAATGTAAAACTGAGTTTTGCGCTAAAATTCGATATGATAGGTACTATTTTCGCTCTAAAGTACTATTCCTATCTTGTTTTGTGGGAATTCGTTTCAGTATTTCAAAATTTATTAGAAAAAACATACATACTTTAATTTCAAAAAACAATAATGCTTACGAAATAATAAGAAAGCAAAAGTAATAAACTTTTAATGTGAACTGCGAACTATAAATTTGATGTACACAATTAGAATAGAAAAGCAACAGAGAAACATCTAACACTTCGGGGAACGTATCATGAATTCAAATTGAAGTAGTTCTCCGGAAGGCTAGTTTACATTGCGTCAGTAACAAGAGCCACTAGACAACTGAGTAGAATAACTCCACAATATTCAAACAGGAAACATTAACGTTACTTTTTCCTTACACTAGTAGGAGCAAGTGACTTGCCTCAAATTTGACGCTAGTAACTCGTCTAATGTGAAGAGAGCTTTTAATATAATGAAACAGATTGTACTCGAGAAACAATTGAGTGTGTGTGCAGTGTGTGATGCGAGTAATTGAAGCGGAGGTGTGGAACGAAGCTACAGGAAATCAGTGGTTTCTCTGCCTTCCTAGAAATTCTATATACATCGTAAAGCATATATATGTATGTAGTTGGGGAATATTGTACAATGTAGATGTTATCAATAGGTCTGTCTGTATTGTAGTTAGTACTGATTTGAAGCAGTGACGGATACAGAGTCCTTACCAATATTGGATGCATGCTGTAGCTAGCTGTCTCTAGCTCTCTCTCTACATTTGGAGTTCTCTTTGTATGACTAGTTCAGTGATTTTGAATCAGTATAGGCTGAAGAGTAAGGTTCCAGATTTCAATCAAACTCGAGGGTTTCAGATACCTCGTACTCCAATCCCAGTAACGTATTCTGAAGCTTTCAAAATCTGAGTTATTGGAAATCTGTTGCTGGCTGTACCTATGTCAAAAGCTACTTCGTTACATGGTATCATAAAAGGTTGCTTCTGTACCCGACTGATATTTAAGAGTTACTTGTAACGGAACGCTTCAGGAAATGTCAACAAAAGTCAGCGCACACAACATTTTAGACACCCGTGCTCTTCGAAAGCGAGTGTCAGAAAAAAAAGAAAAATCGGCACGAAAATATTTGAACACTTCAATTTTATTTAGTTTTTAGTAAAAAGTTAGTTTTCTTGTAAGAGACTTACTGGACCTCGAATGATTGAATTATAATAATATGTACACAGTTTAATGGCAGTGTTAAATAAATCCTTTAAGAATTAAGTGTCGTTTTCGGGCATTTTCCGCGAAAGCCCTTAATGGCACCGCTTTCATTCTCAAATATCATTATAACTTTGAAACTACTGAACGGATTTTAATAAAACCGTAACGGGCGGCCTCTGAAATTTCTCCACGAGACAGACGGGCAATACTTTAAGATATGGACGACTAAATATCATTAATTCAAAAGTACAAATTATAAGTAAAACAATATCTAGGTTTTAATATTTTAGTGTAATAAACCATTAGTGTATTTTAAGTTACTGTAGTTCTTTTTCAAACAGTAAACGTTAAGATATTAAAAACAAGTAAACTATTATTCGTGAAATCTCCAGCAAAGGGTACAGAATTACCAGTCTTAGATGATAGGAATAGTAAAGGCTGACATAAAACGGACGTAAACACTAGAAGGTTAGCGTCTTTGTGCTAGTTTCATCAACACAGCCCCTTTAATGTTGGTTTTGTAAAGCGCAATAACCCGAAGCTAATTTACAAATACATAAATAACTAAGAACACAAACTGTTTGTAGGTGTTCCATTTTACACAGAATATTCATTAGCAGTATTGGTTGACACGTCTTAAGTACGAGCGACAGTCGTATTCCAAGGTTAATTGGTCTCTAAGTAATAGAACCGCGTCATTAATAAATCATGGCAATATTAAAATGCTTTAGCGGAACCCTATAGCAGGTATTAAGTTTTGCCGAGTGACTGCTCGGTAGCCGATACCACAGGGAATTAATTTACCACGAGTTCTCTTTTAATGTATTGAGCTTTTTAATTTTTACTCATAGAATCCATAAGGGAAAAGTTGACAAAAGTATTTTAAAGGCATACTCTGTGATTACCTACCGTTGATACAAATGAAAAGTGAGAAGTGAATTGTGAACAATGGCCACTACCTATAATTAAAATAATTGGAGTCAGAGTTGCTTACGTATTTTTACCCGACTGCCAAGGAAGGGTTATGTTTTTCGCGCGTATCTTGTATGTATGAGCATAATATTCTTTATTACCTCATTTCTTCGAAACGGCTTGATGGATTTCGACAATCAGGGCATCGTTGGATTCGTCTTAATTACCCAAGTGTTCTTAGATATGTGACGTCAAACAAAAACTAACATGGCGGCCGTGAGGCGCCGTAGATAGAAGTAAAAAAAAAAAAATATTTGCTACAATATGGGTATCAAATTAAAGAGCTCATCATGAGGATTCCAAAATGGTATATCACTGACATATAGAAAAAAAATACTATGTGCAATTGTTTCTTTATTATCCAAACTAAATACTCGTTTATTATCTTGGTATTGGAAGTAGTTCTCTCGTGTCGCGGGTGAAATCTTGAGAAACACATAGCCGTATTATAACTAACTAAAAAGTGTTAAATAAAAATAAATAAATTAAAAAAAATAAAAAACACTTTAAATAAAAACTGAAAAGTAAAAACAAGCTTAGTCTAAAAGTGTAGATAGCAATGCTATTACCACAAAAAATAATAATCTTATGCGAAACATAATTGAGTGTAACAGTCGGGACCCATTAAATAAACTAGACTAAAATCATTCAATATGGGTCCCGACTGTTACACTCAATTATGTTTCGCATAAGATTATTATTTTTTGTGGTAATAGCATTGCTATCTACACTTTTAGACTAAGCTTGTTTTTACTTTTCAGTTTTTATTTAAAGTGTTTTTTATGCAGTCGGGTTTTTTATTTTTTTTAATTTATTTATTTTTATTTATGTTCAGACTTCTGTGTCTGTTTGTCTCTTTGATATAATGAAAGTAGTGGTTTGAAATTATCAGACCAATCAATTTGTTTTACACGCCACACTAATTAATTGCCCAATTATATTATCGCATTGTAGTGACGGCTGTGATAATTACTCACTTAACCCAAAACGGTTATGACTGTCGAGTGTCGTTATACCTTTAACTGACACGATTTGAACGGACTAATTTACTAAAACTATTAATGCCAAAACACATTTTGAGCAATAATTTATACGTTCTGTTGTTTCTGCTGGGTTAGGTTAGTTTTTAGTGTTTGTAGTGGGGTAAGTGGGATAAGTTTTCGTATTTATTTGCTGAGCAGTGCGGCGAGGCGCGACGTGCTGGCGATAGTCGCCGAGGCAACGTCTGGAGCTGGCGCAGACGATGGCTTGCGTCTTTTGTTTGTCTGTGCATTGTGCTCAACAACAATCGAAACAGAAAGGAATTAGCAATAACCATCCTTCATTGTTCAAAAACAATAATTAAATCCGTAAATTAAGTCTCGTTATTGATACGAATTAGCGGAAACAACTGTTTTAATAAAATAATGAATTCTAACAAACTTCTGGGTATTTAAGTTTAGCGAGAATTTATGATTTCCACGTGTAATTCTCTTTGATTGACGGTTCTCCAATAAATCCAATTTTAATTAAAGTGAATTTGGTGCGTGTTGTGTGGAAAATATCGAAATATTGATTATTAGATTAGTCACGTTTTGGGCGCGTATTCCCGTCATAAACGGTTACTTGTCATGGGCAGTATCTATTGTGGCTACAGTAGCCACTGTCCCGGCCGGCTAGGAGTACGCGTGCTTTATTGCGGAAGTGAAATAAACTGTCAATGGCACGGCCAAGATGGCAAACAACTGTCCGGATATTACTACGATATAGTATCCAATAAATATTATACCGCTTTACAATGTTGTGTCCGACAACTCCCTATGAAGACGGATATTAAAAATGAATAAAAAGTTTATTTACTTACTAAATTTATAGAGAATTATTCTCTATAAATTCTAATATGAAAAATGACAAGACAAGATACAACCTATTGTTATATTGCAAAAACTGTTTTGTCTGTAGAAAAGGCGACAAAATTGTTCAGTTTATATCAAAATAGAGCAGCTTCTTTCCAATATAGATGAATTAGTAGTCTGTTAGAAGTTAGGCGAGAAAATTGAAGGAAGATTGTACTTTTAATAGAATGCTGAGAAAATTGATGTCCAGCTAGGGCCGTAAGTTATTTACCCGTAATTTGCATTATTCAACAACAGACATTAAAATTTTAATTACTTTTTCGATTGAATATTGAGTAAATACAAAGATTAACAGACTATGGTAGGTATACTCAGAACAAATAAACGAGACATCAACGAGTTTTAAATCAAAAATATTTTACGTTTTTCGAAAAGTTCTACCATGCGTGTTTTTTCAAATACACAATATCTTCCAATTAGGTTAAAAACAGTATGTTTTATTTTATTGAATCACTACTACATTTAACAATTCGTATTGCTTGTTTAATTAAAGCTTCCAAATAAAACAAACTCGAAAAATATCATAAAATGACATTTTGCTTTGTTGGGCACGCACAAAGGCCCAGCACACCGTGCCGTGTGTAAACACGTTGCTAATTATTATTTCTGTTACTTACTTTTTTGTATAACCAACAATGCGATGTGACACATAGGTACCATTGTTTGACACTCAGATATAAAGTGCCATCTTTACAAGACCACGATCCGAGGATCGATCTCAACTCCACTAAACCATTAGTGAAGTTCGTTCGTGTTTCATCGAACTAAGAGATATCGGGCAATTTCACCGGATTACTATGATTTGAGAACACGGATTATCTTGTCGTATACACAGTTATATAAATCTACACCACCTGAAAACGTCGCCGTACTTTCTACTAGCACGCGAGTTGCGTAACCAAACTTACGTAATCAATAAAGGTCTCATTACAATGAGGTCCTAGTTCTCGTAATGCTGACGCAGCACTTTACAACCTACTGCCTCGCGTTATTCATTTACAGTTATCGTAAACACAGAAATAAAGGAAGAACCTTGAACCTGACGAAATAAAACTAAAAAAATCCTTGATGAAAATTCAAAAGAAAATTCGAATATAAAACCACAAAACATGATCTTTACAACGCGTGAAATATAAATGATATTATCAAAGAATACGCTCGCTAGTTCTAGTTTAAATCTATTTATAGAACGAAATAGAAAAATTCGTGCCGGCGTAAAATGTATCTCATTTTCCGAACGACCTCACCTGGCTTTGTAGAGCAGTCCATAGCACACAGATAATAAAATCA
Source organism: Chrysodeixis includens (assembly GCA_941860345.1). Lineage (NCBI taxonomy): Eukaryota > Metazoa > Arthropoda > Insecta > Lepidoptera > Noctuidae > Chrysodeixis > Chrysodeixis includens. Next base: position 9,208,703 of record OW796090.1, read on the forward strand.
AAAATTTACAATTTGCCGGCGACGACCGCACATTGTTGAGGGTTTTAATGCTACGTTACTGGTAATACTTGCCTGTTACAAAGTAAGTGCCATTGATTTTAACGTTTGAATAACGGAAATGCATCAACAAGTATGCTTGCATCAAAATTAAAATTAATTATGGAGTATATTCATAAAGCTGACAAAATTATGAATCAATATTTTCCATGATCAGAATCGGAGAACAGTTTTCAAATACGAATTTGTTATTTCTGACTACAGTAGCAGTTATAAGCCGCTCCGTACGTCCATGGGACGGAATGGGCTCACTTGTTCCAAAACTCGGGCCGTCCCACAAATCATATTGTGTAGGCCGACTCTACTTACGTGGGGAACGGTAAACGACCCGGCCATTTCCGCTAAGGATAATTCGTCTTTAACGAATCCAAAAGAATGAAACATTGTGAAATTCTTTGGTGGAGTTCTAAGTAAAGAATACTCAGAATTTGAGGGCTTTGTTTATTTTGTAAGAAATGGTATTTTAAAACACCGACTTAAAAAAAATATATCAATATTAAAAAAGGTTGACAATAGAAGAGATGACTTAGATTTTAAGAGATGCTAGGTTCTGGTTGCCTTGTCATGTGTAAGATGTTAAAGAAACATAATCTTACAGATTCTAAACCACTATTGTCTGGACTTCAATCGTAATTTTTCTTTAAGAATACTAGATCCAGAAGAAGACGGATATAGAAGACGATCCAACAGTCAAACTATGACTATATAGTTTTGTTGGACTTTTTATATTTTCTACATGTAACTTGTGTCTTTTTTTTTAAATAAATAATAATAATAATAATAGATGGGTGTTAGAGATAGATCTAATTAAACATTAAAGCGATATTCTTGTCGAATAAAAGATGTTATAGGAAAAGCTAAAGTTTATGAAACGGATTTTAGCTTTATTACGTAACTTGGTTAGCTTACTCGCCATTCAGAGGTATTGTATTGTTTTATATAAAAAATAATGTTTTGAAACTGGACATTTCATGAAACGCAATTCTACATTTTTGGGAAAATGGAACACAATGAGACAATGAGGATACGGGGTTATGTTATTTTGTCTTTTTCGGCGACAAACGTATTTTTATACAAGCGAATCTTCAAGAGGTTAGTTCATTTGAATAGCCGTAAGTTTCCATAGCGCACGTATGACGCATAACACCTATTCGCTTCCTGCACAAATAGTGCACGGCGCGGCGCGTGCGGTGAATATTCTCATCAGAGCCAATAATACCTATTGGAGCGACCGCCGCACAATGTAATAACACCACGTTCATCAAATTGAAGGGATACTCAAAGGGGATATGCCAATGCAAATACCGAACAAGGTGCACGTTTATTTGGCAAAGTTTTCATAACCTGGATTTTCTTATATTACATTCACAGGACTTAAATTCGCTGACTCTCCCTCGCTGCTATTACAAATGTAAATTCAAGACTAAAAGTTTGTCATAAAAAACTGTGCCTGAATTTAAAGTATATTTACAAGAATTAAAACGCATTTAACTTCAGGCATCATTAATAACCATAATTATTCTGCCCAATATTTTGTACCATATTCGGATGAAATCGTAAATACACTAGAAGGAAAATCTAAATCTTGTCAAGTCGGTAACGTCGCTGGCATTCTTCCAAAACAAAGCTAAGAACTGGTTGTATATCTCTAGTGGAGAAGTTAATACAACAAAAGAACAAAGACCGAAAGACAAAGAGGAAAAGGTAAGAAGGGGATATAAAGGAGACCTTACGGTAAAGTTAGAAACAAAAGACGAAAGACCAAAAGAAAAGACAGGAAAGACTTGGGTGGGTTTGTTGTACTTACGGTTGAGTCCGAGGTCATGGTAGGTGATGATAGCAGGCTTGGAGCGGTAGCCCTGCACGGCCACGACGATGTCGCCGCGGTCGGTGCGCACACGCACCTCGGTGACTGCAGCCTCGCCGCTGAACCGACGGGCGTTCGGGAACTGAAGCTGGATGTTCTTCAATTCGATGTCGTCCATACTGTTGGAGAGATTGAACCTGTAGTACAGATATGACATGATATGATATGATGTTAGTGACTTAGAAAATATATTTTAATCTTACATCTAATATAATTATACCCAATCAAGTTCGGAAACAACAAGTTATTTTAAACTACTAGTAAAACGTTTCTGAAATTACAATAGGTTGCATATAGTTATGTGCTTACAGCTTTATAAAAAAACATATTCATTAAAGAACTTTGAACAAGAAAAATCTAATCTTTAACTATCCAAGTAATGTTGCTCCAGTTTTAAACTTAAGTATTACGTAAAGATAGAAAAATGGAATATTAAACTAATCTGCTACATCGCTAAGACTTATGCATACTTCAATGAACTTTTTTCAAGTCTTCATTTTCATCTCTATGCACTTTGCAGGCTAATCCTTTTTCTATTGCTACTTAGGTTCTTTTCTTTGAGTATAAAGTGTTTGCTACAAAGAAGGCGGGACGTGAGAGCTGCATTACCCAGTAATACCGCAGTTCGAACTACCAGTTACCCAGTAGTAACTTATTATAGGGGTCACCGCAGCACTATGACGACGAGTTCGTCAGAACCGACAATTGTCTTCAACCATTTCTAATGGGAACTACTTTCTGGGAAAACCTGTTAAAAGGCCTGTAACCTGAATGTCAAATGAGAACTGCGGATGTGTAAGTCAATAAATTTTTTTGCGAAAGATATGGCAATTTCGAATGCATTTTAAAGTATATTTTTTAAACTATTTAAACTAATAAAGTAATAAAAAGCATGTTAGATTTAATAACATCAACGAATATAAAACACACTGCCATTCAAAAGTTATAAAAAGAACAGTAATTAAAAACGATACGAGAAATTCACGGCGCAAAAATACTATTCCAATGTAATATTGCTGCGGAGAAATATCATTTTACATTCGTGTCTATTTAACTGTAAAATAAAGAACACAATTTGTAAGCCAGGAACTAGTAAACCGCACGCTTCCCGCATTTCCCGTAAAATGCATTTCCATTTCTTTAAATGCGAAAGCCGTACGTCGTTGAACAGTGGCCCAATTAATCGATTGTGTTACTAAAGCGGCGTTAAGTGTCAAACGATGTTAAAAGGTGCATCTTTTAACACACCAGCTTTCCCTACCGATTAGTCCTATTAGTCGCAAATTGAAGAGACAAATAACACGCCATTTATTAAGCTATGTTTTACTTTTATTTGGTAATGTATTATCTATATAATCTACTTTGTAGATTATTGGAAAAATAAGAGAGGAGAGAAACCATTAAGAGAGTGATAATGCGTTATCGATTACTGTTTTTATGTAGCTAGATATAGATAAACAAAATGCTGTCAAAACGTGATTAGATCAACGACCTTTAAAATAATACTGCGAACTACAATGGGGTTAAACGTCTTATATCTAATTTCATTATTATGTTGTAAGCTTTTAAGGCTGCACTGGAAAAATCCTTTGTTGTTTTTCAAGTACTGTGAACCAACGCTCAAAGGATATTGAATTAGTTCCTTTGCGAACACAGGATTCCAACAACTAGGGGTCGTGTTTGCAGGGAATTTACCCAAAACGCTGTCACAGCTATTGTGCTGGACGAAAACCCAAAGCAAAACGTTGTGGTTCGTCCAAACCAAACGCACAAACACTTGAATACCTATTGTAAGGGGACTGTAAAAGGGTTATTCCAAATGGGATATCAATATCAAACCTTACCTAGAAAACCGTATTTCTATATCAGCACTGTAATAATATGTAGCGTACAAACAATCGACGCACGTACCTAGGGAATTAGAGCTGGCTTTTAACATGATGAAAAGAATCGGTTATTTGCATGTTTAATAATTTAGAAGCTCTTTATTTACAGTTTATGTTGCTTAAGTAATTGTTTCGATATTTCAGAGAATAGATAAAAGACAGTTGCCTTTCGGTAGGTACTTTCGGTAGTTACAAATTACACGTAATAAATCTGTAAATCTAGAAACACTATTGTTAGCATCGACCCTGAGGCATACTCCAATGATTTGTTGCAAGATAAAATGCGTTAGCTGTCAACCTATTGAATTACTAATGTTGCGCTGTCGTGGAATTTTTTTGTCACACGTAAAATTGTGAATCGTGTGTTTTAGGGAGGTACCTACCTACCGAAGTGCGTCAGAAATATATTCCTATCCATACCTGAGCCTGTGTTGAGTACCCTAAACATATGATAAGCCGCTACATGATCGATCGCCGGGAATATTAAGGCACGTTAACAATGGTTTTATTAATAGCAATACTTTCTGGGGTAAAACCACTACGTCTCAAAGTAAGACTGCTGCAGTTGGTGAAGAACAAAACCATAAAAACTATTCAAACATATCAAAAGATTCCAGAAAAATTTCATCAACGAGTACATTGTTATCGAAATTAACGATTCGATGCCTCGACTACATTTACGATACTTTAGGTAAATATGTAGTTAGTAACGGCAGAAGTTAGCCGACCCCTATATTGTCAAGAAGAGTTATGATACGGCAAGTTATCCGTAGACCACTGGCGCTAGTTGTTCGAGCGTGTCTATACTTGCCCTTGGTCCGGTGATCCGATATATTAATCCTTTTCGTTCGCGTAAAGGAGCAGCGTCATGAATGTAGTATCCATAGTAGATACAACTTATTATATCGGATCAAAATTTTATGTTTTAGAATAGAATACATTTATTCATTTATTTGGTTTTTTTTTTGTAGTTTGTAATAACTGCAACGATAACTAGTCAAAACATTTGCCAATACTACTTTTGTACTTCTCATCTACTAACACGATAAGACTGTGGCAATTATATAACGCTTCGATTTTGTGCAACAATGATCATATAAATCGACTGTAAAACCGAAACACTTTTAGAAACGCTTCATCAGAGAATCCTCGGACATAAATTTTAATGAGAAACGTATGTGCAAATAATACTTCAGTACAGTGACTCTGAAACAAATACATTGAGAATTTACGACGTTGTGCGGACAATGAAACGGTCCAATTGGGTATAAAATAAAGCCTCTTCGGTTAATGTAACGTTTTATTAAGCTGAAAGTGGGTCTGTGCCGAGGGGCTAGACTTCCGTCTGTCAACGTCAGTGTTGTAACAAACTTGGAAATCGAGTTTTTAAAGTATCCCCGAGGAAACACTTCTATGAAACAGTCGGGAACAGGCAGCTGTTGTAGTGGTCTACAAAGCGCTGCGGTACTCTGCTAACCTCTCCACAACTCCTCAGATCTTGCAATAACTCTTTGTTTTCAGCAACTGTTTTATCCATGTGTCTTTAATTTCATCTTTATCACATGAATCGACTTTAGTATCCAACATGAACCTCGACTATAACCGAACATCAAAATCGATTAACCGTAAAAATACCGTACTCTTATAGTTCGGCAGGAGCAGACGGTGGCACTCATCAATCGAATCAGTCATGAATAAATCGATCTAAAATTACGTTGTGGGCCAGTATCCGAACCACTTTTAAAAACTCGTTCATTTCTGATCTAATATCGATAATAGTTTGTGTCTAACCAAACTATTGGAACTATCGTTTGGCGTTGCAACCACAACTGATGAAGCGCGCTCTCGGTGTACCAAACAATCAAAATCCGATACAAACGAGTGACTAGATGTTGACTTAGCCCTCGAAAGCCAACAGAACTGTTCACTATTACATTTCTGCAGTTAATAACTTAAAGTTTCGAAATAAACGTCCGAAGTTTATCTTAGACGAAACAAGTCATAATATTGGTAAGTATATCTTAACTAAATTGGAAACTGCAGCAATTAATTTTGAAATTACGTAAGAAATTTAATGCCCAAATTATTTATTTCGATTCTAAATTATGTATGTTTTTTTTAAGACAATACTAAGGAGAAGATCCTATGATTTCTTCTGTTCAATAACTCGTACTAAACGGATGTAGGCAGAAGCACTTCGTTCAGTATTTTTTATGGTCGAGTGCGACGAATATCCATTTTGATAAAGGTTATGACAGGGAACTTACAAGTTGCCACGAAATATTACAGCAGAACAAATAATAAGGTACGAGGACTCAGTATGTTTCTTACATTGTTTTTTCATATTACATAAACGTTTATTTATAAACCTTAACTCGCGAACAAGATTATTTACTTAGTCTATACGTGACAATAGGTAGGTAATCTTTAAGTAATCTTCAGTCTCGTATACGTGGGATTACAATTTGCAGATCAAAAATAAGCCTACGTAAGTAATGTAAATAAATGATAAAGGTACGTAAAATAACTTACATAATCCTTTTCCAACCTTATTCTGTATTCAAGACCTGTTGTTCCGTACTTAAAGGCTCTAGCATCTACAGACATTGGGCATACGAAGTGACCTGATTCGTTCTTTCTCCAAGATGGATTCGAAATGCAGCGAGTAATAAATCAAATCTAAGGAGCTAGAGCTCAGCAATCAAGGAAGAATAACCCGTAAGACAGCTTAAGTGGAAAACAATTATGTTCAATATCGAGATATTGACGGCGGTATCCCCGGATTAGTCCAGTTCGTGGTGATCTATTTCAATCGAGCCATGCAATCCGATTCCGATTATTGGGGACCGCCAGTCGAAAGTAATAAGTGTTGGACCTCTATAAGACTAAAATCGATTTCTATGTAAAATCTTTCTGCGTAAACTAATTCCGAAGTTGGTCCACAACTATTTATCTTCTCCAGAGTTTCAAATATTTGTGTTGGGGTTCAAGATTTTTTCATGAAATATTTTATCATGTTGAAACAATATGAAGACCTCATGTGGAAACAAAATCAATTAGGAAAAAGGGTAAATTAATGACGTATACTTTGTTTTAGCAATTTAAATACAATGAAAGCCGATTCTAGAATAACCAATTCATTACGGATGTATTTATTTCCTTATACATATTTAATCCTTGGAATCTATCAATATACGGGGATACGAGATGGAATAAGCCTGGCCAAAAGGTCCGCTTCGGCCTTTCCATAACATTAACCATTACAGCTGAGCCTTAAATAATGAACGGGGGCTAAGTTTTTGACTGTAACAATACTTAGTTTGATCGAGGAATTGTACCCATAGCTGGATCTCATAAATACGCCAAACAACGAGGTGCTCCATATTTACTTAATTAATTAAAACAGAACGATGGCGTTGTCATAACTTTGCACAAAGTTCAAGTAATACGAACTTAGTACAATACGTTAATAATTATTTGTTTATAACTTCTTGCTGATATCTGAACATCACCCTTTAATTCAAAGTTAAGTTGGAATCTGAAAATAAATTCGCGTAAACATTCGTAGCTGTTAAATCAAGTGAATGTCTATTCTATTCATTAATAATCTGACTAGCGAAATTCAATGTCGGTAACTATTGAGAGTAACTTGCTAAATTTAGTTATCTGGCTTTTTAATTCGATTAGTTTGAAGGAAGTATAGCGGCGATGTCCCTTGCCGTACCTTTGTACCAAGTCACGAACAGTGGAGGTCGAGGCCAGAGTCTTCAAAAGTATACCAACCTGCTTAGTATCGGCACTTATAACAGACATGTTGAACTCAGGAAACATTGAGTTACGATAACCAAGCGCGCTCGTACATGGGCTGTTCCTAGATCCCGGTTTCACGTCGGTTCGACCAGCGCGAGGGTGTTTTCAATTACAGCATCCTAACTACGATACGTCAAGGATCTTCATAAGGGTTTAGAGGCGCGTTAAAAGCGAAAGTAAGAAACATCCGTTTAGAAATAAGGTCGAGACATAGGATTCGGCTGGAGCCTTACCCAGGCGCTGCCCTCCCCTCGCCGCGCGAGGGGGGTACCGAATCGACCGGGCTTCTTGGCAAGGGGCCAGGACGAGAGGTCGGGGACAACAGCGCCACTTTCAATTTGAGAACGACTACACCAGGCACGACCAACGCGACCCACCTTATCGCTTTTTACTAATTATGTTGCTGGGGCTGTTAATCAACACTCTAATTCCTTGCAACGTCCAGAAACTACCGCTAATGAATCACAAAGTTCATCGAACCCTTCAGTTATGTTCTTTTTACGCTAAACACTCGAATAAACCAGTAACTAGAGCAGTTACACTTTAGCCCGTAGTAAATTTGTCTTGGGAGATAGCAACTACATCGACATACTACACGTAGGTATGTGGGAAGCGTTGAAAGAATCGTGTTCTCTTATTTTATATTCAGCTCAGCGTCGTAAAGTCAAAGGTAACATCCACGTGAGGTGACAATAGGTACATTAAGGACGACCCAGTTTCGGAAATTAATAACACCATAACTTACGAGCGTCGAGTTTCTGCCGTCCTTTTTTAACTGGGATTAATAAAGCTTTTCGTAAACTGATTGTTTGTAACAGTAAAGTTAATCCATTAAAAAGGATTTATATTTGACGATCGAGTCAATAGTCAACAACATTTCGCGAATTGAAGTTTCGTTGTACTACTGTTTGAAAAATTACATAATCGGCAACTTAAACTCCGTAACAGTGCAAATGAAGGAACAAAATTATATCTTTGAGGGAAAGAGAAGCTTTATAAATGTGTAAGATAAGATGCATGAACCTTTACCCTTTAGCTACACGAATGTGCTAAAAATATTTCAAAATAATTTGCAACGTCGCTAACAAGAATGTTCCTAGAGAATTACAGCCACGCTAACAAGCAGAGACTCTTGTAATAAAATAGCATTGTCTATCTGATCGCTAAAACAACCCATTATGCAAAATAAGTTCGCTGAAGCATGTCATGTTCACTCTATATACATGGTGTTCAATAACAGAAATAGCACTAACCTTGCTTGTAATTTAAAATTGATTCTTTATGAAAGCCCCTCGTAAATTATGGAGGTGCAGTGTAATTTCCATGACATTGTATTCTTGGAAGTGACAGTTTCACTTCAGCCTTTACCATCACATTGACATGAGCCATCAAAGAAAATTATGTAGAAACCGTTTGTTTGTATATCTATTTTCTACCGATAACAAAGTGCAATTTGCCTTATTGCGACTTGAAAGCTGGAAGTGGATAAATTACCCTGTAATTTTATGGTTTTCAAAGACATAATGGATGATTGATTAAGTATTTACTTTTACAAATTAAAATGGGACATAATAGGTTTTATATTTTATATCGACATTTTATTAAAATAGTAACATACATTCTAATAACAATAGCTATTCAGATACGTCCTTTAACTAGAATTGAACCCACACAAAGGCGTAGTCGGATCGATGGACTACTAAGATACCGTGAGTTATTGTTTTAAATAATATGTCGCTATATCTATCGCGGCTTACAAAAAACCTACTTATACTATTCAAAGGCAAATGTGGTGTGTTAATTGGATTCACGTTTAAGGGACTAATTAAATTTACTTTTACTACCATTTGTTTGTCCATGGTGTAATATTTATCGTAAAAGATTGAAGTTAGTTCGAAATCATACATACTTATTTCATTGTGTAATATGTATTATCTTTTTCATAATACATTACTCCCCTATGTCACTTTGCGCCATTCAACACACTGTAACTTCTAATAATATGTTGAGAACAAACACACTTTTAAGTCAGGCATTACAAACTTACATTGAATTGAAAAACAAAGCGAATGCGCAATTAATATTCTTGGCTGTAGACTGTCGACTTCCATCGATCCGATAATAGGTTTCCATCATAACCGAGTATAATTAGTAACGTAATAGTTCGCAGCTGTACGTATACCAGCTATGTTAACTTCCGAAGGGCCGCAAACCAAGTAACCAGAGAATCTCGCGCTGATCGCAGCCGGAAATTGTGCCTCATGCCTGTCAAGCCAAAATATTTACCAACCGAGAATTCAGGTGTGGTGTGAATATTCGACTTGTGGCGAATTGGGAACATTGCCGGGACGAGCACGGACATTGAAATAGATACCTTCGATTTACTCAACTTTCGGATTATTTAGTATTTATGATCTTAAACACGATGGCTTTATCACCTCACCATATATCTGTATGAATGGACTAAAGCATCCATGGAGATGTAACAGAATGATTCTCTCAACTTTTCATCCTTGTTAGCGAACTTTAACAAATATAACATTTTTACTCGGCTGCCACAATTCATAACTCGTCAAAAACTTCGTGGTTAGAAAGTTTTCTTAGCGATCTTGTTATTGACATCTTTACTAGCAAATATATTCCGATATCCTGTATTTGTGCACACGTGTGAATATTCTCAAACTCTTGTATAAACATTATGTCACGTTTCTCTTTAACCAAGGTTCTCTCAGCGGCAATTTTTCTGAATCTATGTTGCGGGATCTTTGCCATGGCATTGAAAATTTCATCAAGCTACGATAAATATTTGTTCTGATCTAGGAGAAAATTTTGTTTAAAGTTGAAAAAAAGTGCGTGATATAAAAGGCCGGTAGACCGCGGAGTTTGTTAAACAAAATGGTGACAATGCCCTAAACCTGCCTAGTCATCCAACGCCGACCGCTTTATAAACGTATAAATATTCTTTAAAAAATTGAGCATATATTTAACTTGTAACAAATACTGTCAAAATCACGAACGCATACCGGGTAAACTCTTTTAGCGGTTACAAATCAATACTACTTGGAACACTAATAACAAATCCGCACAGTACGGTCACTTCTGACCACGAGTATAATTTCAATACTTAAAACTTTAACAGGCAGAGTTCACAAGTACAATTATAAAGCTAGTATTCCAGTAGTCGTCAAGTCTACCCTTCGAAGTGCCAAGTACACGTGCAGCTATTATGCTATGAATTATTTCTACCATAACGAGGTTCAAATTGCTCATAACTGTTCCAATTGGAAAGTCAGTTATGTTGTTTGCAGTTCATTATTTGTCGTCCATTTTGTAATTTGAAATTCTTGTGATTTTGTCATAGAATATGCATGCAGTCTTTAGCTGTAATTTGTAGACAGTGCTATTAAAGCTTTTACGTATTTGAATAATAAGTGGTACTATTATTTTTTCATATATGTACCCTAACGGCATTGGATTCGCGAATCAATGTTTGTTCGAGATTTACACCAGAAACGTATTTACATTAGAAAGACAATGTGACAAGCGAAATAAAAATACTCACACGAGGATATTCCTTTGAGAGGCGACCTTCACTTGTTTTACTTCTCGAGAATTCCTTCTATATTAATAATTGAACTGTCTTAGCAGTTAGGGAATGTATCGTGACACGTCAACTGTCTAAAATACTCTAAATCATTTATGAGTTCACAATAAAAGTAATTCCGCGTTAAATTAAAAAAAAGTATCTCGTATTGTGAGTTAAATGTATGTACTTATACTGAACGCGAACTACTAGTCAATGTGTCTAAGCGTCAAACCAGTTTGTAAAGTTTAAAATAACGCTCGTAATTTGAATATTAAAATATCAAGGACAGAATTCTGCTAGAGTAAGTTTACAAACTTGCGTATTTTTAAGAGAAATATTAAAAGAACTGAATGAGTTCTTAAAAGTTTACTGCCTTGTAGGCGTAAACGAGACTGGGTTCGAATAAACTAACTTTGCTCTTCAAAAGTAGTAAAAATTACTCATCAGCCTTTTCTACAAACCAATCTCTCAACTAAAAACTTTTACCGATTCATAATGGTAGCAAAACTAAAGATTACGTCACTAAGTATGACGTCACTAGAATAAGGACAAAGAGTACGTTAACACCATTGTCCATGTTGTCAGGTATCTTCTTACCCTTTATTATCTAATTATAGACTTTCCTATTGTATCAAGAAGAAATGTGTCTGTGTTAAAACAAAACCTATTTTTCTATATACATTTTGTCTCTTGAACCACATTACGAACGACATAAATTTATAGTGTAGGAAAGGACTCAGCGAAGGTATTAAATGTAGAAAGTCACAAAGTATTGAAAATAAAAGTAAAAGAGTATAAGTTCCTGCAGTAAGTGCCCACAATACCTGACTACTTAAGACTCTTATTTCGATTTTCTTTCATACTGAACAAGCTTAGTTACTTTTACAAAGCATTTATAACATTCGATAACGTCGCATCGGTACTTGAGGTATTATAAAACCCTCTCGAAGTTTCATGACTTTTCAATGAGCCTTGTAGCTTTCTTCTAAGAGAATTGAGTTTAATGCCTTGCCTAGTAGGAAACTTTAAGTTTAAATATTCTAGGCTTTAATGGCGGCTTTGAAATACTGAATAGGTAATCACGAACGTGCTTATTACCTACATATGGGTAATAATCTGAGGCAACACAGAAAATGTTAAAATCCTGTTCATAATTAATTAAATCTGCCTTCATGGCGGTTGTTGCATAAAGCTTAAACGTTTTCCCACTTAATGTTCGGCTGAGAGCTTCGCCGACAACCCGCTTTTCTCCTACTATTTAAAAGATTATTTACTTCTCGTAAAGTTTTCTTTGAATACGATTGTTTTTGAAGGCTTTTTACTGTTTTTTTTTTTTATCTGGTATATGTCGGATTGTTAACACATTAGAATAGATCAACATGCAATAATCGGATAACTCGTTTGAACATTACAGTCTAAACTTAATTCGCATCGCGTCCGGTCGCATGAAGCCGCACAAAGCGGACGTATATCCCACTACTCATCAGCGTACACATTCACTATTTTCAAGTGTCGTAATGTTGCATACAAGCGTCGTAGTAAGCAAACTCTAACACGATTAGTGACTTACTGTTTAAGCTGTCGCTTCGCGCAGTTCATTACAGCCAGTCAATATGTGAATCTAAAATGTTATTTCAAAACCGGTGGGATTTTCCTTGAACGCAAATTGCGTTGTTACTAGTTGGCAATCAAACTTTTTTTCATATCTGGAAGTAGCTTACGATGTGGAAGTAACTCTAGCTATATTATACTTACGCTGTATATAATAATAAAACAATTTATTTGGCTTCAAACCGATGAGTAGGTACCTAGCCCATAGAATAGTACTTGTTTTATTATAATTAAGAGAGAACGTGTTTTCTTCTTCGAATTAAATACTTATCTAATTGTTTATTTTTCACTTTTAAGTATATTCTGCGTTTTAAATTTCATTTCATGTTTTAACTTTTTATCTTAGCAAATTCTTTTTTGTAGGCGTTTTCTTTTTTATTTAAAAAATATTTTTTTTTTAGTGGTTTAATAGAAAAAGGTACATAAGATAGACTATCTAAGGTGGTATATGATGAGGAGGTCTTCCTTACACGCATCTCGTATGAGAAAGCGTCGAGCAGAGGAGTCTCAAAGAGTGACCGTCTGAAGCGCACTAAAGAAAGAAATAGAGCAATTCGTCTCGAAGAGTCTTACAATGGCCGTAAAAAGACTACCTCAAATGCGCAGTTATGTAAAAAAAAATTGGCAATAGAACGACGCGAACATCGGTTGTCTCTTTTACTTTACGGGCTGTCAAACGAGTCAGCTGAGCAGCTGTTCAGATTTGCCTACCTACTAGTCGCCTCGTTTTAGTCTTTATCACTAACAGTATGTTTATCCAGTCACCGAGCCCTTTTCAATAAGTCCGAACATGATATGTCTGTTGTTATTTGTCAAGGAGTTAGGTTCTCTGCAGACTATCCAGGCTGCAGTATCAGGTCATAACATGATGATCATAAGACCAAATGTTGCAAATACCCTTTCAAACATCAAAACAATTTACTAAAACAGTCCTTGCCTGTTTAAGTAACTGGTTGCTTTTAAGGAGTTTTACCTTCCATCATCAGCAAAGCCACCTCAAATGGTGATTACTATACGTAAATACACAAGATACTTCATAAAATATGCGAAGAACGATAAGTGAGCCTATAAAATTTGAGGGTTGCCCTCGATTTCTCTGGGATCCCATCATCAGATCTAAACCAAATTGAAATGGGACTACACTGAAAGTACCACCTTTCAAATAAAAAAAGAACTTCTCAAATCGGTCTATAACTGCCGGAAATATGGATTAACATAAATAAAAAAAATACGGTCGAATTGAGAACCTCCTCCTTTTTTTGTAGTCGGTTAAAAAATGTGTAAAAGAATCATGATACGTGGTAAGTCTAGCATTGCAGGAGTCGGCTTTTACGGTAAGTACACCACACAATGGAGTATTTTACAACAGAAGAATTGCATTAACTTAATTAAGAAACAATACGTTTCTGTTTCACTGTAGCGCAAGACGTTTACGGCGAACTAATGGATCAGGACTGGGGAGCCTACTCGGGGCGGCTCACTCAAGGAAATAAACACGCTTTCCAATATCACGACCACCATAGAACTGTATACGGTTTGTTTAGGCTAGGTCTAAACATACTATAGACGCCGATGGAGATCGGGAAACATCATATAACTTTAATACGTAATATGAGATTAATATTAGCTGTAAGAAGTTAAAAGTCTTAGTAGCCAAGTAACTCGCTCGTGAGCACCAAGTACCTACAAAGTGGATAGGCGAACCGTCGAAACGGACAACGCCAGAAAATAACCTACCTACATAATAATGAAATCGTTCCGTAAAGGACCTTTTAAACAGAACAAAGAACGGAAAGTTTTTAATGTTACACAAACAATCTTGACTAAAAATAGATAAGACGAAAATAAGAACTTTAACCGTTTTGTAACTTTCTTGTTATTTTTAATGTCAATGGTCGTCCAGCTTTCGTAATTGAAGTTCTGCTTCTAGAGTGTAATACCGCACGTTTACAATCATTATAATTATACACTTTCTAATGAAAAGGGTAAATAAAAAATGAAAATGTACAACAAAACACATTGCTGTTTGATTAAATATTTTATTCAGGAAATAAATTTGTTTAATGCCAAACATATATTCAACAAACAATTTAAAGTATAGACAATAATGTGGATTGACTTATATGATGATTAAGTAAATAATAGTCGACAGCTGCGACTTGTGCGAACTTTATAACTCCATCAAACAAATCTGCTTCGATACTTTTTCGAATGAAGCTTTCGTTTATTTTTAGCCTTTAGTGAAAATTCGGAATTAAGGTTAATATTTATTTCCAAATAAATCAAAATTAACACGTCTATTTTTAAAATAAGTATTATATGTATAAATAGGCATAAGCTATTTAAACTGTTCCATCATAAAATCAGCAGATGTTTTCGTAGTTCTTCTTTCTAATGCCATTTCTTGATGAGTAGGTTCGTCTATGTCCGTACAGAAATACTTCTTTTTCTTCGTTTCTTGTCGATAAAGGCCAATTAACAGTAAATTCCTCGTCTTATAGTACTGAAGTGATTTCCGAGAAACTTTTCAAACCTTTTTTGATGTGGTGAAAAGAAAACTATGATGTAAAAAATCCGTCCACCAATTAATTGACACCGCGTAAAATAATTATTGTTTTAATAAGGTTTTGCTCGTGCAGAAAGATCTATATTTGCATTGTTACGACAATAACCCGATGCAGGTGTGAGAAAAAAACGTGAAGTCATTCAAGTGAATGTAATGCCCAAAAAAGTCCACAAGCTTATCAATAAGTGTCAAAAAACGCGAAATAAAATAGTATCAAACTAATATTAATATTATTACAGACTTCAAATGAAGATATTTGGTGTATCAGACCGTCGATATTTCTAAAAGATCGTTGACAGAATCGCTTAAATGTAGCAAAATGACAGTCAAAGTTGCGTGTTTCAGCAAAAAGTATTGTCAATTTCATACATTGACGCGATTCGTTAGCGTTAGCTTTTGTTAACGTCGCTTAGGTGACAATACTACGCAAGTTAAATTTGATTTTAGGGAACATACAATCAATATTGTTATATATTTTTTGTATATCTTTAAAATACTTTTAGACGCATTTCCTGCAATAGATATCATTTGAAAAGAGTCACTGTGATTGGATATTTTAGATATTTTTTTTATTCTATTCGATGCTAGCCGAGAAAAACGAAATGAAAATTTAAACCGTCACATGACCAGTTTACGACTTACGCGTTACTGTTCCCTAAGCGCCGAAATGCAAGTTGGCAAAGGGCCTGATGATGTGCTTACCTGAGGAGGGCGGTCTCTTCAGCGTTCATGGGCATCTCGACTGGCTGCTTGCCGCGATCTTCAGGGGATCCTCTGCAATAATGGACTGAATGTAGCGAAATGTATGACAACTGACTTCAAAGTAGGTATGAATGACATATTATTGAGGGAGTAAATAGCTAGAAAAACGATGTACCTAAGTTCATAACTAGTGTTTATCCCCCATGAAAAATAATAACTATTTTATATCGATTTATTACTATTTTCTTTCGCATATATATTTCATTTAATTTTGTAACTACTAGCTTTTTAAAATTGGTACGTCGAAATTGTAGTAAATGATACCGGGAATTACTAAACATCGAACAATTAAAATCAATCACGTTTAATTAACTTCCAATTAAATACGTCAGTAATAAATATAGCTTTGACGTACATTTTATTTGAGTTTCAGTGTTAGGTAATAGCGACGAATTAGGGGTAGGCGCTATTGTAACGCCCTCACGGTTTACTGTAACGGACCAATTTTATCCGCCGTCGATAAAACTAAAACCTATTCCGCCTGTTTGTAAAAGGATAGTACCAAAATATAACCGAATCTAAGATAATGATAAATTACGCGGAGTCTTTAGTTAAAGTTTAATTTGATCAATTTTAAACGAATAATTGCACATATGTATCCATATTGTTGAACCTATGCAATATTAGGTTGCAAAATATTTAGATATAGATATTTTAACCACGAAAACTTTAGGTACCTAAATATTACAGATAATATAAAGACGAAACCTGGGATTGCCGCCGTCGGAATTATTAGGTAATTGACCGCCACGTAAATCGGTCCGTCTCATAGTTTATTCAGAAACATGTAGGTTGTTGAACCACGGCCAGTCGGCAAGTCACGTGAAGTCGTTCATTAAGAAATCCTTCAGCACTAGATAATTTAAACGTTTATATTACGTAATGAGAACGCGAAAGCATTTCCCCTTAATGGCATAACTTTAACGCCACAAGCAACGCGGTACTACTCCTTACTACCTACATGGCGCTTTAAAAAGTTGTTTTAAAATATCTTTGAGTTTCGCTCACTTGTTATTCTCATAGATCCCCTAGGCCTTCATACAGAAGTACCTAGAATAATAGATGACTGCGGTTGAGCATCTAACTAACACCCAAGGCCGGTACTCGATGACGTAAAAGCAGCAAATCGCCGCGGATACGTATTACTTCTAAGGAATCACTGGATGCAATTTTCGCAAACTATTTCTTTTTAAATTACTCATTTTAAGGCCGAATAGACTAAATAGATGTTTAGTAAGAGGGATAGAATGATCTGTTTCTTTCTATATAACATGTTTGAACAAAAGTGTTTAATTTCAAAACTAAAAATTTCAAGTACCTACATTTTTTAAATTATTTTGTACTTGTAAATTCGTTACAATTTGAATTAATATGCTTTTCCTTTTTGGTTCCTAATACACTTTTCAATTTGTGATATTTAAAAGAACCATATAAAAAAAATATTTCTTTATCTAAAATTACCCTTTCGGATTAGGAAAAACATAGACCCCGGTTAGATTCATCGTTTGCTTCTAGCTATATTATTATTATTATCAAATGTGTTTTAATGTATGTATTTGTAATTTTACTCTATGCTAAATAATATATTTGCTTGACTGTTAGTAATATACATTATTGCATTAAAATAAAGTAAATTAAAATCTAATATAGTGCAATAGAAAAAATGTATGAGATTTTTACGTCAGAACAAAGAAAGTTTTAAAATAATAATGAATGATCCAACATTTAATACAGTTAAAGCTTATGAGGGTCAAGCACTGAATACTTACTGCAAGAACTTGTAAGGTGTGCTATAGCCAGAAGAACAATCATAATAACTCAACTTCTTTGGGGATTGGTCTTGGTAGGGGGAAAAGAAAGCATCTTTTGTCAAACTCTGGTCCATGCCAACTTAACAAAAAGAGAAAAAATCAAACATTATTGTCGCAAATAAAATGTATCATGCTAGAAAAAGCATGCTGCCTGTCACAAAAAGCAAAAAAAAAAAACAAAAATAATAATTGCAGTTGCACTTTCGTAAATTCAAAAGTAGTTGTGCCGAACTTTATGGCTTAGAAGTTACGTGAACTGTTAACTTACGAAATAATTTTATTGCAATAACTAATAAAAAGTTGTGTTTATTTAAAAAAAAAAATTGCTTACCAAGTTGATACTGCAGGCAGGTAGGTAGGTTGATACTCGAGTAGTAGCCGTTTAAGTCCGTAGAAGTCGCGCACTCGGTCAGTCACAGAACCGGCGGTGTAGCTAAAGGCCGACAACTGTTTGCCAGTCTGGATCCACTCGGTTACTTCAACTACCAGATGTAGCTCACTTCGTGCCGTACTGAAAGCGCATGCGTATGTGGATAC
Source organism: Chrysodeixis includens (assembly GCA_941860345.1). Classification (NCBI taxonomy): domain Eukaryota; kingdom Metazoa; phylum Arthropoda; class Insecta; order Lepidoptera; family Noctuidae; genus Chrysodeixis; species Chrysodeixis includens. Next base: position 9,227,196 of record OW796090.1, read on the forward strand.
GTCAATTATTCAATTTAAGACCCGGGAAATTAAAATTCTTTCGGTAATATAAATGAATTTAAATGCTCCTTACCGAATTAGACACAATTTTGAAAGACTAAGCTTAATGATATAGGTACTCGATGTAATAATAGCACCACATAAAAACGGTAACTTACTTAATAACACCGACAGTTATACTTCATACAGTTATTTTAAATCAAAGATAAGTTTAAGAAGATTATTTACTTACCTACCTAGCAGAAAATTAAGTATCAAATAATTAACGTTAAACAAATGTCAAATCTATTTACCTTGGACTTCAAGTCTTTTAGGCTTATTAGACAAAACTCATTTAAAATAATTGTTGTTTTCAATTGGCTCCCATTTAATTATTAAAAACTGTTGAACACAACTTTGAAATGATGAAGTGAGTTATTGTACTATTTTTTACTAGTTCAAGTAGATGATTTTTTTATTAAGTTTTTACATTAGAAAAAAGTTGGGCAGTCATTACAATAAGTACGAGTCGGCAAACGCCATCTACATGGAGGCAAGAAGAAAATAAACAGCGGTAGTAACGCCATCTAGGTTAATGCTGTACAGTGCAGCACTTACGGGGTACTGTATTCACTTACAACTTGTTTTGATACTAGTAGAAGCCACGAGATGTCGTGTTTGAATCTTGAAATCTTATAGCGAGATAAATAAAAAAAACCATACGGTTTTAGTTAGAACAATAAAAAAGTATGCCGATTGTTTTTTTACCGACTTCAAAAAAAGGAGGAGGTTCTCAATTCGACCGTATTTTTTTTATGTATGTCAATCCATATTTCCGGCAGTTATAGACCGATTTGAGAAATTCTTTTTGTGTTTGAAAGAGTACAATATCAGTGTGGTCCCATTTCAATTTGGTCCAGATCTGATGATGGGATCCCAGAGAAATCGAGGGCAACCCTCAAATTTTATAGGCTCGCTTATCGTGTTTTTCATATTTTATAAAGTATCTTGTGTATTTACGTATAGTAATCACCATTTGAGGTGGCTGTGCTGATGATAGAAGGTACAACTCCTTAAAAGTAACCAGTTACTTAAACACGCAAGGACTGTTTTAGTAAAAAGTGCAGCCTGGATAGTCTGCAGAGTACCTAACTCCTTGACAACTAACAACAGACATATCGTGTTCGGGCTTATTGAAAAGGGCTCGATGACTGGATAAACGTACTGTTAGTGACAAAGACTAAGACGAGGCGACTAGTACAATTTCAGTTGTGCCTACCGCACATCTGAAATTGTCAAATAACGATCTAAGTGTCGCCAGAATTGAGATTTCTCAATCTCTGCATGGCAAGACTTTTCGAGACGAATTCCTCTATTTCTTTCTTTATTGCGCTTCAGACGGTCATTCTTATTCACTTCCGTGTGGTGTCCGGATATAAAGAATAGCACCACCCCATATCCTCCACTGGGTGTCGTAAAAGGCGACTAATGGACCTTAAGACCCAGTGCACTGTACCAAGCACCTTGGGTCACCCGAATGGTGACGGGTAAACAACCAACAATCGCATTCCCAAAGAGGGTTAGTGTCAGGCAGGCGGCCGACTATAAAACCATAGCCAAATCTATTAGCAACATGTTGAGAAAAAAAAAAACATGTTGCGCCGACCCCAAGTAAAATGGGATAAGGGCAGGAAGATGATGAGACGGTCATTCTTATTACTTTCAGACTCCTCTGCTCGACGCTTTCTCATACGAGATGCGTGTAAGGAAGGCCTCCCCATCATATACCACCTTAGATACTCTATCTTATGTACATTTTTCTATTAAACCACCGACTTCAAACCGATGAGTAGGTACCTAGCCCATACTAGTACTTGATTGATTAAAATTAAGAGGGAACGTGTTTTCTTCTTCGAATTAAATACTTATCTAATTTAATTGTTTATTTTTAATTCTGCGTTTTGAATGTCATTTAATGCTTTAACATTTTATCTTAGCGTATTTTTTTTTAAGGCGGTTTCGTTTTTATTTTAAAAATAATTTATTTTTGTTTAGAACTGTTATTTCAGTTTGAGTTGGCCGGTATCCCCAAAATCGCTTTTCTCTTAAGATCACATAGGACGGTCACATAGGTATCATAGATAATAATAATTGATGTTTGCATATTGGCAGGTCAGATTGGACTAGCACAATCCACTAAATGCCAATCCACGTCATCGTTAATCGTATAAAATGTGAGAGTAATTCCATTACGATGCCATTACTGTTGCTCATTGACGTGGAATTACCATAAAATGCGAAAATCAGGGACTGCTGTCGAAATAGAGATATCCCTCTACGCGTTATTGGCATTTCACGGATTTCAATTAATTAATTGCTAAAATCCAATACATTTCATAAAATGAGTAACTAGTTGGTTTGGACAGCAACGATAATTATAATCGAATCAGATTTACGAACCGTATTTTTTTTTGTACGATCTTTCAGAATACTTCTGGTGTATATTGCTTATTTGTAGTTCTATTCCAATACTATGTAATAGTATTTCATTGCTTCGGGAGCCTCGTGAATCCGACGATGTTCATGGGCAATTCTTGACCTAGAAATGTTACGTGATAGAATCTCTTTAGGCAGGCCAAATAGCTCTGGCTTCAACTGGAAATTAACCTCAAAACACTTAAATATGCAGTGTTTCTCTGTTAATTGTACTTACAAACCATATATTGGTACAACACCGCAGTGGCCACTGCAAGAACATGACTTTAGACAGTCGCGTCCGCTTTGATACACCGCCACACATCTTGCTTCATGTTCCAACTTCACATCACCGATCACAGCCAGGTTTTCGTCCACTACAAAACCGATGTTATCCATTTTTTCTACCAAAATGTTCAACAAACTCGAACGACAGCGACCGTAAGTAAATATTAGGAGACTGAATAGTTATACTGATGGGCCCGCGTTTTATAGACTCGCATTGTTAATCCATCGTTTGGCAGTCATGTGGAAAATGGTGGCTGGAACGATAATGCTTTACACGCCTTAAAATTAACAATGTACTACACAGATAAAGTGGATAACCTTAGTTACTTATATAATTTATTTGTGAATGTCAATTGAACCGAATAAAATGGTTGGATTTAATATTTGTTTTATAAAATGCAGCACCCTTTTTGTTATACTAGCTGAGTTCCGTGACTTAACTTAGAAATAAACGAATTCTAATCATAATTATGTCCCTTACGTTGAGACAAACCGATTTAATGAGGGTAAGTATAGTCACAATGAGTGTGTATGCCGGGTCGCCTCGATGTATTGTTAGCGGTAAAATGATTACTACTAACTGCGAAATGTTCCGCAACTTAAAGAAAGACAATTTTAACTAGCAGAATGTTACAACAAAAGGGGCTTGATTTCTAAAGGAGATTATTGGTACACAGGATGTCTATGTCTATCTTCTCTCGTAGGAATGAAGTTTCGTGGAATCCGTATGTAAATAATGGCTAATTTTCGAAGCGATTTAAACCAATACAGCATTAATCCTTATCCAAATAAATACCTTAAATGCTTTGTTCAATTAATATAGATTTATATGGTAATTTACTGCATATGATTTAAATGAATATTTTCGAAGATATTACAGATTTAAAAATTGCGGGACGTAGTGTTTGCGATCAAGCTGGAGCGGGCCGCTGTTTTTATATACAACGTTCACAGTTTTTCTATAGTATATTTACTATTTAGTATCAGCATAGCACCCGTGCGGAGCCGGGGCGGGTCACTAGTGTAAAATATAACGTTCAACGAAAATAATTTACTTTGAAATAAAAAGCTTGCTAACCTACAAGTTGTGAGAGGCACTTTAAGTATTCTAAACTGGGCCACTTATTTATAAAAAATGAAATACAAAGTCGGAATTAAAACAATTAAGTATTATAAAAACAAAACACCCGACTGCAAAAAGCCACCACTAACTAAAATAGGGAAAATCAAGCTCTCTAATATAGTGTGAAGAGTATCTGTATACACTACACCGTTCATTATATTTTATTCGATACTTACATAAACAACACATGTATTTTAATGTAAGTACTAAAAATATAATTTATACGTAAAAAAATAATGCAGACGGGACAAACAATATTCAATCAGTACAATATGTATCTAGTACCTACTAGTCGAACATTAATTATAAACCCTTTTGTAGAAATGTAAGTACTGTCAATATTTGTTTGTCCCGCCAGTATTATTTTTAACGTGCAAATTATATTTTATATACAAAACAAATTTTCGTCACTATGCGGACGGGGTTAAAGAAATAGTGACTCGTGTGAAATGTAGGTGAACAAGACATCGTTACCGTTCCATCTCGATAATTTCTGAACCCTTACCGTTTTCTTTTGTTAATTTCAGCTTTCTACCTATTACGGTATATGAGATAGAGCCTGGAGACAGACAGACAGACAACGGAGGCTTAGTTTAGGTACCCTTAGGGTACGGAATCCTAAAAATTGACCCTGACTCCAGAGAAATGTAAGTGAACAAGTTATTCCGTTTTATCACGATAATTCCTGAGTCCTTACAGTTTTTTAATTTGATTAAAATTAGCCATGTTGTTGTTGCAACAAAAGTCCCTAAAATAAAAGATACAAAACGTACTCCGATTCAAGCTGATGGAGTCGCCGAGTTTTGATCCCGGGTCCTTTCGCTCGTCAGGCGAATGCTCTCCCACCTGAGCTACGACTCCTGTGGGAGTACTGGCGAATTAACGGGTTCCTATGAAGTTGACTGGCTATTTTCGAAGTGGTTAGTGACCATATAAATATTGAAAACCGGAGATGAACTGATAGACACACGGTTCCGAGACGGTTCTGTTTGAACAGATTAGCTCAAAGAGAACTGCCACACAAGCAAGCGGCTGTCAGTGTACTCTTAACCACCATCGCGGATTTTTTTAAACACCGATATACTTGTATGCATGTAGTAATAAACTATTTTATCAAAAAATAAAAACCAACATCAAAAACAGCGGCACTAAAATCTTGAAAATAATCTTATAAACAAAAGATATCATCATATCACCTAGGTAGGTACTCACTGAAGTCGGTGTCAAATTATTAGCTTCTTTATAAATTGAAAAATTTTTACATTTTTTATTCGACTTTTGTTTTACATTACCTACATAAAACTCCTAATCCTTGAGAAAAATATGTATATGCCTAAAGCATTAAAAAATAAAAGATCTTAAACACATAGTTAAATGGCATATTAGGTATATCGCTAAATCGATTTATGTTCGTTTAAAACCCTTAAAACAACCACGTTTGAACATTGTACTTGGGGTAGCACCTTAACGCCGCGTCGATCACTCACGTCATTGTCACATATTTCAAAAGCTTTTATTTAACTTGCAATGTATGTAAATCCATACTTTTAATATTATAAAATTAGCAAATTGCATGAAATTTGGTAGGTATGGAGATATTTTAATACCCAAGAAAGGACATAGGGTACTTTTTACTGCGGAAAAATGACGCATTCCCACGGGAAAATTCAGGTGGGTCGATCGTTTTTACTTCTAAACTACTGAACAGATTTAAATTAAATTTGGTAAGGAGATAGTATGAGACTTAAAAAAGAGCATTGAGTTACTTTTCACCGCGGGAAAACAACGCATTCCCATGGGAAAAAATATCTTCCGGGGAATTTAATCGCTTTCACTACTAAATTACCAAAGATTATATCACTACAAAGTATAAAACAAAGTCGCTTTCGCTGTCCCTATGTCTCTTTGTATGCTTAAACCTTTAAAACTACGCAACGGATTTTGATGCGGTTTTCTTAATAGATAGGGTGATTTAAAAATCAAAATAATGTACTTAGTATTGTACACATTCAAAAAGTCCACAGAAAACTCCGCGATGGTATAATTATGTCTATCTCTTATGGATATCCCGCAATATATTTTTTTTTCATTTACTTTCTACGACATGGCTAATTTTTGAAGCGATTTTAACCGATACAGCATTAATCCTTATCCAATTAAATAGCTTAAATACATTGTTCATTTAATATTCATCTATATGGTACACATCACAAGATTTAAATGAATATTTTCGAAGATATTTTGTTTGCGTTTGCTATGTTTTTAAATAAATATTCACAGTTTTTCTATAGTATATTTAGTATCAGCATTGCACAAGTGCGTAGCCGGGGCGGGTCGTTAGTCAGTTATAATATAAGTAGGATTACTTACTGTATTAATTGATGTAACTTTAAGATACAATTCATAAAGTTGATCGCGATCCCAGATCACGTGCTGTCTGAACATTTCGCTACACCGGGATCGGCTCGCGGGCAAAGTGATTGAACTCACCTCCGCCGAAGACGCTTCGCAATCTTTACATGATTTTGTTAGGAGAGGTAGCGTTTAGGCGGCCTATTGTTGTCTTCGAGGATGATGTGAAAGCAGTTAGGTAAGATGGTAGGATCTAAATTCCTTGAAGTCAGAACAGATTAATGCAAAGAAAATGTTGATAACCGCTTGGGTTTGCTATGGCATTTTCGTTGCATTAATGTGAAGTCTATTGACAGATATAATAGCCATGTCGAGAGTGATCGGACATTTGCACTACCACAAATAGGCTGATATTATTATAATAGAAACTGAACTTTTTATAATTCAGCAAATATAAGAAATTTAAAGAAGACGAATTCTTCCCACACACAGGATAAATGATCATGCTCATCACACACACATTTGTCCTGGGTGGGAATCGAACCCACGACCTCCGGCTTAGCAGTCAGGGTCACTAACCGCTATACCAACAGGCCTGTCAACTTGGAGGTGTTATATCGCCACATCGTATCGCTTGTGCGGGCCTCGGAACACCACTTTATTCGGCCCTTCGAACAGTTTGATCCATTTCATAAATTTGCTTCATAACTTTCCGCCTTGCCTATTTACTGAATACGTTACACTGAAATATTGTTTGTAACACTAGTTCAGAATGAACTACGTTTCCGTTTGTTTATCTATACAAATATGTAAATTAGAGGTTCTGTTTGTAATATTGAAATAACCATTTCTTACTACATGCATATAAATATTTCTAAACGGTACATACCTACACCATTTTTTTTTTTCTTTTTTTGTCGGTCTGTTTGTTTCCGCTATCGTATCTATTGTATTGTATTGTATATATACGATATCTATCTATTGTATCTCTAAATGGGCTGGACCGACTTAGACGGCACTTTTTTAGCAGATAGCTGATGTTATTGTTATCAACTTAGGATACTTTAGTATCGAAAAAAAAATCAGAAAATAAACTAATTACCTACCTTTTAAATTAATCTTCACGCAGACGAAGTCGAGTGATCAGCTAGTTTATAATACAAGTGTCGTAGCCCCGTAGTGACTCGTAGCCTCGTAGCCGATCGTCCCTAAGGTATTGACAGGCTATTAATCAGACGTCAGTTGTCACGTAGCATATTAATAATTAACCTGTTGTATGTACCCACTTACATTTTAATTACATTTCGTTTTACATTACGACAATCATATTAACATATGTAACCGATTTCAAAATGGAGGAGGTTCTCAATTTGTCGTAATCTTTTGTTATTTTTTGTGTATGTTCACCAATTACTGAAAGGCGTCTGAACTGATTTGTAATTTTTTTTTTGTTTGACGTTCCAGTTCTTAGATGGTCTCATGATAAGGAAGTCGATGAATTTAAAAACCTATACGCATAGCCATTGCAAAACGACGGGACTGTTGGTCTAGTGGTTAGTGACCCTGACTGCTAAGCTGGAGGTCGTGGGTTCGATTCCCACTCAGGACAAATGTTTGTGTAATGAGCACGATCATTTAATCTGTGTCTGGGTGTAATTTATCTATAATATGTATATATTTAAAAATATATAAGTATGTTTATCAGTTGTCTGATTACCATAACACAAGCTCTGCTTAGCTTGGGATCAGATGGCCGTGTGTGGATATTGTCCCGAGATATTTATATTTAAATTTATTTATTTATAAGGGAAATATTCTACTTACTACATTGGCACCGACTTCAGTTAAGACGCTACCGCGAATATTTTCATTTTAGATAGCTCCGCCCACTACGCCCCGCGCGCCCCGCGCGTCGCGCGCGTCGCGCGCGTCGCGCAAGCTATCGTCTTCACTCAATGTGTCAAATTTGAACTTCGCGCGAATCGCACACATCGAGGTCAGCGCGGGGTCAAAAGAACCGAACAGGGAAGATAAGGAGCCGCAACTTACATTTAATTTTTAATCGGATTATTTTTTTTTGTATTTACAAAAAATACTTGTAATGAAAACTTAATATGATAAGTTGGACGTGCATGGTTGTATGTATGTGGTGTGTTGTGTGTGTGTGTTTGTGTATATCCTGAACGGCTGAGTCGATAGTTGTTTAGTTTTTTTTTGTTTGAAATGGGAATTAATCGGAATTTCCTAGCTTTATTTGGTGAATATCGGCCCAAGATGGCCGCCGCCACAAATGGCGAATAGCATATTTTTTTACAAAACCTTCAATATCGGTATCAAATAAAAGGACTTGATAAATTAAAAATCCAAGATAGCGCCCGCAAAAAATGCTGAATTGCGTTATTTCTTTTCATAGCTACCTCAATAATAATAATTTTTTAAACATATTTATTAAAACTGAAATATAAATAATAATGTTAAAAATTCGTTGCTGGAACGGCATCTAAAGTACATATTGTTTTTTCTGGCAGAATCCGTTCATTTTGTAAACTTCTCCTAAAAGGCAATACAAGAAAAATAACACAAAACAAAGTCTCCATAGATTTTTTGTTGTTTTTGTTTTGTGTTTATGTTTACGTAGTAGCTACTTATTTAGTGATTTGTGCTAATATTTACAATAATATCTAATAACACTCATATTACTTACCTAGATAAAATATAGCCTATGTTACTCGTGGATAGGTAATGTAGTTTTGTAATGGTAAAATAATTTTTAGAATCGGTCCAGTAGTTTTGAGTTTCTCCATTATACAAACAAACAAAAATACAAAATTTTCCTCTTTATAATATTAGTGTAGATATACCAAAAGTTCTCGCCAAATTTAATAGTGGCTGATCGCATCGCATCTAACTTCCGAGTACCTATACGCGTACAACCTTGTTGTAGGTACCTATGTGGCCCACCATCACCCGCTGTTACCTCCCTGCCTAAAATGGTGTTTATGCAGCGACTCAGCAATATCCAAAGCCACCATAAAGTTTGGCGAGATCTACCTATAGTTACAACTCTCCTACGAATGGTGTTATTGTTTACAACTACAAAAATATGTTATAGATTATAGAACAACAATTTCACTAAAATTAACAAATTACGTAACTACATACTAGTTGCATAGATAGGTAATGATGATTTTATTTTATTTACCTTGCCTTTTTCACCTCCTGCATTTTTGGCACATTCTTTGAGGTGTTGTTTTCTTTTTTCTTTAAGAAACTATATTTTTTTTAAGTTCTTGCCATTTTATATTATAAAACCTAAACCTAATTTAATAATATAAGTATTACCTATAACGTCTAAGCCAACTAATATTTACACTTAAAAAATATTTAAAACCTAAGATCATCACGTCACAAATGAATATACCTACGACCGGAGCGACAACATGCATAGGTCCAACCCCGAAGAGCCCAATCGCCCGACTGGCTCGTCTTCGTACATTATTGTGTATCAATCGCTAGCGCACGGGCATAAGGTTCAGAATTGCGTAGCGTCTACCATGATCGCGGCCGCTCAAAAAATACAAAATCTTAAAACTTTATTTAAAAATGATTGGTAATAGTTATGGAAAAACTGTTCTGACAGAACCTTAATATTGATGTTACGAATGTATTAGAGTAATTTTGAAACATAAAGATCGTGTAACTTGCTTGTAAAATCAAAAATAGTACTTTTTTAGACGTGTTTTCGAAATTAATTATGATCGAGTAAAATTATCAGTATCGTGTTTTCGTTCTGGCAGAATCTAGATAAAGGTATCAATTTACCTATATCAAAATTTCAGATCCATTGGTAAGCTGGTTGTCTTACAATCTGCCATGGCAAATGGCAAATAAAATCGAGGTAGCGCCTTAATACCTGTACCTAGGTTATATGATGATATCTTTTGTTAAATAGATTATTTTCAAGTTTTTAGTGCCGCTGTTTTTGAAGTCGGTTTTTATTTTTTGTTATAGGTAGGTATTAATTTATGTTTCGATCATAATACTTCGGTTTTCGAGTATCTGAGTAGGAATAAAATATTAAACAGAACTTTTGACAGTTCGCACCATCTGGGGACAAAACTATTCAGTTTTCATTGTTTTCTTATTACTTCAACTTATATGAATTACTAGCTGTGCCCGTGACTTCGTTTGCATAGAATTATATCAAAAAATATTGATTTTCTGAAAAAAAAAAAACGTTTCTTTTAGCCCAAGTTACTTCTTATGACATCAGCTACTTGCCAATAAAAGTCCCGTCAAAATCTGTCTAGCTATTTCAGAGATTAGCGGACACAAACAGACAGACAAAAAATATAAAAATAATTTCATTTATATGTAGGTATATATCATTTGATAGATCTTATAAACTTCCAGTAGAATCCAGTAGAATTCCGTAGATATCAACATAATTGATAGACGTCTATTTAATTTAATAATTATTTGCATACTTATTACAAAGACTACAGTTAGAACATCAAGCCAAAGACACAATGTATCAAACCTCAAATGACTTTAACAACGTAACATATTTATAAGTTGAGATCTTGTCTTAAGATAAGTGTAAACTTAAATCAATTTTCAAAATTCTTCGCTTTGAAATTTTCTTCATCAAAGTTTGCTCTATAATTCGTCTTCACACTTGTTCAGAACTATGAAGACTCGGCGGCTGAGCGGTTGAAGCGTGAACATGTAATTTCATTTTCTTGTAAACTATGTATAATACAAATAATTACATCAGTTATTTAGATATTTAATTTCAAATATTGATATCTGTAAACGCCAATCCGCAGTGAGCTAGCGTGGTGATCAATGCTCAATGCTTATGTTGTTAGATTGTATAATGCACCATGAGTTATCAGCCTCGGTAACAAGGGCATATAACTCACATATCCTCTCTTGTTAGTTGGGCGGTCAATATAACAAACTGTCATCGACATATTCGTACAAAGTCTCTTACAAACCCTTTGTGGCGTTGTCACAAACATTCAATAGATACGTTCCTAGTACAAAATGCATCGAGACTGAACGTTTTATTCAAGTAACTAAGCTGTTGCTCGTTTTTTAAAGGCAGTTTAGTGCTTTATAGTACGGTTCCGCAAAGAGTCGCTGGCTACTTCACTAGTATACCGTGGACGTAACTCCAAATTGAGATCGATTTAGATTATATGAGACTAACTAGCTTTCCGCTCGTGGCTTCGCCCACGTGTAATTTAGGATTGTAGCGTTTTTTACTGATCTCGTCAGGGCTTTCTTTCATAGGCTAAAAATTTGTTACAATTGGAATTATATTATACAGCTTGAGTTACTCAGGGATGATGTAGCTTTCTAATGGTGAATATTTAAAACGATAAGTATCGATTACATTATGCAACAAAAAGTAAAGCGAGACAAAAACATCGTCTAGAATAATAAAAAGTATCAGTTGATCTCCCCCCCTCCCGACCGCTACGTAGGAGCTTGCTACTCCAAAAATCCCTTCTTAGTGCTCACTTGTGTTACTAAAGGAAGCCTTGTTCAAAATATCAGACCTAAGGAATAACATTTTTCATAGAAACGTTTTTACCCCTTTTCGCTCCCTTGGGGGCCAAAAATCTTTTTTTTTTATGCTCATTCCATCCATCCATTCCATTCTTTTTTAGTAAAGGAAGCTTTGTTCAAAATATTAGACTCCTACACCGAGCAGTTATGGCTGGGCGAAAGTCAATCAGTCACCCAATCGGAACCCCCTAAATCACTATTGGAGGGTAGTTTGGAAAAAATTATAATGCCAAACTTATTTACTTGATCATATACGTGTTTGTGCTAAGTTTCAAGTTTATAAACCCAAGGAATAAGATTTTGCATAGAAACGTTATGACCCCTTTTTACCCCCTTAGGGGTTGAATTTCCAAAAATCCTTTCTTAGTGCACCCCTACATATCTCAAGGAACCTACATGCCAAATTTCAGCTTTCTACGACCAGTAGTTTCGGCTGTGCGTTGTCTGTCAGTCAGTCAGTCAGTCAGTCAGTAACGGAAGAGTTTTATACATATAGATAATTAAAAAGGTTCAATAAATTTTCTGAAATTACGTTGAATAATAAAAATATATTTTTCATTAAAATTCCAAATAAAAAGTTAATTTTCTAAACCTTGAACACATTGTATACTAAACTACCGAAAAAAGGAATTATAGATACATAGCTACATCATTGGTGTATCGATTTTGTCGTTAAACAGTCCAAATAGATATTAATGCATGATCGTTCTGTTTGTTTCTTGTTTTATATTAGGTACAATTGCCCGAGCGTCACGTCTGTCAGTCTCCAGACGAATTAGGGCCGTCACTTGCTCCCCGGACATCAGCTGTCACTCATACCACTTCGCCTAGTAATAAGATTATAACTGTGTTTTACCTTCGTTATTTTCTTGGGTTTACCATAATCTCTCAGGCACGCAATGGTGGCAATTTCTTCATATAACATTTCTTCTGTCAAATGGTAGGAAGGATGTCGACCAACTTTTTCTTAAACTTACACCTCCCCTGTATTGTATAATGTCAATTTGTTGTTAATGTAATTAATTAAAATGAAGTCGGTTAATAAAGTTTTACTGCCCCGATGAGAAGGTGATCAAGGAAAAATACTTTCTATCAAAATTGAAAATGCTTAAATTCGTCTTCCATGTTGACCATACATAAGATATAACTGCAATGTACAGAATACGTAAAATTAAACTTCATTTAAGAAAACAAATAGTACTTTCGAGTTATTTCTGAAATATATTATCTGAATTTTGAAGTCTATTAATTAACAGGTTTCCAAAACACTAGCTAAGGTGATATCGGATCGGTAAAAAATATTCCATATGACACATTAGTCGGGCAACCGACGCGGGTTGCCGCGTGCGCCCGGCGCGGCGCCCGTACGTCACGGTAACAGTTTCTGCACACTGTCGCCGCAATGAAGGAAGTTTCTAGAAAATTTAGGTGTCCTAGCGGCGAGAGACGTTGGAGACAGCTAACACAACCCACTTCTAAACAATTTACGATTCCATAAAAGTTCTGTTATAAGTGGGGGAGGCTTTAGTGGCTGTAATTTCATGGACGGGCTTTTAGAATGGGTGCAGGGTGGCGCGCTGTGCTGCGGATAGCGGATTTTATATCCGTTGTTTATAAACCTGCTGGAAAAAAACTGTTCTCAGTTTGCATACCTATGTGTGGCAATTCGTGTAAGTTCTGTGCTAAAATGTAGCACTTTGTAGGCCATACAAAAATATTTTTTAGAAATATTGACACAAACTAAACTATAATTCCCGATTGATCCGAAGAGAATGCAGTTTGAATAGCCGATATTACACGTGCATTATTACTAATTTTCCCCGGGCTTGCTTTGTGCCTCTAACATGCCGTGGCGAAACAGCATTAATTAGGCAGCCTGATATGATTAGTTTGACGTCGTCTAATTGCATACGCTACACGACATTACTGCGAAAAAATATCTGAGATTCCGGTAACTAATCAAGCAGGAATATCGTCTTAAACAACATATTACGTAAAGCCCGGGTATATTTTAATTACAGCTTATGAGCTAGGAAATGAATAGCTTTCTCCAAGAAAGTATTAAGTGAATTATCCCGGAAACGAATTAGGCCCTTCATTTCTTGTATGATGAGACCTGTTTGTTGAAATTTGGCTTATATTGTTCGTATATTTACAATTTATCTCATTTTCCTTAATATATTTTGTAACAGTGTATTTATCTCATGTATGTGTATAAATATCGGAATTAATAATCAAGGCGCATTTTAAAGTAAAACTCGAAATATTTTTTTCACTAATTACAATCTACACGCATTTTACTGTATTTAATATTAACCAAGAAGGTCCGATCACCGCTCGCCGGCCACCCTGTCTCCGCCTTAGGAAATGCAAGTGGCAGCCATCCGAGAGGACACGGCGGTTCCTCTATTATTCAAATATTAGTCTTCGGGCACGGCTTTATTTTATATAACGCTTTCACCAGTGCCCTCCCTGCTAAAACAATGGAAGAGGGATGCTTACACAACTCCCGGCAGACCTGAGGTGGTACTGATTATGTTTATTTGTGTAGTTTAAGGTAATTGTTATTTGTGTACTCATTTTACTTCGAATACAAGCTTTGGTAGGTAAGGGGAGTGGGGGTGGGAGCTAATTGTTTGAAATATTCTTAAAGAATAGTCCTTTATTAAAAGCATTACGTTGATGTTAGGCAGAAACTATAGGTACTAAACAAAAAATATCTACATTTAAAATTAAACTTATTCGGGCTATCCCGATAAATACGCGTGAGGAAACCGTTATACCGTTTAAGTATGAATCATCCTCACGAAAGTTATCATAAAAATAACTAGTAAAACTTTCTTTGGATACAAGCACCATCTTACTTTAAATCTTTTGTCCATTTAGAAACGTAACAAAAGACACACGAGACTTTCCAATCATATCATAATTTTAACATCAGTATAATACAAACAAGCAAATACACTACCATAAGTTTTCAAAAGCATAATAATAAACTTGAAAGCGTGAGAATTCGTCGAGTAATAAGATAATCATACAAAACGAATCTTGAGAACAAATCGACATTGTTGTTTGAATATCTGTATGTCACCTTGTAAATAAAAAAAAATAAAAAAAGGACTATGAATGCTGATTTTAGACAAACACATACGCATTGTTAATTAGTTTCGCTGTCTAGTATCATGTCGAAAAATCCGTAACATTTCGTAAAAGAATCGTGAAATATAATTTTCACTTGAGTTTTAAAAGGAATCCGTCAGATATATTTTCAAAAAATATTTGTAGTAATTTTTCTATCGACGACACAATAAGATAAAATCTCGTGTGACGTCACGTCTCTATCAACTTTTCAATGGAACTTGTCTTTATTACCCTTTTTCGATACAATTCACCATCATTGATTCGTTATATTTATTATCTCCGCTTTTTTAGGGTTCCGTACTCAAAGGATAAGATGGAACCCTATTACTAAGCCTCCGCTGTCTCCCTCGTCTTCACGAGGGTTGGTCAGTATCTAAGTACGGAACCCGTTGTGTGCAAGTTGTGTGTTCCTTTTATGCCCATCTCAGTCTTTGTTTTCGGTACTCGCTTCGTCCCTAACCGCAGTTGCCATTTTAAATAACGTCAACACTCCCAATCCAACTTTAGGTCATTCTAATCAGGTAAATACAAATGTATAATTTAGTCATATACAAATCACGTATGGATTGTTAATAGTTAGACTAAAAAGCTTATTACTTCTCAAGCCAACACTCCTCACTAGATAAACAAGTTCATAACGATGCATTTAATTATAAGTCATAAAATTTTCACGAAAATATAGTTGAGTATAACTCAAAACAATACTAAAACAAGTATTTTATTTTGAACAGGACGTCTGCTAACCCGCGACAGCTCTTAAACTTTGGATATGAAAGTTTATTCTCTCCATTTGTTCACTAAAACGTAGACTGAAAAATATAAAAACAACGAAATA
The DNA here is from genome assembly GCA_941860345.1 of Chrysodeixis includens. Lineage (NCBI taxonomy): Eukaryota > Metazoa > Arthropoda > Insecta > Lepidoptera > Noctuidae > Chrysodeixis > Chrysodeixis includens. The sequence continues at coordinate 9,242,966 of OW796090.1, forward strand.
GTTTTTTAAAAGTATTTCCTAATGGACACTGCGATGCAACGTGCTGCTGAATAATTGATGGACAAATAAATAGTCTCTCCGTGATTGTATTGAACTAAAACTGAATAAATACTGCTGAAAGCAAACACTATCGGAGCTTTTATAATTAGGAACACAGTAAAAATATAACATAAATAATGTAGAAGTCATGTCGAATCTGGAAAATACAAAAAAAAAATGTTTCTCGAATATTCGATGACCTGTAAAGAGAATTTATGCTTCGGGCTGCGAGTTAAAAATATTCAATGCAACTAAGGCACTAATCACATTTCGGAAATGTTGACGTTTTCCTTTCCTACTGAATATACTTCGGAAAGTCGAAAGAATACTGAAGATTATTACACGATGGAAATTCTAGACCTGAAGAACACTTAGACGTACAAAAATATTCTTATGCCGTAAATAAATAAGTACTTGAAGGCGCTATGTAAATACTTCTAGATCGTACGCAGAAAACTAATTTTATCAATTTCCAGACTAAATTCAAAGGCAAAGCAAGTTAACTCGCTGAAGCGAAGACAGGTTGTGGTTACCCGCAACTCATGCAAGCTGCATGCGCAGTGAGAAATACACTTCAGCTCCGATACCAACAAGTTAGAATACTTAGAAAGTATCGAACCCAGTACTTTAATACTACACATTGTACTTACGACCTTAATAACTTATCTATCGATGGATTCGGCAAATAGAGATAGAATTTTAACATCCATACACAATATGTCATAATTCTATCTCAGTAGTCGTAGCAGTCTGTAGATAGATACAATATTGAGAATAGCAAACTACCTATTAGCAACTGTGAAGCACCTTCCACCTCAATAGCCCCGCCATTACTCGAATATGGCTCAGATATTCGCTAATTTCAGATTTTCATTTTGTATATTGAGTACCTTCAGGAACGTTTTCAATATAAACTACGCGGGTGAAGTAGCGAGTTATAATAACAGGCTAATCAGAAATATCTGCAAGCAATTTGCAAAAGGAATTCCACATTATTAGCGGAGTAAACTGAGTTTTCCATTAAACATTTTGAATTGAAGAGCTACTAGAGGGAAAATATCCCATTACCGTACATTTTATAACATCCTAATTAAATAGTTCGATAAATATTGACCAGATATTCTCATCGCGGAAATTTAATTACACCGAGCTCGTCTATTAGACGTAGCCTGCTCATATATCCCTACAAACCGATGCATTTGTTGAATTTAATTAAATACGGCTGTGCAAATATTCGCTGCGATTTTATCATGGGATGTAGGTATGGGTTTATACACGACGGAGCGTAAGGTAGTCTGCGCAGAATTGTGCCTCGCGTTGCTCGAGGAACGCCGTCTTCCGCTGCTAAGCTAAATGAAAATGCATCAAATTGTTATAGAGACAATATGTGTCTTAATTTCTTAAGTGCATTTTCTCAAGTAAAAACAATGTAAGATTGAAATTCTTTCCGCTGTGCTTATGTAGTCGTTCCTTCCGTACGTAGTAATAAAATATGGTGATGGTAATATAACCATTTTAGCTAGTAATTCTGTCATTGACCAAGTCATAGCAACAAAATTAGGTACCCTTCCGTCAATGTTGGAGGTATGTTTCGGCACAAAGCACGGCCTACTTCTATTGTAACGAATATAGATTCCTTCACGTCAACATCCTACGCCCACCTTACTAATTATTTAGACAAAAGAGATCAGGTTTCTTCCCACGTCACAAGTGGGGTCTTAGGTCATTAGCTTGATATCTCTGTATATGAAGATGACCAGTCAATTGTTTTAGCTATCAACTGTAAGCGAGCTTACTGTGAGCCCCCGGTACGAACGTAAATCTATACGGTATATACAAGTACGCATGCCGTATTGACTTATGTATAGGGCAGGCGAAGCGTATTGTCGATTAGATGTGATGCAAATGGAAAAGCGAATATATATTATTATGGATATACAACGTTGATAAAAGCGAGAGGCATTAAATGAAACCACATATTCTGTATATCATTATAAGGCTACACAACAAAAATCAAATCAATGTAAGCAATAGTTTAGTCACAGGATATTTTTTTAGTTTTTTTTTAGTTTGAACATGCTGTATCTTCCTGATTAGGTGACTAAGTTTTATAGGCATAGTTATCTAGTTGGCTCCGGTTGGGTCCGAAACTAGTCGGGCTATCCCGATAAATACGCGTGAGTAAACCGTTATAACGTTTTAAGTATGAATCATCCTCACGAAAGTTATTATAAAAATATTGCTTACATTGATTTGATTTTTGTTGTGTAGCCTTATAATGATATACAGAATATGTGGTTTCATTTAATGCCTCTCGCTTTTATCAACGTTGTATAATCAACTGCCTAACGCTCTGTCTATGGCTTACTATACGTTTGCTGTGGTAATAGCCTTATGTTTTTACTAGGTATTTTTTTCCTACTAATATCCTTCCTACTACCTAATATCCTATTTAATTTAATCTTCAAAGTATGTAAAATATATGATTGTTAATACTTTATATTTTATTCCAACACCTTAATGCGTACATTTTTTAAAATACTAACTAAACTTTTGATTGATCATTTCGAATTATCATGCAGCGGTAATCACTCGAGTGCCTACAAAAAATAAACTTGTTGGCAGTTGTTATAAACTGGTAAACTAGACATCTTTCGTGCCTAAAATGTAATATCAAACTTACACTACAGTTGATAGTCGAATACCTCACCTATATTATTTACACAAAACCATTTCATTATACAAAATTTTGAATTGAATGAAATTATCCGTTGCAAAGACTTATGAATGTAAAGTATTGATAAGTGCCTGAGTTATTACCAAACTGCATTCAGCAGTTACTGAAGAAGCAATTAGTGTACAAAGACCGTCGAAAAGCAGGCTTACTTACGGAGTCAGAGAATGTGCTTCAATACGACTTACGGTACGAACTAATTATATTACCGAAACTAGCTGTTCCTGTGACTTCGTTCGCGTGGAATTTAACAAAAAAAAAGATTTATTTTCTGAAATAAGTTTTTTTTTTCGTAAAAGCGGCCTAAGTAACTACTCGTACCTACCTGCCGAAAATAGGTCCAGCCATTACAGAGATCAGAGGGAAAAATCAGACAGACAATTGTAAATAATGTATGTATAGGTATTGTAGGTACCGTATGTATATTCGAGTTCATGTAGTAAACTATTATTTCAACGCTAAAATAGGTACCTACTAATTATAAAATAATATTTCTTTTTTATATTCTACCTATCCGTAACACATTTATGTCCAATTCCCAGATTCGTCCCATAATTATTGTTTTATCTACTACTAAATTCCCTGGGATTTTCATTTCGCGAATTCCCAGTGTGGTCCTTCAGTTTACACGCACATGATTTGTCTACTGGAAATAACTCCATTGTATGATAGTCTATCTTTGCGCGCAGCATATGTCCGGCAATTGACTACGATTTTTTCTATTGATGCTTATAGTTTTTATTCTTTCTAGTGTCAGAAATGAAAGCTAGTCAGACGTCACTGCATATATAGGACTCCTGACATAGCGCCCTTCTTGGGAGTTGAATTTAATATCTATTTGGCTTTACTGTACGTAGTATACACACTTTCGATGGTTTAGGCTAGGCGCAAACAGGCCACCAACCACCGCCACCGGTGGCCAGCGACAGCCACTTAACACGCTTTTTCATATATTTTGTATAGACACGCCGCAAACGTGTAGCCGGTGGCGGCCACTCGCTACTAAAGTGTCCGCGACTCGCTACTTGTGGTCGCTACGGGCCACACAAGACGCCGACACTCACCACTGTCGCATTGCTCCACCCCCCGCGCAGTTAAATGTAAGACTGCGCAGCAGAGAGCGGGTTATAAAATGTGGCGGCTTCCGAACACCAGTGGCTGTCGCTCGCTTCTGACACTGTTACAAAAGTGGCGGAAGCGCGCGACAGCTGACGGTGGTCGTGGTCGGTGGCCCGTTTGCGCCAAGCCTTAGTAAATATAGGACCTACTCGCTAAAGGGCTCAACACCACATGAACCCAATCTTGAAATTACAATTCCTGAATACCTCATTCTAGAAAGATTCACGACTTTGTAGTGGCTTATGATGAGTTTGAAAACTTGATATAAATAACACGAAGCAGACTCAAACAGAAGTGGGCTTTATTGCTATAAAAGGCCGCTTCTGTTAGTCCAGCGACGCTTAAAATATTAAGCCATCTCATTAGAGATTTATATTGAGCTTATCTTAGGATCTATTGGAGTCAATACAGATCGATTCCGAGACAGACCTTGGTAGCTCTTTCAAATTAAATAAGGCCTGCACTGAGACGCGACGTCACTTTTGATAATAAATGGGGAAGCTAATTTTAAAAACTAGTTTACTTTTTACCTAAGCTAGGTTGATGGTTGAAGTGAGAAGCCAAATAGCAAAATAGTCCCCGAATTCCTGAAAATCACGCTGGACGACAGCCTGTCACTGTTGAAGGTGACACTTGACCCCAAATGTCACTATCACCCGTTTAAATTCAACAATTTGGTTTACTGCACCACTGATAAATGAATTTACCTATCTGCAGATTTATTACTTGTTTTTATTGTGTGCAATCTACAATTTACCGAAATGATAGCGCCTAGTTACCTACCTAATCATTGGATGTCTGCATAAAACGCCCGGTCGCAAGAATAAAGTCGCGATATTTTAAAATGGCAAAAACGTGATTGAAAATTGACAGCGTCCTAAATATATACTACATAAGATGCTGTCAATAGTCCCCAGCCTCTTCAGCTTAGCGACTCTATAGTAAAGGTAAAAAAAACCCGCAAATAGCTTACTAATAGTTTATTTCCACAAAACGGCACGGAGTATACTTCGAGAAAGACAAAACATGAAGGCGTCAACGCGGCCATGTCCGTCGCAGGCACCATGGCTTGTCTGCGGGGACGGGTGCCACTCGCGCCACTAGCAGATCTTGGTGCAACAGGTGTAGATGGTGATGCAGGGGCAACAGCAGCCGCCGCAGCAGCCACCGCAGCATCCACCGCACGGTCCACACCTGGAGACAATGGTAGCGGTTGTAATTCCAGAAACAAAACACTATTTTTAGACAACTGTCAACATGGAATCCATTCGAAGAGGCAGAGAAAGCAAGCTACTGGCTTAGTTTGAAGACGGCTTTTTCTCTAGGCCAGTAACTAATTCTTTTTCAGGAACTAGAAGGTTCTTCTGCTGCAGTAAAGAACCATAGATTCTCAGTCAATTCCAACGCTGAACACCAATTACTCAAGCATTCCAAGAAATGAGTTTCAAGCCTTGGAACTGCACAATCGCGGACTTCGTTTTACTATTATACACTTTATACATGAAATGATTAATCTAGAAACTTCCATGTAGGTGGTGAAGCCAGGAATATTCCACGGGTATCAAACGACAGACGCGAGTCACACGCTCTAGCACAGACTAACAAATCCAGGGAAAACTAGACCTTACCCTGCTTTTAAAAGACTAAAATGCCCATCAAACGGCTATTGAAAATAGCGCGGGTTTCCATAGGCAAAATAATGTTCTAAAACATTCAGAATGGGTCCAGTAGATCCCGATATTACCCCACAACGCCACAAACTTTACCTATTTGTAATATTAGAATATTCAGATAGCACTTACATTTTCTATAGGCTTTGAAAAAGTACTAGATTATCCGAAAACGGTCAATAAAGACCAATAATATCGTGGAAGTCACTTCACTGTTTTTCAACGCTTTAAAGTATTTTGATGATTTTTTTTGCTTGTTTTAAATTAATATAAGCAGGTTATATCTTGCTACTGATTTGATTGAGTACTGAAAAATGTGCGCATTTTGTTTATACAGAACACCTCGGAAACTATTTGAATTCAGAAGAAAAATTGGAATCTTTGTTTTAAGTTTAAATTTTTACGGCCAGCATTTTATTTTTTGTCAGCTAGAAAGAACTAATAAAAAGAAGTTTTGATTATTTTATAAATCACTTTAGGCCAAATCATTTAAACGTTATAAACAGCCCACAGCTTACCAAAAGTTAGATTTTAACAGTTTACAGTTCATAATATTTTATTGTATTTGAAACAGAACAATTTAAAAATTAAATAAAAAATACTATAGCGAAAGCTTTTAATAACAAAATATATCTAACGAATTCGAAACAAACCGAAGTTTCAAAAACGGTCGGAAAAAAAAACTAGATTTTCTTAATTTTTTTTTAAATTTAATACGTTCAAATTGTCAGCAAAATGGCACTTGTAGCAACATTTTGCTGAAAATAATAAAAAAATACTGTCTGTGTCTGCCTGTGTTCTATTGGTATTTAGGGACCAAAGAAACAACAAGTCAAATCTCCTTAAAAAGTCATCTTGTTGTTGTCATTTTAATATAATAATTTATTAATAAATGTTTTTATAAGTTGGCAAGTTTCGGGTAAAAGTGTTACACGGCGCGAATGACGATCACGTCATCGCTCGCGTGGCAAATACGATGAGGCGCCGCGTCATCTACGCGGTGTACCTGACAAACGTATACCTATCTCGTTTCAATACTCTACTTGATTTACGTTGAAACGAGACGACGCGCAGCACACTGCGATGTAGCGGTAAACAGCAAAGTTTATCCAAATTCCAAGTTGCCGGAACCCGCTCAGTTGTACACGGGTCGCAGTCGACGGTGCACGCGTTTTCTCTCTCCAAACCGATCTAACTTTTCGTAAGTTCGCCATGACGTTGCGCTGCGTGTTTGTGGTGCTGGCTTTAGCCGGGGCTACCTTCGCGGGCCCTGAGGTCACCGAACTTAAGGTCGACGTCGTGAGCGTCCCAGAAGAATGCAGCGTCAAGTCCAAGCACGGCGACATGCTGACCATGCACTACACCGGCACTCTGGACGACGGTCACAAATTCGACTCCAGGTACGTGCATATTTAATCACAAACGTGTTACGAGTAAGGAAAAAAGAACTAACATTACAGGGACTTAGCAAGACGCAGTTCCGTGACCCTGACATAAGTAATTAAGTGGCATTTCAGATGAGTTTGAGTTTGTTGCTTTATCCTCAACTTTTTGGCCTTGTTCTGATGTGGCGCGAATAAACTACACTGTAGAGTAATTATTGAAGGTGTATTCTAATAAGAACAACGTGTGAACTCTCGTAGTATTTGTTATGAGAGGAAGCTAGTTTTATCGCGCTGACAGTTCCGGTTAGCGCCTGACGGACGGTGCGATGACCCGTTTACTATGAGTAAATAAGAACGCATTACTAATTATATCTAATCTGTTATAACAATTACGTGGCGTTCATAATTTTGTCGATAGGTCAAATGTACGTCTACAAGTATTTTAAGTGTTTGAAAATCTTACCATTTGAGAAAACTCTTTATCTGCGTTGGTTCTAGGTGACATGATTGTAAGGACATTTTAATTCGTTTTAAATGATATTATCACCACACCACATTCCATAATTTAGCTAATAGGTTAGGCCATATCAGTATAGATAGCAACAGGGATTTCCGATTACATTGTTTTCCGTCCAACGCATCCATGTAACACTAATAATAACCTAGCATTAGTGCTTCTAATGCTTTGTGCATTTTATATTGTAAAATCCGTGATATATGGTACTATCTATTTTATAAAATCAGAGTTTTGTAGTAAAATGACAAATATACTCCATAAAACGAGCTAAAAGATCTCCGTTAATGTTAAAATTTAATGCTAATAAGTCATAAATAGGAAAAAACAATTTTCGCTGTGCTTTTTTTTATATTTCACCGTGAAAAAAAAACACATGCTTAATTATATTTTGCATCCCATCTATCTTTAGTTTTTGCTATTTATTCTCCGGCCGCCATTCACCGGGCCAGTCGGAGTCCACTTCGCTTAAAATAGAAGAAAATAAATATTAAAACTGGATAAAGGGAAATTTTATGTTCGGTAACTCCTCAGTAATAAGTAGACTGAGGATAGCACAATTTTCTTTAGTGAGTCTTTGAGTATTTCGCTTCAATCAATTCACGCCCGACTGGCCATGATATATCTACGAAGGAAAACCCACACGAGATAAACTTGGACTCTTCAACAAATAAATGTCTTCTTCGCTAATATGGAGTTTATTCTCGAAGTTCTTCATTAGAATATTGACACCAATAAAAATAAATTATTAAAATTATCTTTATAAATATCTTATCGAAACAAAAAAAATAAACTACTTAATTCTTACAATGCGATCGTACAGAAAATGGATTTAGAAAAATGTTTTGCCAAAAAACAGGATTTTGATTGGAAGTACCTTAAGTTCCTCATGCAGCAATTAACATTCATTGATATAATTTATTAGGGAATTACTTTACAGCGGTTTTAAGCTTGACGGCTCCCAAGGCGTACGAAGTTCTTGTGCATATAAATGTTCCGTCAGAAGTCTGTAGAACTTAAAGAATATTTAATAGTGCCTGAAAATGTTGGCAAGTATGAGGTGGGACGTGTGTCATCTTAAGCCGACTTCAAACAAGCTTTGTACGCGTACTTACGAGGTGAGACGTCTTAGATCAGGCTTCAGACCAAGTATACAACGCTATTCCAAATAGCGTTCGATGGTCCTTATGACTGTTGCCCCTCGAATACGAAGGCAGGTAGATCTTGTCACCAATACCTTGTTGATTCTGCACTAGACATACAAGGCGAGCTCCTTTCCAAAATTCACACGTCCAATAATATGAATATAACTACTTCCTTGACTCCAAAAATAGTAAAAACCGATTTCATTTTTCAAATACCTCTTTGGCCGCAAAAACCACAGATGTGCATGTGATTACAAGTATTTAATTTACAGGATTAAATATTCACGTGCTTTTTCCAATATCCAAATGGATTTGCTTTTTGGAGATCAAAAACCACTAAAAATAGATGTACTGAAAAGTAAACAGCAAAATATTAATATGCTTTTTCATTTTAATATTGAAAATTGGAAATGTATCCATTTCTTGTTTTTTTGTACGTCATCGTTTATTAAAACGACGCAGATGTATTTGCACTGCCGATACTAGTGCTTTTAAGCATAGTAGTTTTTTTTTTTCGATTTCAGCGGGTTTTTAATTACAATTCGCCAAATTACTCGAAACTATCAAACATGTTTGCATTTAGAGTGCAAACATGTCTTTTAATCACAAAGAGAAAATGAGGTAAAATGTAAATGAAAAAATCCTCAATCAGGATAAAGTTGTTTGTGTCATACTCTGTGTAAATAAGTTACCGTAATACACGACAAGACCAAGATAATAAGTCTTTACATTTGCTGAGATGCGCAGCTGTAGTGGTCCGTGGCACAGTAAACCCAACATAATAGAGTTAATAGAAATATGGAAATCAGTTCGTACAACTTTCTTAAAACCTGAGGGCCTACCACCGTCTCTTAAGCTAGAGACTATTGCAGTTGTGGAAACGAGACGGTGCGCTACAGGGCTTAGAACGGTGTCTCACTTTCACCATTGCAACAGTCTAATTCTTAGAGGTGGTGGCATGCGCCCTGGCCTTTATGCGCTGAGATTACACACGATTACCTCCGAGCCAAATAATTTACATTTAAAATCCGTTTAAAATTTGTTTTATAATTACAACGCTTCTCTTTTCTAATGGGTGTTAGTAATGATGTTTATTCATTAACCTGATCACTAACTGTTTAAATCCGTCATTATACTCTCAATTCACTGGATGCAGGATTTCGAGATCGAGGCTATTAATTTGTGGAGGCATAACGAGCCAGTGTTTGTGAGGCCTGCGGTGAGCGCTAGGAAGCTGGGTACTGTTCACAATTACAGAACACATCCTCAGATATTGCGTATGAATGCGAATTTTAGGCGAACGCCGTGATTAACTAACAAAACTTGGGCTTGTTTCATAAGCACAGGCGAAACTTTTGTTATTACCGTTTATGGGTGTGCGTGTAAAATTTACCGTTTAATTATATACATTCTTAACTTATTCGCGTTTCATGTGAAGATTTTACTTATTTCAATTATACACAGTGGAAAGTATAGCTGCGTCCTGCGGAAATGCCTGCGGTTTTCCGTTGGCGTTACACGGTTCTAACATTCATGATGAAATCGAATTTTTTAGCTTCGTTTCTAAGCATTATAAAAAATACATTGTTTCTACATTAACAGATTGAGTTTCTGTGTACGCCAATGACGCTTTCTTAGAAAACACATTAACCTGAGGTCGATCTGACGGCGTTCCTCACTTGAGACGTAATAAAGGAATCTTGTATACGATTAGGATTGTATCAATTATTTACATATCGCCACACACTTTCCTGTTGCGTACCTACGCTCGGCTGGCGGTGGCGGCTGCTCTATGTACTTACGGTAAACGCACTCACATCGAGCCTGTCTATTTATATCAATTTGCCGACTTTCGGTTTTATAGTGTAATCTAATAAAGAAATTCTAGTGAGCGGCTGTAATTTATTTCGGTACGGGTATTGTAGAAGCAAAGTTTTGGAAAAAGTTAGGCTTTCTCTCAGATTATCATACAATATGGAGGAGCGTGTTCCAGTGCGTCCGAGAGTGTCGACCGCTCGCTAACTTTTTTAATTGTCTCTGTGGAGCGCACCGCGCGGGAGAGCTAACTAACGTTAATCCCGGCCTTCTTATGGCGCTCCAACACCGCACCTTGTATTTTCAATTCATAAAATCTTAGAGTCACTGACGTGCGCACATGCAAATATAAAGCGATTGTAAGTCTACGACGCTTCTACTTGACACCGATGCAGGAGAAAGCGCATTTGATTACATATCTAAAAACAATGGCGTAATAGCTTGTATCGGGAATTTATTTCATCGAAAATAAGTGAAACTAAAAATTATTGTACTGCCTTTACGGTACTCATATTAGTAACCTTGATCGCTTCACTGATTCCAAGTTAATTACGAATTAATACTAAGAATTCATTATTCCTCTGAACCTTTACCTACCTATAGTTAGTTAACTACTCTGGTGGTCATATCGTTCGTGTTACGGATAATAGTTCCCGATACAGAGATATCGAAGACAACTAAGGCGTTGATTGGAGAATATCTTCGAGAGGATTCTCTTGTGAATAGTTGTGAACTGACACCATAACGGTCACCAATTAGTCTCCACGCCTGTACCGGTCATTCACCTCATGTTACCTTCGACTATAAATACATTACTAAACTAAATGACAAAATATTTTTCTTGATTTTGACACCAGTATTTCCATAATAGATTTCACATAAATTCAATTATAACTTAATTTCCTCAAAGTTGTGTGTGCAATGTAAAACGTCTAGCAGTGCAGCGCCGAACTAATTCACTAAGGCTCATATTAGGTCATGTCATTAGCTAGTGCGTAACTAATATAGCGTTGCAATTTAAGTTGGCTTGCCGCCGAAGTTGGCTGCAGTAACACCTTAACCCTGTTAGCGCGGGTAAACATCCATCCGGTATAATGAGGCGTCATCCAAACAGTCCCAAACAACGTTAGGGTTAATCATAGGGATTATGTCGCAGTACTCCGACACTGTACTGATGAGATTTGTCTTCCACAATACGAGTGTGCATGTCGCAGTGTTACTGGATTACTTACACTGAGAATGATATCAATACATGCTGAAAATAAAGAAGTACCAATAAATTCTTACGCTTATAACGTGTGTTTAGTTAATTAGAAACGTTACAAGCGATTTCAGCATAAACGATTGAATTCCTTTTAAAAATAATATAAATGATGAACGAACAAAATCTGACCACGCTACGAAATTAAACTTAGATTCTTGTAATACAATTGCAAAATGAAATTGCGCACAGATCAGGTGTGCAATCTTCAACAGATTATAGATATAGATCGAGGCACGTATATTTGCGGGGATTTCGTTGCAACCCTCGCCGCTCCAAAGTAAAATGGCCGCAAATCCCTAATCACCGCCCATTCGGTTCTCAAGCGTTTTCATTAACAATTTTGATTACTTTGTATTTGTGTTGACCGAACGCCAGCGCAACGATAGAAATTTAATAGAAAACTTCCGATCGCCTGAAAGAAAATTAAGTTTCGAATGTGGAGAGATTGTCGAAAACGGTCCGTGTAATTTATTGGGTAAACACGAATAGACATCCCCGACTAAATCCCTCTTAAAATGGAAATTTAGATTCGTTTAAACTTCGTTCTATAGTTTGGCCACAACAGCTGTACCGCGCCTTAGGTATGCGCGGTGAGGTGGGGGCCGGGAAAAAAAGTGCACGAGTTCACATGAGATTCATTTTGTCGGATAGATCTTACGATATCAGTTTACTGTTCTACAAGCACGACAATATTAAATTAATTAATTGAGGTTAATTATTTAATTTGAAATCAATTAAATAAGAATACCTAAATTTTTCACTTTGTTTAACTATATATTATGTATTTTACTTATTTAATTAAATATTAATGAAATATAGTCAGATTTAACTGAGTTTATTTCAAATTAGGACTTGGTTTACAAAAAAATTGAATTTATTGAATGTCATAAACAATTTATTCAATATGTCTTAACATTACGAGATATCGCAAGAACCACCTTGGAATATGAATCTCATGTGTTTCTGACATAGACAGTTCGATCTGAATTTGAATTTGAATTCGAATTTGACACTAGCGAACAGACAAATCGCATTGGCCGATGCTTCCCCCGTCTCGCCCCGCGCCTTCCTAAGGCGCGGTACAGCGGTAATGGTCAAACTATAATTGTAACAATGTACACTCGTTGTAATGGGATTCCGGTTCGCTTACATTGATAGAGCTTACTGATGTGAGCATCAAGTTTTTTGTTATGACCGGGAAGTTGTGAACGAGCGGAATATAATACTTATTGGTCAAGATTTTGCTTCAATAACGTTGATTATGTATTGGTTATGTTCAGTTTTCAGCTAACTAGTTTCCGTCGCTTTTCGATAAAAGGTTAGATGCAGCAATTGAAATTTAAGTCTGCTTTACTGTTTTCGACGCTAATCGATTTGACTTGGGTCTCAACATTTATGAAAGTTAAGAAGGTTTTAACGAAGATAAACATCAAAATAAATGACATAGCAAGACATTTTATTACAGGATTAGAAAACGCCGTGGAAGGTGCCGTTAATCTACAAATAATATGTCGTGAATTATCAACGAGTTCCTATATCTCCACATCCAATATAGTAATTGTATTGTTTTTGATCAGTCCGGCGAATCATAAAACAAGCGTCTGTCATCGTAAAGTTATTTGTAAGCAGTAATGATGCGGTTTGTTTCTCTGAATACACTCATTATGTTTACGTGTGAAGCACATTTCGGCCTTTATTTAAAATGTATTCGGGTGCATTATGCGAGTAGATATATTACGTCCATACCATTGTTGGCAACTGAAACAAAAGCCAGTGTTCTCTCAAGGTTTTTGATAAGTGCAATTATGATTCTGCAAATTCATATTTATCTGATCCGAAACCCCGTTCACCGCATTGTTGTGCTGGCGCGCTAACGAGTTGCCTGTATCTATTTAATATTACTGATTGTCATCTGTGTGCAGCACGTGCACTGCGCTCCCGATGCTGCCGATACCAACACTTAAAATTGTTTTTGTTCCGCGGGTTACAAAGCCCGTCTCATACAAATATTCGCGATGTTTCATTCCGGCCAGACTTGTACTTTAAACCTAGTACACGTCAGCTGTCAGCCTTAAAAGTCTTCGTTGAATTTTGGTATTTTATAGAAAGCATTTCGATCGAACTTTGGTCGGAGAGTGAGTAGTGACTCGAAAGTAAACATACATGATTTCTCCGTGTTTTGAAATATCGATGGGTTTATTTGGAATAGCATGTCATTCGAGCGTGGGCAAAGGTAATGCCTTTATAAGGAAGTCCAAATTGCTTGTGATCTCATGCTAAGAGAGTGAGGTCGAGTCATTAAACTCTGCGTGTCAGAATCGGAAAGTAGATATATCATGCCATAACTGGTGAAACAAGCCGTCGTCATGAGACAATCCGTGTAGATAAATACTTTGAAATAATAATCCTGATATTCGCAAGTTACGAGCCATTGTCAAATCCAGTCTTAGAGCCAGACTGAGTTAGGAAATTCCTTTATGTCGCCATAGTGTGTTATCGAGTTAGTGCAGAAGACATTTATAAAAGGATAGTGTGGAGTTAAGGTTACTTTGTGTTTTGCTGTCTTTGCTGACTATTATGCTCAATGCAGAATTTTTTCTGTATTTATTATTATGATTTGTAATTTTCAGGTAAAATTATGTATCGTCATATATTCGTGAAACAAAAATTCTTAAAATAGGTACATTAGAAACAGACAGCAAACGTAGAAAAGTAGATAAGTGCAAGCAAACAAACCATGTGCTAGATTAGGTATACGAACTCATTTCACGGGAAACAAATAATATTTTTATTAAATCTTTCATCAAAAAATCACGCTATAGAAGCTCTTAGCAATAATTTCTCATAATCTAGCTTCTTTTAAAAATAGCTCACGTAATCTATTCTTACTTTAAAGGTATTTTTCTTAATCCTTTCGAAGACAATAGTGGAAGTCTATTTTCGCTGCAATCGAGATAATCCTATTACGGATACATCCTTAACAATATTATGAAATAAGTGCAAAATCGGACATGTTTGTCTGTAATTAAGGACCTGTGCTTGTGTCACGAAAATATGAAGTCGATATCGAATTAGTAGAAGAGAGATAGCGCACTGCATTGCACGTAGCTACGTGTTGCTCACACGACAGAAAAGTCCTGTTTCAAAAGATTATAGTGAATGAACGGAATGAAATCGGACGGGGCACCGTTCGATGAGATAATTGGGCTACAGTTCATACAGCAAGAAGTTTATCGAATTTTTTCTTGATCAAAAGGTGAGGTCTTTGTAGTTCGAGTTTAAAACAATTGAATCATGTTTATTACACTTTATTTTAACTGTTAATTCTTACACATTGACGATCATTAATTCCATTGTAAAATAAATAATTGTTTATTAATCTATTTATCTCTTTACTCGTAAAAACTCGTAAAAGGTAAACCATTAAGTTTAAAGACAAACGATAGACTAAACACTTTTAAAGCCGTATCAGGTTTAAACAAAAGACTCCATATCGAATTTATTTGTATAGTCTCTCTAAAAAGACTAGATTGCTTTACACATCCTAAAATCAGGGATCACTAGACAAAGCAACAACATAAAAATGCAGTGAACGCTCGTAGGTATATCAAGGTTTATTCGGGCCATCGCCTTCTCACCTTGTTACGTTCCACAATTTCACTACATGGGGCATAAACGAGTGCGTCCCTTACGCTTACTCGTAACTTTCACAATTCGCCATCGTAAAGGCGGATCCGTACCTCATGACCCGGAGAAAGTACAATTTATATGTAGAAATAAAGAGTTTATATAAACAAGTACGTAAGCGCGAGGTAAGATGCCTCGATTTCCATTTCCAATTGAATTCTGCTTAGTGATTTCGGACAGGTTGACTACACTTGTGTTTTTATTTTATGAACTCCGCGTTTCATTTTTATGTCAGGTTAATACAGTGTCTCTTTGTTCTAAAGCTTATACTAATATAAAAGTAATAAAGACTGTTCGGGCATGTGCCTAATCCAATTTTAATACTGTGACAGTCGCAGAAATGCGCTCGGAAGTGGAGTAAAGTGAGTGTGACAGAATTATCGCTGTTCAGGAAATTTTAATGCAGTTACCACGTATTCTGAATTTCCTTATGTAAGATGTATGGTATGGTTGTCACACGGCATTAGAATATAATTAAATGAGAAGTATTGGTGTAGCGCGGCATCGGTTCGTCACGCAGACCGTACGACACGCGTGCAATACGATAAACTATACTGTGACGGAACAATTAACATTTGAACTGACGTGTCCCACACGTCAGGATTTAAACTATCTTAGTAGTTAGCCGTCAGTGTTACATCATGAGATGCGAACTACTTTGACCGATACTGCTAACCAAAACGTTAGTTTCTCTTTAGGAAATCATTTAAATGTGATAAAACAAAGTGATCTACAGGGCTCTTATTTTCCCTTTTGCTTCAAGCGTTGCGAGTAGGTACTTTCAGTTTTGTTAGACAAACATTCAGTACTAGCCGGCCATAGTGTGCCACAGTACCGGTTCCGTCAATTTGTTGAGGATACACCGTGTTTCGATAACATATTGTACCGTGACGATGTAGTTTACACTTCACGTCTTTAGTTTGTGAAACGATAGTTAAACTTACAGATATCGACACATATTTGAATGATTTTCTAGAACTAGTATGTCGTGGCAATGTTCTATATGACATTTAACGCGCCTCTTAACGGCCACAAATAATATTCATATGTCAGCTAATGTCAAATAACTGGATCGGAACAATTCTTCAAATCAATACAGAGAGTAGGTATACAGTGTCTACAAATTTTAATAATGCTTTTATGTATCCAGGTGTTTTAATAGTAGCATTTATCAACCAATTTGTTAATATGATAACGAACATTTCCATTTCAACAATTTCGAGGTCATTTTGAAAAAGTACTAATAAACGAAACATGTTTGTTTAAATTAATATGTTACGTAAGTCTCATTGTATTTCTTCCACAGTTTGATAGATTTTTACAGTTCTTATTTGAATGGAACCGGTCGTTGTTCGGCGCATAGATACATAATGAATGTGAATAAGTAACGAGTCACATGATACATGCCTTTTAATATGCAGATCAGTGAAATCAATTAGTCGTACAATGCGCGTTCATATGTTTCAAAACAGGAGAATACTGAGAATTCCTAACACGTATTAAAGTTACGGATGCAAATATATTATGCAACATGTAAATCGTTTAAAGTTTCCACGCTAGCGGCCCCGTCAACTAGACAGTTTATAGTAATTGTTCGAAAATATTTTGTTTTGCGTAAGAATTTAATTTGATACAATAATAGCTTCGAGGAAATCAACAGTTGTGTCGTCATATTTGCCATTTACACAGCTTGTTTTTGTAACTTCCTGCTGTTTATAAAGTGGCGTTTTTAATTAATATCTACTTTTTAAAATCAATACTTAATCGAGTTTTACTTTTCATTTAATCGTGTGGTTACTGGTGCTAAAATTATTCCTATTTCGTTTCTTATAGGTCTTAAAAATAGGAAACATAAGTTAAACATTCGGTATCCATACAACCGACGTGTACTCACAAAAATTGTCTTTTCGTACGTTATCATAATTTGTGTCAAACATGTGACAAATATCATTGAAAACTTTAGAAACTGAAAAAGAGAACAAACACAAACCTTCATACATACATACTTTAAGTAGAAAATTATTTCATATTAATAAGATAAGCAGCAAACACAGGGTAATATTCCTAAGTGGTGGGGAGGTGATTAGTATAAAACGTCTCACCACAATCGATCGGGATTATGTGTTTAATGAAGCTTGTGACAACAAACAGAGACTTAATTTAATGCGATACGTAGACTTTACATACAGGGGGCCTACCACCCCTCTCTCGAAGTATCACTATATATTGTAGCAGTTGGTGAAGTGAGACAGCGCATTACACGGAATATAGCATCCTCTTACTTACACAATTCTTTCTTCTCGCTTACAAAATTTTGTTAATCGTCAGTCAAATGTCATGTTAAGCTCTGTGATTGGTTGTAAAATTTATGATCAACTAATCACGTTCCTGATCAGTTCATTTGACAGAAGATTCAATTGATCAGCCTTCCAGAAACCTGGGGAGAAATAAATTTTTCAACCATTCACAGAGCTTAACATGAGATTTGTCTAACGATTAACAAAATTTTATGTTAATCAGTAGGTATTTGAGAAACCAGGTGTCCCCTAATCAATCAAATTCATCTTCTGATTTGTTGTTTACGCTACCAAAAAATGTTTAGTTAAAAGTAGAAAGACGCTCATTACCATAAGATCTTCAAAAGTTTTGAAGATGTTTTCTTAACAGAATAAAATGTAACAAGGAGCATGGGGGTGACGTGTCCACCAGACTATGCAGTAACCACCGACTTTAATTCATAATTATATTGCAGACTGTGTTATTTACTCCGCTTCACGTTGTGAGCGACCTATTCTGTTTATAATTCACTATAATGTGTTACAAGAAAAGTTATTTTTTATATCCATTTGTATATTCGTGAAAACAATGTCAAAGGTTATTTAAGTTCCTTGTGTATTAAATACATTGCACTTATAACTTGCTTTACTTGTATAAAATTAACTTGAATTGACTGCAAATATAAAAAATATATTTAAATAAGAGGTAGTTAACATTGTCATTGACCGATGTGAACGGCGCAAAGAGAGAGGTTATGCTCATGGCCAAAATGTCAGTGATCGATGCTGATATTTAGTATTATTTAGCTTTATCATTAGCGAGAATAGTCCTGGGGTACCTAACCTCACATTTAGAATAGGCTTTCGCAGTTGTGCGCCGTCTCGTTGTAAGTCTTACTTTAATAGGTGGGTGATAGACACTAGGGCTACCGCTATTTTTAATAACCTAATAAATTATAAACAATACACGTGGCTTGGTCGATCAAGGCGCCTAGCTCAAATCATCAATTTAACACGCAAAAGTATCTATTTTTTTTGTCCGCTTCTTTGGGCTATATAATAAGTGAAAACAAGTGACTGCTTATTTCGATCCAAGTATTTATACATTCTATCCATTGTAAGGACAGTTTCGTGATCCCAGTCTTTCAAGATAGCTCAACTAAGATATTTGTACGAGACGCTATCTTACCTATACTACCTACTTTTTCTTAAAACATGGTACCTAGTCAGTTATCTACGAAATGCAACAATTTAATAGGTTGATTGGTCATATCGGATAATATTTTTTGTTTAATTTGGTATGCAAACTGTTGCGATGTCGATAATGCACCCTTATCAGTAAGAATTGGAGCACTTACGTGGTATTGTGTAAATTTTACTGCTTTTTTGACCTGTGGAGGTTAGCTATTATTTTGGAAATATTTCAAGAAATTAAGATATGATATGTACTTTGTTTTAATCTTTCTTCTTTCGTAGTAGATTAGACAGTACGTATAGTAGTAGTAAAATTGACATAATATGTTTCACGTTTCAATATATTTAGTCAATATGGATTAACTGTTTAAGAAAGAATAATCTAATCCAAATTTATATAGACACTTTAGACGATGTAATATTAACTTTTTATATTTAATGTAATTCTAAATATTGGATCGCGAACCTGCAATAAACTAACATTGTAATCAATGCTCAAACCTTCCCTATATGGGAAGAGGACTTAGCCTGATAGATGTACATAAATAGGCTGGTGTTTTTATTATATTATTAAACTTTTAACTAACATACAGTGTTATTGCTCCAAATATATTGTAATGACACGTGAGATAAGGCGTGATAACAACCCGTATTAGATATTGAACTGGCGAACATTATACATGACGTGTCGTACACGTCGCTGCGCTGTATCGGCGGGCAGATGTTAATCATAAATATTTATAAAGACTATCATCGTACAGTACTGTCGTCAAGTACTAAATATCCGAGCATCCTACAAGGTTACTACCTACAGACCTATAAAGTGTATGTGACATGTGTTATTCGAAATAAGTACCAACTTGGAGGCAGAGATCCGTTATACACCCACACGACATCTACCCTTAACGACCTCTTCTCTCTCTTTAGGTAAAATATCATTTAATGTTAAAATTATCTCCGATTAAGTAATCAATGCAAAACCGACCCAAACAACTTGTCTTTTTATCTCAATGTCACTCGGACGACAAAGTAAAAATACTTGAAACATAAATGTGTATAAAAAAAAAACACAATTACACACTTATGATAAGAAACGATAATAAAATCGGTAATGTTTTAAAGATAACTCTAAGGTTAATTCTAGATAAACTTTTGGCCATGAGTGTGTGAAAATTCAGAATTAAGATAATATACTTATATCTTACTAACGAATTAACTCGGCGTGAATAAACGTCGGAAGTTATATTAAGGAACAGTAAGTATTTATAACGAGACAAAGGATAACGCTACAATACATTTTATTGTAATGCTACATGAATGACAGTTTTTGTGTCATATACAAGGAACAACGAAACAAACACACCCACATATCGATTTAAATAACTTTAAGAATCTCCTTTCCTAAAACAAAACCTTTAATTTTAACAGCTTTGCGACTTTTGTTTTCATTTGTGTTTTAACGCCTAATGCGTGCCGAAACCCACAATACCTTGAATGCATATCATAATTTTGAATAACTTAATTACCTGAATCCGAGCCTCTAACTAAAAGCATACAGAACGGCAATGCGAATAGCTGCATCTGCGAAGTGAATGGCTGTGCGTTATGATGTTAAATAAAAATACAGAAGTATGCTTTATGTTAGATGGCGTCTGGATGGTGCCGACTAGCCGGGCCGGTTTTAGCCCAGGTACGTGTTCATAAATCCCCTCAAATTTCCACAACCATTCATCTGGCTTTCGCCCCCGTGTAGTACGAACACAATCATCTTAACATACCTAATTACCTACCTATTAAGTATCAACAAATGAACCTTTGTAAACAAATTATGCACACATCGTGGTTTTATTACAAAGACTTCAATTCTTTCACGTTATTAAACTTAGAATAGTTGTGTTTAAAGAATGTAATATACATACACACATACATACAAATTAACAAGGTACCGCGAATACGACATTATGTTATACAAGTCCCATATTGGCCATATTGTTATTAGGAGATGGTTTCGTGTTGCATAGATTCCTGAAATCGAATTAAATTAAAACTCTATAGCAGGTAACTAAAAAAACAGATAGGTGCTGAACAGGATGTGCTTGCAGTCTGGGTTTAAATCGTATTGGTTTGTTATGCAGACTTACATAATGACCGTGCAATGCATGTACTAGGATCTCGTCATAACCTTTCAAAATACCAGTTGGCTAAATTAAATGCTATTGTTTATTAGTCATTGACTCCATTTCACCTTTCGAGAAAGAGTTTTACCTTTCTGCCCCGCAATGGTTAATGTACAATTGTACATTTACAGTCGTTTCAAGTTATTCATTACACATTGTGTACAAAACTGGAAACATGAATAATTAGGGCATTGTTTAGCAAGCACTGCATAGCAAATTGTATTTCGGGCTAGGCGAGTATTGTCAATAAGTTTCTCACGAAAGTAGGCGAAGCATGGTTGTAGCCGTAGTAACTACATACATAGGTATATGCAGTACAGATTGGTCCGATTTGCGCTGGTTGTTCTCGGGTATGGCGCGAATCTCCACCGGAGTAGGCTTGCAACTATGGCAACTACGTAACGTTTGCCCGCGTAGATGCCGAGTCTTTCTGCGAATTGCACACATTCAACTATGTAGGAAATGGGCGCCAAAATGTATTGCCTGTTCGACGCGCTAGGGATGCGAACACATGGCCCCAAGCCCCCGCTCTATTTTTCCATAAACCCATTTCCATATGTATGAAACGTGTCACTTTAATTGAGTGCTTTAATCCGCACTTCGTGTGCATGTTATTCCATACCGTTATCAGCTGAATTCCATGTTTGCTCCATAGCTACCGCTTATCGATTGCAAACAAGAACGTCTTTATGAATGTGATTTTTATGGAACATTACGATGTGATTAAACGAGTTGAATGTATTTCCGAATTAAATCAACATTGCGTATCGATATATTATTGACTTCTCGGAGGCAGCACTAGTCAATAAAATAAGATTGTCGGTTGCGGGTAGATGCGAAGGCCCAGGTGATACATAGGGGCCAAACTTTATAGCTCGGGTGAGGTTTGCCGCCCTTTAATATTTAATATTGAAAAAAAAACATACAAGCTATCCATTGCGGTTTCGAATCGAAACTTGTTTATTGCCGTACATAGCCACGATACGTCCGAAGTAACGGCCCGAAATAAAGACGCCGCCGTACACAAACACGGGATGTGGGAAGGAACACCTACCCAGACAAGAAAAATATTGTGCACCATCCCCCAGGCCTACTCCACTACGGAACGGTACTTGTAATATGTGATTCTAAATGTTACACTGTTTCTATCACTTCTTAGTGGTTTTAAGATGTAGAAAATAAAATTTATCCTTAAAAGGCATTCAAATTCTATAAAAAGTTTTATCATGGTTTCCATGTGTGTTAAACAACATACCTGATTCTAAAGCGCAGGAACAGAACTATAAGCAACAACCTGAAAACTAAAATCTGTCAAAGGTTTCAAAATGCCATGAATAGATTCCCAAACATATTCCTTTAAAAGTTTATAAATGGAAAGACTAACATCGATGGACTTCGAATACAAAGAGATGCCTAGTACAAACGGGTATTTCTAAAGCCGGCAGAAGCCACTACATTTAAATTTAGCTCGCGCAAAGTGGATACAGATAGTAAAACGGTCCCTGTTTACCGTATGTACAGAAAACGCGTTAGGCAATCGACGTCTAGGTTCTCGTGCGATCCAGTGTAGGTTCAGCGCAGAAGTTGCGAGTAACAGTCGTAAACCGTGGCGGTACTCCCGGAGACCGCGCAATGACCAATGTTCGTGCTGGATAAGTCACAGATTCGGGGACTGAAATAAACCGCTTCTGAACCAGAACTAGTTCGTATGACTATATGAGAGCTTATTTGAAGTGCCACTAAAATTTAACTGCTTTTGTACACTAAAGTTTTCCTTTTCATATAAGACAAGAAATTAAGAGTTTTAGGAATCTACAGTTTAGTTTGCGGTTCGCAAAAATGACGTCAATTTAAAAACGAAACTAAAAAAATGTTGACCAAGGTTATCCAATTCAGAGTGTGTGAAACATAAAATAAATCAAATTAAAGCGAGTCGTAAAACCAATACCTAGGCGATTAAGATAAGGTTATTAACATGCGCCATAATATCGATAGGTAGGTACGTGTACCTAACGATTTTTTAGAGATAAACCACAATCAACGTATCATATGTGAACGAGCAGAAATTTAATTCACTTTACTGGACTCCGCATTAATGCAAATGAGTTTTATTTCCACATTTAGCAGCCGTATGAATCCACTTTAGAATGGTGACATTTATTACGTAATTGTGAAAAAAGATCTTCCATGATAGCCATATTTAAACGTATTCCTATTTGAAGATTTCCTAAAAACAAAAGCAGCATTATGTATAACTGCAAATATACAAATGCGTTATGTTATAAATAATTTCTGTATCACTGTGTTTGACAAATTCAATTGAAATCTAACCAGTCTCCTTCCGGCAACAGATAAAGCTGAGGGGACAGATATTGTGTTCATTTCTGTCGCAATAATTGAAACGACTGGTGTAAGGCTTATTATGAATGAATGTCAAATGAACGAAGCTATTGTTTCACGCCGTCGTTTCAGAGAGACTACATTTAAAGTTGTATCCATTAGTGAAACTCTTTAAGTTGTGAGTACGGCGTTACCCCATCTAGAGGCGTGGAGTCTGTGACAGCCGTAACCTCCTGGCGTACCAGTAACGATGCGGTCGCCCCCACCACTCGCTGAATTATTAACACGTGCCATCCAAGAAGTTGAATCGACAGAATTAAAAGTTACCGACCTCTTTCATATTTCACCTACTTACGATGTTTTTGAACATTCAAACGAGCCTAGCGCCCAATTTCTAATAGTCCCTTGTTCCCTAAGACATCGAAACTTAAGGATATGGTGACACGTGCCAAAACGTTAACGTTAACGGTGACCTTGCGTGGAGTTAAACATGACCAAGTATTCTTTACATTATTAAGTAGTCTGCTATGTTTACGGTCACTTCAAAAAAGTTTGTAGTTGCATCCTCAGGGATACCTTTGTAAGTTTACTGAAAAAGTAGAACTGCTTATTTTTTTCTTCTAATTTTTCATGTTTTTGTATAACATTATCCTGCCTCGAACTGGCTTTTAAAAACATTACCGTGTAACTCAAAATAGTTGAGTTTCACTACACTACGTTATGAAACAGGTCCCATTGGGATCGTAAATACAAAAAATCTGCATATCTATGGACCCGCAGCCAGCTATCTGAATGCGTAAGGCGTAATATTTTACACTTCGATATCTTAAATGCAAGGATGTTTTACGTGCTTCACATTACTCACCTCGGTTCGCGTCCAGATCGTACTTACCTAAATCTGCGTACCACTCGGGCCACGTTTAAGCTCACCGAACATATATTGGAGTATTTTATAAAGAAATAAACACGGGGTTTTACATATCGCTACACTAATGCAAAAGCGAAAAACATAGTTCCGCGGTCGGCGGATTGTCAGTGGACACATGTGCCCGCCTCCACCCTCGCTGAATAATACACGAACGTTGTTTGAGGCTACGATCTTCGCCTGTTTTATTGCGGACGATTGGCTACAGAATTTCGGGTCCTTTTGGCACCCGAGTCCCCGCGGACCTGATTTGAAAATAACCGTCTGTAAAAATAAAAGTTAGGGTAAAAGTGAAAATTCAAATGTATCTTTGAGGCGTCGTTTAATGCCGGCTTGCGACGTTATCCGGTTTGGTGAGTTGCGGCGCGTTTACTAAGTGCGGTGGCTGCGTAAATAATTAAGAACACTTTTCCACGCGGTTGCGGCCTCGACGAACGTCGGGAACGTCGGCGGCGCGGCGCGGCGGCCCTGCACCGCAAACACGCGCCGCGATCTCTCACTTGCTGGCTGTGCACTGCGTGCTTATAAATACTCGCTATTAACCTCACCACATAGGCCTTCTTACCGATAAATGAAACCACAAATTACTCACTAGCATTTAAACCGAAATCACGAAAGTCTGCGGCTGCGTTTAAATGTAGAACGCCGCAGGTCCATTTCATGCAATTAAAAAAGTCTTTCAGTAATGAGAACTCATTTTGTTTACCTCGGGCTATTCCGCAGGTACAAGCTTACAAACTGAAGAAGGCAGAATAGTTTAAAAGGCACTCAAAGATTCGCGATCGCTGTGAGGGTTACCGCTTGAAGATTCTCCACTTTAATAAATATAAACGTCTCGTGTTTTCTCATGCCGCAATAAAAAGTATGCATATTCTTAAACAGGTAAATATCTCAACGTACACGTAAGGGACGACATTTTTTCAACGTTACGCGTTTCCCTAGCCCTACTAAGTTAACATAAGCCTCTCTTGACAAATGTTTAAGATGAACGGTTATTTTGCACACTGTTTATGTTGTGCATATTTTTTTTAAGAAAAAGAGTGTCTCGTTGTTCTTTGGGCTTCAAAAGATAAGATATATAGCGTCAGCGTACAGACTGAAGCTGTTTCTGTAACGAGAGCCGATTTGTTATGGTACCTGCTATTATTACGTTTTCTGAATGTATGTTTACTGTGACTGTTGCGGTGCGCCGACGTACGGGTTTCATTCATTAATCAAGGTTGTATCACTGTCTGCGACATGAACTGAACTATCTTTCCTCCTACTAACTAACCATCTAATTATCTGCGTGATTATAAATGCAAATGGTTGTTCGAAAATCTACCGTATCTCAAAAGTAGAATAATCAAGAAATAAAATAATGAAATAGATTCTTAATCGTAAGTCTGTCCATCGTAATAATAGTATGACGAAAAAAACTGCATCGGCAGGTCCTAAACAAAAGCTAAACACGTCTACGTTCCGCGCCACACAATATACAAAGAACAAACAAAAAGTATCTCGCCAACCGTAAATGTTCAGAAAATTCTCTGATAAAACTGACAACGGAAGAGTTTACATTTTTAACCTAGTTAAAAGTCTAAGCATAGGACCGTATTCATGCCTAAAACAAGGCGGCAGGCGCGACGCCCGCGGCTCCCAGACTACAAATTATTTGATAAAGGATACGTCTCATGACGAAACGGCAGGCATCTTACAGTACTCCACCTGCTCGTGTTAATAAGTTTCGAGCCTATCCTATAATAAATCTATGCTTACTAATAGTATACTTGTTGTTAAAACTATGTATACAGATATGCGACTAGAAAGTACCACTGCTCAGTAGAGGTTAATATGCAAAAATTAACACCGTTATTAATTACTGACAAAATAATTTAACTGTAATTTGAGAACATTAGAAAGCAAAAGAAGAAAACTAATAACAGAGGCTGGGGCAGTTAAATTCTGTTATTAACAAAATGCAATTAACGATTTTTGTCTTATTTCCTCAAAAAGTTCTAAAGATTTTAAAGTACATAAAGATTTTCATTTGAAAATGTCGCAATGTCAGATATCTCCGAATCAATAACTCTCGTCTCTTTAGATTTACCACTTGAGTAAATATGATTGGCAGCAGATGCACTCGCATTTAATCCAAAGCACCCACATCGATCTCTTCTTGCTCATATCAAGCCCGACGTTCTACAAAAACTATATTTTTAAACCGGAACGTGTGTAGGTAAGTTCCAATCTCTCAGTTCATCGGTTGATTGATCGGGTACCCTTCTGTCCAATAAATATTAAATAAAGTAGTGAGCAATTTGTCTGTGTTACTTAGTTACGACGAAATGATATATTAACACCGCTGGAAGATGCATCGCCACTCGAGTTATAGCGTACGTGTTGATGCGGCTGCACACACCGCCCAAGTCTGGACGTTTGACGTTAAGTACTCTTAACTGACCCCGCTAATATATCTTGCTTAATTTAAGTGGATGAAATTCTGTTTTTATTCACTACGTATTAGAAAATCTATCATTCCGTTCTCGTCTTTGAAAATTGTAAAAATAGCTCTCTTTTACTTTTTTAAGGATGAGTTTTGTTTAACACTAATACTGCTACACAAAGACACATTTCTTTTACCGTTCGTCACTATTTACCCTAAATCAAACTTCAAGAGGCACAACAAAATCGAGATTCGATATTTTTCACACCTCTTATAAAGTCAACAATAGTATTTCCGAGTTCTGCAATTGTGTCTATTGGATCGCAGGCTGTTCCGCTATCGGAAATTCCTCTCCGTAATACCTTCTCTCCTGATACTACTGTCACACTTTGCAAAATGCATCCGATGATAAAATTTGTCGACTCCTGACATCTATTTTTCATTTGTTGCACGGGCGACCTCATATTTTTGAAGTCTTAAAATCAGTTTAAAAAATGTTTTGGGTTTATTATTAGAATATTAAGTAATCATATGAAGTCTTATCAGTTTTCTTTTCCAACTTTTTCAATTTTATGCAAACCTAAAAGTGAAAATCCCATTATCCTAAAATAAATATTGATAATATGCGCGACCGCGTGCGGACAATGCACAAGCGTCTTCTTTGAGGCCAGCTATTGGCTGTCTTACGAAGTCTTTTGACGTCGCGGTAATACTGTTAGTGAGTAAAGGCGGACACACGGACGATGAAATATGTCTGAGAAAGCTCGCCGGCTGCGCGCCAGCCTGCCACATATTGTTCCAAGTTACGAGCGCCCGCGAAACTTGCTGGCGTCTGAGCATTCATTAGGTCCTGCGGAACACCAGCCAGTTTGTTCAGGAAATATTTTTCGCTGCGAACTTTATTACATGCGGACCGAACTTTATCGGGGTTTTAATTGATTTTCTTGTTTATTACCCTGTTGCAGTATTATATATAGACATGCATCATTAAGTTTTTCCTGTTATTTCAAATATTTGGTAGGTTTAATTTTAGAACTTGTTTTGTAACAGGCCAAATACTTATTTAAATATAATTTTATGTGGAAAATATTACCTACATAGATACTGACATGGATCTGATGCCGTGGTCCTTTTATTTAAATATCAATGGATTAAAAAAATAATGTCCTAGTTTTTTTTGAGAAATTTTCGAATTGCACTACACGACAAAATATATTAAAAAGTCTCATCGTATTCCACATTTTAGGATTAGCATAATCTATCGTGTGTTAGGCCAGACGCTGGCTCTTCCTCGTTGTTCCTCACAATGTTATCGGGGACCGACTTCAATTTTCCAAAGCCGTGTTCATTTCACGGCTATTTCCTCTCCTTTCGAAATATTGCGACTCACAAACTAGACGCGATGACGTGACTGTTGTGTTATTGTTTTGTCTGATTTAATTCTCACCTGACGAGGCTTATCGGTGCCGAATGCCGACAGAAGCAATTAACGATGCTATAAATTGAACTGAAAGCATCCAATAATTAATTTAATAGGTGCGTTTCATACGTCATTGACGTCCGCTCGACCAAGCAGAGCGCCCAATATGCTGTTATGTTTATACCAATTTGTAAAGTAGACTGTGAATCTGTTTACAGTATGCAGATATGGTATTTCAATTAAATTTTGTTGCACTTGGTTGCAAGGACCGCAAAGAAAGAATAAATTGAAGTAAACCTGGAACCCCGCTCGCACGAAATATAGTTTCAAACGAAAAGAGAAATATCTTCATATGTTAAAGAATTCAATTACAAGTGGCGGTATGGTCTAGGTAACTGTCAAACGAAGACGTCCTCGGGAAAATTGTTGCGCAATCCCGCAATGTCTCATAACGTAGCAAAAACAAGGTGTGTTGCTGACTATAAATATTAAATTTTCCGTATTCTGCGAGTTTGTCGGATACCACATCTGGTTCACTAACCGCGCCTTTAAAAATTCAGCGCAGCGTTATCGTCGTCCAGGCATTGTCTTCAAACCGATCGACTTCCGAGCAACTTCTTCATTGTTTTAATACTCCTTGTTGTTTACTTGTTTCACACTTTATTATGTTTCATACTACTTTAGGTACATTTGGTAATGCTCGTTGAAAATTGAATACTTTACAAAAAATAATAACACTTTTTTAATATAGATTTATTTCCTTTCATAACAAGATACAATTATTAAGTTAGTAATATAACTTAGACACAGAAAATATGGAATTCTTTTTAAATCCTTTTTAAGCAACTTTAAAAAGGAGGAGGTTTCTCAATTCGACCGTAAATATGCATTTTTTTTCTATATTTCATGACAGTTCAGTAAAAACACAACAATAGAATCGTCTGTTACGTTATATAGCCGAAACATAGCAGTCTGTAATAAAACTTGTCACATAGCTAAATACACGGAAGTGAAAATGGGATTTAAACGCGCAAATTCGTAAAATGTTCGAGCTAAAACGTTGTGAGTTTCATTTACATATGAATCCGGAGTTATTTAACAAAATTTATATAAAGCGGGGTATAATCTAGATTTCACGTGTAAACCGTAATTGTGCCTCGGTCCATAATGACACGGGCACATTATGTGCTCTAATAACACTAGCCACATTACCGCCTTCGCATTACCTCTATTGTCGGATGATATGTCATTATCATGAGGGTAATTTAATAGTGTACACTTGATTCATAGTTGTTATAATAATGCGAAACTTTCAACAACCGTTTATCGGCTTCTCTCGACTAACTCGTTTAATATACGTTCCTATTATCACGTACTTAAGGGTAATTTTTGAAGACCATTCAGTGATTGCAACTCTTTTGTTTTCTGTTCTTTCGAAACACATTTCATAAATTGATTTGTTGCTCTGATGTTATCAATATAATTGTATCTTCCTCTCGTAACATAAATATTATTAATCTCCTCACGTTAAAAAGAATACTATCATTATTTTAACCGCTCTATGTATGGGGCGTGTAAATAAAAAGTTAGCTCAATATTAAATGGTTGCGGGTCAGCGTTGTGGACAACTTTCGTAAACTTTCTACCAATAGTATGTAACCTAGATTATTCATATCGGATCGCTATTCTGTGACCTTGTTCAATGTATACCAGTGGTCATATCTTGTATGCACTACGTGTTATGAAGATTAAACTTACAACTTGCTTACAACAAAACTGAAGACGTCTTTCAACAAATTTTATTTTGTAAATTTTTGTAATATTGAGTGATTATATAGGCCAAAAAAGGGTCTAGTAAAAAATTGTCTTTCTTAGAAATTATTAACGTTTATAAGCTAATTTAAAATTACTATTCCAGATAGCTAACTCTTGTGGTCGTTGTATGACCCTAACTGTTATAAAGCTACCTTAAATGAACAAATAAAAAAGATGAGTACATAATTGGATTTTAGACGTGTTTTATCTTCGAATAACTTCTAATTGAATTACCAAATTTCTCATAATTATAACACATTTTCTTAAATATTTATTTATCTTGTTTTGTTTAATGCAGTAAGTTAAACACCCGTGCACTGATCTCCTTGTTCTAGTTACCAACTGTCAAGTGGTTCCATTGGCACTTGTGTTCCGTTAGATAATCCAAGACTTAGCAGCTAGCACTAAACGGTTGTTGCTTTCTATTGTAAAGAGGAATTGGCAACGAGACTAAATGCGAGATTTATTTTGCGATATTTTGATTGGTACAACAATAACTTTAATATGTATGGAGTATGATGTTAGTCCAAATATAATATGAACAATTTAATTCATATTAAAAAAAATGTAGTTTATTCGGATGGAATCCTCATTTTTACAAGTCAGATTTGTACTTGACTGTTTTCGTAACATTATTTTAACGTATTCAAATATGTAACTTTAAAATAGAAAACTATAACATCTTCCTACTTTTTTGATAAATTGTGAAAGATATTATCATTGAGTGATACTTGATTGTAGAGCATAATACATAGTATAGTTGTAAATCAAATTCCTGGTCCTATCAGGTCGTAAATACTGTGTGTCAATACTCTGCCTAGACAGGAACAATAAACTACTGTGATACGACTAGTCGTTTCCAATGTCCGGTATAATACGGTACCTATATTAACTTCTAATACCATATTTGACAACTATTTATTACGTAAAATTCAAAAAATAGCACAGAATTCCAATTGAAAAAGTCAGCATTGTAATTATTTTAAATTCCGAAAAATATCATCTCTACTTGCTATCTTATTTATTTACACACCAAAAAGGTTTAAGTTTTCTTTATTTTTTTGATGTGAAGCTAAAAGATGTTACAATATTATAGGTAGAAAAGCCATGAGAATCCCTCCCCATTCTCTTAAGATAAATGCGATAAATTGAGTTACCTCGTTATAAAGTAGACAGCGATACATTTTTAAAAGGACTGAAATCATAACTGTGTATTAATAATAAATTCAGTTGTGAGGTACCTACGACTCTCGAGCTATACTTGCAAATTGATATTTATGTAAATGGCTTAAACATAAGAGATATTACGTGTTTTATAGCCCTCTGTATTAAGATATAATGATGTGAGGAATCTCGTCTATCCTTAACTTATCTTTGAACAGCTTCTGCTAACATTCAGATTTGTAAAACAAATAAACATCACCTCTCTTTATTCTTGTAACATTACAATGCATTTTTGGATTGTCATTCTTGTCCAAACTTTACGATCTTGAAGTTACTAAATGTTGAGAAGACTCTGTAAATAGCATCGTGAGAAACATCTTTCTTCGTTTAAAGCAAAGTCTGAACCTTCGAAATAAAGTTTTAACTAACTGCGGCACATAATCTTTCAAGACACTTCCCGTCAAACAAAGTTTAAGAAACTTTGAAACAGATTGATATTATATGCAGTACAAACTTTATTTTTATGAACTGGGAAAGTATGAGTTGTATGCAATATTAGCACGGCTAAGCCTTTCTTGCAGAAGTTTGGAAAAAAACTTGTGAGGTGCAGTGCGGCGTTTGCCGGCGGCCGTGGCAATGTAGGGGGAGACTTGCAAAAACATGGGCCCCTTACTTACACTGTTCTTTCATCACATCGATACAACAGATTTAAAGTTTTTCTCTCACCAATTGTTTAGTACTATTCCGTCGACAGTCTTTTGTTTTAAAGTTCTCGTAAACGCATCTCATAAAAACATTTTGATGTTATTTGCATCGTCATGCGGCCAGTGACGGCACACTTTGTATTCCGTTCACTCAGAACGAATGATTTACACGAATAATCACAGTGGCTCCCAGTTTAGTGAACGATTTCGAAGTAAACATTGAACAACTGCGAATCAACGGTACCGACGCCACTGGACCGACGAGGAATCGACAACGGGTAAATTAACCTGGATTTTCTAGACTCAGATTTGAGTATTGGGATTAGAAAACGGACAGATCAAACTTAGTTATAAATTTGCATGTCAGTAAATCAAAATAGAAGGTATTAATAGGTAATTAATTAATATCTCGGATTACCATTATTAAAAAATATTTTCGTCATAAAAAGATTAGAGAAAGTTGTTTTTGTTCTTTCTTTACTAGGGATATTCATAAACAACATTTTAATTAAACAAAATCAGAAATTTTATTAAATCATGCTTAATTTTTGTTACCCACTTACAATTCAACGCATTACTTTATTTTACAATCACAAATAAGTAACAAATTCACATTATAATTCAATATTCAGTCCAAAACAATGCACTAGTGGCAAATTCGTCTAATTTGTAGCCATCAATACGCCTTTTACCGTGCTAGCTAAATAACTTCCGAACCTCACTTTACTTAGTTTTGTTTAGAAAAAACCAATAGCTAAAAATAACGCTATGGATATAAATCCGCACACAATCAGAACCTCCAATTTCACTCGTGGTTGGACTTTGAGCAGTTTTTTATTTTTTTTTACATTTACTGGAAATTACTGGCCACATTTATATAGTTGATCTAGTTATAGTCTACTAAAGAACAATGAGCTATAAAGTTACAGTTAATTGAATGAAGTTACTGATTATACCGATATTTGGGTATGAAAACAAAAAAGTATCTATTGTGAAGTATGATAAAAGACATTTATGACCGCAATCAAAAATTACATCCTTCATTTCCTTTATTATAGTAGGTACGGTAGGACTATGTACATTTAGTAAAACAAAGACTAGTCTTAATATAAAAGTTTGTTTCAATAACCGTTTCGGAAGCTCGGAAGCGGATGACCTAATCCTTACATTATTTTCCGAAGTTTGTTTGAACGGGAACGAACGTTGTCTGAGAGCAGATGTTTACTTCCTGCAACTTCCAGCGAGTACGACTAGCATAAAAAACTTGCAGTTTAGCTTTAGAAAGACAAACTTGATTCATGAATGTATTTCAACAGAATTCGTTCAAATTTTATTTTTTTACAGAAGTTCCTAATATTTTTTTTCTCGTTAATTTAATTTTGTGGAGTTTAGTAGTTTGAATTACAGCGTATGAATTGGTTAAAAAGATTCAAGTCTATACTTAAGAGATGTGACGAAGTCATATCCGGGTGATATTTTATTAAGTGCGGGGAGCGGCGGCGCGCGGCGAGGGGGTGTGAAAAATTCAACATCGCCAGCCGCGTTCAGATGCTCCGTGTACTACGTGGTATAGGCTTTTTAATATGTATTTGTACGCCTCGACCTTTTCTATATATTTAGAGATTCGTTACATTCCGTCAACTTGCCTGAGTGTTCGTGATAAGGGTGATGAATAAAATATACAACTCGCACAATCCTTTATTGTAAACTGAGCAGGTTAGAATCTTTGTTCTCTCAAAGGTCTTAAGCCTAATTTAAGAGGTTCTTTTAGATTCGTATTTATTAAGGAGTGGGTCGTAAGGTCCGTTCGTCACGTGGCGCTACGCGTGACTGCTGCTCGATAGAGCCGCAGCCTGAACGCAAACGGCGTGTCCGTCTCTCCCTGGAGGGTATTGTGAAATAAAATTACGGATTTACTGGAAGCTTTTCTTGCTCCCGTTGTTGTACAGTCAATAAGCAAAGCAAATCAGCCAATCTTGAAATGTCATACTTGCTGTGAATTATTGAATTGATTTTCAGCAATTTGAAATGTGGAATAATAATATATCATTTGTATAATTCGATATATCGAATCAATAAAATAGATTTATTGGAACAATTTTATTCTTAGCAACGAAAACTTTAGAAGCAATATTGTCTTTAGTCCCAGTGCGGTCGGCATAAGTGGTCCAAAAAACTTTAAGAAATAAATGTACATTGCGTTACCACGGCATCCCTAGCCATAATTCCTAGGTTAAAAATGTATGGGCGTAGTGAATGTTGCGTTGAATTTATCGTATTCGTATACATCGTGAAGTAGTAATGACATTAAAGTGTAAGTGCGGGTTATGTGGTGTGCCGTCACCGGGGACCTGTCCTGGTCGGGTCACTTTCACCAGAAGCGCGTACTTCGCGTATTAACGACGCATGCCTTGCTATCTAAACGTCATAAAGTATCGACTTGGGTTCACTGCCTCGGCTGTAATGTGAAACCCTCTCGATTTCCAACCGCATGAATTTTGCCAGCAATTACTGGCTTTTACGTTTTTTAGAGAAGCAATTTTCAATTTGAACAAACGTACGTATCATGTCCGAGAAATGTTACATTTCTATCAGTAAACAAATTTAATGGCTGCATCGGAAAAATATCGTGTTCCGACATGTGAATATGATGGCTGCAGCTGTCGGACGTTTTTTGTGAAAAACAACATGGGTATCAGTATCTTTGTTAATTAAAAACCTACAAAGCAAAATGCACACATATCCTACTGTGCACTTAATTAAAATGAAACTCCTTATGATGGAACTCCATAATTAGACCGACGTTTTGTTTTATTTTCTTTTACTCGGATTTATTTTCCAATAGCAGTACATCATTTATTATGGGCATTCGATATTTAAATGAATGCGTATTTTACGTTATGAGAAATACTAATTGCTATATTGTAAGTGCTGAAGCGATCCTCAGTTCACGATGTAGTTAGGTAGCTATATGGAGAAAATTTGAGTGATTTTAATCGGCTTACTGCATACTGCTTTAAGCCCGGTATCGTATCTCTGAGTTCAACATATTGCCGCATATTGGTTGCATTGTGCTTACAGATGCGCTTAAGGTACCCGACGTCTTGCGTGCTGTCAAAGAGACTTAACTTCGAATTCTAAAGGACTAATTAACAAGATTGTCTGGGAATCCGATAGATACGCCAAGTCTCTCGGAGTAATTGATTAATACTGTTACGTTTATAAGCGCGGTCTGATTGTCTGTGCAACGGCTTAAAGCAATAATCCCAGTGGAGGACAAAACA
Source organism: Chrysodeixis includens (assembly GCA_941860345.1). Taxonomy (NCBI): domain Eukaryota; kingdom Metazoa; phylum Arthropoda; class Insecta; order Lepidoptera; family Noctuidae; genus Chrysodeixis; species Chrysodeixis includens. The sequence goes on from OW796090.1 coordinate 9,278,062, forward strand.
ACCCTTTATTTTTTTAAGACCGCTACCACATGCTTTTAAAGCGTTATAAAATATTACTCAAGTGGCTGTTAATGTTACAAAGTTATAAGTGGCAAACTTTGTGGCACTTGTTAATAATTTTAGGAAATGAAGTATCAAGACTAGGTATATTCGTCGCTTACGCAGCAAATGGGCAAAGTGCACGCTTTAATTATTGAAGGTGGCTTGCATAGTCGTACTTTATCATCGATTATAAAAAAAGACTTGCAACTTTTTTCCCTAGTACAATGTACAACGCTTACTGTGCATGGCAGCTGCAATTATGAAATGCATAACTCCTTTTTATTGCCGGACTTATTACTTTTCACAATTAATTATTACTAATGAAACAGAAATGAAAATGGCTGCAGGGAATCAGCTGATTTTGACAAGTTAATAAAGTTGCTCATTAGTTATCTCGTCTAGGGTTTTAATTAATTAGGAAAAGGAAGAGTTTGGATCAAATTAGTTATTTGAATTCATATTAAATGCCCTACTATTTTGTACAGAACTAAAGCGAAAAACTATGCACTGTATTATCTAATGCTAATAGGATAAAACGAGATCAAATCCATCTCGAAATATCGATAGCTTAGCGGGACCTTACTTAGTCTCCTGGGGCCCCTCGCCCCAACGAACAGGGTACCAGCTTGTTTAAAAATTCAAAGTATTAGAATGACCTAATAACTAAAGTGAGTATAGAAGAAAAAAACTACAACTTACTATGTTTTGAAGAATTTAGACGTCATGCGATGAAATATGGATATTTTTTTGTAGCTTAAAAACATAAAAATAAGCAATTGTTAAGACGATGCATAAATTAACTGCGTGTGATAGTGGATGTGACCACTCTATCCTAAGCAGACTGTACTTTTGTTCCTTTTCAGTTGAACGGGCATCCCGGTAAAAACAAAAGAAATACGGTTATCGCACTAGATTAAGTATTTATACGATCACTTTGCTACAGTATGAGCATAGTTTGTATACGTTGTATTGCAAATGTAAACCGCAAGAATCAGCCGAGCCCTGAAATTGGTAGATATGCTTTTTATGTTGATGTTGCATTTGAAAATTGATCATGCCTGGCATTGCATAATTATGCATTGCTTTCACGAAGTAATTGTTTGTCAAAATTTAATGCGTAGTATTAAAGATTTAAGCAGACATATAGATAGTAGAGAGTATGTAGTAGGTATGTAGGCATTCGTGCTGATGATAAGACGATAGAATGATTATGAACTCAATAATTTAACGATATAATTCCATAATAGGCTAACAACGTCTTTCCAAGTACGTTAATCCTAACTGATTTAAAAATAAAACGCCTGTATCTCAAAAAAAAACATTTGAAAACAAAACTTATTTTGAAAGCTGATAAAAGTTATGAACTAAAACGCCGTCCGGTTTCCATCGCATTGTAAAGAAAGTTTCGACACGGGTAACTTCGTACCTACATTTGTTAGGCGTAACATTTTTATCTGTGGAATCGCGGAAGACTTTGGCACAATGTAGTTTTCACTTTACATGACCTATTGTCCCTGGGCGCTCTCTCACAGTATCTTATGCTGCTAACAATTATTGTTAGACATACGCCATTGTCACACTATCTCCGTCTTTAATCACTGTACTACTGGCAATTATGATACAGCCGTCATTAGAAAGTTTTACTATAAATACTAGAAAAGCGCGCTAAGTATAAACAGATCAAGATTTATGTGTGTACTAAAACGTAGCGCTATAATTTAGAAACGCATGGGTACTCGTACATAGGCACGTTATGTGAACGTTTACCTAGTTATAATTTTTTCTTCAACAGGTAGAAATTCTGTTCTATGAAATTAGTAACCTTTCACAATTAGTGACTTGCCGCCCCACTGCAACCAACGTTTACCAATGTTTGGAAAAGTTGCAAACAATTCGGTACAAAATATATTGAAGTTACGAACACCGTATACAAGCAAACATGATAGTCATGGGTCATTAGGTCATCTTTCTACGAGTATGTAATGATATAACTATCCAATATTTCTTAATCGCCACAAATTACTAAATAAAGTACCTACAATAATTATAGTACAGGGGAGACTTGTAATCATCGTTTGTATAATTATAATAACTATAAAGCACAGTTGCGTAAGGTTGTTTTTTATTTCGTAAATTGCTGACGTCATAACATGAAGCATTTCTCGTTTCTTTCCCGGTTCAAGTGTCGAGAAATGGCCGCATAAAGTGCGCTCAGTTTATACGTGATGCGTGTGCAAACAGACCGACTAAAGAATTTCGCATTTGCATAGATATCCTGCACCTGCAACTTACGTAAATTGCGTAATCATTTTTGTTTACTACCAATGAGTATTTAAATACAAATAGTTACTGTCGGTTCAGTCGGTTGGCTTAAAAAGGTAAAAAAAATACTTTACATTTTTGGACATATTTACAAAAGTAACATGGTAAAAGTAAACCTCGCACGTATGAAGTTTCTGTAAACATTTGCACTATGTCAATGGCTAGCATTTACAGGCTCACCTCAAAGGATATTTTTTAAGTCCTTGTAGGATTTTTTCATTCGAATACAGATATCAAACAGCATCGATTCATGTCGCTGACAATTTTCCGAATTTTTCCGACACAGATGCACGTAAACGTGGATTTACGATTATTTACTCGATACCCTCCAAACCCTATGAGAGTCGCATTCATATTGACTGAGCCTGTTAATAATTCGGAGTATTAATTTCATTCCGCATTCGTCGTATGCAGATGAATTATCCCGATCTTTACATCCATTTCTCTTTCACTTATTGAATATTTTTATTAAAACTCTTTTTATTTTTCGAGCTTCTCTTTATCCAGTCATTTTATATGAAATCATAAATACAAATAATAAATATTCTCTCATAGTAAAATCACATCCTCATTTATATTACACGCACTATAACTTCGTATAATTCTGGTAATATTATGTTCTGCCGAACTATTAATTGCAACTCGAGTACTAAACGTTTGTATACGTTATGCGATTGACCAGTATATCTAATCCATTGGTATACATGTAATCCCAGCCTTTGATAACGAACCATCAAATGCCTCAGCAGGAGTAATTAAGGGGCTCGTCAGGTGATAATAATGATCCAGCCTGCGTACCGGCCCAATCCGTGCTGCACTCGAGTTCGACCATGCGTAAAAAGTTTAATAACAGCACCTGTGTATTAATTGCACGGTTATTTGCTCAGCCCATTCAGATCAAAATTAATACTCGATATTGATATTTCGATATCCCCCATTCCCCTAATAGTTAGGGCTTTTATAAAAACATGAACTCTTCACAGAGGCTTTGTAATTAATATTTTGATGGGAAGCTGGGAATGTGGTAAATCGTTGACTTCAATTATGTCCGTTTAATTACAAAATCATTTTGCTAATGAGGTAGGCTGAGGTACTGTGCGTTCTTTGTCAGTATGATTAAATATTGTAATGAATAAAACATTGTCATGTGAATAATTTCCACACGTGACCTCTCACCAACGTAATTGCCTGTATTTTCCTAGAGAACGTTGTCTAAATTTAATTATATTAAATAGGTTATAATTTAGTAAGTTTTTATTTTGCTGGTTCACAAAAATAGTATGGTTATCTTCGTATACCTATGCACAGTTGCAGGAAAATAAAAATGTTTAAGAGAAAATCATCGACAAAATTGATAATGCATAGCTTACAGCTATCTGAATAACTTTACATAAAGCTGGGCATTGTAATAATTGCTATAATTCGTCGTGTTACTGTAAAAGTGCGGTTGAGTCTCAAATACGAGTTCCAATTATATTAAGTATTCCTCTTTTGATTTCAATGCAAGCGGAATATCGGTGGGTAATATTTCCTCATTAAAGCAAGCTGATACCTTACCTGAATGTTTTTTCTACCCGCCAGTAATAACAGACGGTTTACCAACATGTTTTATTATTACTCCGTAATTAATACTCCCCTGTACCTACCTAGGAATGTACGGCTTAGTTCGGAAATTAATCCTATTCCTATTCCGCTTTATTGCCAGAACCTATTTGGTGTTACACTATCGCCTAATGCAACGGGACCTAATTCGTCGAAATCGGCTTACCTATTTGGACTTAGTGATACCGCTATTATGAAAAGTAATTGCGGGAATTTGAATACAGCGTACTAATCTAGCAATGCGATCCAAATGTGCCCTCGTTAAAAACATCGCTCATGTAAAAAATCGATTCGAGAATATGGATTGTCTTTTGTTTTGTTTAACTTGCGAAGTGCTCCCATAGCGTCTCGCAGAATGCTAGTTACTTATCCGTGATGAAAAGTACCCAATACTCTTTCCATCTGGAAGTTATTCCTTCCATATCGGATCAGACGGCGACGCGACGCCGAATGAAATATAATTTTACTGTGAGTCGAAGTTTAATCTTTTGACGTCGTTCGTCGGAAGCCACCTTATTATAAAATTTTTGATTAATTTTTATCCACATTGAATAGATGCATCATTTGATTGAATTAAAACTAGATCACATTAAAAAATGAATAAACACGTCTTTTAAGTTTGCACCTGTTTCTAGGACGTTTTATGTAATGTAATTGTCATGTGAAACCTATAATGCTTTCACAAATCATTGTGTTTGCAAAAAGTAACGTGGGAATGTGTTATTAGCTGCAGTTAGCGTTTTCTACTAATTAAGTGGATGCGACCACTGCCGGCAGACATTCAGATATTTGCGAACTTCCGTATTTACTGCACAAATTTATTTAACCCAAAACTCGTTACGTTTCCACTGTTTAACACTAAGTTAAAGTTAGTCGTTTAGCGTATTTATACTCGTATTCGATCATAGGTGTAGGATGTCAGTAAAATATATGTACCCAAGTTAGATATTTCATAATGTAGTACATTGGTACTACTTCCAACTGACATTATCCTTGGTTTCATTTGCACGAGATCCCGAGTGTTCCGTAAATCCCATGTTATTCGTACACCACTTTTATATACTTTTGAAGTAGTGTAATATAAAATGCATGAAAAAGTGAACGTTTTTTGAAAATATGCGGGCTGCGCTAGCTAGCTGACGGGTTCATATTTGCTGTCAATCGCAACGTGACTGGCGAATTGTTAAAATTCACGGTATAGGTAAAACGTGAAACTGTTTTGATGTAATACCTGAGGGCGTGGATTTTTTAATCGCATTTTTGTATAGAAAAAAAGCTCTGAGTATAAACTTAGATACAAAAATCTAAAGGGCACAGAACCTTATTTATGAAAAAAAAAGACGTTCCACATTTTCATTTTTCTCTTAACAAACAATCTCGATTGTTAATATTGCGATGCATTTGACTTTAAGCTTACAAACAACATGCTGTTCTTGCCTCAAGATCCGTTCAAGACTTCTCATCATCTCAGTGACTGCGTTGTTCGTGACACTTGTTTTATATTGCAGTAATTGGATGCACAGTAGGTGAATGGTCTCGGGCATTTTCTTTATTAAATCCATGGAGATTGGAGACATAGAGAATAACGTACACAATTCATTTTACAGAAAGAGGTTTTATCGGAGAGCGACTTTGTTTTGAGTGAATATGAGTTGTTTCTAGGAGTGCTAATGTTTTTTATGGAAGTTATTACGACCTTTATTCAATCTACAATTTTAAGAAAATATATTTTTAGACTCTCATGAATTTGCGCTTTGTTGCTGAAATAGCCGCCTAGTTACTCCTTACGGTAAAGCACATTGATATCTCATTATACTTCTGTACGGATCAGCTTAGTAAGCCGATATAGACCAGCTACAAACAATGACGTTTGGTAACAAGATATTCGCAATTAAACATGTATGAGCCATGATACTAATTACCAATATCATGTACATTTGACGCGTGGATACCGTTAATTAATTATAACTAAATAAACATGCAGTTTCAGCAAAACAATGCTTAGGTACCTACGCTGTGTCAACAATGTTTTGACCACGGGCTTTTTACCGCACGTCACTACTAAATATGCATTTTATAAAACTTTTGCAATGCATGTCTAAAACAGGTGACTTCGCAATTTACGTCCATACCAAAACGTTGCGGGCGAAAAAAATGACAATCTAATTTAGTGTTATCAACGTCATCGCAAACTTTAAGGTACTTAACCTTTTTAATTGTCCGAGAAAGTGGAAATTATGGTAAGAATGAAGCGGCATTTTGATGTGTGTATTATGAATGTAAAGAGAGTCATCAAGCTGTAATCACGTAACATCAGGATGTGTTTAGTGAAAGCGGACAGGTTGCCACTCTAGAACGTGTGTTCGGAATCGTGCAAGCATTTGTATTTCCTGACTCTGCTTCCTTTGTGAGAACTTTGAACTAAGCGGGATTAAATTAATAGGCTATTAATTCCACCATAAAGGGATAGAGACGTAATGTTGCATACTTGGAGTGGCTGGCTCCATTTCCGTAACCAAATGTATTAGTTATTTACAGTTTCTATTTCGTACAAAATCGATATGCATTTCGCCATTCTTGGTCTCCCTCCTCAATAACATAATCAATTCATATCGACGCTTTCATTGTAAGGGTCTGTAGAATTTTTGTTCTATAAATGCATCCATCCTGAGTGACCCAGTTGCCGTTTATGAAATTCACGTCGTTCATTAGACGTCAGATACCTCGTGCGGCTGCTGATTGTATTCCGCTCCGGCGCGCGAGTCAATCTTCATCACTATCAACTCATTTAAATAAAACCCTCTATTCCAAGCTGTATCGGCACTGCGAAGCTTGGAAACTGTCAATCCTTTTTACATTTTGTTCTTTTTCTGGCTATAGGAAATCTGTCATGTACCTGCCATGCACGCACGTTAAATTGAAACAGAGAAATTCACAGGATTTTTTTTTACCTTTCTCCATGGAGTACACTGTAAACCCCAAGGAAATAAAAATAATGTCAGAATTGCGGTTTCAGTTTTAATTTCATGCAAAACTGCAACTGCGTCGACAATTCATGAATGAATAATGAAAACTTTTAACAAATATCTGTCGTACTTAAACTTTTTTAATCAGATTCCATCAATATTCGTGAAATATTGAACCTTATTTACTTCTGCATAAGTACCCACTTATTGCATTCTCGTAGATCTCAATAGCGGATGGTATTCGTTGTCAGCTAGATTGCAAATACTCACGATGCCACGGTACGGTGCATAGGTTCCGCGACACAGAATTTAGTCATAAAGCTTTATAAGAATGGAACTCGAAGCTTCAATATTAGGATCGGATTTTACGTAGAGCAATACAAATTCTGTTCGACGAACTAATATTTCAAAAATGTTAACAAGTTTTCTCTTGATATTGCGGTATTTTGTGTTCAGATTGTTATCTTTTCAGTTTCCAATAAGCCCTATACCACGGAAAATGCCATATTAAAATTAAAATAACCTGCATTATGTGGACAGTAAACAGCAGTCTGCATATTACTTTATAACATACCGTTCTTGTGGCTGGATTTAGTTTCCAGCCATAATGGATATTACCTGCATCTACAAAATTATTAACCACAGACAGGTTCCGTATTAGCCTTTCAAAAGCTCTATCATACTACTACATTTGTGCAGATGAAAAGAAAAGGTTGGTTTATATTACCTAATCAGTCTTTGAACTAATGAAAGAATCCAATGAAAGACAACTAGTCGAGAACGTTTCATTATATTTCCTCAACAAAAATACTAAAATGCCCTTCGAATTAGGCTCTTCACGTCAACAGACGCATTGTTCATACACATAATAATAGGTTTTACGACAATTGTAAAGTGACACTAAGCCTTGACTCGCTGGGAAAAGATTCTTATGATTTACGGAAACACAATCTTTTGATCAAAAATGTTTAATAACATTGAAAAGACGAATGTCGGTTCCGCGTTGCGAACCAAAACACTTCGTAGCCACATTATAAACATTTTCTGTCGTTACATCGTGTGACAGTGCCGAAAACATTAGTTAGAATGTTAATTACTTGAAAAAAATGCAGTAAATCTGGAATATTTCCACAGAGCTCAGTCGAACTGCGAAGTAAAGAGAAGACTTTCAAACATCTCAACAGTTCAGTTCAGTTGATTAAAACGTTTTGCTTTTCTCCCTTTTTTACTGAAGTTCCTTTGTTGTGACTAGTTTAAAACATTTTAGGCGAATGGAAAGTAACATGATTAATTCGAAAGAGGTGTACAATATATAGCTAGAGTATATTGTATACCACATGCTAAGAGGATGCATATATAAGGCTTACTCCTAAATTGGTTCTTAGTGAACCGTTACTCGAACTGCCGTCATAATGTGCGCGCCGAAACTAAGTGGAATACGGTTGAAGTTAGATTATAAATTCTGTTCCTACTACGCGAACAGCTAAGGTGCGGAGAGTCCCGTTGTATTCTAATATATTGGTTTATTAACTTTACTTTATCAATAAGAAAACAACACGTCAGACTGAAGCACGGCGTCATAAAGTTTTAACGAACTACACCGCATTTGCAGAAATATTTTCACTGGAAAGACGCGAAGGAATATTCAGAACTAATATTAGAAAGTTTGTTGAGAAACAAGAAATATTGCTCTTTCGTGGATATGAATATTTACGAAATATATTTTTCCGGAAAGTCATTCGTGAAATAGTATTAAATTATCACGTGAAGGGGAAAGAGGGTCAAGAGGCTTCGCTAACTGAAGAGTTAGTCACGAAGTATCTGTGTACCACATACATACGTGTTTAGAAGGCGAAACTATATCTACAATGCTAAGTGACAGATACTGAGAAATTGCCTTATGTAATGGTTGATATCCGAAGAACGTGATATCAAGCTAAAGAGAGATAAATAAAGAGAATTAACTAAAAATAAATTTATAATAGCTACATTATTTAACAGGGAGTTTCATTTGGATTCAGACTTCAATAGTGCTACACCAAGTAACAATCATAGAAATGAACACCATATTGGCACAAACAGACATTGAAGATGCCTAGCGTATGAGATGTTTAATTTTGATTTTACGAGTAAATAAAGGAAGATTAAAAAGCAAGTATATCGGTAGCATATCTATATCATGTAGGTCGAATTGAGAAACCTCCTACTTTGTCAAAGTTGGTTAAAAAGACACATATTCAGGTAAATATTAATTTAAGCTAGGTCTAATTACTAGGAGATTAACACTAATAGCCTGTTTATGATTTCAAGATAAAGCACAGCGTTATTAAGCTCAACGGAATATGAACTTAATAAAAACCCCGGCGTGCAATTAAGTTCAGGGATGTACTTTTTTCCTTGTTCCATTTATCATCTATTTACTTTAATAAAAAGAATAAATTGCACTGTACCTTTTACAAGTATTTCAATCCTGCTAATATTAAAACGCAATAGTTTTGACTTCTAAACTAGGTTAAAACAGGCTTTTTAACCGACTGCATTATAAGAGAATAACACTTATAGTACTTATTACCAAAACTATCTAGTGTACCCACAACGGGACTTAAAATTTGTATATGATTTTTTAAACGATAAAGGATTGAAATAGCGATTTTTACAGCTATTTATTACTACAAATACATGCAATTTCATGCGTATTGTGCCATTAAATTTCATGGGGTATTAACCGTCATGAACTGTTAAAATTTAATTTTTAAATATATCGTGTATTCACGATATCTTCGCTATGAATTTGGTTTGACAAAGTACAGAAATTGCTGACGAATGCTAAATAAAAACTGATATCAAAGACCCGAATTTACCGAAAAAAGAACCTTCGTTTAAGCATAATCTAACAAAACACTATCGCAAATAGTTATACCTATCATCTATTATTAATTTTCCCGTATATTTTCCACATAATTTGATAATGCATCGATAGCGGTGTGCGCATGATTACGACCCTAATTAATAGCCGGCTTTGTTCAGTACAGCACGCGTGCAATACGTCTGCTCCGCGCCGACAGTAACGCAATCTATTTGTGTGTTATCTTATATCATTCCACTTTCATTGTGCTCCAGCAAAGTGCTATTTCGGTTTATTTGATCTATTTATGTATGTTTGCAATCAGAAAATATCGAAAGATTTGTAGCTGTTCTAGATGCGTACCCAAACGTCGATTTATTTTAAGTAAAAATAAAGTTGATTGTTCATAAGTTTTACCAATTCTGAGACCATTCCAATCTTGAGATTTCTTAACGAAAACTAACTAAAAACTTTTAAATTTGCATCAATTTATTCCATCCTCATCCTAGGTACCAAAATGATCAATCTTAATAAACACCACGACACGAAGTTGTTAAAAGAACACTCCACTAAATAATATGTTTAACGACGTCTGCGATAGTTTTATGATGTAGTAGCTCTGCTTGTGTACCGTGATAAACCGTTATGGGTACACCAAACTGTAGTTGCGGAACAAAGGCCTATGTAATAGTGTTATTCTACCGGTCGATTTATCTGATACCCCGGTCACATTGGCCAAATATATGGACAATTCGCCTCGGCAACGTTAAATATAATACGTGCGCGTACCTAGACTTTGTAGTCTTGTGTGGCTGGACTGAAACATTACCTGTGCACGTTTAAAAAGCGATCCGTGTTCCTCTTTTATCGTGAAACTTTCGAGTATTTGCAGTTTCATTTTTGGAATCACTCTTTTTTTCGTGGGGTATCATCAAATGATCCTGCCCGCTGTGGGAATGATCACCCTCAATTGAACATCGTAGTATCAATATAATATTTTGGTTTAATAATTATCGGAATCTTGATATTGTACTACGCTGTCTTAAAACCGTCGTTTTAGTTTAATGATAAATACCAAGCAACTTAGATACAGGGGTTCGCTAAGTATATGGCCGGATATTGTTAATTACTGCATTAACAAGATGTGGATATTCCTAAATGTATATTTATAAGATACAGTCATACACATAGGTACTTAGCAGGGACAACACAACTGTATCAATTTAATTAGGGGACGTATGTCTGCCTTGGGCTCATGAGGGAAATGCATCGCTACTCTACAGATCTGCGTATCAAGATTAGATTACCTTTGATCACGTATTATTACTTAGTACTAACAGCAAAGCACTAAGCTTATCAGATCATTACCAATACACATATACACTAAGCTGCAGTAGATAGGCAATAGTAAGTACATTCATTACTTCCTTCCTTCGGCGAAAATCACGTAAACATTTTATAAACAAATCAAAAGTCACCCTTATTTTGTTTCTGCAATACATACGAATTCTCAGTTTGAATCTCCTTGTTGAATTTGATAAGATAAAGAACAGAACCTACAAACCCTTAGGTCTAGGTTAGAACGTAGCATAGCTAGCTCGCTAGAAACAGAAACACAAACGCGACTTCCAAAGTGCCAAGGATAATACTCCTATTGCGCAGGTAATTCAAATGGTACTATTAGGATTTGCACGGATGGTATTCCCGAATATCTGCCTAAACACGAATGTTAAGCCACTGGGCACTTAGCAGTTACCTCTGCACGATCGCCAACTATTTGAGCTAACTGTATTTACATAGAATTTGAAGCCAGTTTGCAAGGTAATGTTATAAGTTATTTAGCAACGTTTCAAGACGCCGTTCAGTTATAACTTACTTGCGAATATGTACTGTTGAACTAAGTACAGCTTACTATTAACTTTGATATTGTAGATGCCTGTGTTATATCTCTGGTTGTGAATAGACTACTTAGTATTTTACATGAATTTTATCAGATATACGCTAATATTGTTCTTGCTACACATTTTGTCAATAATTTGAGCCATCAAGTTTGAACTAACACCATGTACCCGATCACAGAACGTAGCACTTACAGAATTGAGAATTCACTCGCAAAACTTCAGAGCCTTTTTGCGTTCGGACGTACAGCGCCATCTACCACGCTTGGTGGAATTAATCTGAGATGAGATGCGTTCTTGTAATGTCTTTATAAGTCTAAATAACTATCTTAAAAAAAATAGAACTATTTAGAAAGTACTAATCACGTCATATTAAATAAACTTGCTGTATTTTAGAAAAAATAGCTTCATTAGACATAATAAAAAAAAATCTAACAGATTTAAATGTTCAGATAGATAAGTATAATAATATGTAGGTCGCAAAGCTTTAAAAGCGTCTTCCAAGTAATCTTGAAACATGTTTCCTTTTCAAATTTTTCTTAGAACAAATAACAAGGAAGATAGCTCGTAAAAAGGTTACAGTCGTAATAAGAATGCTACAAAATTGCCGATGCTGTTTAAATGTTTAAAGAACTAAACAGCCCCTAAGTCACACGCCATATCGATCGCCTTGCAGTGTCAACAGTCAGGTCATACGTAAGGCTGTGTTGGTTTTCTGTGGTTAGGGCTGTAATTTACTAACAATGTTGTGTAATTGAGCTATTAGTATGATTCTAAGCCTGAAATCAGTACGACATATTAAGCTAGTTACTAGTAGTTACAAAGAGTCGTAGTTTCATTTCCTGGCTTTTTTGCATCGAATAGATTGTCAGCTGGGGACAGGTATTCTAAATAAAACCTTTTCGAATGCTTAAATATTTTTCCATTTATAAATGTTTTACAGTTATAAACCAAGAGTACTATGATGTATTTAGGTCACTTTGATATTGTCAACTCCTACTTAGGCGCAGGAAATTCAATTATTCAGTAGCATCTATTTTAAGAGCCGTAATATTTTCTGTGTTGCACAATAATTGTGGAAGAGAGACGTTGCTCTACGCTGTGTAATGAGCTGTCACGCTTACACAACTGGAGACCTAATACTTTAAGATGTGGTACTTTATGATACGGTATCATTTATGTGAGTTATAAATAAATTGTTGCTAATTTGATTCTTCGTTTGTCGCAGCTATGATCGCGACCAGCCCTTCACTTTCCAAATCGGCGTCGGCCAGGTGATCAAGGGATGGGACCAGGGTCTGCTCGACATGTGCGTCGGTGAGTACACTGATTTTATTCCATCTTATATTATGAAGAGTCCTTAAAGAACGGAGACCGAAAATTCAAGTCGTTTGTGAAACAATTGCAAGGATTATAAAGAAAACAGGACGAAACAGTTTCGTTAATTTTTTAGCATGCATTAGAAAACCATTTTCATAATTTGGCTGCACTCCGCACTCTGCACTGCACACTCTTTTGTATGCTAGCAGGAGTATTTATGATAGCTTCATACATTATAGAAACTACACGCTAATTTAAATGGTAAACGCCACTGATTGCTATTGTCCCGTTAGATAAATATTAATAAGCCAGCAATAAACATTACATTTCGAATGACGCAGTCATTCACTAATTTGTGGGTAACATTTGCTTTAAATGCTACTTCAACCAGATTCATTGCACTTACTGTGAACTGTTTGAATTTTAATGATTGTACCCAATAAAGCAACATTTAATCCCAAACCGAACGAGTAGGTATTCAATAAAAGCGTTTTATTATAATAACCAGTGTATTTTAATAAGCGGATTATCGAAGCGGAGTTATACCATCGGCAAGTAATTAGTGATTAATTTAAATGGTTTTGAATTTCAGGCGAAAAGCGTAAGCTGACCATCCCCTCGTCCCTGGGCTACGGCGAGCGCGGGGCCGGCAACGTGATCCCTCCCCACGCCACTCTCCACTTTGACGTGGAACTGATCAACATCGGTGACTCTCCCCCGACCACCAACGTCTTCAAAGAAATCGACGCCGACAAGGACAACATGCTGTCCCGTGAAGAAGTGAGTATAGAGTTAGCGTTCCAAGCGATGGATACGGATGGCGACAGGGAACTGTCCCGCGAGGAGGTCAGTGCCAACGGCTTTAGGTAAAGGATACTTGGAGAAGGCCTTAACACTTTCCCGTTAACTTATCGTTGCCCGCGATCTTCGGTGTTGCCACGTAAGCTAAATTACTTTCCAGTTTACACTTACTATTGCCACCTCATTCATCAGCACATTCATTGCACAAGACTTCAACCAACGAACTCAATTGTTTTCTCGCACTCAAATAAATGGCTTCTTAAAACTTCATTGACCAGTCTCAATGAATAAAACGAATGATAAGTTACCGGGACGCATTGTATATAACGCCTTAGGCTTGTAACAGTAGTAAAGTAACTTTAGCATAGTCATTTGTATACAGCCTGAATTAAAATTAATTTTGAGAAGTTAACATATTACAAATTAACATTTTTAATATTTTTCGTAAAACATAATTGATAAAAGTCGTAGATATTTTGTTTGAACCAATCTGTTGAGAGAAACCAGTTGCATTCTCATTAGACTAGTTTTAACAGATTGAAATAATGACAATATTTTCATTCCTCATCGGAATAAAACAATGATTAATATCTTCCGTGACAATAACAGCATGACATTGCTAGTATGCATGATTATATTATAACAATCACTATTTTGCATGTATATAAGATACTGTTATACTTCGATATCGGCGCATGTGCATGATTTTAGATGCTCCAGCATATTTCTTAATCTACAACCGTGACGTCAGATTTCTTTCCTTGTAAGCTCATGTAGCTGGTGAAACTCCACCTTTACTATAAATGAGACTGGCCTGTTGGTCTAGTGGTTAGTGGCCCTGACTGCTATACCAGAGGTGGCGGGTTCGATCCCCACCACGGGTTGTACGATGAGCGCGATCATTTGTTCTGTGTCTGGGTGTAATTTATCCATAACATGTTTGATGGTGATGTTTATATTTAGAAATATAGTATAAGTATTTTTATCCGCTGTCTAGTAGGTACTCAGAATACAAGCTCTACTTTGATTGAGACTAGATGGCGTTGTGTGAAATCCGTGGAATATTTATATTTAATGCTGTTCCTTGAAGCAAGACTTGACGTTAAAGATACGAAACTCCAAACCACACTGTGTATTGCTGTCTCATTTCCACAGTGACAACAGAACTCATATAACAGCTCGTATTCCAGTCAGATGGTAGTTTCATGGTCGACAAACAATGAACCGAATATCACATCCATTCTTGGCAGAAAACTTTATGATCAAATACCACTAACTTTGACAAGTAATAGATTTCTATTTTAAACGAAATAGGTACCTGATAATAAAATTTACACCAGAGTATGTCATTTCACAGACCTTAATGTAGGTGCTTGCATGTTTATATGGTCTATAAAAGAGCGGTACTGAAAATATAAAAGAATTTACTAGTGGTATTTCCTTTGAAACATCCGCCCAGTCTTTCGTATTGGTGATCTCACTACCATCTGTTTTCATAGACTTTATTTCACTTCCATACATATAATATATCACTCTTAATTATTTTAAAATTTTATGCCCACGCGTTCAGTATAACGTGTGTCATTCCTGTAGCATTTAAAATTATAATTATTGGCATATCTATTGTAAACCAGAAAGGATTCAAAGCGGCTAGTTCTGGATGTAAATGATCAGAAAATTTGATCTGAATCGAAAAATAGAAAACTAGATATCACGTCCAAGATTTTTTTGACGCTTCCTCACATACCTATGTGATTTCCTTGATGAAGTTAATTTAAGTAGAACTTCTGTCTAACAAAGCTTACCTGATTGCATGGCTAATGCACTCTCAAACTCAGTGATCGGCTTGAAAGTTGATACTTAAGTAAATAACATTAGCCTTTGACTTAATCCTTCCCGTACCTGAACGTAAACACTGCACGGGAAATGCTATTTGAATTTAAACGTGTAAACAACTTTGCTCTCATGACAATTTTCCACTTAAATACTTTTGCACCCACCTTAACTTAGTTTTCTATTTCAACACGATTAAATGGGTACACTTCGCACTTTAAATTTCATTTTAATGATCAAAGGTTGGCAACTAAAAGAGATTATACTTTATCTTCTCTAGTAACTTAAAAGTACCGTACTTTAGATTATTTTGGCTGTTATTAAATTCTGACTTCCCCCTACAGGTGAGCGAATACCTCAAGAAGCAGATGGTACCGTCCGACGGCGCTGAAATGAGCGAGGACGTGAAACAAATGCTGGAGAGCCACGACAAGCTCGTCGAAGAGATCTTCCAGCACGAGGACAAGGACAGGAACGGCTTCATCAGCCACGAGGAGTTCTCCGGACCCAAACACGACGAGCTCTAAACATTTAAGCTAGAACACTCGCTCCCACATAATACCCATTACATTTTCGCACAGAACTGGGAGACGAGTCCTAAGACTTGCGTGCAACTATTTAAAATTAACTTATACACAACCAAATTAATGTAATTTCACAATAAATAGACCCGCATTGTAATGAAGTCGATCTAATATCTTCTAGATTTAGTGAGTATGTGAGAGTCATTTTAATAAAGTTTGTTGAGTCTTTTGTACTTAGTTTATTTACTTATGTTGTTGGTGTAATGGAGTTTTGTTATTTAGGATATTATTAGTATAATATATATATTTTAATTTTATGATATTTCAGCATAATATGTTATATTTCTACCTTCTCTTATTGCACGTAATAAGTCAACATATTGTAATATTAAGATGTAGTGAACCCCATATAATCTCAATTTTAATGTTCTGCAAACACAGTGTGATAGAATGTCAGATTACTTAACTTTAGTGGTTAAATGCTATACTACAGAGATCACAGATTTCTGTACATTATAAGATTATTTTTATCTTTTAGATTCAATTTCAAAGTCCATAGCTACATCTTTTATTTTTATGTTGACTATCAGAACTGATTCACTTGAAAACTAATGTTATTTTAACGCAATCAAAGCGTAGGTAATTGGATTCTGAATGTATTTTTTATTATAACTCTATTAGATCTTCAATTGATTTTATTTCAATTATATACTTTTAAATTATGTGTAAATAACTGTAGGTACGTCATATAAGACAACGATTACCTGTTCGACATTCATTCCGCTGTGGTTTTAATAAAACGTATTTATACCATTAAGGGAGTTGTTTTATTTGTTTTTCATTTATTTCCATTAGGTAATATCAAGTCCCAAAGCGATAGTGGAACATAAAATTTCCGTCTAGTTACATATTTTATCAATCTGAGCAATACAGCAACTCATAGGTATTATAAAAACGAGAGATTTTTGTTTGTTACTTCTCAATAATGATAAAGTTTAGTATAGAGGTAGCTGATCTGTAATAGGGTTTACTTTTACTGACCTAAATGGAAATTACAAAAGCTTACGTTGGACAAATATATTTTCATACGGTACTGCCTATACTAGCTAGTTAGTACTAAACTTTAGACGATAACACTCAAAGAACTAAAATTCAAAACATTAGCATTCAACGACTGAAAAAAAGTATTGACAAGTCTCAACAAGACATTTAAAAATCCAAAAGAAAAGATGCTTTGAAAATCCTGTGTGAACGACTTGTCCATCTCTTTCCAAAGAAATAAAAAAGATGTGGTCGGCTGCTGGAGCAGAGAACCCGTCACCCATCAATTTCTGAAACGTGATGACAGACAGGTGGACGTCGAAGATATTGGTCGAATTTTGGAACACAATTCCTAGTAGTTTGAGAACAGGTATGCAGTGATTTGTGAGACAATAAAAAATACTTCTTCATTCACAGGCCATTCGGGTATAGGAGCCTTTTTCACGGTTTAATATATATTTAAGTAAAAAAAGTACAATATAATTAAATATACAGGTAGATATACTGTTTACTTCAATACTTTACTCGCTTTACTATGTTTTTTTTTTATTTTTATTTCATAGTTAAGAAAATAGAGAAATAACGACTGAATAAATCGCACTTTTTCATTATTAATTTTAAAACGGATTATTTACAATTCAACACAAAACATTTCAGGTCTGTGTAAAAAATTCAGTTGCAAAACGAAAAAAATAATTTCGTATGTTGCTTTCCGACGCAATGGCATCTTTCAAGTGTCAACTGTCAAAACAAAGCAAAGCGTCCAAACGTCAATCACAGCTTGTGTCAGTGAGCTCAGAGTAGGTGAGGAGTGAATGCGTGTTGTGTGTTCAGTGAAGCTGAAACAGTTGGACCCTGTCTGTTCAGCAAACCGTGTGAGTGACTCTCAAATTTTCATCTTGATAATGTTTATGTGATATCACCAAAATGCTGTCCAACAAAAGTCTGGTGGCTGCCTGTGCCATAGCCTTCTGCTGCAACGTGGCTTTAATGGTATTATTTGTTAAATACAACTCTGGAGAAAGATGCTACATAACTATTGATGAACATCAAGCCGTCACAAATATAATACCAGATGATTTCCTTAGTATTGGCATTGACACGTCGGAAATCGAACACTACAGGAAAATAGATTTTTCTAAGCCAAGATTGCGGCAACTTGCAGCAGCGATGGCGCCGGCGCGACTCCGCCTCGGCGGCACGATGTCTGAGAGACTGATCTTCAGCGAAAACGATATTGTTGCAACTTGCGATCATTGCCCCAAAGAGCCACACGCCAAGTCTATTTGCCCTGCTGTTGAAAAACTTTGCAAACATAACTTACCATACTTTATTATGAATGGTAATGAATGGACAAGAATTAACGAGTTTTGCAGGGCTACTAAAATTAAATTGTTATTTACTTTTAACGTTTTGTTACGTGTTAATCACACTTGGGATGAACAAAATGCTAAAGATCTTCTGGAATACAGTAAAAAGAAGCACTTTGATGTAGACTGGCAGTTGGGTAATGAACCTAACTCTTTTCAACATGTTTTCAACATAAGCCTGACCCCAGAAACATTAGCTCATGATTTCCTAAAACTTCGTAAAGTTCTTAACCATTCTGGGTACAAGCATTCCCTTTTAGTGGGTCCAGACACTACCAGACCTCAACCAAAGAGACCTTATTGCCTAGAGTACATGAGGGAATTCTTAGGTAATTGGATCAAAACATGTAAATGCAATTTCTTGGCATCAATACTATTTGAACAGTAGAACTGCCACACTGGAGGACTTCTGGAATCCTGACACATTTGATTTATTGAAGGAACAAATAGAAACTATGAGAAACCACACCAAGAAGTACAGACACACCCCTATGTGGCTCACTGAGACCAGCAGCTCATATGGTGGGGGAGCAGCTGGACTATCAAACTCCTTTGCTGGAAGCCCGCTGTGGCTGGACAAGCTAGGGCTCTGTGCCAAGTACAACATCACTACTGTAGTAAGACAAAGTCTGATTGGAGGCAATTATAGTTTAATTGATAATAAATTAGAACCTCTACCAGATTGGTGGCTGAGCATATTGTATAAAAAGCTAGTTGGCAACAAAGTATTGCATGTTGATTGTAAATGCTCTCGATTGCAGAGAATGTATGCGCATTGTGCTAACAGAAAATACACCAATGATACTTCAGCCATTACTATTTATGCTGTCAATTTAGAGATGAGCAAAGCTCGATTCCTATTAAATGGCACTCGCATTGCACGGAGACAATTTAATCATTGATGAATACATACTGAGTGCGCCATCTAATAATAGGAGGACAAAGACTTTATTGTTGAATGGCTGGCCTCTGTATTATGAATCCTCCATGCCGGATCTGGAACCAGTGCATCTTAAATATGGCAACCATATATCAATGCCACCATATTCCATGGCATTTTGGGTTATAAAAAATACATCTATTAAAGCTTGCAAATAAAATAATTTACATTTTTCTCCTGGCAGCTTACCAAACATAACATTGATCTTTGTACTTAACATTCCAGTAAGATGAACATCTTTATGAGAACAGATCTGTATTATTTATAAACTGTAGACATAAGATTTAAATAGCTAATTAATATTGTTACACAGGTTTATAGCAAGAATCTAATATTTATTGCAAAAGCATGTAATAAATTCTTTCATATTTAAAATATTCAGTGAAACAAATTACAAAGATCTATTAAGTTTAAAGTACTATATAATGTTATGTACAATTGCAAAGACAATAGTGCTCTTCAAGACAATTAAAAAAATGCTTCAAACTAAAAATAACAATGTAATGAGTAAATCTTTTGTGGCATTTTATTAGCTTGCCTTGAGAAACATAACCAACCTGTTTACTTGTTTAAATATTACAATTTCCATTTTACATCGTCTTTGCAATAATTATCTTTAAGTGTTGACAATACCCAGCCTTGTCCACCAGTCAAGGCAAATTGTTCTTCATTTGACATTGAACCACTGTCACCATTTGATAAGATCCCTCTTGTTCAATACTTAGCTATAGCTTATTATTCATGATTGTGAATGTTATGTCCAGATTCCAGCTGTTATCTTTCAATCTAGGCAATTTGCTTTTGTCTTGTGACTTAGTGTGTAGGACTCATGAGATCTCTTTATACTATGATTAAGATTGTAACATCAGTGTACAACTGTTATCTATTTTTTATATTTGTGTTATTTTCGTTGTGTGTAATTTCTTTAATAGTTAACTTTGTCCTATCGTTATCTCCAATATAAATAATCTCAGTGCCATAAAGTGCTATTACTTAATTCGATTCACAGGTGCTTTAACTTTAAAATTTACATTAAAATTTTTGAACTAAGATATACAAGTGTATGCAAGTTTCCTGTCTTTATAAACTTTTTGAAAATATAAACTGCTTTGCGTAATTGTAATTTACGAAAGCATTCTCATTAAATAAAAGAATGGCTTTAGTGTACATTATGCTACCTTGTTATTAAACAGTAAGAATGTGTATAGGTTATGAAGTGTATGAATGTAGGTTTTGTATTGTATCAAAATGTTTTGATTGTATATGTTGCATTGTATTAAATCATTAAAATCACAATTATTATAAGCAGCTCCACAAATTAATGGATACCGACTTATTTACAGTAACAACATAAAGAAAAATTCTTAATAATGTTAACTGTACAAGTTCTTTGTCAGTATCCAACATTTCGCTTGGTCATTACAATGTATGTTAACTGTACCAATCATTTAAAGTTTAAAAACATTAGGAATAAGTATAAGCTTACACTTTTAAGTTAATTCGAGCAAACATATTTTACATTATTATAAGATGATTTTATTTTATTTTTACTTTACTTTTTTTTCGTATATTATATTATACAATACCATTAAAGAGCAGCTTTTTGCTAAGCTTTGTAACTTCTACAAGATCAAAATATTGACCTTAATAAGTTTCAAATATAATTGAATTCTTTGAAATTATACCAATTATTGCAATCTTGTTGTGAAATTGCGGTGCCTAAGTGTAAGACTGATTAGAATTACAATAGTATTTATTTTCCAAATGTGCCTAATTGTTGTTGAATTCTGTTTCAAGAGCATTAATAGAGAGTATATTGTTACCAAGCAGACAAACTCTTATAAATCATACTAAATACATTTAAAGTATAGCGAAATATATGCCAAACCCTTGTTCACAATTATGAATGAATGTTTGTCTTTAAGCAAAACCTCAACTATTTATCAAGTTTTACTAAAACATCTTGATTGCATTCATATATTATATTTTTCTTTTATATTTACATATTTACCTTCAATTATAAGTTTAAGTTTGTCATTGAGCATATTACAATTAAGTTAAGCTTAAGTATAGGAAATTATTGTATTATTTAACAAAAAAAAAATACGCGTTTTTTTTAGATTTTGATACGATAAATAATAGTGTGTAAAGCCCTACTGCCCTTTTGTATTAAAAAAAAAACTTTAAACTGTGCCTTGTCACTTACAAGGTGTTTGTGTAACCAAATTGTGACTATATAGATAATTTTAAATAGGTATGTCACTCTCGTCATCTCATGTTTAAAGATATGACCACCAATGTTTGAGATTAGGATTATGCGTAAGTATAATCTTAATGTTTGAAGCTGACGTTCGCTAAATACCGACTTTATATTATAACTAAGTCGTTCATGGCTTAGTGATGTGTATACTGCGAAAGAAAGTGGTCCATTAGATTACTTACTGCATTCTTTTAAATAACATAAAATGTATAATATCTCATGTACCTAATTGTCTGTATTTTGCACAATGTTTAATATCAAAGGCATGATAGGTATGTAGGTAAGGTCATTAATGTGCTTCTGGTTTTCGCCTGCCAAGTTGCAAAACGTATCTTAAAAGTATTTTTGACTTACGAAAATGTAATTAAAATACCTATTATTAAAATGTAACCGATACTTTTTCGTGGGGAAATGTATTCTTAGGGTATCCACTACTACTTATCCTAAGTGACCAACGTTCAAGGAAACTACATAAAACTTTTTATGTCTAAACATAAATAATTGGAAAGCGCACAAAGCATAGACAATGTATTAAAGTAATACCTACATTGTAAAATATGTAGGTCGATGAATGTATGTAAAAAACCACCAAATTAAGTAGGTTATTAAGTAATCTAGATATTTTGAAACTTTTCTCTGAACTTAAGGGTTTGAAAGTAAGTACCTATGTACTTGTTGACTTAAGTTGGAGAAGCACCTCTCTGAAATGTTTACCTAGTAAAGAAGGCTATTTCCATCGATCTTCACTATATTGTAGGCTGCCTAAGGTACAGCGTGCGTGCGGGTGCTAGAGTCACCTCTTGAATGCTGTCCTATGCTATGTATGTAAATTATGAGTGGTGAAACTAGTAAGGGCTCTTGTAGCAAAACGCATACGGCATCTTTGCAGGCTTTGACACATACGTGCCTCAAAAGCAGACCAGTAGGTACTGCGCGCACACTGCCATACCTAACCAATAATAGGATGGAGATCAAAAGTCAATCTTAGGGGCCATGTCTACTTATAATATAGGTAAGTAAATGAGCCTGATTCCAACGTGTAAAAAAACAATGCGTTGTGATAAACAGTCGTTTCATTTGATTGGTGTCAATTGATGTGGTCGGTTGACTTTATGCGATTGATGATACTAAAGTCAATCACATAATTGATTGGTAATCTATAGTTTAAATTAAAATAAATCTATTTAATTTGTAAGAAAAAACGCATTAACAACACATACCTGTTTACATAATTATAATAAATTCGTTAGTCGCTACTGAAAAAAAATAAACAATACTTTGTGAAAACTTAAATTCATTTTCATTGAAAATGTAGGCACTAATGTGGCCAACGTCAATTTATTAAATTCAACGATACAGTAACCGCAATTTTATATTTCAATACGTAAAAAATATTATAAATACTAAGATTCTTTACAATGAATAAATTATTGTTCTAGTATAAATGTATGATATTTACTGTTTTTAAGATCGATGTTTAAAGCTAGCTCGCTTTTTTGGCGTCTTGTAGACCAAACTAACTTTTGGGACAATAGGGTAAACTGGGTACGGTTGTGCCAGGGTACGGTAGTGACAGTCGTCGTTACAGTGAAACTATACGGGTTACGGGTAAGGGTCCAAGGAGGGAAACAAGCAGCATCCAAGTCTGAACGCATGTCTCATTGTTGCGTCAGCCAGCGCGCGACGAATACGTTAGCAGGACCCCATATTGCTTTTCAACTGTCAAAAGTAAGTTTTTTTTTTCGATTTCTTTTTGTAATTGCTACTATCTGTGTACAGATAGATTATTGCAAATTTTTATCAATATAAATTGAACATTTGTGTTTGTTTTCGAGTGATTACTTTTTACCTAAGTTATTTAACCGAGTCGTGGCGATTTTATATTTTTGAAATGGTGTTTTGGGTACGGTAGTGACAAATTTTGTGGGTACGGTAGTGACACTTTTCTTTTAGATGCCTAGAAAACGCTTGCGAAAGACCGAGAGAGCGCAAGGTGACATCAAAAAGTACGAAAATGCTTATGAAGAAGTGAATCGCGGGACTTCATTACGGAGAGCTGCAGAAATGCATGATGTTAATTGCATGTCATTGTTACGAGACATCCGAAAACATAATGATTAGATTTTAGTAAACATTTTTATATGTTCCTTATTGTTTTTAGTTCTTAATCTTACTGATAATTATTGTTGGTTCATTATCTTTTATTATAGTTATAGTTATCTACTTTTGTTTAAAACTTAAAGTTTCATTAAACTGATTTTTGTTTCTAAAGTAAATTAAAATTTAGTAAAATTAACTGTTTATAAGGAGACTGTTATAATTTGTTATAAAAAAATTGTTGAGCGTGTTGCCATAGCGTAAGTTCAGTTTAGTTAAGATTTTGACTGATTTTAAATAAGACTGGTAAAATAACAACATGTTATATACAATGCCATAACTAATAATTAAAAAGAAGGAAAGTTATCTCAGTTTATATTTAATAGGTAAGCCATATTAATGTAAAAAACTATTTTAAGGAAGATTATATTAAGTATGTATGTTACATATTTCTAAACATTAAAGTCATTGTATATCATTTTAGGACTTTGTTTCTTCGTGTCACAATTGACCCCAACCACTGTCACAACCGTCCTTGGGGTGTGGCCGGTTGTGACACCTTCCCTTTTCCTTCTTAATTGATAATATTCCCAAATAGAGGGTATTTAAAGACAACAATTTTGTGTTTTAACGTAGACTAATGTCCAATAAACGATGCAAGTAACTTTTCTCGCAGCTAAATGGTAAACTAATAAAGTTATCGACGTTCAAACGAAAATTGTCACAACTGTACCCAGTCTACCCTACCTAACTATGCCTTATTAAGCATACCTACTACTTCTAGTAATATACTGTTTTTGCAATCGCTTATTTTCTACGTACAAATCTTATTATATTGTAGACCAGTTAATAAAATGTATGTTAAAAATATTTGTTCTTTTTTTTCACGATACTGACCTTTTTAACGCCACCATCCTGTTAGTCATCATCAGCAGTGTTTCGGTTGCTTTTGTGTACCTTTTTAAGAACAACCAAGAATCCTTTTTTCTCTGGAGTTAAACACTTAATGATTTTAACCCATGGCGGGGCGTGGGGAGTAATTGCCCAAGCCTGAGTAATGGGTTCACTCTCGCACGCTATACTCAATTTTGGCAAGAGCCCAGGAATCTCCAATAATGCTTGATAAAAGCTCTTCTATGAAGACTAAAGGACTCCTACGACGCTCGATATACGTAGTAACAATTGACCAGTGCTGTAACTTTCTCTGATATCGAAGGGTTCTCTTCCTGCAAAACTGTCCTTCGAGATTAAACTACTGCTGGTTTAACCGATTGTGACAAAAACAAGCGACACACGCGAATTTATCGGGATAGCCTGACTAGTTTCGAGCTAACTGGAGTCCTTAATCATGAGCTGATGCGGCAAAACTTAAGTTTAAGTCTCTCAGGATCAGCAGAGGTTTAGCAAAATAATATTCCTTTGTCGAAAAGGTTTAATCAAACTAGCAAAGGCTACAATCTGCTTCGTCGAGTTGTAATAAAAGAATATTATTTTTGGTCAGAATGCCCTAGAAGGCAAACAATATGAATTCCTACTTTGAATGCTGAAGCACCTACTTCATAGTTGGACCCACTCAGCTGTACCTATAAGTTATCTATTATCTGAACAAGTACCTGAGTGATGATACCTATCTACCTATGCAAAATGCATGCTTACACACACAGCTAACGGAACTCTAGTAGTCACAAGAAAAGATTGGCCTCGGCATTCAATCAACGGTCTTGATAGATTTAAAGTGACTGTACTGTACCTATTCACTAGATAGAATAAAGCGGTAGTTCCTGATTACTACAACTCTATTAAAAGTAATCGTGTTTAGGTAAGGTTTACAACCCAAAACATTTTATTAACTAAATAATCTGTTAAATCTGTTGGTTATAAAATGGTACATTAGCTAGAGCATTTATGACGAAATGATGGGTGTACAAATTAAACCTATACACATTAGTTTTATATTACAAATTAATTAGGTACCGTTTTGAAACTCCAGCCTTGGAATTTTGAAACTACAAATAAAAAAAGTTAGGTCACCTAAATAAAAGAACATGCTGTATGAATCCTGCAGCGCAGCTGTTGATTAAGATGTTCGCCAGAGTATTATTGGTCAAAACATGCACACAAATTATGCGCGCTGCGTATTGTCAAACTTGGTAGCCAATGAAATGCTAGAATGGCCTACAATGATTAGGACGAGGTCTGACATCTAGCGAGAGCTGTCAACTCATAATATTATGTCGGTTTGCGACTCGCGTTCTCCTGACTTTGGGCTCGATACGCCCTGTTATTTTGTTGGGTTTAAAACCGTTGAATTGAATTAACAATATGTTTTAAACAATTAAAGTATATTTTCTTTATAAACAATGTTGTTAACTATTTTATTAGTGCTTTTCACTCCTCGGGTTTGGTGCGAAGATGAGGATAACGTTACTTATCCGCAAGGTAAATATTGTATTATTGTTGTATCATAAATTTCTATATCCAGTTAGACAGTAGAGTATTTGGTACAATGCGTAACTGCAAATACTATAGACAAACCTACTTTTATTAACGTTAAAAAATAACTATATTTCAGATGATTTTAAATGCTCGCTGCCTGACGTGAAAAGTTTAGATGCCAATTTGGATATAACAAGATTTCGATCAGACTTTTCTAAAATATCAGAGGTACATATTTGCTTTATTATTATTATTTGTATGTCACGTAGTATCCATATTAAAAAGTTTGTTATCGATATTCTCGATTAAACTGTTGCAAAATTGAATTCTCAATAATCGTTGAACATAAACTCATCTCAATTTGTCTCAAGGTAAAGTTCCCGGGCCTGATTGGACCATTAAATGAGAGGCTAATATGCAAGATTAAGTGCATTGATGGCAACTGGGTGGGTCCTCTTTGCTCCAACACATCAGGTAGGTAATTATTTCTAAGAATGTAAGCACACAATGAAATATAAACTACATATTTTGAAAATGCAATATTAATCAATTTAAAACAGTTTAGTAACAAGGTGTTGTATCTACCCACTGTACATACGACCCATCCGTAAAGGATACATTCATAGTCGCACCAAGTCTAACTAATCGGTAGTTTAATATGGTTATGGATATTAAAAGCATATATTCTCTTTTTTTAGATGGAAGATTTCAACCTATATTAAGAGAATGTTTGTATCGTAATGAGCACCCGTTATTGGCCATATCTTTTTAAAAACTCATCTATAACTGTAAGTACCATGAGAATTTATAGAAATCTTGTTGAAACAAATAATCTTTTTTCATATTATAATGTTTTGTTAAACAAGCCCTTCTATTTTATCCACACCACCCATATTTGATGTAAGGCATGCTATAATCATTTCTTACAATTACTTCTCATAAAATTTGTTGACAATATGATCTGACTATTATTATAAATGCAAATGTATGTGATTATGGATGGACGAATTTTACTGTTTTATGTTTGAACATCGAAACCAATTTGGAAAAACTTGTATGGAGTTAACAAACACCTGGGATTAACACAGGAATACCCATACTTTTTACCGGACTGCAAAAAAAGAGTTAATGTTTTGCAGCAATCACCAACTTTCACAAATGTAGAGCTGTGGGAAAGATCTAGTAGATTAATTAGATAACTAGGAATGTGGTTACCTGAAACCTGTGAAGGTTTCATGTTTAAGCTTGTAACTGAGGTGTGCGTGACAAACTGAATAGTCAGCATTTAAAGACAAACCATTGGATATATTGCATTGTTTTTTATTTAAGCATCGCCTTCTCAGCCTGAACAACCGCCTGCAAGTCTTTCAACTTCATAACTGCTGGTCTTCATAGTGATGTCTTCCACTTGCCTGTATCTAAACACTTTCAACACATGAAATGGTACTTATTTCTTTCTTTCATTTAATTTTTATCTCTGAATGAAGGGCACGTCTGTGTAAACTGCTTTTCATACTAAATTTAAAACAAACTTAGTGAGGTACAATTAGGATGTGGGCAGCCATTTTGTAATAGTCTATTGCGAAGTACATTACTATTATCTTTTACTTTCTAAAATTTTCTTCATATTTTGTTCTTCAATTGTCATTTTTGTCTCATGATTTGAAACTCATATTTTATTCTTATTTACAGAAAGACACTCACTTCCCCCATGGCTCTGTGCTCTTGTCTAGATGCAAGCATTTTGGTTTGTACAAGATGAAAGGAGACAACTTGCTTCATTGTGAAAATGGCGAATGGACACCTAAACTTCCTGAATGCGTACCCACAACTGTGGTTACCAATTTTACAGGTATTCATTATTCTAAACAATCTAAAAATTAAACTATAGATTGCTTATATTGTTTTAGAAACTTTGCCTGTTGGAAATAGTTATAATCGTTACATTATTTTTTAATAAACAGAAATCACATCTCTGCAATTTTATTACATGTATAGATATAGATCAAAATGTATACTTGATATATTTAGAAGTGGCAAGGGTTCTAATAGGTTTCTATTTTGTAGGAGATGCACCACCTACAATCGAATACACTATAATAAGTGGATCAGCAGTTGTAGAGCATACGGGGGAGTTGTTTGTGTACCCGGACAGCACAGTGCGTCTCGACTGCATCACACCGCGGGCTCTCGGTGAGCCAGAGTGGAGCTGGACGCAGGCAGTTGGGCAGCATACTTCAGGTAGGACACTTATTGGTGTTACTACTCCATTTGAAGCTGTAATGGTGTAATTAAGCTCTCATATGAGATAGTTTAGGTTGGTTGGTTGTTTTTAGTCGCTCGGACAGCTGAAACTGTAACTTATGTATTTACTATTAGAACTTATCAATTAATATATGACGCATGTTAGCATGTTTTAAAATGCTATGATATAATCTCATCATGTGAAATGATTTATCTTCTGAATCTTTTTGAAATAATATTAGTATTAATTTAATATACTTTTGTTAGCATAATACTACAAAGGATTTGTATATTAATAATAACAATTAAGTAATAATTGGCTGGATCTCTAATTACGCATATTCGTTTTGTCTTAAAATACTTTGGTATCATGATCAATGTAGCTACTGTTTGTTATTTTGTAACATTATCTCATTTTACAGCGGTCTCTCTCAAAACTAACCTTCATAGCACTACTATAGCGCCTATCTAACAATGCCTATCTCTCGGCGAAATATTATTTTCAGCAGGCTGCAAAAGCATTTGCTAATAATGTAATTGAATGATAAAATGTAATGTTATGTTATTATTTTGTTATTAAACCATACTTGCGATTTTAGGCACACAATTATTAATTTTACTGTCCTACTTGAATTACTTGATAAATTCACAAGTAACATTGTGTGTTCATCCACATTACTAGGCAAATAATATTTAAAAAAAGTAGGAGGCTGTGCGCTTATGCGAAATGTAATTTTGCTATCGCTCAAAGGCAGTGTGACTTGCTATGCCTGGCGCATATGTCTAAGTGATGCTCAATGGGTTTATATTCGTTACTCAAAAAAGGCTTTATGTGAACTTTCAAACAGTGTTCAAGTTTATTTTGCAAACAGGCCCTAGTATTTGTTAGTCTCAAGTATTGCTCTATAGACTTAGAAACTTCAGTGAAGCTAGCGAGTGATACGTTTGCAGCTGCACCCTCGTGGAATATTTGTTATAATTTTAGTTGCTTAGCGAAAATATTTTATTTTTTTATCACTTTGTAATAAATGTTCAGCTATGATTTTTCCTATCTCTAGTGAAATTGCTGAGTATAAAATATAATGGCTTAGAAGCTTATTACAGATTAACATTAATTACCTATACAGAGTAAAGACCTTATACTTTTGCGAGTATTATTTATATCTGAAATGAAATTTATTATATCGTCATTGTTGATAAATTATTATGCGATCCTATTACCCAATTTCGTTTTTTTTTTTGTTTTAAGCAGGTGTTTCCCCTCCTGTATCCAAAACGTGTTTCTAATACCAAAAGTAGATAATAATATAAGCATACTTATGTTTGAATATTAACAGCATTATTCAATTAACTGTTTTGCCCTCAGCTTGGTCGAACGAGGAGGGTGAGAAGGAGACTCACTACCGGCTCACCCTCGTGAAGACGTCAGTACGGCACAGCGACCAGTACACGTGCACTGCACCCGGCGGACACACCAACACTGTCATCGTTAAAGTTGTTAGTGAGTCACTTTTATTTATTTACTAGCGCGCACTATCGACTCCCTGACACTAGTCAAGATGTCCCTGTCCATTGCTACGGGACTGGCGCATCTACACATGGATATCGTCGGTACTAAAGGCAAGTACACTTCTATACCTTCACTAGCTGCTGCCCGCGACTTCGAAAAAAAAGAAATAGGGATGAAAAATAGATGTTGGCCGATTCTCAGACCTACTGAACGCATATACAAAATTTCAAGAGAATCAGTCCAGTCATTTCGTAGGAGTACGGCAGCTAACATTGTGACATGGAAATTTTATACAGTAGATTTGTACTTCTAATAAACATTATGTGCAATGGCGGACTTAACGCCTGAGGAAATTTTTGTGTCATTAAATAATTTAAGCTTCGTTTTGACCTGTGTTCCGCAAAAGGTGTACGCTATATCAGCTTATTACATTTCCCATGCGTATTGTATGCAGAAACACTACAGTTAAGAAACTTACTAGAGGTGAAAATGTAAATAAAATTATATTAGAGAGTATTTTTTTTCTGCCTAAATAAACAAGAGAAATTCTTTTAAGAATAGACGTAGATATCAATATAGTTAATACTGTCTTTACAATTCATTTAGTCTGACAGCTAAAGCTTTAATTTGATATGCTTTTATTTGATACGCCTTGGGAAAATTATTGAACAATCAACAATTATAACATGTACTAATTCTAACTATTTCAGACGTGATGTGTCCACCAATAGCGGTGTCATCGACCCGCATGCGACAGTTCACGCAAGGCTCGCGGCTCGGCAACTCGGCACACTTCAGCTGTCAACCCGGGTATCATCTAAACGGATCAGCAGTGCTCACCTGCATGGGAAACGGTAAACATACTGAATTTTAACAATATTTAGCTTTACAGTTCTAGTTAGTAGTAGTACTTCTAGATAGTCAAGAGTGGATAGACAAGTTGGGGAAGCCGGTTGTCACCAAGCTAGTCTAAGTTTTCACCCATTCTGTACTGCCGAAAGGCGGTAAACTGCAGAAGTAAGACCAGTGAAGAAAGAAGAAAGCACACCAATCCTCATGGACAGTTATCCAATACAGTTTTGATGTAGCAACTGTACTGGAACACTGGCTTTGAGTGTTGTGTGTGTGGGCATCGCAGAAGAACCTTAATCACGCTCAAGATATGAGAAGATGTTTGCACGTTTCTGTCAGCTTACGGTCGACACCACCAGTGTCGCCTGCAACGACCCTGGTGGTGTCTGCTGTAGGTTAAACTAAACATCATGCCACTGGACATGTGAGACGATTTATGAGGTATTCTGTTAGCATACGGTCAATTCTCCCACTGTTCTTAAAGACAACACCGGTAGAGTCTGTTGTTGGTTGATATCGTTGTAATTTTTAACTAAAATTAAAATATTAACTACTGTACAATTTTATGTAAGGCAAAGGATGTGGTATAATTATTGTTTAACCTGTTCGCTGTGTGGTAAACATTTGTTAATTGTTCAAATAATTATATAACTCAGTTCAATACTTGACATCACAAATTATCTCTGTATAATGTTAGTATGTATTGCCACAAATTTGCTTAAAAAATTGTTTTAAGTTTGTAGTTCTTGCAATGTTTAAAATAACTCTATTTATGAATACCATCCTAGTTTGCCTAATAATGTATCTAGTGTATTTTTTGTTGGAGATCCTTAATATAAATAAATATCTATAATATTGGCATATTGAAAAACTTAACCGGTTTCTAAATGTCATTCCTATGGAAAAGAGCCCATAGAAACAATAATAATTTTGATGTTGTAACAAGATTTAGTGATAGGTAATATGGATACAATTTCCATAATTATATTTATTGTGCTGTCCTACAAAAACACATTCCACTTTTATTGGTGGTAAAATGTCAGTTTACTTGTTAATAAACGTCATAGAAAAACAAACAGACTTGCGGACTCATTTATTGTTTTGTTTTTATTATTTTTGTGCATTCTCTTTTAATTTTATTACATACACAACTACTTCTCTTAAACTGACTTTCCACCAATAAAGGTGAACAAAAACAAACATGCCTCATGATTTTTTTAAATTTGAACTTGAAAAATGTAAGTAATAAGCTAGCCCAGGGATGGCGAACCAATGACACGCAGCACAATATTTTGAGCATGCTACTGATCACTAAATTTAATATGCACTAAGAATAAGTGTGAAAATATATAGTAGCTATGTAAAAATTCCTCTGATACATGTGCGAGCTCCAGTGTCAAGTCCATGATACATTTTTCGAACTAAAATGGCGCCTAGTTACATAAAGCTTCTCATCCCTGTTCTAGCCGCTGCCAACTAAACAATGAACGCCGCCATTGTGCCCTTACTGTATGTAATGTACTTTGTCACAGCTATAACTACGGTACGGTTGTAAGAGTTTTAAGCAAATATTTGTATGCCAAGTGAGGCGAAACAAAGTAAAACTTTATTATTTTTTATTAAGAGCTTCTATACATATATTATGTTACCTATGTTTAAACAAATAAATTTATTCTATTCTATTCTAAACGGTCAGCATCAAATGTCGATTACCACATTTAGATTTTCAAACTGCACAAAATCGAATTCATTGAATTACTGTTGTGCTATTAGGTAACAGAATAGGCTTAACACTTGGTATAGTTAAAACATACTAAGCACCAATTATCATGTCATAAAAAAATAATGACACTGCAAATAATAAATAATAAAATAAATAAATATCTTGGGACGTAATGCACACACGGCCATCTGATCCCAAGCTAAGCAGAGCTTGTGTTATGGTAATCAGACAGCTGATAGACATACTTATATATTTCTAAATATATACATATTATAGATAAATCACACCCAGACACAGAACAAATGATCGGTTTGTGTTAACCGACTTCTGATGCTGACTGCACAATAAAAAAATATTCTATTCTAAAAAAACAATTGTTTACTTTTCAGGCCGTTGGTCGTCATTGCCGCCTACTTGCGTGGAAACGTTCTGTCCAATGCTCAAGTCTTTAGGAGCTCACCTCAGCGTGGTGGAGTACAACTCATCGTTTGGCGGCCGCGCCATGTTCCAATGTAGTTGGGGCTACAGGCTCGTCGGGGCACCGGGACTCGAGTGCGAAATAGACGGAGAATGGTCTGGAGAGGTCCCACATTGTATACGTAAGTTGATTTTCGTTATGTATAATGCGCCCCACTAAAGCCTTCACTAAGCGATAGCAATCGCCGTAATCGGCTAGGACTAATATATATGTATAATGCACTCTCAACGCTAACGGGCTTACGAAATTCATGTAAAATGGTGGAAGCCCACTTAAGCAAAAATTCTTAGTTATACTTGATATAGTACCTACACTACCTGCCCATTTACCTAAAATGGTTGAAGAATTAAAAAATCCTTATGATATTGACAAAATTAGAGAACACAAAAAAAAACATCTTTAATACTTAAGTCCCATATCTTGCAAGTTGTTTAACATGAAATATGCTTTCTGATTTAAAATTAAATAGGATTATTGATTGGCATTCATAATCTTGAGACTCATAACGAATAAATACTGCCTACATATCAATTACTTACTCGTATACCAACAAACCATAGTAATATTTGTATCATTTTTGCAGCCATCTACTGCCCTGACCCTTTAATCCCGGAGAACAGCCGCCTGCTCACGGAGCCATCCACCAAGCATGAAAAATACCCAGTGGGCGACCTAATGATATATTCGTGTGAAGAAGGGTACGAAATGGTCGGCGAGTCCTCCATAGTATGCACAGAGAACGGGTTTTGGTCACATCCACCACCATTTTGTCTCCAGCCCTCCGAGATAAGAAAAGCTGACACTATCTTTGTTGAAAACACTACACTTATCCATGTAGACGAATGATTTGAAACTGACTTTAGTAATATCCTCCTTAGTTGAATCCTCAATAGAAGATAGTCTTATAGCTTTGGTAAAGATGTTCCCTTGTTATATAATTTAAACATTTGAAGGCGCTGTGAATTATTTATTTTATATTGTACTTTGATAACTAAGAAACCATTAACTATAGGTA
Organism: Chrysodeixis includens; assembly: GCA_941860345.1. NCBI lineage: Eukaryota > Metazoa > Arthropoda > Insecta > Lepidoptera > Noctuidae > Chrysodeixis > Chrysodeixis includens. The sequence goes on from OW796090.1 coordinate 9,312,181, forward strand.
CAATAAAACGCTTAGAATTCAGTTCTACATATATTTAGGCATTAGGTACTAAGTTATGATCAATATGCATAGTGACAATATTGCATTTACAACTAATAATACTCATTGTTATGAATAAAACTGATTAAATAATAAGTTTGTTTCAATTTAAGTCATAAACCCCTGGTTTCTTAAAGGCTGATCAATACAGTAAATTGTTAATTATCAGTAAATCTTATGTTAAGCTCGGTGATTAGGTACAAGTATTCAGTCCTTATTCTCCTGCACTAAAGAAAAACAATATATGTATATAAATATTTGAGAACACAGATTTTCGAAAATCAGTATCGAAAATCTAATTGGAATCGGTAAATTTAAATTGGAAGTTAGGAATATAAAGTTAGTTCAATGGTCAACCTATTATCGTTTTTAGTTCATTTGACAGCAGATTCAATTAATCAGTCTTCCATAAACAAGAAGAAAGATCACAAGATAACTCATTTGAGAATCTGTTTTGATACCCATAGTAAACAATCAATAGTATTGGTACTTGCAACATCAATCATACATAAAAACTTACATCTATGTGATACGAAAGTGCAACTTTTTAGTAGATATGCTGAATTGTAAACACGAAAAATAGACTACGCAATGCAATTTAAAATTATTACATTAATCCTCATTATTTTGAATAAATCATAATGTTGATTAATTTAAACTTAATTAATTAAGATTACCTACAATATGAGTAGTTCGTCCGACAATCTGTTTTAATACTTATCGTAAAGTTATCGATCTTATCAACACATCTTATTCTTAATCTAAGATTAGTAAAGTACATCTTCTTGGTATATGCTTAATTGTTAACAAGACAAATAGCTTACACAATGCATTTTCAAGAAATCATAACTTAAATTCACATCTTGACACTTTACATAATTATTATTAAACTTCAAAGTTAATATTCACAACTTAAAATTAGAGCATTATTATTAGTACACACATTTATTATGAGGTATTAACCTATAGGCATATTATAATAATAATAGACATACATCAAATAACACAAAAGACTTTTAAAAGACACAATAAATACACAAAAATAACAATTTAAAATGGCATTCGATACCTACTATCAATTGTCATAATAGTTCATAGGAAATCGTTTTACGCAAAAAGAATAACATTTGACAAAAATGAATTTTAATATAACTATATAGCTGACCCATGCCCATTTCGTTGGGAAATAGAATAGAATAAGAAATTTATTACAAATATATTACATTTTATGTTATCATTAGCCCCAAACTAGGCAAAGCCTGTATCTTGGGCGCTAATTTAAAGAGGGTTTAGAACCTCTACCTATACAAATTACTAAAAATACAAATTTGTTTTACGCAAGAAGGATAACATTTGACAAAAATAAATTTTAATATAACTAACTAACCCATGCCCATTTCGTTGGGAAATAGAATAGAATAAGAAATTTATTACCAAAAATATTACATTTTATGTTATCATTAGCCCCAAACTAGGCAAAGCCTGTATCTTGGGCGCTAATTTAAAGAGGGTTTACCTATACAAATTGCTAAAAATACAAATTTGAGTGAGCAATTAAACTTAAAATTAGAGAAATAGATACTTTTACATTACTTTACCTTAGGCACACACAATAATGTGGCTTTCTATCAGAAAACAATTTCCAAAATCAGTAGTTCTTGAAGTTCCCCATACAATATCAGCAACTTTAGCCCTCTTTATAATATAAGTATTATAAATATAAAGTAGTTACCCTGTTTGAGGGATTTATCTTACATCTATTTTTTGTTTGCCATTACCATAATAGCAAAATACTTAAAAATATTTTCTACTCTAACATTTACAAAAAAAACCTGTGTCATGGCAAAGTGATGTATTATTATGAAATAAATGCGGTAAAAAACTTAAGTCGCATTAATCCAGTGGACTGAAGAATAGATTTTCAGTCCACTGGATAAATGCGACAGTTGTGCGGTTTTTCAAAACCTCGTCCCACTTCTACAATTTCTATAATGTACTCTTGGCCAGGCAGCAGGGTGTCCAACTTGGTACATTCTTGTACCTGTATTGGGTTCGCCTTGCAGTAAATGGCAACTATTGGCTGGTTGAAATACGAACTGTCTGTGATTGGCTTAATATTTGAAAATTTCACTTCCGCCATTTTGCCCCAGTCCAATAGCTGCACCCTGGCCTTCTGTTTTTGTTTCGAAATTTGTGTAATAACCGCCCTGTCGTACGTAGTTCCATATAATGTTACAGCGCAATGCAGGCCTGGTATAATTTTATGATTTTCCATTTCTTTACATTCACAATGTTTAAATAGATTACTTATTACCTGCATGATTTGATTGTAGTCGTTTATTTCAGCCACATAAAAATCTGTAACAGATGAACCACTTAACACTGTGGCATAGAACTTACTACCACTCTCAAAAGTCTTGTGTTTAAAAATGTTCAACGAATTTGAAACTAAATTTCTCAAATTTTGTTTTATGGGTTTCCACAATAACGTGTAGTCTAGTCAACACATCAACATTGCAACATCCTTGGTACTTGGTGTCATAAGTTCGACCACCAATTTATCTTGATTCTTAGCCATAACAGTCATCATGAGGTGGTCAGTTTTTATGAAATACTTAAACATATCTATAACTTCCTTAGTAAAAGAGCATCCTCTAGGCTCGCATAGGTGAAGTCGGCAATGCACCGCTAACGGTGGGCTGGGTAACTCCGATCCAGGTATAATCTTTCCAATGTTGGCTAATGGCACAGCTTTTTCAATGTGCCCGTAATCCATTGCAAAAACATCATATATTATTTCGTAGGTTTTGCTGTCAGAGCCAATTGTTAATATTATACCCCTTATCAATTTCCCCAATACTTGAGACATAAAAAGTACTATCTCTCCATATGTGATGCTGTCTTTTGCAGGGTGTAGATGATGTGATTGCATCTCAAGATCTTTTATAAAAGTTCTTAACAATAATGGAAGCAAGTAGAAACTGTGAGGGTCGTTAATATGACCAACAAGGCATTTATGCGATGTTTTTATGCTGAAAAAATCCATTCCATGCATACCGAAATCCATCGTTGTATCTGTAGATTTTTTGTTCCTCCACAACTGTTATGATGCAATTACGCACTGTTAATTCGTATACTATACAATAAGAATAACACAGACTTTATTTGCAATTGGTAGTGCTTAGTGCACTGTATAATAAATGCAGAAAGGCTTCAGCACTACAAAGCGCAGATCTACGCAACTCAACAACATAACCTGTACTGATATTCAGCGAAATAAATAGCTGCATTCTCATAAATCAATATTCGACGACGAAGGGCGGGCAGACGCCGTGCCCGCCCTTCCCGGTTGAATGACAATATACTTAGGTATCTTTATCTAACTAACGGTCAATCTACGTAGGTGCTTCTAGCTCTGCATGCTCTCAAGTATGATAACACTAACTTTTGCTTCGCTCGCGTAGAATTTGGTCTGCCACATTAAGTTACGTGACATTTAATCGCTATCTAGGATAAATGACGAAGAATTAATGACATGACAATAAAAATGCATACAGAACACAACCATCAATGACTACCCGCGTTCGGGTCGCGCACTCGGCGATTGCATTGTTCGCCCTTCCTGACACCGTATCCTTGTATTATGACCAAAATAAAATCATATTAATTTGTAGCCTATGTGTTATTCTGATGAATCCTATATTACTGTAAATCTACTATTTTCATGCAAATCCGTCCAGTAGATTTTTCGTGAAAGGGTAACAAACATACATACCTACACATAATATTTCCTTCCTCACAAACTTTCCCATTTACAATATTAAATTCTAATGTAGGATTAAGTAGTAAAACTATTGCCTCTCAATTAGAAATCTTCTAATATTTCTAAGATTCTTGTTAATAAGCTTGTTAATAAGCATCACAACATAGTATAAAACAAAGTCACTTTCTCTGTCCCTGTGTCCCTTTGTACGCTTAAATCTTTAAAACTACGCAACGGATTTTATTGCGGATTTTATAATAGGTAGAGTGACTCAAGAATATAATATCCATTAAATAGAGAAGAAATACTGTAACTCATGAGGTTTTTAATGTGATGTCGTTAATTATCAATTTTTTTTCCGCTTTTTTGCAAACGCAGGCTGAACCCTGCGAGGTTTATCAAAATAATATACTAATTATTTGTACACCAATGTGTACAAAGTTTCAGGAGTTTTCTGTAGACCTTTTCAATAAAAGGTCTACAGAAAACTCCGCGATGGTATATTATGTCTATCTCTTATGGATATCCCACGATATTTTTTTTTACTTTTTACGACAAATGGCTAATTTTCGAAGCAATTTTAACCAATACAGCACTATTACCTTATCCAATTAAATGCCTTAATTATATTGTTGAATTAATATAGATTTATAATATGGCCCCTTACAGCATATGATTTAAATGAATAATTTCGAAGCGGGACGTAGCGTTTGCGGCGAAGCCGGAGCGGGCCGCTGTGTTTTTATATACAACGTTCACAGTTTTTCTATAGTAGGGGAAGATCGGGTAGCCCCGGACACCTAAATGAATTGCAAATTAGAAATAAATAACGAAATTATTGACTTTAATTTGTACTTAAAATAAAATTAGGAACTTCTTTAATCATATTAATTAAACATTAGTAATCAAATTACATTTTGTAACGAAATACAGTAAGAATTATTAGGCATTATTTTTTTGGCATCGCAAGAAATGGCGGGTAGCCCCGGACATAATACTTAATGGTGGCCCAATTGTTTTTTTTTAGCCTTACAAACGTCACAACGCTAATAAGAATTCGATGCATCTATAGCCGGGTACTCATTAGCGAGCTGTAACCGTAACTTATGTGATACAGTAACGAGGTTCTAGTGTGTACGTGTTTTACAACGTATACGGCCGTCGGCTCACGTCGTCGCCGGAACGCCTTCAACGAGCGTACTCATTTTGCGAGCTGTAACTGTAACCAAACAGATACAGTAACGAGGTTCTAGTGTGTACGGGGAGTAACGAAACGAACGGGGAGGTGCTCTGCCCTCAGTTTTGGTTTGTAACTTCACGATGTCGGACGAAGTATCTCTCGCCTGTGCAGCATATTTACTTATAGATGCCATGATGATAATGAACGGCCACGAAGATGGTGGATTCATAAAATGTATCGAGAAAGAAGTGATCTACTGTTCATATTAAAAAATCAAGGCATCTTCTTTCAAATGTTTTTTTGTAATAATCTTTGTCTTTAGGGTTCCATAGTACAGTATTTTCCTTGTAGGCGTCTATGAGCATAAGACATTTATCCTCTGACCATTCACTCATGATTGACGAATAATTATATCGAAAATATAGCTGGTTTGCAGCGGCTAGCAACAACCTCTCCTCTTGACGTCCGCGAACGCACTGCGAGCGCCCTTTGATCCGCGGCAAAAACCGACAATCGTCGGCTCGTTGCGAGCCGCTCATATAGCGTTCGTCGCAGGCTCGTGAACTACGTACACATTATGTTTTTGGTAACAGTAACGGTTACAGTTACGTGCAACGTTACGGGTTCAGAAATGAGTACGTTGTAAACGTCGGCTCGCTGCAAGCCGCACGCGTACCGCTCGCAGCAGGTTTGCGAACCACGTACACACTATGTTTTTTGGTTACAATACATGCAACGGTTACAGTTACAGCTCGCTAGTGAGTACCCGGCTTATATAAACGCAATCTTCATGGGCCCAGTCTATGCATTCCTGGCATTGAATGCAAACACTTACTTAATTTTATTGAAGATACTTTTGCGATGAAGTTTGACGGGAGCGACGAAATTTTTTTGGCTGGAACAAAACACTCGCTCACGGCTAACTTACTCCTCACTCACGCCGCAACTGAACGGCATTTGTTTTTGTTCTCAATTACACAAATTGACAATAATAATATATCTATCACCCCTTAGCCTTACTCTCTGGTGTTGCCCACCTGCTGCCTATCGTGGCCCATCTTGGAGCCGGCGAGTCACCGCCTGCCAATTTAATTGCATTACCATGTATTTAAAGGCAGGTGCCATAGTTTTCTATAGTAAAGGAAATAATTACATTTAACAAATCCTATCAATAGCCCAAATTAGTTAAATCTCCATAATTTACAATAGTCTTGTAGCTACAGCTTGGGCCGTCCATGTCTGTTCTTCCATAGAGCAGGGGTGGATGGCCCTTGGTAGATGCCCCAATACATTTTAGATTAAAGTTCTCAACAAGGCCTCTGCATGTTGGACCTGTGTCCCCGTGTAAGCCTTTAAAAAGGACCGGGTTTCTTCCCTTGAAGTTAGCCCGTGAATTAAAAAAGATATATCTATGGAATGCGTTTAGTTTCTTAGAAATTAAAACGTCCGGGGTTACCCGCCGTCCGGGGCTACCCGACTTTCCCTTATATTTAGTATCAGCATTGCACCCGTGCGAAGCCGGGGCGGGTTGCTAGTATATAATAATCCCACCCAAAACATAAATGTAAAAGGCTGCCAAGTTCGATAATATGAAAATGCTTCTCCTATAAAAGAAGTGAGATCTGAATAAGTACCAAGTTCTATACGTGACCTCAGTTAAAAATAGTTACAGGAATGCCCACTTGGCAAGTTTTCACACATCTTGTTATAAACCTACTAAACGCAATGAGTCAAGTAGGGTCGAGTGTCTCACAGTGAACCAGGCAGCTACATTTAACCACCGCCGAATCTCGAAAACGCCACGTTGCTAAACCGCGCTAATATGAGTGAAAGAGAAATATTTACGATCGGTTACTGCCCACTAGCCACTAGTTTGCGTGACGATCGAGTACCAAGTGGTTGTGTGAAGAGCATTTGAAAGCAAATTGACTCAAAAAGTATTTTTTTCCAATTTCATTCTTTTTTAACTTTTTTCATTTAAATAATATCAATTTATTTATATGTACACTGTATTCTATGGTTATTTAGCAATTAAAAGCGCTACAATTCGAGTTTTTAAGTGAGTGGTATGCCGGTTAATTTTTAAGATAAGCTATCAGAACGTGGTGTGTCTCACAGTGAACCACCTAAGGGTGTTACACATTGAACTATGGTTTATTGTGTACATCCAAGTCGTTAAATGAGATTTTTTTCTACAATTGTTTTAATTTGTTATAAAATGGTGCGAAACAAAGTGACGATAAGAAAAAGAGGGCGGCATTCGACTGTCAACATGCTTGAGGCCAAGCGTAAGACGTGTTAAGCTGCACAGATCAGGTGCCATGAGACTCCGGATGCCTTTGGAACCCGATTTAGCTAATTATTCAATTAAAGGATCATAAGATTTAAAGTGATTTTAATAAATAAAAGGCTGATTTTTATTATTATACCTTGTAAAATATAGCTTGATACCTGTGACATTACCGAACGTTTTATGAAGACAGCTACAACCCAAATTTTATTTTTAAAAGTTCAAATTTTTTAACATAAAAACGACGTTTGTGTATAAAAATAAAACGCATTTTTAAAATCAATCATGTAATTATAAAGATACTAGTAAAAATGTGAGTAAATTTAAATAATATTTAATATTTCTTAAATAATTTTTGGTTCTTAGCTTACTTTATAAATGCACTTTGAAGAGCTCTAGGGACGTGCAAGTGACTGACAGATGATTATCGCTAAAATAATACTATGAAAATTTCACTAGCATAAAATGTAGTTATTTAGTTTGGTAATAATGGTTTCGCGTGCTGGAAACAAGCGGGCGCCATCGTTTTTGAGTCAGTACGAGTGCTGACGCGATGCAGACGCCTTGTATACGCTACCATTGTTTAGTTGATATTTGTGTTACTTTGTGTTACTATGGTGTTATTTGTGTTACTTTGTTTAGTGTTACCTTTTTTTTGTTTGCCAAAATGCCGAAAAGACAAAAAAAGACTGTTTTGAATAGTGAGTGTCGCGAATTTGTGATCCGTTTGCGCGATTATTTTAAATTATTTTTGTTTTATTTCATTTAAATCAACTACAAATACATTTATTTTTAATTTACATCTTTACAATGACAATGACTACAATGTCACTTTTACTTAAACTCATGACGTCACAGACATCGATAAGCTACGAAACACGCCTCCATCCCTAGTAATGTCATTCCGACAAACGTCACAGGTATCAAGCTATATTTTACAAGGTATACTGTTTTTCATTATTATTATTACAAAGTATTTGCCTTATAAATTGATCTAGAAGACAAAGTTAATAAGGTGGCTCAATGTGGACCATACCCTGGTTAAATGGTAGTACTCATTGAACCAAAAATATTTTTTCAGAAAAACCTGTTTTACGCCGAAACTAAAAAGAATATGAGATATTAATGTTTTACAAAATTGAAGCTAAATAAATATGCTAACTATACACAAAAAATTGAAGGCATCGATTAAAAATCAAGCCCAATATGGGACTTTGAAATTTATACCTTGTAAAATATAGCTTGATACCTGTGACATTACCGAACGTTTTATGAAGACAGCTACAACCCAAATTTTATTTTTAAAAGTTCAAATTTTTTAACATAAAAACGACGTTTGTGTATAAAAATAGAACGCATTTTTAAAAACAATCATGTAATTATAAAGATACCAGTAAAAATATGAGTAATTTAAATAATATTTAATATTTCTTAAATAATTTTTGGTTCTTAGCTTGCTTTATAAATGCACTTTGAAGAGCTCTAAGGACGTGCAAGTGACTGACAGATGATTATCGATAAAATAATACTATGAAAATTTTACTAGTATAAAATGTAGTTATTTAGTTTGTGAATAATGGTTTCGCGTGCTGGAAACAAGCGTGCGCCATCGTTTTTGAGTCAGTACGAGTGCTGACGCGATGCAAACGCCTTGTATACGCTACCATTGTTTTGTTGATATTTGTGTTACTATGGTGTTATTTGTGTTACTTTATTTGGTGTTACCTTTTTTTTGTTAGCCAAAATGCCGAAAAGACAAAAAAAGACTGTTTTGAATAGTGAGTGTCGTGAATTTGTGATCCGTTTGCGCGATTATTTTGAATTATTTTTGTTTTATTTCATTTAAATCAACTACAAATACATTTACTTTTAATTTACATCTTTACAATGACAATGACTACAATGTCACTTTTAATAAAACTCATGACGTCACTGACATCGATAAGCTACGAAACACGCCTCCATCCCTAGTAATGTCATTCCGACAAACGTCACAGGTATCAAGCTATATTTTACAAGGTATACCTGGTTCAAAGTGAGACAACTTACCATATAATTTTCTTGGGTCATGGGGGCCGGGTGCACGAGCTCTGTATAAGGAACTCGCTAAGCGCTTGGTCGACTCCACCCGCGATCAGAAGGCTGGACTGTATATCGCGCAAAGAATTGGTATTGCCATTCAGCGTGGTAATGCGGCCAGTCTCCTGAGCACGTTTCCCGCCATTGACGGAGACGAGGATATTTTTTTCGCCGCTTTGTAAATATGTGATTTTTTAGTTACATAAGTTTAGTTATAAATGTAGATATTTCTTGTTTAGTATTGTTTCTGTTCAATAAATGTAAGATGTTTGTTAACCGACAATGAAACATTGAGAACCATAGACAAGACTCTGTGTGTCAGTACTCACATAATAGTACTCTGTGGTACTCACTTGTCAGTTGTCGGGATGTTCACCGCACCGGTGTGTCTGGAGATTGAGAAATTCCAGTGAACTAGATAAATTTCATAATTTAGTTATCGCCAACGGGTTTTTAAAAATATATTCTTAAAAAAAATGGTTTCTTTTGTGTGTTTAATATTAATAAACCTGTATCTTATCAGTTTCCATGAGTGTATTTGCGAAGAAAATGAAAACAAAAACAAAATGCCGACAGTAGGAATATCAGTACTTGTTCGGAATAAAGCTCATACATTACCTTATTTCTTGACCTGTTTAAAGAACTTGGACTATCCTAAAGATCGTATATATGTTTGGTAAGATAGCTTTCGTTACATAATGGCTGTTTACTTTTAAACTTTAATTTGAGTCTTTCTTGCTGCGTTACTTCAAAGAAAATCTATTAATATTCCATATTTGAGTGAAGTAATCACGAAAAGTGCAAAATGGAATTGTCTATTCTTCTAGTTCTTTACACAATTATTTTATTAATCATCTATCTATATATATAAAAATGAAACCCGTTTTCCTTGGTCACGGCATCACGCGTGAATGGCTGGACCCATTTCACTAATTCTTTTTTTGTTGTATTTGTTATTATTAGGAGAAGGTTCTTACCCTTTACCACGCGGGCGAAGCCGCGGGCAGAAGCTAGTATATCATAATTCCAAAGTGATTACAAAGGGTGACAATTCCTATTTTTTATATATTTGGAGTGTGCCTACTGTTTAGTTTACATTTGAATGTAAAATAGTTGCTCTTGTGGAAAAGCCATATAAGAGCTATGCCATGCCATGGCAACTGATTCCAACACCTGTTCCTGGTGGAGGTGGCAACAGCCCTGCCATTAAAACATGTGCTGCTCAAATCATCTGTCTGCTGCTATTGACAGTGGTTGTTTATTATGAAAACTATTTTGTGTTACAGAAGTACACAAATGAAAGTTGTATTAGTAAGCAATGTTACTTAATACTTACAAGATTTACCTGGCTTTACTATGTGCTATGTGCGAACAGTAGGTAAAATTACTTACCACAAGTTAACTTTTGAGACTGTTTATTATATTCATATTTAAAATCCATTTATTCTAAATTAGCTACTAAGTAGTTTTTTAAATAGTAACTTTTTAAATGTCACATAAAAAGACAAGTGCTCTAGCTTTAGAAAAAGTGGCACAACAAACTCCAATACACACAATAAGACCAGCCTATAAACATTCCACTGCTGTGCACAGTTGTCTTTCACTATATGGAAGATTTAAGCATTCATATTTGGAATTCCAGTCCGTGTGGTGTCCGGATATAAAGAATAGCACCACCCCATATCCTCCACTGGATGTCGTAAAAGGCGACTAATAGACCTTGAGACCCAGTGCACTGTACCAAGCACCTTGGGTCACCCGAATGGTGGCGGGTAAACAACCAACAATCGCATTCCCAAAGAGGGTTAGTGTCAGGCAGGCGGCCGACTATAAAACCATAGCCAAAAGTTTAAGCAACGTGTCTAAAAGACGTGTTGCGCCGACCCCAAGTAAAAATTGGGATAAGGGCAGGGGAATGATGATTTGGAATTCAGGTTCTTCACAATGGAACTTGTCTGCATTTAGGATCAAGCCTGCTCCTTGTGCAGACATAGATGTGCAAACCCACCACAGCTACTCCCAACAAACTAGTAGGGCTATACCTACACTTTTATTTCTGTGGCTGGCATTCTAAAAACAAACTATAATAGTTTTCTTTCACTTCAGGATTCACAGTGACTTTAATGAAGACAAAAGTATTGAAATCGTAGAGAAATGGGTTGAAAAATATACACCACTGTATAATGACATATCCTTAACGACCAACAACTCTACCGGTCACCTCCACAGTGATCAAACAAGTCCCATACACTGGACACCAGAACATTTCAAGCATGTAATACGATTGAGAGAAGATGCTCTCGAGTTTGCACGAAGAATGTGGGCTGATTACCTTTTGGTAAGTGTTTAAGACTTTTATAATATCAACTTGGTACTTGGTGGTGGGCTCCTTTCTCCTCACATAGGCCCCTGTGGCCCGTTGTGCCTGTAGTGGTTTTGTGGGCAGTCATATATCAGCAATGATTGTACTATACCACTATCAAAATGTAATGCATGTTGAACAAATATTGCCATGGTGATGCTGTTTCTTGTTAAGTAATATCACTGCCGGTCATTGACCTAAATGAGAACAATACAAACAAAAAGTTCACACTATTAGATACATGTAACTTTAAAAATAACCTCAAAGAGAGATTAAATGTTAGTAACATTAAAGTAGGTATATTATCTTATCACACAGTTTTTAAGGGAAAAAATAAATTAGGTTATCATTTAAACTCTGCCTAGTTTGGATGTAATAATATTTTGTTTTTGTTATATGGTTTTTGCCAGGCAATTTAACAGTCAAAAATACATCATTACAAGGAGGACTGTTAAATATTTCAACCGTTTTACTTGTCTCCTTGGGATGAGGAAATTATTAGCTGAAGTAATTTAATTAAGTATTTGACTTTGGAAATAGTGAACACAAACAGTAAAGCTTCTGCTCTGATTAAATCTAGCTACATGTGTAATTGGTAACACACATCTATACTAATATTATAAAGAGGTAAAATTTGTAAGTTTGTATGTAGGGGGTAATCTCTGGAACTAATGATCCAATCCTAAAAATGTTTTCACTGGTAGAAAGCTACATTATTCCTGAGTGCTATAGGCTATAAATTATTTTTATAACATGTATATTAACCGAGATATCACAACTTTTGTCTAGCAAGTCGGAGAAAAATTGCTCATAAAACAGAAACATATGCATGCGCTGCCTAAACAGTTGCTTAAAATTGAAAACAATGTATGGCAATCTGATTTGTCTTAATGATTTCTACAAAAAAGTCCGCGACACCATATCTCTATCTTTTATATTTTACCTTTTATACGTCTTTTAACGTAAAAAAAAAAATCGGCTTACTTACTTTGGTTGATTATTTAAGCAATAAAATATTAATTACTAGCTGTCACCCGCGGTTTCACCCGCGGATCATCTTAAGTTATTATACATAGCTGTGCCCGCGACTCCGTCCGCGTGGAATTTGGAAAATATCAACTCACTAGAACCGTTTTTATGGTAATCAAATTCGGTCGAAATTAATGCATATGTTAAGAGTTGTATCAACGAATCAGGTTGTGGAGAAAATCAATATGTACTTCTGCCACAAGAAAGTAAATCTAAAAATATAATTTACGCAGAAGTAGGTACTTTAAAATAATTATGTTCTTTTAAAAATTTAAAAACTAAACTGTCTAAAATAATAACAGAAAATGACGAGGACAAAGTCGTGGGTAACAGCTATAATTTATAAAGCTAAGGAGGTTGTCCGCAAAAATAAATAATGCCCAAAATAATAATTCCACGCGGACGAAGTCGCGGGCACAGCAGCTAGTGTTGTATAAAGACACAAATACAAAGCATCATTACTTCACTGACTGATTCGTTAGCACTGATTTACGGATGATGCATCAAGATGTCCCTAAAGCTTTACATTGGCCAATGCATTTTTAAGCATATCTCAATTAAACAAGCTTCGCATGATTATAATTTTTGACTATAGAGACTGTTCTCAAAATCTGTGGGGTAACCTCATGGATTTGTCAGATAAAACCTGTTGCTTGTAATTTTACAAATCCTTAAGACCATACTAAAACATATAAAATATCTGTTATAGGGGTCAGTACCATTAATGCTCCAAAATCCATACTCTGTGTAGGGTAATTGTTCTTTCAGAGAACATTGAATTACCATGTGTGTGCTATAAAATCTGATGTCATCATCTGTGATATCTGTGTCCCATATTCTTACTTTTATACCTAGTTTCAGAAAGGTTTAATATTTTTTACCTTTCAAATCTCTTATGATTAATTGTATAAATTGTCAATTAATTTAAATCAAATGTTTTCGACATTTCAGGCACTGGACTTTTGCCCCAAAGCATGTTATATATTACAATTTTGTTCATATTTATTACCTAACTAATTAAGTTCTTTAATTATTATTAATCTTATTTTTACAGATGATAGACGCTGATGTGTTTCTGACTAACCCGGCGACACTGAAGGTCCTCGTAGGTAAAGATCTGGACATAGTGGCCCCAATGTTGATCTCAGACGGACTCTACTCCAACTTCTGGTTAGCTACTGTTTGTCACGCTAATGCATGACGAAGCATGTGCAGTATACAAGGTGCTTTTAATGCTTATGTTAATGCCAGTTCATTCTGCTTTTTGTTGGCAATTTTAACTATAATTAAGGTCTTCAGTTAATCAAGTTAGTTTATAGCTTACCTAGTTTTTTATATACAATTTTCTTTGTCGTGAAAGAAAAGGGTGTGACATTTAAATGCAATAGATGCCGCTAGCGTAGTTTTTTTTTTGTAAAAACCTAGTATTAGGCTTACTTTGCATACGCTTTTGAAGTATCTCTGTCTTCTTGGTAAATAATAATATAAAACTATGTAGCTTCACCAGGTTTCTTCTCCATTTACCTATTATGCTCTGTTTTATACTAGACTGTAAAAAACATATTGTTTTAATGCACTATACGAAATGTACCTACTGTTTAGACTACATTCATATTCAAAAAAATATTCATCTTGTTCTACATCCTTAATAATAAAATAAAATTCTAAAACAAACTTATGTACCAATAACTACAAGTGAAATAAAACTATCAATATTCAAGGCTCATTTGGACGAAACTAAAACACCTTGCAATAGCAATACATTGAGGAGCCGTGCAGATAGTGCCATAAATGATACCTATATAATTGAGAGCAATGTATCACAACTTGCACGATTTTCTCGAACCGTCTAAATCCTACTAATATTAAGCTGAAAGTTTGTTATTGATTGGACGTTTGCATCTTTTTCACGCTCAAACGGGTTGACATCATAGATGAAATTTAGCTATGAGTTAGTTGAAACACTGGATTTATACATAGGATACTTCTTAACCGACTGCGTCAGGTCGAAGTAAGGGTATTGCAGCTGTAACTAACATTCACGCGGGCGACATTGCGGGCAACAGCTAGTCTTTTATAATAATCCTGTGCATTCGAGCCGACAATTGTGTTACAACGGAAACGTCAGTTCGCATTACGAGCGGATATCACTACAGTTGCCGACGACCGAGCTGTGATAGTATTGTCCCCTTGTGCATTAGATTGGTTGATCCTAAAGAGGGGACTTGTGATATACCAGCTGTATCTATTATACTTCGGTTTTATACAAATTGTCGCAGCAACAATAGGCATGATAACTGGGTTTAAATTAAGTTGTAGATTTTTTTTTAAATTCGTCCGTTGATAAAAAATATTGGAAAGTTTTAAACGCTAATTGGATTTGAAAAAAGGCAGCTTATTACGTCGACAGTTTTTAGCTATTGTTTGGTTAAGCGTTCAAAACCTTCGCTATGATCAGAAGATTAATATTTAACTGCGAAGATCCGTAAAAAGTACTAGAGTAATAAAAAAAATATTTTCATACTATTTTCTCATTTGTCTATCTACCCAGGCATACAAATAATTCTTTTCGTATCAAGTTTTCAAATTGGTTTTACAGTGCTATAAGGATCTTTTGGCACGTGGACGAAATCAGAATTAAATGAAATCTTGTAAAAACCATGGTTTGAGATAGTTGTGTTTATTATTATTTGCGTATATGTACACTAACGCCCATATGCTAATGACATCCTCGTGCCAAATGATCCTTGTAGCTTTTATCTAGCCCAATACCTAACCAAATCAATTGCTCTTTGATTGTCTTCATGAGAATCTTGTATACTCACTAATACTTAGACAACCATGAACCATTAGAATCTTGTATAAATAAATAAATATTCCTCAACAACAACGCACAACGCCATTTAGTCTTAAATTAAGTATACGAGAGTAACTTGTGTTATGAGTACTATACTCCATTTGTTTAGGTAATTAACTAAATGTAAACAATTTTGGTATGTCTTTTAAACAAAATGTGATCTTTAAAAATGTAAAATACGTTTTACAACTTGAAATACATTCAGAGTTTCTAAAACTATAGTTAATTGATTTATAAGCAGTAATATCCAAATTAAAAATTATGTTTTTGGTTAAAAAGTAACGCCAAGATTGTTTACATTTAGTTAACTACCTAAACAAATGGAGTATAGACAACTAATAAACATACTTATATATTTCTAAATACATACATAATAATATTATAGATAAAATTACACCCAGACACAGAACAAATGATCGTGCTCATCACACAAACTTTAGTCCTGGGTGGGAATCGAACCCACGACCTCCGGCTTAGCAGTCAGGGTCACTAACCAACAGCCCGTCAAAGTATAATCTCTAATACTTAGTCAACTATTACAGGTGCGGAATGACAGATCGGTACTATTACTTGAGAACGGATGACTACAAGCCCATACAGAAGCGGGAGAATTTAGGGTGCTTCGAAGTCCCCATGGTACACACTGCTGTACTGGTGTCCTTGAAGACGTTGGTCTCTGATAGAATAACCTACGATCCGAGAAAGATTCGCAATTATGATGGACCCCATGATGATATTATTGCGTTTGCTGTTAACGCCAAGAAGAACAGTGAGTTTGTTTAGCTTTTAAATACAATGTGTACTTTCACAGACTTAGGCTAACTGTCCACCAGAGTGGAGCTAGGCTGCGGAGCGGAGAAACCCAGAAATATTAACCAATGTATTGCAAGGAGCGGAGATTTTGTGCAATCTTAGTGGTGGTCAGGCAACCGCACACAATGTACTTACCATAGTCACCATACCTATGCAGTTTATTGTATTTCCGTACATATTTACTTTCTTTTTTACTCATAACTGATAATACTATGCTTAACGGTTTGTAAATCTGAGCAGTTTGACGTTAACTCAGGCTTATAGTCTGCTTGCTTACCTTTACCAGCTGACTTTTCTTTCGTTTTGACAGCGGCCTCAGTGGAAATCGCAAATAACAAACACTACTTGCCAAATGTAAAAAGTTAAACCATTGTACACCACACTGAGGTATTCAGTAGGCCACCTTACACAACAAACAGTCATAATTCAGCGAGTATTTTTTTTTAAATTTTAGACAAGTATTTACAACAAATAGCCTACTGTCTCATACACAATGTCATCAACGTCCAACCGTTAAACCATTAAGCTGTTTTCACCAATGTGTAAAGTAGTTCTCAATGAAGGTATATAAATTGTTAAGTTTTTAAATTAAAAAGAAATAATATATGTTAACATTAAATCTTCTTTTCAGAAATTCCTCTTCACATTTGTAACGATGAACTGTATGGGTTTGTGCCAGTCCCCTTGGAGGACAACGATGACCCTAAAAATGATTATGAACAGTTGTTAAATATAAAACTTGAGGCCATCGGTCGGCAGAGCCCTCTGTACCTCGATACATTCCTAGAGGAGTATGTTACTTACCCTCAAATGTGGAAGTTTGGCTGCAACGAGATCTACATGATCAATCTAGAAAGGAGGACGGAACGGAGAAAGCTTATGGAGATGAATTTCAAGGAGTTGGGCATGGATGTTAAGCATTTCAAAGCTGTTGATG
Organism: Chrysodeixis includens; assembly: GCA_941860345.1. NCBI lineage: Eukaryota > Metazoa > Arthropoda > Insecta > Lepidoptera > Noctuidae > Chrysodeixis > Chrysodeixis includens. Next base: position 9,329,530 of record OW796090.1, read on the forward strand.
GAAGGTGAATCGGTTGTTTGAATCTATATAATCTAAAATTATTCTAGGAAAAGAGAGATTTAATTCATATTGTTTCTTTGCGGTCCACAATGTATAGAATAGGTGTTACAAATGGCTTAGAGCTTAGTACTATTGTTTACCCTGTAAGGCACAGCGAATTAAAAAAAAATCTTACATCCCAAATAATAATTATTAAATCTATCGAAAAGAAAATAAATATATTTATACATAATAATCCAACAATAAATTGGCCCTACAATAATGAAACTGTTGAAATTGAAACTGAAATAATCTGTTTATTTGCTTTGTATACAACAACATTTTAAACACGTAGGACATCTTTCATTTGTTTTACAAAGCCAAGCAACAAAAGTGTAGTAAATTGTTTTGTATAAATACCATATTATTATTTTGTACTTACCTGAACTTTGATGGCAATTAAACTTGTTCTATGGTATTTTGGATAGTCAACAATGTGGATTTTCATTACAGAAAACTGGATATGGACAACCTCAAGGATATGTCGATCACACTCATGCCTAATTATGAAGACCCCTACCATAAGAGGTAAGTTATTTAAGAATTGTACTTTAAACTTTTCCAAGTTAAAAGTATAAATGTTTTTAAACATTAAAAGAGTTTCTAGATAATAAGTTAATGTAAATGTTAATGTAATGTTATACCTACAGTTATCTTTATCCTAGTGATACTGAATAATATAAAATATTTAAAAGATTTGCTACAGGAAATTTGCATGCCTTTAAAACGGCGGATGTGTTAAGCAACTATGTTTTATCTTATATATAAAAATCAATTGCTGTTTGTGTTAGTCTCGCTAAAACTCGAGAACGGCTGAACGGATTTATCTTATCTTGGTCTTGAAATGTTCGTGGAGGTCTAGGGAAGGTTTAAAAGGAGAGATTTTTTTTTTATTTATCGTTGGGGCAGTACGAAGTCTGCATGGCCAGCTAGTGTTTTATATTTTAAGAACCTCTGTACCACATTTATCTATACTAATATTATAAAGCTGAAGAGTTTGTTTGTTTGTTTGAACGCGCTAATCTCAGGAACTACTGGTTCGAATCGAAAAATTCTTTTTGTGTTGAATAGACCATTTATCGAGGAAGGCTTTAGGCTATATAATATCACGTTGCAACTATAAGGAGCGAAGAAATAATGGAAAATGTGATAAAAACGGGGAAAATTATTCATCCTTGAGGGCTTCCTTTGCGTGCGCTGCGAAAACGGTTCAAGATACACACAATATATGTATGTAAGAATTATTCCTATTAAAATGATCCAAAAAAATGTCCGCGACAGTATATGTCTATCTTTTAAGATTAACTCACTAGAACCGTTTTTATGGTAATCAAATTCGATCGAAATTAATGCATCAACGCACAGCCCAAACTACTGGACGGATCGGGCTGAAATTTGGCATGCAGGTAGATGTTATGACGCAGGTATCTGCTAAGAAAGGATTTTGATAAATTCTACCCCCAAGGGGATAAAATAGGGGATGAAATTTTTTATGAAACTTTGTCAAAATTAAACCGATCGGGCTGAGACTTTGCATGCACATAGGTACTATAACGTAGGCATCCGCTAAGAAAGATTTTGATAAAGGGGTGAAATAGGGGATGTTTGTAGAAATCTTCTTAGATTTTTGACTAGCCATGACTATAAACAAGTCTCAGGGGCAAACTCTCAAATTTGCGGGTATTGACTTGAGAGAACATTGCTTCTCTCATGGGCGGTTCTATGTTGCTTGCTCACGAGTAAATTCTCCCAGTAGCTTGATAGGTTTAGCACCAAATGACAAATTAGTTAAGAATATTGTGTACAAGGAAGTTTTGTAGGCCCTAATTTTTTACACTAACTTGCTAAACAATAATACTTTTTAACGCGTGCGAAGCCGCGGGCAAAAGCTAGTGGCAAATAAATATCTTAAAAAAAGTAAAATGGGATAAGGGCAGGCAGATGATGATGATGACTTGAAACCATGGAGCTGATAGTTTTTAAACAGGCCCAAAAATATATTTTAAATATCGCGTTTGTGCGTGAATGAAGGATTTTTATTAATATTTAAGAGATATATAACGCTCACGCGTATTTATCGGGATAGCCCGACTAGTTTCGAACCCAACCGGAGCCCTTAATCATGAGCTGACGCGGCGGCGGGGTCGCGAGTCGAACAGTTCGGGCTATCCCGATAAATACGCGTGAATAAACCGTTATATATCTCTTAAATATGAATCATTCTCACGAAAGTTATTATAATTTTCATTAATGTCAATAGTAAAACAAAAATGGGTTATTAAAAATTACCTTTCAAAATTGTCAGCAGTTGATTATAATTTGTATGGATACGTTTTTTTTAAGTCAGAAGAGACTATTTCTTCCTAGGAAAAAGTCATTGGAACTCTTTTTAAATTTTTGTATGTAATAGTTGGCCAGTTGGTATTCAAATATTATATTTGCTTTACAGACCCATGAAAGCCGGAGAAGTTGGTTGTTTCTTGAGCCACTATTACATTTGGGAAGATGTAAGTGTCTTGCTGTTTTTTATTACAATAATATTGATAGTATATAGGGGTAGCAATGTGATAATTAACCTATTCCGTATAAATTGCCGAATGTGCCTTGCAGTAAGTTAGTAGGTAATTGATATATCAGAAAAAAAATCTTGTTGTTGGTTGCCTTTGTCAAAGTATAATAATTAACTGTCGCATTTGGCGCTACTTACCTAGTATAATGATTTTTGTGGTAAATAAATAAGGAAATAGATCTGTTGAATAGTATATTTTACATAAACTGCTAAACTATATTATACAATACTTGTTAGCTCATTTGATTGCTTGTAAGGAAGTCTTTTCTGGTTCTAGGTATAAGCGTGAATCTTAGCTGCCATTTAATGTCCAATCCTACTTATATTATAAATGCGATAGTTTGTATGTTTGTTACCCTTTTACGCTCAAACGACTGAAGCAATTTTGATGAAATTTGATATGGAGTTAGCTGACATCTTGGATTAACACATGGCTACTTTTGACCGACAGACGGGGGTGATGTTTTTGCAGCTATAACCGACATTCGCGCGGGCGAAGTCGCGGGGAACAGCTAGTTTACAATATTTATATTAGTGGTGGGTGTTGGCATATAATTTAATGTACAAATTATAATTGTAGATAATAGAGAACAAGCACGCGATCTCGCTGGTCCTGGAGGACGACATCCACTTCGTGCCGTACTTCCGCAGCCGGTTCCTGCAGCTCATGAACGAAATCGAAACCCTCGACTGGGACTTGGTGTGAGTTCTAAAATCAGTATTATTTATGTTTTATATGTATGTGCCAGTTCGTAGTTCAGGTTAAAATGATACTTTCTGCGACTTCGTCCGCGTGGAATTTAATCAGAAATCCCCAATTTAATTTTATTAATAGAGTATAGATTTCTTAACAAAAAAAGCTATAATATAATTTGTTAAATCAATAGTGTCAATATCTGTTATACCTTACGAGAGACCAAATGACTGATATAAACCTGTACTATAGTTTGACCATTACCACTGTACCGCGCCTTAGGAAGGCTCGTGGCAAGACGGAGGGGAGTATCGGCCGATGCGATTGGTCAGTTCGCCGTCAACACCCATGGCGGTCGCAAGTGTCGAATTCAAATTTAAATTCGGACCGAACTGTCTATGTCAGAAGCACATGAGATTAATATTCAAATATGTGTCATGCGATATCTCGAGATGTTAAGACTTATTGAATAAATTGTCTTCGGAATCCAATAAATTCAAACTTTTAACTAACCAAGTCCTGGTTTGAAATAAGCTTAGTAAAATAATTTTAATTAGGTATAATTAATTAGGTATTTTTAATAATTTAATTTCCAACTAACTAATTAACCTCAATTAAATAATTTAATTTCGTCGTGCTTGTAGGACTGTAACCTGATATCGTGAGATCTATCCGACAATATTTATCTCATTTGAACTCATGCACTTTTCTCCTCGGCCCCCACCTCGCCGCGCATTCCTAAGGCGCGGTACAGCGGTTTTGGTCAAACTATAGAACACAAGATCACAAGTTCAAATTCTATTTAACATTGACAGATACATCGGTCGTAAGATCTTATTAGACGATGAAGAGAAATACGTGACGCAGCACACGACGCGGCCGCTGTACTCGTACTGGACGCTCGGCTACCTGCTCAGCGAGAGGGGCGCGAGGAAGCTGCTGAGCGCGCGGCCTCTGGACAGGATGCTGCCGGTCGACGAGTTCCTACCCATCATGTTCGACCAGCACCCAAAGTAAGTCACAACAACGACAGGCCTGTTGGTCTAGTGGTTAGTGACCCTGACTGCTAAGCCGGAGGTCGTGGGTTCGATTCCCACCCAGGACAAATGTTTGTGTGATGAGCACGATCATTTGTTCTGTCTGGGTGTGATTTATCTATAATATGTATTTATTTAGAAATATGTAAGTACGTTTATCAGCTGTCTGATTACCATAACACAAGCTCTGCTTAGCTTGGGATCAGATGGTCGGGTGTGGGTATTGTCCCAAGATATTTATATTTATTAATTCTTCACTACATCGTCATCATTATCACCTTTCTGCCCTTATCCCATTTTACTTGGGGTCAGCGCAACTCGTTTTTTTTCTTCCATCCTCCTCTATCAGATGTCACACTATTATTTATTCCTCTTTTATTCATATCGTTCCTTACACAATCCATCCATCTTTTCTTGTAATTCATCACTACAGATTATAAAACAAAACACTACCTTTTAAAAAATCCTCCGCCATGCCTGCCTGTCTGTTCGCGATAAACTCAAAGACTTCTCCACCAATTTTGGGTTATGGTTTTTGGGCTATGTGACTAACCTTCTGACCTTTTCTAACATAACTTATAACAGAAGTTAGTAATGTCTTAAGTGCTATAACCGATAGTGTTGCGGGTAACAGCTAGTATTAATTAATAAAATGTTATTTCTAAAACTAATATCAGTTTATACTTACAGTAATTATACTTACAGAACAATATGACTTTTTTGTATAGATCTAACATAAATAATTTCACAATGTTATTCTGCAATTATTTCTTAATCATTTGACAAAAAAACCATATAATATGTATCATTATCGAGAGCGTTAAAGAACACAACCATTCTCTTTCATTAATATACTTTCCTATCTAATTTCCAGTGAAACATGGAAAGGCCACTTCAGGAACCGCAACCTTGAAGCTTATTCCTCAGCTCCTTTGCTCGTCCACCCGACACACTACACTGGGCAAGATGGCTACATCAGCGACACTGAAGACTCGGACCTCGTCCTAGTCCCTTCAAAACTCAAAAATGAACTTTAAACTGCTAAGTATAGAATGGAAAACGCCTTTTTCCAATTTTGGGCAAAGGGCTGATGATGATAGTTTTAGTTTGATGCCAAAATGATGTCATAAGTAGGTAAGTAGGTGATATCGTATCGGAAATTTGTAAGTCAAAATATCATATCGGTAGAGTTAATAATCATAATTATGGATGATAGCTTAGAAGCTGCAGCTAATATTATGGATAAGGTCACATTATAAGTAGAGGTTTATGTACCAATATCAAAAAGATTTTATTCCAAGTATAATACATTTGAAAAGATCTGAAAAGTCTTTTTGTAGGAAGTAGAAAAAGCAACCAAATTAGAACTAGAAAAAGTTCCGTAACATACTTTTATAGAAACAACAATGAACAAAGTTTTAGAAATGCTTAAATGTGATTTAAGGAACGGCAGCGCAAAATATTAGAAATTAAAGATTACTGTAAGCCATACACATATTACTCATACGTTAATCTTAGAGAGTAACTACTTCTGCCACAAAAATAAATAATATTCCATTCATTTCATTTGAAACCCGGTTACAAGCGCTTGTGAATGGAATAGTCGGACAGGATGAGCAAAACAAACACCTGATCTCTTATGTAAACTTCCGAAACTCATTACTGACGCGTTTTGACGTCAAGCTGACGTATGTCAAGTGGAACTGACGCAATCAATAACGGGAAACGTTTGCAGCTATATAATGCCAAAAATTTTAACTACGTCAGAGAAAAAAATTGTATGTATAGTAAATACTATACTATAGATATTTTTGTACTAGTTAAAAACGTGGTACTAATTCCAAATATATGTAATTTTTTTATTAGTATTAACAATAGTTAAGCACGATGATATTGAATATATTGATACAACACTAACCCCTGGTTTTTTAAAGATTGATCAATTGAATGTGCTGTCAAATCAACTGATCGTGACTGATTGGTTGACCATAAAACTTACAACCAATAATAGAGCTTAAAATGAAATTTGACTAATTAGTATTTTTGTCTTTGAGAAACCAGGGGTTTATTATTTACTACTATAATATTAATATAGAAATTATATACTTATCTCTAAATTCAGTAAAAAAACTCAGGTTTTGTGCCATGTTTTACGTAACATTTAAGTAGTTTTCTAGATTCTTAACGTTATTAAGTAAATGTTTATATTTTTAGCGAGGCTAAATGTAATATTACTTTTAGGACATATAATAAAATTAAGGAAGCCGATAACGAACGACAAAAATGTAGTTTAGATAATTAAGTAGCATTTTAAGTATATATAAATACATATAAAATGTAAGTAAAATCCTATAAGTAGGTATTCATATCAATAACTTCTAATTACTAACTAACCACCGGTTTCTGGATGGCTGATTAATTAAATCTGCTGTCACATCAACTGATTATGACTGTGATTGGTTGACCAAAAAAAAAACAACAAATCACAGAACATGAGATTTGACTGACAACTAACAAATTTTTGTGTTGACTAACAAGCTTTTGAGAAACCAGGACTAGTCTTTTTATAGAAACTGCAATCTATATAATAATATGTCGATCCATTTACACATATTGTCTTATTATAGAACTGTCATCAATATTGTTTCTTTTCATAGCCAGTATTCGACACTATGAGTCGATCCACAACATAGTTGGCAGTACCGACACGCACGGCTATCACGCAGGCATTCTTAATATACAGCTATGAGAATTACACACGTGTGATTGCCAGATTTCTAGTACATTTCGTTCTAATGGTATTTCGTAATTGACAATGATGTATGTCAATCTACTTAGTGAATTGGCTAGTTCGAATGTTGTTTTATTAAGACCGATTTACATTCGATGGCTGAATGCTAATTCTATCTTAGAAGATATATTCTTCAATTTTTACTAGAATAAACTGAAAAAAATATTTCCTTGTAATTTTTTCAATGAATTTTCAAATAAAAATACATAAATAATACTCTTTTACCAACTTTAGTCTACTGAGTGTGATATGGTTTTTTAAACAATCACTATTCTTAATATTTGTCTATTCTAACAGGTTTTCTAATGAATATACTTGTGTTACCCGCAGTATACTTACCTTGGATAACCGAATTAGTCATGAAGTGCCATGCCAAAGGTAAAACTATGTCTAAAGTAACTATTTTAATATTATTTAACTAAATTAATATCTACATATTTGGTGTTATCTTTAATGACTTTCTTACTGTAAACGATAGATTCATTCATTATTATAGCTTCTTATTGTGTATTTTCACTATAAAGTACTTATTCACTCTTCATATATATTTTGTATTTCACTGTACAATACTCGTGTCCCCTTCATACATTTTCTATTAGCGCTGAGGGATTTATGTTATGCGAGTACAACCCTCAAATGCTTGGCACACGTCGGCATTTGAGTAGAAGAAACACTACCACAGATTGCTATAAACTACATACCTCATACTGTATTAATTTCCTCGTTAATTATAGATAAATCCTAACTTGTGTAATGATATTCAACAGTACATTTATGAATCTCAATATTTTAATAATACTGACCTAATATGACATTTTATTAGATGTAAGATGTACAATTAAAATAATAATTCTAGTTTGTAAGATTTAAATGCATTTATTAGTTAACAATATATAATGTATGACAATATGTTATTGGATATGTGTATTGGATGTAGCTGTATTAATTAATATTTGAAAATGACGGAAAATGTTCTAGACGTTATATCAAAGAGTAGTGGATTAAGTCTGGTTTGTTTTATAATTAACTACCAATTGGTTCGAAGTCGAATTGACGATGAGATGTGATTAAACACAAAGATATTTTTTGAACTTGTTTTACATGGTCCATGTAGAAAATGAAATTTATTTTATAACTTTATTATCATTATCTTTATGTTTTTAATTTTATAAAGATTTATATTTTTAATGTTTATTGTATCTTAATTTTAGATTATTTTTAATTATGTGCCATAATTACGTTCCTAAACTTTTTTAATTAATATAATTAATAAACGAGCATAATCAATCCAGGTTGTTTTATTATAATAGCATCAAAGCCACCGTGATTTGTTTATAATGTTACCGTCAGAATATTTTTTTTCATTATTTTCCCGACAACTCAACAACTTGACTCAACTTTTCCGTTGTAATTGTGCTGAGGGAGATGCTAAAAACATTACGGTCTCCAAAAAGGTACTGGAGAGGTCGTCTGGTGCGAGTGCTCATGATGATCTCTTACGCGAGGCTGGTGAGATTGTGAGCGCCAGTTACCGGGAGATGAGGGCGTGGGTGGCGGGGTTCGACCGGCTGCTGGACAGCCTGGCCGGCGGCTGCGACCAGGCGCTACTGACCCCGTGCCAGGAGGAACGCCGCGCGCTCGAGCAATGCCTTCACGCGTACACGCAAGAACCGCTCCACTGCTACAACATCGTCACCGAGTTCATGCAGTGCGCCCGCGGCTGCGCTCTAGAACTAGCCGACGATGAATAACACGAATAATAACTGTCTTACATTTGACTGAAATCAATAAAACCATGAATTGTTTAAAGGTTTATTATTTGCCAAATATATAAATCCAAAATGTACCTAGATAAGTAATAGGTTACGCACGAGAATACTACACAAATGTTATTTAGATACAAAAATGGGTACACGTTATAATTTAGACTTTGCCACCATCTGATTCAGAAGTTCTATGACTGTCCTGGTGGGACGGCCGGTCATGCCGCGGTTCAGGTACAGGTAGTCATTCCCTTTCGTATAGCTTACATTGTAAGTGTCGAGATGTGCCCACTGGCTGTCATGTATAAACTGTTTTAAGAACGCGGCACAATTGGCCGAATCTCCGTATCGCTCTAGTCCAGTGTTTCCGACATCCGCGCTCTTGCAGTTTCTAACGCGGTCCTCATAAAACTTCCATAGCGGCATTCGCCATACTCTGTCACCGGTGTAACAGCTCGCTGCCTCTAATTGTTGGAACAAGTCGTCTGAGTTTGTGTAACAAGCGCACGCCGCTCCACCAAGGAAATATAATAATTCTTTGGACATAGTTCCTATATCGATGATAAATTTGGGCCAGAAGTTTCGCGCATAAACTAAACTGTCTGCTATGAGGAGTCGACCTTCGCGTGATGGCATTCTTATTCGAATTGATTTCTCGGTTGCATTGCATACAACATCACCAAATTTGGGACTATTGCCATTAGGCATCAGTTCGCAAAGCGGTAGAATACCTCGGATGTTAACAGGGAGTTTGAGCCTAGCTGCTGCTCTCGTTATCGCCACCACACAAGCTGCCCCGGCCATGTCGCCTTTCATGTATTTCAAATCACCGGGACTCTTTAAGTCCAAGCTTCCGCTATTAAATGTTACTCCTTTACCAATCATAACTATTGGGCGAGTACATTCATCGGCACCGTAATAACTAATTTCGACGTACAATGGCGGCTGGATCGAAGACTTTCCTATAGACACAAATCCAGCCATTTCATGCTTTTGTGCCCAGCCTTTTGTTTTTATTTCGACATTTATGTCTAAATCACACAAAAGATCTACAGCTATTTTAGCAAACTTAGTTGGACTTAAAATATTTGCGGGCAATTCTTGTAAATATCTGGCAAGGTTCTGCGCTTCCGCTTTATATTTGCCTATTTTCCAACTATCAAAATCGCAATCGTCGTACAAATTCAAATTTGGTTTAGGAATCATCGTTTTGTGTTTAATTGTTTTATACTCTTTAAATTCCCAAATAGCGAGGCTTGCTCCCTCAGCAGCCGCCTCAGCATTCCCGAACGACTCAACATCAATATTTTTTGGATGAAAAGGTTGAAGTGCTTTTGCCCCGGCGGCAGCTGCTATTCGTATAGCTTCCCTGGTCTCATCCATTTGCTCGATTTGGTTATAGGTTACACATTCATTGCCGAGGCCTGCAACTGCGACATAAGCATACTTTGGATCCAAGTCGTAAAACACTCTAGTTTCCCCAAGTTTTGGTATCGGGGTAAGCTTTAACATCGACCATAATTTCCCGGAAACTTCCGCGTCATACTTCTGACCGCTGGCGGTGAGGATGGCGGGATCACTCATTACATTCTCATTCAAATAGACACCGAGAACAAGTCCTCGGTCACGGACCGCACATGCTTTAGGGTCTAGCACCTTGCGAGGCGTTGCGTAAGGAACACAATCTGTCCTCTGCAATTTAAATTGAGATATAAAGCGCACACATTTAGGAAGTGACATAAGATTGTGCCGTAAATACAACATTTTAATTTTGATAACGATTTTTTTTGAAAAAAATGTGTTATTTTGAAGTCATCGCCTACTAGTTTCGGACAACTACTTTTAAGTTAGAGTTTGTATTATAATTTAATCATTAGACTTATATAATATGTAAGTTTATATATTAATAAAAACAAATATGTTCACAATATCATACAAATCATACATTGCTCACAATTCAATCAATTCAGAATATCGCACAACATGTCTTTTGGGAGAGGTCAAGAAGTTTTCTTCTTGAGCCAGTTCGGAGTATAACGTTTGTACCACTCGGGAATATTCAGCAGGAGTGTTTCTTGAAGCTGTCGATATATAATTAGGGTGAGAAAGGGAATGGCGAGTCTCTCGTCTTTGAAGAAGTAAACCCAAAAAGCTAAAATTAGCAGACAAACGTCTACTGTATAGTCTATGGCGGACCTCACATTTATTTTGGCTTTCTCTTCAAGTTCTTGGTAATTTATGGGTATAACGATGGTTGCCCTTTCTGCTTTTCTTAGCACTATCTGTTGAGTACCTTTCTTTGGTGCATTATTCTGTGCCTCTGCAGGTTTTGGCGGTTCTGCTTTACCTTTCTTTTCTAGTTGGTTCTTATCTCCAGCAGGAGGTGATTTTGGTTTTACCGTTTTGCTAACAGAATTTGCTGGTTTTCCTTTAACAGGTGCTGGTTTAGTGTTATTCTGTTTGGTTACTGTTTTCTTTGATTTTCCACCTTGACTTTGGACTGGGCTTATTGTTTTGTTTTCATCATTATTTTCTGGTTTCGTCTCTTCGAGTTGCTGCTGCTCAGCAGCTTCTTTCAAGTCTTCTGTTTTAAGGTACATAGGAGCAGGAGCTTTCTTTGGTCTACCGTATTCTTTTACAATATTTCCATAGTAATCGATCACTGTCCTTCCTTCCTCACTGACTTTGTCTTGGATTTTGTCTGTTTTATTATTTGCTTTCGTTTTATCGTTGGGTAAATCTTCTTCGGATTTGTCGAGCCCTTTTTTGTTTAGCAATTTAGGAAACTGAAATGATTTCTGACCAGGTAATTTAGTGATTTTCTTAAATAATGTTATTTTATCTTCCTTTTTAGCCTTTTCAACGGCCTTAGATTTTTCAGATTTCTCGGAAGATTTCGACTTTTCAGATTTTTCGGATTTTTGTTTATCAGTATTTTTAGATTTTTCAAACATTTTAGGCTTTTCGATTTTAAGATAGTCTGTGGATTTAGGCTTTTCCTCTATTTTTGGTTGTATAGTTTCAGTTACTGGTTTTGTTTCTACTATATCGGCCTCTCTTCGTTTTAATATTGGTTTAGGAACAAAATTAGGGTCAGGTAGAGGCAAAGGTTTTAGCGGCTCAGATTCCTCCTCCACTTCTTCTTCTTCCTCCTCGATAAACTCTTTTAAAGGTGAAGGGCGAGCCATTTTGTCTCTTGGATTGTATGTTTCTTCTTCGTTAGAATACTGGCTTCTCCTATCAAGGTCTGCATCGAGACTTCCATCATCTGTATATTCCTCATCTGTAGACACGGTACTAGCCGTGTAGTCTTCATCAAACGACATATGTTGCCACTTGTGTTCTGATGTTTCGGAATCCATCGATACTTGATGGGGGTTATATTTATACTCTGTATTCTCAATAGAATCTGATTTTATTATAATATCTGGGTGTTTGGTCTTAGTTTCAGTGGTATCTTCCATTGATTCTGTTATGTTATGATTATTTTTTACGTTTTCGCGATCAAGGCTAGTATTATACGGAATGTCAGTGTTGTGAGTAGGGGGTCTATCTTTATTTTTAGTTTGTTCCTCTTTCATGGCGACTGCTTTATGTACGCGCGCCATAGCAAGTTCATGGAGAAGCTGTGAAGAGCTGACGGCGTTGCGGAGAGCTTTGAAGGGCATCACACAGCGCGAGCTCAGCTCAGGCGCAGAGAACGAGAGCGGGGGCGGCGTCAGCGAATCCAGATCAAGTTGGAAGGATTGCCGCTTTTCTGAAATTGAAAACATTTATTTGTAATCGCAGTTACAGTTGAAATCTTTACAAAAAACCTTCGCATTTAATAGAAAAACATTCGCTTCGCAGCTTAAGATTGCGTCGAGATCCAATATAAACATTGTGGATTTATATAAAACTCGCAATGTTGTCTGTTGTATGTAAATTTCGCAGAATATGTGCATGCAACATATCACTTTTATGTTATTCGGAGTTTTGTTAACGCGTAACTAGGCACCGCTCTGTTAAACTTGTAGCTAGCTTTGGCGGACGTCTATATTTAGACGCCCCATTCCTCAAGGCATTACCCATCTCTTTATTTAATATTGTATTCAAGACTGTTTGCTAAATAATTGTGCAGGTGAATGATTTACTTTAGATAGTCCTGCTGTATATTATCTAATTGGTTCTCGTCGGTGTATTTATAATGGTAACGTTGTCATCTCACGTCTAGCCACTTATCATCGTCTCGTTTTGTGCTCCAGATAAACATTCGCAAGTGTGCAATAGTATTAGACAGATAATTGTGAACCATTACATCACTAACAACAATGAAATCTATATTAATCCAGAAAATGGGAACAATTACACAGTTTATGGCAAATTTATTATGTCTAGTTGTAGCTGCGCTCCGCGGTCTTTCCCGCGGATACAAAGCAGAGTCTTAGGTAAACACATTTAATACAAATTTGACGAACATTGATCCAGCCGTTTCGACATAAATAGATAACAAACTTACACACAAACTTTCTATTATTATTGTTTCATTCTGTTGTAATCAGGCGCGTTTTCTATAAGAGCTTAATAACACACATACAAGTAACAAAAAGTCGAATTATGGTTTCCTCGTTATTCAAACACAGCAGGTTGAGGTAGAATTTATGGCTAAATAATTATTTCTGTTAGCTGAAACTTCAATAGCTTCCAAAACCAATATACCTATAGAATTTATCGCTTTAGATAATTTCTTGCACATAAACGAAAATTGCATGCCACAAGGGCATCATAACTTTTAAACATGTGTCCGTTTAGTAAAACTACATGTTTTGAGCAGCATACATACCTACATACATTGGTACAATGAATTTATTCTCTTTATTGCGAGAGGATTTATCATACCAATAATAAAAACAAAACAGTTCAGTCCGTGTTTTGTTTTATCAGATCTATAGATCATGCATTTATGATTTACCAATACCATAAGCTACGGGGATCGAACCCGCAGCACGTCGCGTTGTGGTTGCGCAGCACATCGGCTATCCAAGCAATTCCCAAATCGCATTTGCATAAACTGAATTCTGCAGTAACAATTCATGGAAGCTCATTATTGACAGTTTGATTTCACCTATAATACAGATGACGATCTCTTACAATTATGTACCAAACCATGGTTGATAATTACAATCTCTTGAGAAATTAACAAGTTATAGTTTAGAGGTAATGTGGCGAACGAACGCAATAATAAGTTTTTTATTGTTATAATTGTTTTTCTTTTGTCTGTTCTAGCATTTAGATATTAAAGCTGATAGATATTACATTTTATTACATATTGTTTCCATATGTCGCTAAAAGCCAGAAATGGTGGTAAATTTAGTCTATACGTGTTAGGTTTCAATCATTTTAAATATTGGAAGTAGTAGGTACCATTGAAAAATATGGTCATGTTGTAAATACACTAACCGTTGTAAACAAAACGGAAACGGCGCAAATCGCATAAACAAAGAAGGTATGCTCACCGGATTTGTCCATCTGCTTCTGTGAGTCCGGGTACAGTACCAGCATGAACTCGCTGCTGCCGGAGAGGTCGCGCGCAGGCGAGCGGCGCGGCTGGCGCTGCGGCGGCTGCGGCTCGGCCGGCGCCGTCTGCGCGCGCTTGCGGCGCGGCGCCGGCGACACGCGCGCGTCCGCAGCCCCGTCCTCCTTCGTCAACACCTCGTTTATTATCTTAGACTCCACTGCCAAAAACTCCATGTCGACAGGCCGGCCCGGTATCCTCACTGGAGCCGACTCCACGCTCGGTGCACTCATCCCGTACGGACTCTCCGCTTTCACACGGAAACGATACTCGCTCCCTTCGATCAGGTCGAACAGAGTGACGTTAGTTTTTCGACTGGTGGTCGCTTTAAGCCATACGTTCCAGCCATTGCGGTAGTACTCCACCACATAGTTTCCGATGCGGCAGCCACCGTCGTCCTCGGGAGGCTCCCAGTCCAGAGTGACCGACTTGTCCACTTGACGCGCGACCGAGACTCGTTGCGGTGGGTCCGGCGGTGCTGTGATGGTCACGAGGAAAGCTGCTGTGTCCTCCCCGATCCTGTTTTTAGCGTGTATTTGATATTCGCCCCGGTCACTCCTTCGTGCTGAATGTATTTTCAGCATAGAGAACTTCGGAGTATTGGAGATCTCTACTCGGTCATCTACCACTATGGGTTGACCGTCGTGTCTCCATTCTATAGTTGGTGTCGGTTTCCCAACTATCGTCGTTTTTAGGAAAACGGTTTCGTTAATTTCGTACAACAAGCCGTCCTCATATTGACGCGGATAGCGTAACTTCGGTGCGGCTTCAAGTGACAGTCGAGCTTTTGTCACTGCGTGTCCACTGCGATTTGTTGCCGTGCATTTTATTTCACCTTCATCGCTCGGTAAAGTTTGGTGAAAGACAAGAACGCTCGTGGACTCGCTCGTTGTGATCGCCGTCCTTCTGCTGCTGAAAATTTCATAATCATCCTTGAACCACGCTATAGTCGGCGCTGGAATGCCGGAGAAAGCCACGCGGAATTCAGTTTTATCGTTTTCAAGAGCAGTTATATCATCTAAGTGTTGAAGAAATAGCGGTGGTTCATGAGGAAGGCGGTCGGAACTGACCGTGAGAACGTCGGACAAGTCGCTGTAGTCTGAGCGTCCCACGGCGTTGAGTGCTGCCACCCGGAACTGATAGCGGAATGGAGGTTCGAGGCCGGTGAGCACCAGCTCGGGGCGCAGCACTACGGGCGGCGCCGTGCGAATCCAGTCCGGCGAGCCGAGGCGGTTGCACTCCACCTGGTAGCCGAGCAGAGGCGCGCCGCCGTCGTGCGCTGCCGGCGCCCATCGCAGCGTGATCGAGTTCGGTTCGTCATCCGACAGTATCGGAACGATATCCGGCTTCCCTGGTGTAGCAGGTCGTCCTAGAAACCGAGACAAGACACGGTGTTACTCAATGCATTTGAATGATTTAAGTTAAAATTAAATATGTCTAGTCGGGCGTTAACCTTTGTTTGGTACCGACAGTGCTGCCGGTATAAGCCGTTTGGCATAAAACTCCTTTCAAAATTAGACGCGTGATAATCGTTACATGAACGCGGACGGTCTTACGATTTGTTTTGTTGTGCCACGCTTTAGGAATCGCAGCGCGCAGTCTTTTTAAAAATAGAAATGTAGGCAGGGGGCTCGCATGAGCTGCACACGTGTCGGAGGCAATGCGCGGAGGCTCCTTTGGGCAGAGCGGCGGTGGTGGGTTTACCTGCGGTTTTCCAGCGCACGTTCTTGCTGGGCTTGTGGACGTAGTGTGAGGCGGAGTGCTGGTTGCCCATGGCGGCGGCGGCGCGCGCCGACACACTGAGCGCGGCGCCCGCTCGCCCCCGCCCGCGCCGCGCGCCGCGCTCTGGGAATAACTCTGCGCAGCGCCGCGCCCGCGCGCCCGGATGCGATCTTGATCTGTTTGATCGATAGGTTTTCATTAACGATCTACGAACCACGACCTTTGGCGCATCTATGATGATCATCCGTATCAATCATCTCACAGCATTGCCAAATTGCCCATAATTATTATTGTAAACAAAATTTAACCATCTGTAACTTACTAATCAGATATCAGTCTATTAAGGTGCCTTAGTACTATTATACCAAATTATGATTATTTATTTCATATCTTATACAAAAAGTATACATTCCCGAAGCGATATAAAACTACGGCGGTAGACATCTGTTGTCACTAACCGATATTACATAGTAGTTGTAGAGCAGCAATAGTTTACAGATTTTCTGGGTGGATCATCGACGCAAGACCCATCTGTTGGCGAAGCTCAAAACCATTATATTTATAAGCTTTTAAAAACGATCTTTCGTTTAGCGCGGATTTGCGTCTAAATAAAAACGTGCCAAGCTGTAAACATGCGTGATTTGAAGTTGAAACGGTAGATGGCAGTTGCTTCCCAATATTTGATTTGGCATCAAATTAGAGCAATGACCTGAAAACCTAAATTATGCAGTCAAACTAATCGTGTATCTATAAGGGACAGTCGAGAGCCCTGGATAAGTTAGCCTAGAATTTATGGTCATTGAATACTTCTCGATAAGTTTATCATCCTTGGTCTTAAATTGCAGCATATCAATTTCATTGTCATTTTTGCTATTAGAATAATAGTGATCATATTATCAATGGCGTTTATGACATTTAAGCTGAAAATCAGCTCCGGTTGGAACACAATCATCCACCCACCCTTTGTTGGCCGTCTTATTGCTGGGACAACTATGGTAGGTCTTTAGTCCTCTCAAATTCCACCCCGCGCAAACACCGTTGTTACAATATTTTCCCTTCAAGCCTTTAAGTGTCTTTACATACATAGCAAGTGATAGCTTGAATTCTTACTGAATGACTGACTCAATTCTGTTTTAGCATCCTGTGCATCAGAACCATAAAATTTGATTACCATTGCGATGGTATCTGTTTTAAATGTTTGCCGTAGCTGTTGATTGGTAGATCTTGTTGTGTATATTTCAGCATTCGCCTACGCATACCCCCGTTACGTACTTTTCGACGCTAGAACATGGAACAACATTATTTTAGGAAAGTGTTTCAACAAAACTGTAATATTATCTGGAGTAGGTACTTGTTGCACTTATGGAATGTACTGCAATTGCTATATAATTATAACAATATCTTGGTATACCTAATAATAAAGGATAAATTGAATTTGAGATATCAATATTCCTCTGTTCGTCCTTCCTCCCTTTCATACACTATGGGGTGTAAATAAGTAAATCAATATTATTAGTAAGGTACAGTACATAGTTGTTGATAATGTACACATCGTACCCTTGCATTTGAACACCATCTTGTATTTTAAATGCCCACTGTCAGTCCTATCTTGAAAACATCCTAACCGAATTTGATAAAACGACAAAGAACGGCAAATGTGTTTGGTTTAAGGAATCTTCATTCTCAATAAAAACATTACATGACATTTACTTACATTTGGTTCAGACTTAAAGACAATAAACAAGTCCCATCCAACACGTTCAATTTTGAGATATCTGATTCGCAAGTAAATATTAAGCTGCAATTTGAATGCCTTAAATGAGTGCAAGTTTCTTATGGGTGAAAGTAGGTATTTTAAATTGAATCTAAAACGAAAGGACCTCACTGAAATCTGGTTGAGACGAATTGTCGTCCAAATATTTAAGAGTGCGATTGTATTATACACAGACGCTTGCTACAGTTCAACTTACTTCCCTAGTCAAAATAAGTTCAACAAATGTCTGTCACGGCCAATAATTAAATTGCAATTCTTCAGTCTTCTTTTCATTTTACGTATTTTCATATTCGTTTACATAGTAAACCGTAATGTCTTTGTAAAACTATAATTTTCCATGTGTAACAAGATGGTTAATTATACGTCATAATCTAGATACGGCATTATATAGGTTACCCTGCGTGCAGAATTGCAGTCAAATACATTGATACGGCACGCAGAGTGTGAACATAGACGAACAGCCAACAATGATCAGGTTTCAGACATTCTGTTTTACAACAGAACCTTTTTAAGTTAATTCTAAGCTCATCACGTATGCACGTGAGAGGAGCTTTCAAAAATATGAGAAGAGGCCTATGCCCAGTAATAATGGGTGGCTAGTAGTAGTAATGACGAGTCTGCAATCGGCCGGCTGACTAAGTCAGACCGTGTAACACAACCATAGCGCGATCTAAATCGACGGCAACACCATCTAGTTATGAAATCGGAACCTTAGAGCCACGTATTTCAGCATAATTTTTCAGTAATACTCCTTTTATGACATATTGAGTTACAGGAAATAGTTGATAAGCCAAACAAAAAAATATATGCAATACATTTGAGGGCTATCAAACAACCACGTCCTGAATATCAATGTAACTCTCAAGCTGTAGGTTTTGTATGAGGTTAGGGGTCATAACACAGTGGTTTCTCGAATTTCACTTACTTTCTTATGTATTATGCGTAGGTGGCGCTTTCGCAACGTGTAATGAAAGAATTTAGGCTCAAAATGTTTCCGAAAAACTGAGATTGGTCATAATTAGTGTAGGAATAATGGATGACGATGAAAAAATATTCTTACTGAATATCCCGAGTTAGAATTTGGAAAACTGAATACACGACCGTATTTGATTTACTAAACGATTTACTTCGACCAAGTTGGTCGAACGTCTAGTAAATTAATCAAGTTTGCTTGCGACCACAGCCAATGCAATTTACGAGTAGACTACAATAACCCTAGGCTATTAAATTAAATGGGAAATGGATTAAGGAATACTGGCTTTAGGTAAACAACCTATTTATAGTTTCACAACACTTATAAGAAGAAAACTTACTATTCGTATTTGAATTGTGTGACAAAGAACAGTTACGTTTAATATGAAATACCGTCATAGATCCGGGCCTCACATCTCGCCATCACAGCGTGCATTGTTTCTCGCCCGCTCGGAGCTCGCCGGAACTAGCTAGACGGGTTCAAGTCATTGTTTGCGGGAATATGACGTGTTAATCAATTTCCCATGGGATCTACCGTCACCTCTTTATGTGAGATGATAATACGTGTCAGTTAAAGCGAGTTGTAGTATTACTTGTTATAGCTTCATCTCTTTCCCACGTCTGCAGTAGCCTGATGGAAGATAATGGTAGGCTTTTTGATCAGTTTGATGACAGCGACAGCTGATTGGAAAAGCCGTTACGGTTTTCAAAACAATGCCTCTTACGCCTCTTGCAGTTGGTGTAAACTTTAGTCCGATGAACGTTCAATATTAATAATATTGAGCGTTCGTCGGACTAAAGTTTACATTCACGATTTTACCGACTTATTTATCGTAATCTTTTATCTTTGTATCAATCGAAATATCTTTGCTGTAAATACCGAATTTATGTCGTTTGATGTACCTACAGCAATTATATTTTCTAAATCTTGGCTATTTAGTAATACAGCTATTAGTGCAGAATGAAATCGATAAATCAATTCTACCTATGCCACAGTTAAATTTTGGTTTTACCACGACATTGAAGCGCAGCTTTAAAAGCTTTGTAAGGATTACCCACTCAAATAAATTCAATCGGGAGTTGAAAAGCAAGAGTTTTAATTCGGATTAAATCCATATTTTTTATCCCTACCGCGTTATTAACGGCTTTCTATATCAGTAAATGCCCTTTAGGGATTACTCTAGCGGATTATTGTACCTGAATAGCTCCATGGTGCAGTGAACCAGCTCAGCTAATTAATAGAGGTATTAATTAGCCGCAATGCCTTCGACAGATTGTCGGACTCAATCGGGGATTAATACATAACTATTAAGTTACAAGCTAGTATCGGTGCAGTGATGTGAAACTATTGTTGCGATACGATTGAGATCTGTTTGGCCTTACTAATTTCAATTAGAATAGCCAAAACGTTTAAGCAAATTATTTAAATTTTTGGGCGTAGTTTGTAAGACGCGAAACAGGTTTTAAGTTAGTCTGACCAGAGATCCAATCTAAGTAAATAATTTGTTAGACTTGGACCATCTTGCCCGCAATTCTGATGACTGTAAGTTAAAGTAAGTTACTTTATAAAGCAGTAGACCGTCGTAACACGGAAAACGAGAAGCCAACTTTTAATTCTTCAGTTTGTAATAACAAGTTGTTTATTGCATTCGTGCTTTTCTTTGCGTGAGGTTTAATTACGAAGAAAATAATGAAAGTGTGAGTAATAAAGCCGCGTAATGGTGGAGAAATTTCTGCATCAACATGACCAAAGCGACCGATTGCCGAATTCCCTATATTAATGTGCATCTGGCTAATGAAGCAAATTTATCGACACAAATTCAAGTAACTTGCACGTTTGTGTCGATAAATTGACTGTTAACGTTAATCTCAGCGCAATAAATAAATCGAATTGCTTTTATAAAACAGCTGCTGAGTATTTTGGCTTTCTGCCTTGTATGCACATTTTTGACGACACGTAAACAGGAGGTTTCTAATTTAAATACTCACGTCATTTCAAACTGTTTTTAAGCTATACAAATTGAAGTCATTCTCGCCTTTTAGCTCTTTGACTTGTTTTCAATCTCAAAGGGAAAAAAAATAAAGTCTCAATGTATCAATTGCGAAAGAGTTGTTATAGTACACTTACGTAGTTAAATCGAGAGCTCAGACTACACATAGACCTAAAAACAAAAGTCGTAAAATGAACTGCACCATAAAATATACTTGTATTAAAAGTCATGTTCCTGAAACTTAATGTAAACCATAATATTTCCGTGCTCAAAATTTTGTACTACTAAAACCAAAACAAGCTCAATACAGGCTGCTCGTCGACAATACACGAGTATTTGTTATAAAGCTATTAGCCGGCACTGTGTAAGATAATTGTTCGTCGTGTTCACGGTTCATCTTGCGCACTGTAGGTACAGGTAACTAGATTAGTCTCCCGTCGGTGGTTACTGCACGGAAATCTGTAGCCGGTAAACTGATTGGGAAGACCTGCTAAGCTTCCACGAACACTGATGTCAAAGCAAACTCGATTTACCTAAGGACGTTTAGTTAAACGGTCCGACGGCTTTGCAGATACTACGTGTTATTGAAGCACCATCTAGTAATTATCGGCTTCCCGGTGTGATTTTGGATTAAATCGATTGTCCTGTACATTGGATGTTGCGGTGAACAGATTATGTTGTCTGAATTAATTTGAGCTGCCTGTTGCATGGAATATGTTCTCTGAATATATCTTACTATAAATTTACCAATAATAATTATAAGCTATCAAATATGTTCTTCCTGGAATCTATTTTTTTAGGGTTCCGTACCCAAAGGGTAAAACGGGACCCTATTACTAAGACTCCGCTGTCTGTCTGCCCCAGGCTGTATCTCATAAACCGTGATGGCTCGAAAGCTGAAATTTTCACAAATGATGTATTTCCGTTGCTGTTATAAGAACAAAAAAGTAAAAGTTTAAAAAAATATTTAAGCGGGTTCCCATACAATAAACGTGATTTTCTATTATAGGTGATAGTAAAGAACCCGACGTGCGCGAGTCCAACTCGCACTTGGCCGGGTTTTTTTTTATAAAAATACGTACCTTTTGCTGTAGGTAGTTACTTCAATTTTCGACAGGAAATCCTCAGCTCCGTAATAAAGTTTTGGAATCGATAATACAATCAGATTCGAGGTCTCACGGAACGATAATGAAATAAAGTAAACGTGTCTGCAGTTCATTCCTTTTAGAGTTTCCTCTTTGGCGAAATAAATCTGCTAGCTTTCAAAAAGTTAAATCAGGAACATTTTGACCGATTTATGAAATAGGTTATCGATTTGATCCGCATTAAATGTATGTAATCTTAAAAATGTCGACAAATATTGGAATATTTTTATATTCTTTTTTCTCGTACTTTTTACAAGCTTATAATTAACTTGCAATATATAATAATTGAATTATAATTACCTACAGTTTTGTATCTGGCTTTATAACAACGAAAATACTTTCATTAACAGATTTTTTATAGAGAGCGAAATCATTAGCAAATACCGTGCTTCGGTTTGTAATTCTTTATTATTGCAGACTGAAGCACAGATTTTATAGCTAGTATAACTGGTCTATTTTTATCACTTGTTTGTTTTATTAATCAGGAGCGCTTGCCCGTGAAATTTGGAGTTAGAAAATTCCGCTAACACTGACGTAACGTTTGGCCAACAATAGATCCGATGTTCCTCTTGTTAATTCATCAAACGATCAATTCGGATACAGGCGTCCGTTGGCTGGTAGAATAGAATAGAATACATTTATTTATTTAAACATAGGTAACATACACAGAAGCTCTTAATAAAAAATAATAAAGTTTCACTATATTTCGCCTCACTTGGCATACAAATATGATGAATTGAGTATTAAATAAAAAATTTTAAGTAAAAAAACTTTTTAAGAAAAAGCTTTTATTTAAACGCTCTAAAAAGAAGAAAATAAAATATTCCTTTTGGATTATACTAACAACTCCTCATTATACACAATTTATATATAATAATAAAAGCTTGTCGCTCGATTTACCACAAATTTTTATGATATAAAGGAATGTTGATAGGTATGTAAACCTCGCGACAAGCTTTTATTATTATAATATATAAATTGTGTATAATGAGGAGTTGTTAGTATAATCCAAAAGGAATATTTTATTTTCTTCTTTTTAGAGCGTTTAAATAAAAGCTTTTTCTTAAAAAGTTTTTTTACTTAAAATTTTTTATTTTTTACTTTTTAGTTATCGCTGGCTAGGTTCCTCAGTCTGTTCAAGTTATTATTACTCTCAAAATGCCCTCTCATTTGATACCCATATTGTAGAAGTAGACTAAAGGTAACTATTCCGCCATCCTGCATGGTCCGCCCATATTGGATTCAGAATGACGTCATATTCTTTTTCTAGTCACTCTTAACAAGCCCTTTCATTTGATACCCATATTGTAGAAGTAGACTAAAGGTAACTATTCCGCCATCCTGCATGGTCCGCCATATTGGATTCAGAATGACGTCATATTCTTTTTCTAGTCACTCTTAACAAGCCCTTTCATTTGATACCCATATTGTATAAGTGGATTAAATATAACTGTTCTGACATCTTGTATGATCCGCCATATTGAATTTAGAATGACGTCACATATCTTATCATATATTGTCATCCAAACAAAATGCGTCCACAAAATTTCAGCACAAACGGTTGAATATATCTACTTCAAAATTGAGTTCAAAGATTTCACCCCGAACACAACAAATATCCATACATTGCAAGTTAAATAAAAGCTTTTAAAAAGGTTTAGTACCTCTATTTCGTGCTTTAAAATAAGTTTAGCGAAGAAGTTAACTGTAAAAGAGTGTGGATAAATAAACTAGGAAAACGCTTAACATGTGTCATTGTATATCCTACCTAAATCGGACAAAAAAAAACAATATTTATTATTTAATTAAATATCGCTAAAAATTTACTTAATTAATAATTCTAATTACCAATATAATTGCAGCAATATCCTTGTGACTTGTTACTTTCCTTTTCGATATGATTTTTTGATAATAATATGGATAATAAAAGTTGGTTGTTACCTGAAAGAATAACGAAAACATGTTTATTACTGGATTAACTATTTTCAGTGCTACAAATAAAAAACAATGAATCATAGGATAGAAAGTTGTTTAAAGAATAAAAAGGAAACCTGATACTTTTTGTTCTCAACTAATCACAAATAATGACGAATATTTTCCCAAACAATTTGTCACGTATTTCAAAAAATGTAGTGTTTTTAAAATAATGCTAGAAAACCCAGTTTTGGATACTAAATACATAACATATGAGTAAGTATTTTCTATGAATCAGAATGTTTTCAACAAATGTAACGAGATTAAGTCGTAAGTCCACCACTTAATGTATTTTGTAATTACAGTTCTATTCCATACATCATATTGTTTAAATTGAATGTTCGCGTTATGAATATCATTGTGAGCTGCGCGCGCGCAACCGACCTACATCTCCTGGATCGCCGCCAGCGCATAAATACCTAGTGAGACCACCACTCGTCGTCAAGGTGACATTGTACATACACCAGAAGATTTACAAAACGTGTCGAAATGTTTATACCAATCTCAACAGTATTCCTTAACAGCAAGATCTATTATCGCTTGTATAATTTTGTTGTACTGAACATCGTTTTGGGCGACTGCTCCCGAAAAACAAAAAGAACATTACTAGCTTTTTTTCAATTATTTAAGTTTGAAAAGAAAATTAATTGAACGCCAATGACCGGTTAACTGACTGGCGTAGGATATTAATCTGAATCAAACATACGGTGCCTGGTGACAGCAAGAGTTTATAGATCAGACAGAGAAGCCATTTATCATATTTCGTAAATCTTCTTTAGTTGCCAGTGTAAACATTACAATATGTCAATATATATACAAAGTTCTATTTTAATTCTTATTTTTAATTAAATTACAGAAGGTAGATACAGGAGTCGAGTCTATTGAAACTACTCACCTATTTTCATGTAGGTTTTTAAAAGCTTTTATTTAACTTGCAATGTATGGATATTTGTGTGTTCGGGTGAAATCTTTGAACTCAATTTTGAAGTAGATATATTCAACCGTTTGTGCTGAAATTTCGTGGACGCATTTTGTTTGGATGACAATATATGATAAGATATGTGACGTTATTCTAAATTCAATATGGCGGATCATACAAGATGTCAGAACAGTTATATTTAATCCACTTATACAATATGGGTATCAAATGAAAGGGCTTGTTAAGAGTGACTAGAAAAAGAATATGACGTCATTCTGAATCCAATATGGCGGACCATGCAGGATGGCGGAATAGTTACCTTTAGTCTACTTCTACAATATGGGTATCAAATGAAAGGGCTTGTTAAGAGTGACTAGAAAAAGAATATGACGTCATTGTGAATCCAATATGGCGGAACTAAAAAGTAAAAAATAAAAAAAATTAAGTAAAAAAACTTTTTAAGAAAAAGCTTTTATTTAAACGCTCTAAAAAGAAGAAAATAAAATATTCCTTTTGGATTATACTAACAACTCCTCATTATACACAATTTATATATAATAATAAAAGCTTGTCGCTCGATTTACCACAAATTATTATGATATAAAGGAATGTTGATAGGTATGTAAACCTCGCGACAAGCTTTTATTATTATATATAAATTGTGTATAATGAGGAGTTGTTAGTATAATCCAAAAGGAATATTTTATTTTCTTCTTTTTAGAGCGTTTAAATAAAAGCTTTTTCTTAAAAAGTTTTTTTACTTAATTTTTTTTTTTATTCAGAAAGGCACACCATGTTTTCTTCTTTCTTAGCACGAAGGCTTATAAAAAGTATTCGTAATTAAATGTTTGGAATACGGTGTTCAAAATCTACACAAGTAAGGTAGGTAGGTACTTACAACGTGCTGCATACTTTACATACTTTAACGATTGTTGGCATATGAAAACGATTTGTTACTTAGAACTAGGTTTATGTCAAATACATGTTTTCTGCTCGGCGAAGCAGTAAAACTCTCACTAAATTATACATGTACCTACTATTATGCTTTTCCCAATATAATTTGTGGGAAATTTGAATATGAGAAATGAAATGCATACCACCTGCTTGCTGAATTATAATATGATTCTAGACAACTGTTCAATTTCGTACATTCTTTACAATTTCTGAAATTTGTCAGACATTCAGTCTTACATTCCTCTGTGTTGTGTGCATTTGACTATCTTTCAATAATTAAAAGGTGCTATTAATCTAGTTTAATGATCCATATGTTCCTCAAGTCTATGTTTTATTTTGTATATTTTAAGGTCAAATATTTAAGTGAGGTAAAGCAAGTATTGAGTAACTAAAACTTTATTTAGGAACACTTAACTGCTTATTGTCCAGAGTACTGAGTAGGTTTATCAAACAAGAGTCAAGGTTCAATTCGGTATCCCGTATTTGGAATGTATATTTCTATTGTGGCTTGTACATTGTCAACTTCTACCTAGGAATGTTTGGAACTGGCACGTTGCCATTTAACCTTCTCAAATTTAGATAACTGAAGTACCTACATAAAATAATAAACACGCGTTCAGAAATGAAATATTTAGGATAGTAATACTGTCTATATTTTTTATCGTCGAACTAAATGTGTTTCAAAAATAGAGCGGATTAATTTTGTGTAATATATCTAATTTATTTATACCGAAGTTCCACAAATCAGGGTGAATGACATCAGAAACATAGTATATTCATACATATATTATTGCAAATGTCTTATAACGATTTTGTACGGGCGATAGCTTTATTGAATGGCCAAACTTTCCACATAAAGTATTTTTGAACAATGTAGAACTCCGAAAGTTATCGTCTGTCGAAAATATGTTGATTGAAAGCTGGCTAAAAGGTTCCTAGTTTAGAGACAGAATACTGGATGTAAACCGGACTAAAAATATGTTAAATTCTACTATAAGTGAATAGGTAGGTAAAATGACCAGCTATTGCGGTTCCTTTTTAGTTTTCGACATTTCTGTCAGACTATTAATAACGCGGCCATGTATTCTACAGAAATAGGGCATAGACCATCTGAGTCTGACACATGGAAATTAATAGGAAACCAGCACGTTACATGTCATGTTATTTCACAAACTGTGTTAGAGGATCCATAAATAATATCGACTGCACAGATGGAATAGCAAAGTGAGCACCTTGATCAATTGCCGTTGCGCCACTCGTTACCGATCCGATCCTAGCTCGGGTCAATTTGTGCTTAAATAGATTTAGTCTTTGATTGCTAAAGAAATCAATGCTTCCTCTATATATTCCCTTTCTATATTTTCTCTTTTTATTGTCCACTTCGCAACTTATGGGTTCAAATGCTGAAAGCTTCCTTTTAATTTTGTAATTTGTGGATATAGGTGTTATATGCTTGTTTCGTATCTTCTAAGTTATTATATTGTTTCGTGATAAGTTAAAATATGTAAATATTTTACGTCCCGAATAAATAAATCATTGCAACGTCAAAATTATTTCCCAACGCATTTTCTTGTTAAAGAACAGCTTGTTAAGAAAATAAACACTAAAGAATAAATTACAGCATTTGGAATATAATATGAGTTTTGATTTATCCTTAACAGGCATAACTTTGTGTGAACGCTTACAAACATGCTGTTTAAATGAACTTTTAGATGTTGGAGGTCTAGAAATCGTTGTGAAAAAACAAGCTGACACCGTTTTCTTTTTCAAGGGAATATTGGGGCTTGTTGCACTCATGCCAATATTTTGAACGAGGCTATCAGAAGTTCCATCAATATCTAAGCCCAGGACACTGGAGTAATTTAGCAGCGCTAGCGGTCGTAGATATGTAAGTGTTCTACAGGCTCAACTCCAATGGGTGGTAAAAACTGGTCTTAAAAAAAGTAATTAGGTACTTAATTCGTCAGATAGAATTCCTAAAAAATTTGAACATGAACTTTTTCTTTTATCGTGAAATAAAAAGTGGAGACAATACAGTGACTTAAAACCACGGGTAAATCACTTCATAATGAAAAGTGACATGATTACCCCCCACTCCGATACGATCTTTGATTCGCCATATCTTCGTATTTCATAAATAAATAATACGTGTCTAATGTTTTCGGAAATCTATCTGGTGGACTTACATTATTTTAGTAAAATACCCGATCATAATTCTACACTATTCAGACAACGAGTCGCGCCAGAAGACTAAATACTAAGCAGCGTTTTAATGACTATAGGTAATCCTGTTTAGTGTGTTGCCAATTCTCACGCCTTGCCGAAAATGTGTGCTTATTTTTGTGGATATAGTTGGCAATATACCATCACTTAAAGACGTTAAAGGTCTATGAATAACACACCGAGACGCTGTTAATTTGCTATCATTTTGGTAAATGTCGTGGCCTCCTGAGATAATTGCAAAAAGGCTTCAGTCTTACTACGTAGCGTTGAAACCTGATAAATACTGATTGCTTTTTAAACTGGAGTTGTCCACTTTTCATTAGTCTTAACAAGCTTTTATAACATTATTAACGTGCTACTAACGAACGGCTCCAGCTTCGCACGGGTTCTATACTAAGAAAAAAACATTCCTTTTGACACATTCCGACTATTGAAAAAAAGAAGTTAGCGTAGTTTTAAAGATCTAAATATACATTAAGACGGGCAGACGCGACTTTGTTTAATACTATGTATGTATTGATACCTTAGTTTGTCACATACCCTGCAATGACATCAACTTTTTATAATTTTCTTTATTCAAATGGGAGCGGGAAACATCTCCCATATGAAGTTCTAGAGCACTTAGAGCCAGCTAAATGTGTACAAAATATTCCATGACTGCTTAAAGTCAACGGTGTCGGAAGGCCCAAAGCGGAGAAGATGGGAGGACTGTGAAAGAAGTAGCCAAAATTATTATATTTTGTTTTCAGCCAGCTAATTATCCTCTCTGCTTCAAGTGAGGTTAAAATTTTCCGGAAATCTTATATATAAAATTCCCGTGTCACAACGTTAGTTACTGTACTTACCTACTCCTCCGAAATGTCTTGACCGATTCTCTTGAATTTTTTTATATGCATTCAGTAGGTTTGAGAATCAGCTACTGTATATTTTCCATCCCTATATTTATTTATTTTTTTCGAGAACGAAATCGTTGGCAACAGCTAGTAAACTAGAAAAATCAAATACCGTTACCTCAGGATCCATATTTACATGATGTAAATCAAGAGTTTACATCTAAAACGATAACTATTTTAAGAGCAGTTAAGTGTCATCAATATTCAGCAGTGGAGCGTGTGATTATTTTCTCGCTGATGTGACTTCGTTGGCGGCCTCGTTGAAATTAAATAGATATGATATTCGACAGATCATATATTTGATCGGCCCCTCAGCAACTCTTTTAATCTAGCAAGCGACTATTTGATCTCTAATACATTGGTTTTTATTTACGTCAAAAATATTAAAATTAAATTTCATTTTTTTTATCGTCGTACATGGATCTACGTCTGTTTTTAAGTCAGTTGTAATAATCTTGAGAGCAAAACAAAAGACTTTCAACTATTTCTTTATGTACAAAAACTTACAATAATTCACAACTAATACAAAAAAACAGCATAGGTACATTTTTATGGTTCATAATCCCTACAATGATAATTTCTTTCTATTTGTTTCGTCATTTTCAGATGCAAGATTTTAAAATGTTTCTAAAAATAAATTCTTCATTCATTTTCACAGAATAAAGGAGGTTGAACTGTGAACTTTGCCCGCCCCGCTTTAGATTTTGCGGCGTCGTAACGTTCATTTTACATGCATAAGCATTAAGAGTGCAGAAAAGCCGGCTGTTTTTAGATCACACGAACATTCGACGGAAATGCATGTATTTTTCCGGAATACACATTTTTACTTCTTCTTAATCCCTGGTTTTTGGAAGGTTGTCTTATTTAATCCCTATACTCAATACTTTATTTGCACTCCAATGTGCAGAGCTCTTAAAAATAAGGGATAAAATTGGTAGACGGTCGGGCTAGGCAAAAGTAACATTAAAATCTTTCAAATTAACAGATCACAGTGGTTAACATGAGGTTTTATTGACGATATACTATTAATAATTAATAGATTCGAGATTGAATTTGTAAGCCAATTTAAAAGCATTTCATTTGTTCGCATTTCCGAAGACTCCGTTTCATACCGGCTACATTCGGTAACTATAGAATTAAATATACTCAATTTAGGATTGTAACTAGTTCTGGGATTCTATTATAATAAGTAGCAAAATAATTTTCCTTCAATTCAATAACTACTAATTGGGGCTGAAATACTTGTCTAGACAAATTCGTGGTGAAATATGAGGTCAACGACTTTTACTGCTAACCTAAAATTAAGAAAGAAACCGGTAACCTCTTTTTGTACATTTGTTGAAATGTAAGTTCTAAACAATAAAAAATAACTTCAGTTAAAATTAAAGCAGTTACTGAAATATATTAGACAAATGATTGTTTTAAATAAATTTACTGTTAACATCTTTCATTGTAGTGTTTGTAATATCGTTTAATTCGACAGCATGTTGTATGTCTGACAAATAGGAGAACTTCACGTCTTGAAATAACAAACTGACAACAACTAAAAATTGGTTTCATTGTACATTGCGGATTCTGGGAGGCGCGTAACATTATCTTTCTCTAAATAGCGTTACATGGATCGTATATTAGAGCAGAACCAACAAGTGTTTGTGACAAAACATTAAAATAATTTTAGAGGAGCGTCTCATCGGCACAGCGCAAAATAGTTTGAACAAATGCCAAGGAAACGGGCAATTTTCCAATGGGATAAGATTTTAATATTGGGTAAAATTCTCAAATTGCAGGAAGCAGACACAGTTTTGGTCAAGTTACATGGGGTATAACTGGCCTCATTAGTCATATTTCGTCTATCGTGTTTCCCAAAAATACGTCAAATTGAAACAAAAAAACCTCAATTTAAATATTTCATAACAATTTATAAAATTGTATCATGTCCGGTGGTCCGTGGCTCACATTCATGAGTTGGACGTATTTTGGTTGCATTAAAAACAAGGCAGCCTACGCTTGTTTTTACATTGGTATCAAACAAATTAACTTTAGCTGTACCGCGAAATCAGTTTTTTAATGTTCGTTATGGAATGGGGTTAAAAATGACGACTCTTACGACGTGTTTGATGTTTGTGAATTATTGACGAATCCGAGCTTTATTTACGACAAGTTTTATCGCTCGTAAATACTTTTAAAATTAGATTTTGTTCGTTTTGTTTTGACCTTCGGCATTACTGTATTACTCGCCAGGATCTGGGAGGGCAATATTGGGGAATTTTGTGACAAACATCCTGTTGCTGTTTATGAAAAGGATAAATTAATGCTTCATGATTATAATTATGCGTATTTCAGTGTGAGGCGTGAGCCCGATCTTAAGAAGAAGAAAAACGAATATCGACGACTAATTTCAGCGAAAACCTAGGATGTAGTACATAAAGTTAATTACTCGCAGTCGCCGATAAGGAAATCACGTGTTACTACTATTTATTTCAGTAGCTATCGTTCGAGTTGTCGACTGATATTGCAAAGCCCGCCAGATAAGAAAGAGTGGCTATTCTTACGGTAGCTACAAAACAATAATGACGTCGCTGTAAAAGACGTTGAGATTGGCCGGTAAATAATGCAAGTATTACAATTTTAGCTACTGGAATTCACTATTGCATCATAACACGCAAGAATAGTCGCATTTAGCACGGATCGCGTTTCTAGGCAACGCCAAGGATATTCTTTTTCCACAGCCATAAACAACTTCGCACGAATGAAATATTTTAGTGGTTGTGAATAAAATGGACGAGGCCAGTCTCGCATTCAAAACGAAAACAAGTTACTTAGACTGTGTAGGTATTTTGTTGGAGTTAGGTACGATGTGAGAATTAATATAATTGGGTATTTGATTCATCTCAGTGGCCATACCTCTCTAGGAAAGGAAGTCAATGCCTATTTGATGAGGTGTCAACCTTTAAAACTGTCATATTTATGTCTCAAGTACCTACCTTAAGTTGAATTTATACATTTACTTATCACTTTTTGACATCAAGTTTCATTCAGAGATATCAATAATAAACTTTGTTGACAAATTTTAAAGTTGGAGGTACAATCTATTCTCCAGTATCGTTTTTATTTAAAAACAAACTCAACCACGATTCATTATTCCGGGAAAAGTTACTAAAATGCCTTTCTCTGTGGCCAGACGTCATTAATGTTTAATGCAGTTAGACAGTTAAGAGGACTGTTGTAACTAAGTCCAGACTGTAAGTAGAATTAGTATCGAAGACAGGTAACTAAAGATGCATTTCTCAAAGACAAAGGGGAAACTGATGGCCAGGCTCCAAGTTTCCTCAGTAATGGCCAATGCTAAGAACCTTACAGACCGCAGACTAAGCTCTCAAAGGGAAGAGCAATACCTATTGAAAATATCAGTGAAGAGTATTGAACAGAATTTTCTGGAAATTCTTTATTGAACGCTTTTCAACGGGACGTTAAAAAAGCCCGACGAACGGACGCTAAAAATTTGTAAGGTTTTTTTATGGCTTTGCATCTCTAAAGCAAAATATAAAAGGCCTGTATTTTTATTTGAAAATAATTCTAGCTTGTACGTAGTTCATTGGCGGCATGCAAGCTCCATTCTGGATTTAGCAAAAACTTTAAAGAAGATTAAAACTTACTAAGAACAAAGTTCTTGTTTTTCACTGTAAGTTTGGTTCGTCTCAAGTAACTTTAAATTATAAACTTTTAATCGGCACCGAGAATAATAAAATCGATTTGTACCCGTCGTATTATGGCTACCTTTATTAACCGTAGCTGGCGTTATTATCACGCTAGTCTTATTAAAATGTTCACCCAGGGAATCATTTTATGCTTTGCAACCTTTATTTGTTTCTTCATTTCTCGGATCGTATCGATCTACTTAAATATAGAATATTTAAGTAGAATAAAAGACGCTTATTCGGAACGTATGGTTTTGATTTATTAACACTACAATTATTGATGATTGGATCAAGTAAAAGTTTTTATAACACCTTTAAAAAAGATAAATTGTTTTGACAAAAACGATTTTTTTAGTTGCTGGGTCTACGTTACAACGAATCGGCGTTTGTATTTTGTAAGTTAACACAACTCATGTATGTATCTCTCGACAATTGAAGAGTTAAGGATATTAAGACATTAGGGAATTCTAGTTAGCAACAAGCTGCCTTTAAATTCTATTTCTTGATATCTGTTAAATCTTTGTTTGTGAAGTGGGCCAGTTATTGTCAAGACCATAAAACTCGGCGGTTGATGTGACATCATTGTAATGTAAGAGCTGTAAATCTATTTAGTTCAGACGTATTTGACGTTTTAATTACTGCTGCCCGTCTCAATACATATTTGTTAGCAGTATTTAAATAAAGTACCTATTCTTCAAAATGTAGGGCCGAGTTGTAAATAACTAAAGCTGTTTTTTTGGGATTTATTTTTGTACGATGACCATAGATTTGGTAGTTTTGATACTACTGATCGTTCAATTTTAGTTTGTTGATTAGATCAACAAAAAAAATACAAATTGTCTTGAATAAATCATGTTTTTGACTCAGCTTGCAGATCTAGATTTTGTGCAAAGTTCTAAATCTATTCATAACAATAAAGTACAGGCCGATTTTATAATTATCACGGCGCTAAAACACGATATCATACCGGTATTAATAGAAGTATTATAAAACTGAGAGAAGAAAATATTATTTGGCAAGGCCGACGAATACATGAGTACACTGTAAAATCAAAGGTGTGTTACAAATTGAAAGATCAGGTATACGTGTGTGGTGTTTGGCAGCTTTCGTTAGTAGGTGGTCGATATTCTGAGCGAAAACAAAAAAACAGCGTGCGACGCGCCCACGGGCAGACTCATATCTCCACGCTGACTACGACCTGTTGGCATTCAATGAGTAACCCTTTGCGCAATACAGGTGACCTTATTTTAAACACTTGGTATGCGTGTTCCAGAGCCCAGCGCCGGGAACGTTTCAAATCGTATCGGCATTCGATAGAATTCTCAATCGACTCGATAGTGCGTTGCGAAAGTTATAGCTGACGATCTGAATTCTCGCGAATTATTTTCATATGAACGCACACATTTTCAATCTTGTGAACTGCAGTGTGAAATTCTGTCACACATCGGCGCATTGTAAATGCGATTACAGCTAAAGGAATTGCATCTATCGATGGAGTTCGATTTCTTAATATAGAAATTGTATTGCAAATATTTTCTACAGCAAATAACAAACACAGCAATCGAAGAAAAATAAATTTGTTTATTAAAAACACGAGTGAAATACGATGCGATCTTGTGAATCCGAAGTGGGTTTAATATAGCCGTGCTCTTATTAATACACGGCTCACCTAGAAACTAGCGGCATCGCATAATTCCACGGCTACCTGTGCAACCCGAGAGTGGGCTCCAACTCCAAAATAGCGCGCTCACACGAAAACATACATTCTACTTCCCCACAATTGTGATTAGATCATTCATTTTTCGCATATTTGTTGGCACTCTTTTCATACAAGTCATTGTTAGTGGTTTTAATGACAATATAAACCTAAACATAGCCCAGCGATCATCGTTACGCGCCTAAACATAACGCACTGGGCAGAAGCCAAGCGTCTCGTCATAAATTAGCAAATCGCTAATCGAGTTGTGATCGAATCGATTACGGTCAGTTGTCTACGTGGCAATGACGAGCTCCGATGATGTGCTCTAGCGGCTTGTAAACAAATCGTGACTCGTAGAGTGCATTTGTTTTACTTTTTTAGCCATGCGGATATCTAAAAAGAATTTGTGACTGATGCATTAGAAGCTTAGGGTAGTACCTACACGAGTACACGTACTTATGTTTGATGCGCTGTGCATGTGCGACACGCGACAGGAATTCGTCGTCATAAACTTGTTAACAGACATACAGTATATTAATTGTTATTGCGGGTTCAGAAATTTTAATGCGATCGTCGACGCAACGAGACGAAGAAAGGGTTATTTATGAATTAAGAACTTGCCAAACATGCGCGTTGGGTTAGTAATTAGTATCTGTTACAGAGCTAGTCTTAGCAAGACAGTTAACTTGGTAGGTAGGTCTCGAGTCTGTGTACTGTATGCCAAATCAATACGTCATCGAGAGATAGCATCTAGTTAGTCGGGAATGCCTGTCGAAGACAATGGCGCTCAGGATTCTCGCTTTGTTATTTAATGTAATTGTGTTACGACTAATCTAATACTAGGATTAATGTAATTACCATGTCTCTGTTACAGTTCAGCTGATAAGCTTTGACTATTTACTGGTATTGTTAGTCGGTTCAACTATGCCTTGAAGAAATCGTGTTAACATTCATTTGGAAACTGAAAACCTTTTCTAAGAACTCGTGTAGAGGAAGCGAAATAGATTAACTGTTGTGTTAACGGTTCAATTGTTTCGGAATAAATTTGTCCAAGATTTCTTAAGAAGCTTTTCTTCACCGATAGTTTATAATTTCCTAACTATCGATTACAACTGTCATTGTGCAGTCAGCACGCATTAAGCACTAGAAATGTAAACTTTTCTTGACCATTTAAAGAAATTGATTACGATTTTATTTTCCGTGTGGTGTCCGTATCTCACCACACGGATATCCTCCACTGGGTGTCGTAAAAGGCGACTAATGGACCTTAAAACCTAGTGCACTGTACCAAGCGCCTTGGGTCACCCGAATGGTGGCGGGTAAACAACCAACAATCGCATTCCCAAAGAGGGTTAGTGTCAGGCAGGCGGCCGACTATAAAACCATAGCCAAAACTTTAAGCAACATGTCTAGAAGACGTGTTGCGCCGACCCCAAGTGAAATGGGATAAGGGCAGGAAGATGATGATGATTACGATTTTATCTTCATTTAATAAACGGTTTAACTATAGACTCACTGGAGTGTACAATCATTATAATGCCTTAAATAAATTACACATTTTGAATTCTAAATTTGAAAACTATTTCTGCATGTTCAAAAAGAAACGACGCGAAAACTCGTGTAAAATATTTCAAACATTATTGATATAACAAGTAACATGAACTAACGACTTGTTTATGTGTCGAGGCATGGAAGTACCAGGTTTGCATAAACTTGCAGTGATCGTTTGAGCCAGTAATAACAGCCCCCTTTCCCTGCAAGCTCCCCGCAGCGCCCGACAGCTGACTCTTGCATTTCAGGCCAAAAATAAACGAGTAAATATGCGTCACCGCATCACTGATCTCACCATTACTTATGAGAATAACTGCACTTATTCACGGTGAATCAATTTAAGCTCATCATCGGTCATTTCTTTTTTCAATGACGCGTATGATATTTTTGTTGGTGACAATGATACATCTTCGCGTGATCCCGATGCTCTGAAATAGCGAGTGCTTAGATGTGAATAATAACGAGATCGGATTTGGAATGAACAAGTCTAAATCCTTATAAGGATTTTGATTGTTCGTGTCGTTCGATTTACGGTAAGTTGTTGTGAGCGTATTGTGCTAAAAAGTAAAACTAAATTTCGTATATTCAAAACAATACGGACTAAAAATTGAATATAAAGGTGTCCTTTATTTTTGTTAGCACCAGTATTCGCGGGGCTAAAAATTCTCCTCAGCATTTTTTTCAAATCCATCATAATTTCGTTAACCTCCAAATTGGTTTAATGGTCACGTTGGCGATGAGAGCGACAAAAGCGAAGCGTTCGTAGTTTTGAAAAGGATTAAAAAAATCCGGTTTTCCTTTAGGATTTTCCACGAAGCTAAGCCAGACTGAATTAAGCGGTCGGTTTTTCAGCGGGAATTTTGTCAGCAGCTATCCAGGCCCCTGACAAAAAAAAAGAAATGGTAATAAAGTGCACAGGGGGCCTACCACCGCTGTCTAGACTAACATTACTGCAGTTGTGCAAGCGGGTTAGCGCACTACTAGGTGTAGAGCGTCGTCTTTGTTCCTCAACTGCAATAATATTATTTTAGGGGCGAAGGTGGACAGAGGCCCCCTGAGAGGTGGCGTGTCAACATGCTTGGGCTACCTCAGTAAGTAGCGGCGAATATTCATTACCTGCTCTTGTGATCGTGGTTGATCTTTAGACACAAGATCAACATGAAGCACTTTGACCCTGTGAAAAAAATCCTGTTCAATTTATAAGTTTAAACCATAAACTGTAGCGTAGAAAACGTGAAGTCGGTGATCGTCAATGGTTTAATTCTTTTGTACTTTGTCATTTCTTTAACTTTTATTCTGGAAGTACTGGCTGGCTAATAAGCGTAAGGAGTTAACTATGTACTAAAAATTATTCCATGTTAAACCAATTATTTGTTCGTCAAAGTACATTCAGCGATTTCCGCGTGACGGAGAATTTAACAAACACCGTGCATCATTCAAATTATTTCAAGTTTATGATCTGAGGCTTCATACTAATACAAATCAACTTTCAATAAATATAATATACTAGCTTTTGCCCGCGGCTTCGCACGCGTTATGAAGTATTATTGTTTAGCAAGTTAGTGTAAAAAATTAGGGCCTACAAAACTTCCTTATACACAATATTCTTAACTAATTTGTGATTTGGCGCTAAACCTATCAAGCTACTGGAAAAACTTACTCGTGAGCAAGCAACATAGAACTGCCCATGAGAGAAGCAATGTTCTCTCAAGTCAATACCCGCAAATTTGAGAGTTTGCCCCTAAGACTTGTTTATAGTCATGGCTAGTCAAAAATCTAAGAAGATTTCTACAAACATCCCCTATTTCATCCCCTTATGTGTGGAATTTATTAAAATCTTTCTTAGCGGATGCCTACGTTATAGTACCTATGTGCATGTAAAGTCTCAGCCCGATCGATATCGATAATTTTGACAAAGTTTCATAAAAAACTTCATCCCCTATTTCATCCCCTTGGGGGTAGAATTTATCAAAATCCTTTCTTAGCCTAGATACCTACGTCATAACATCTACCTGCATGCCAAATTTCAGCCCGATCCGTCCAGTAGTTTGGGCTGTGCGTTGATGCATTAATTTCGATCGAATTTGATTACCATAAAAACGGATCTAGTGAGTTAATCTTAAAAGATAGACATATACTGGTGCGGACATTTTTTTAGATCATTTCAATAGGAATAATTCTTACATACATATATTGTGTGTATGTTGTACCGTTTTCGCAGCGCACGCAACGGAAGCCCTCAAGGATGAACAATTTTCCCCGTTTTTTTCACATTTTCCATTATTTCTTCGCTCCTAATAGTTGCAACGTGATATTATATAGCCTAAAGCCTTCCTCGATAAATGGTCAATTCAACACTAAAATAATTTTTCGATTCGAACCAGTAGTTCCTGAGATTAGCGCGTTCAAACAAACAAACTCTTCAGCTTTATAATATTAGTATATTACCTAGTATAGATTCTAAAATAGTCTATCTTTACTTTACCCAACGCTTCAATACACATAAACCGTTCTTTTTCCATTTTACGTTCTATTTCTAGTGGGATGTCTATTTCCTGCGTTTTCTTTCGATTTTAGGAAACGCGGTCACCACTAAGCTTGGATCTGAAGTCGCAGACAGTCTAGACACGACCTTAATAACTTGGAAATAACTTTAAATAAAGGTTTCACGTTGAAAGTTAGTCTTGTAGTTGAAAGTGGGGATCACTCGACACGAGATCTCTTAAGGTATCCAGATA
This sequence comes from Chrysodeixis includens, assembly GCA_941860345.1. Classification (NCBI taxonomy): domain Eukaryota; kingdom Metazoa; phylum Arthropoda; class Insecta; order Lepidoptera; family Noctuidae; genus Chrysodeixis; species Chrysodeixis includens. Next base: position 9,368,230 of record OW796090.1, read on the forward strand.
CTTTTCAAGATAATAGGTTGAAAGCTTTTGCAGGACGTCGAGTTATTTTTTCCTTATGTTGTGAAGTGGCTAGAGCTACACAGACTACCTAATATCTTTTTGTTTTTAGTTTAATGGTAGTAAGGTATAATGGAATTTTGTCTGCTTTACTGCTAAATACTACACCGAATAAATTTATTATATCTATTCACAATTGTTTAAGAATTCAGATTTCACTATCCAATTCCTTACCAAATCTATACTAATATTATAAAGCTGAAGAGTTTGTTTGTTTGTTTGAACGCGCTAATCTCAGGAACTACTGGTTCGAATCGAAAAATTCTTTTTGTGTTGAATAGACCATTTATCGAGGAAGGCTTTAGGCTATATAATATCACGTTGCAACTATTAGGAGCGAAGAAATAATGGTAAATGTGTAAAGAAACGGGGAAAATTTTTCATCCTTGAGGGCTTCTGTTGCGTGCGCTGCGAAAACGGTTCAAGATACACACAATATATGTATGTAAGAATTATTCCTATTGAAATGATCTAAAAAAATGTCCGCGACAGTATATGTCTATCTTTTAAGATTAACTCACTAGAATCGTTTTTATGGTAATCAAATTCGATCGAAATTAATGCATCAACGCACAGCCCAAACTACTGGACGGATCGGGCTGAAATTTGGCATGCAGGTAGATGTTATGACGTAAGTATCCGCTAAGAAAGAATTTTGATAAATTCTACCCCCAAGGGGATAAAATAGGGGATGAAATTTTTTATGAAACTTTGTCAAAATTAAACCGATCGGGCTGAGACTTTACATGCACGTAGGTACTATAACGTAGGCATCCGCTAAGAAAGATTTTGATAAATTCCACACATAAGGGGATGAAATAGGGGATGTTTGTAGAAATCTTCTTAGATTTTTGACTAGCCATGACTATAAACAAGTCTCAGGGGCAAACTCTCAAATTTGCGGGTATTGACTTGAGAGAACATTGCTTCTCTCATGGGCAGTTCTATGTTGCTTGCTCACGAGTAAGTTCTCCCAGTAGCTTGATAGGTTTAGCGCCAAATGACAAATTAGTTATATTGTGTACAAGGAAGTTTTTTAGGCCCTATTTTTTACACTCACTTGCTAAACAATAATACTTCTTAACGCGTGCGAAGCCGCGGGCAAAAGCTAGTACAGGATAATTTCATGGTGCCCACAGAAAGCAATTACTTGTAACTGTATGTAAAGATCGGCAGGTCACAAGCTGTGAGACCACACGAACCCATTCCGATCGGAAGCGGGGACCGCCGCCGGCTGACAGTTCCGCGGTTTTCTTTGTGCCCGAGATGGATTTTTCACCACATGTTACTTGAATATCGTTTTGTATTTTCAAAAAATAAATATTTTATTTCATGTTGTTTGTGGAAAATATTTTATTAAACAGTGATATTTTATGATACCTAAATACAAAGAAATAGTTAACAATTGGATGGATGAGATTATTGCCATAGATACATATGTAAAGTATAATTTTGTTCAAAACTGTATAGAAGACAAATGTAAAACGGAGATGCAAAACAATAACATTCCAGTCGTACTAAAACTAGACATGAGCCAAACATTTCAGGCATCCAGCCTATTCCAATGCACCCCTAGAGATATGATCCGATCGGTATTTGCCCCTCTTATCGCACAAGCACTCACTCGCTGTAAACCGTCTCGCCAGTTTCAGTGTTGGCGTTAAACGTCAATTCCCTCTATTCCCAGTGTTTGTGGGAGGCGTCGATAAGAAAACACTCGAATAGCGCTGCAAAGTGCAACCACTAATATTTATTCGAGTCTTGTTAATTTTGACGCTCGAAATTTCAAGGCAAAACCTGAATATAGATGAGCTTTGTATTGATGTTAGCTGATGTTTTAGTTATGTAATTTAAAGTTTCTTTTTTTGAGCACTAGAATTCGATTGTTTAAAAACCCTTGGTAAATGTTTGGTAAGACATGCTGGGTGTATGTGGCCATAACTAGTGAAAGACGAGTTCGAAAGAAGAATGGGAAGGTCTTTCACGATCTCTAATTATAAAAAAAAATCTTGGTTTATTTTAAAACGGTTATAATCGTACTGGTTTTGCTCCTAAAAATTAATGAGTTACAATTACAACACAAAAATTTTGCTACACAGAGGTTTCTTTTTGTAAAAGCGCTATGAAATTGCAAAGCTTTCACAAGCCATTTGCAAATTCAAAAAATAAAGTTCCAGTTGGGAGGACCAACAAAAGTACAGTCGAAGTTGGAAGCAACTGTGGCAAACGCGACATTAATGATCATGTAAACAGGATTAGTAATGTGTGCTGGTCTAGTTCTGACATCAACGGCTACATTATGTGCCACGGTTACAGAACTTAACAGCGCATCCGTATGATGTTTTAGTACCAGCTTATGGCAAACACGTGTTCAGTTTAAGTTATTTTGTGAATTATAAATGTGGATTCTGAACGAAAGTTTCACTCGCTTAACTTTTCTTCAGCAAATGACTTAGGTAATGCTAATACTGTATACATCTGTACTAGCTGTTGCCCGCGGCTTCGCACGCGTTAAGAAGTATTATTGTTTAGCAAGTTAGTGTAAAAAATTAGGGCCTACAAAACTTCCTTGTACACAATATTCTTAACTAATTTGTCATTTAGCGCTAAACCTATCAAGCTACTGGGAGAACTTACTCGTGAGCAAGCAACATAGAACTGCCCATGAGAGAAGCAATGTTCTCTCAAGTCATACATCTGTATATACTCAATAATTAGTCTAATTAATTCATTTCCTTTATTCAAATTCGTTTAGTGGTATTAGAAAATGCGTTTATATAAACCTTCCCTGTTGAAATAACACTCTAGATCTGTCCATGTATGTGCCACTTAATTTCGTTGGCTGTTTTTCGGCCAAAGCTTTTAGTATCTGTCTACACAAAGGACTAACTAAAGCAAAAACTACACGACACCGGCGAGCGTGGCTCCACATTCATTATCGGTGGCCAGCTTCTCTCGTCGTAAAAATAAGGCAGTACAATTTTTCCCACTTTAATAATTAGCTGCCGCAGACCGCTTTTAATACATTTATGGGGTATCTTTATAGGAAGCATGCTTCATCATTAAATGCCATCTTTTTCTATTTTGCAGCAGCCCCATTAACGAGCTAAGTGGATCGTCAAAGAGAAGCTTTCTCTAACAAGCAGTCTACCTGACTCTTCATAGCAAATAAAATTGCAAAATATTGGCAACATTTTTATTTTCTGTCTTGGAATTTTCCCTTTGAAAATATGTTTTACCTTCTTGCTTCGCGTCTGACACTTGTTACTTATATTTCACTGCATTTTTAGCGACAAAGGTAGGAAAATCGGATGACATAAAATGTTGTTGAATAAATATTGGAACAAGATAAAATATTGTAGATTTATTTACTCTGTATTTGTAAATACGATATGTTTAAAGCGACTGGCTGTCAATTAAAAATACATCAGAAAATGTATACAAAGTAATTGCTTTTGAATAGATATCTAGTTAAAATTACATATTGTGTTTGGAAAATCCATGCACAAAGATCAGCTTAACTGAAAATTGAATTTCCACCTCCGCTCTCGAGTAACCTGCTCGGTAATAGGAGACGACTAGAGGGTGCGGCTAATGTATGCATAATGCCAGCCAGAGCCACTTACCTCAGGCACCTTTGCTCATGCAGCGCTCAAGCGGGCATTTGTCAACAGATCGGTCCAGGACTTTTCAAACAAATGCAGTCGGTTGCTTTGTTCTAATAGAGAGGCTGTTTTGAAGTTTATAACTACGTAGCGTGCAAGTTACAGTTACACACCGAATCCAATTTTCGAACTCTCGTCTAGGTTCGCGATTGAGCGATTCCTAACGCTGTTAAATACGGTCGGCTGTCTTCGCTCCTTCATATATTATTGAATCTGATGGCAGACGTGACCTGTCTATTAGTTCTCGATACTCTACTCGCTATTTTAGCTTACCGGCTGCAGCCACATCGATAATTGAGCACTGGAGCGGGGTATTCCTAGCCCTGTCGATTAGATTTGCTCGTAATTCGTATGCCGCGCTTCACAGCCTGCACTAGCGATGTGGCATCCAATTAAAGGAAAACATCGAACGCGGAATGTATTCGTTGCGAAAAGGGTTTCGCTGAAGGTATATTTTAAAACTAGCGAAACCAGTCACGTGAAAATGGGAAATTAACTTTGCAGCGCGACGATCGCAATTTTCAAGTCGCATATTCAAGTCTAGACAGCTAATTGGCTAATACTATACAAACTTTTCTACTTATCCACTTAAAGATTATATCCGTATAATTGTATTCAATGACAAGTAATATTTATAAATAACACAGTCCCGTAAAAGAATGAGATGAGAGAAAACATGTATGGAATTGCATCCAACATCATATTATTATCTATCGTGCAAGTAGAAATAAATAAGACTAACATTCAAGAATTTTATGTTCGCAGAATTAAAAAACAAATAAATCGCAAATGTATAAAATATCCGCAACGCTTTCGCGAAAAGTGAAACACATGTTGTTTTTAAATGTGGTTTGTTATACCTATTGCACGTGTAAAAATAGCTTACAGAAATTAGATCAAAGAAGACAACGGGAGATTTTAGAGGTGCGGTTAGCAACGTAACAACGGTAATACATTTTGTTTTTGTTCCCCAGAAACATCGTATAATCACCGGATTATTGCAATGTTTTAGAATAAAATTGTTATCCGGATAGACGTTATTACTATTATTATTTTATAAGAATTACAAAACTTTATAGTGCTTAAGGGGCCTTTTTTTTCGTGTAAATTGCTAATGACTTCAGCTTACGCCGAGGGCACGGCGTGGGGCTATGTCGAACTCCCGACTAAAAACACCCCGGGCCCCTTCTACTACCTAAGCCAGAGTCATGGGATCGCTCGCGCATGCTCTGCACGACTCTGGCTGGCCGTTAGGACTTCTTCTCGAGAGATAGGTGTAAAGAGCCCACCCCTCACTCCTCGTAAGGACGGGAGCCCAGGACAACGCGGCCGTCTCCTCTTGGGCCTGCCATCAACCCGTTTCTATAGCCGCAATATTTAAGACGTGGCAATAGGCCCATGTTTATCGTATTACATGCTAATAATAAGAAATTCAGTCGTAAAAAGTGAAATTTTCCATTTATAGTTTTCCTGCGTTCAGTATATGGGTGTATCATCTGACATCGAACAGTTTCCGCGTTCTAAGCATTCAGGCCTTGATTTGGGACCCTGGCATTGGAATATTCATTTTAGGTGTTATAATATCGTTTTTCCTCCAGTTTAATACGGTTATCATAACATTTATTTTTATTTTTATTTATTTATTTGGAATAACAAACAGTTACACATTTGATTTTATAGACTAATCTACATAACTAATGCATGGTACAAACGTGTAACTTACACCGTTATCCACAGAATACACAAAAATAGGATAGTTTCGAGCAAAACAAGTAGGTAAGTATAAATAATTTTATCAATAGTATAGTAGCAACATTACAAGGTACAATGTAAGCGCATTTAAAATTATTTTAAGATATTAACAAGACACTGACGAAATTTGTTAGAAGGCATAGAAAAAATGTCCAATTCTATAAAAGTGTAGGTACTTATTGTTATTTTTTTTGTACCTACTCGTAGGGGTGCACGGTCTTCAGCGTTGGTTCTACAAGAAGAAATCGCGAAAAGCATATTATACTGCTTTTTTTACAATAACTTTCGTGAGGATGATTCATATATTTTCATTCATATTCATTCAAAAAACGTCGATGTAAAATCATGTAAATAAAACTAAAAAGTACTCTCGATCATATTGTTTTGCAGTGCGCGGTCTTTGGCTTGTAATACGAAACCAGAATGTATGACCACAAAAAATAATACTTACATTGCTCGCAAAACATAAGCCCTAACCGAATATTACGTAAAGGATAGCGCAACTTATTGCGTTCACTGCGATGGGCCATCTATTCCTTAATCTTGCCTAATGTTACTTTGTAATGTGGTTGGTTGTAGGTATCAGTCTGCGCGCACGGCGACACGGCGTCGCAGCGGCAGCCAGTGTAGATGCCTACAAAGCCTGTCTAGTGACGTAATTGTCATGATTTTTAGAAACGTAGGTACATCGATTGATTCGTTGCACAAAATCATCTTTAAAAATTATTTATAACTAGCTTCTGCCCGCGGCTTCGCCCGCGTGGTAAAGGGACAAAAAAACCAAGGTCTTTTCTTAATATTTTTTTCCGTAAGAACCTTCTCCTAATAATAACAAATACAACAAAAAAAGAATTAGTGAAATCGGTCCAGCCATTCACGCGTGATGCCGTGACCAAGGAAAACGGGTTTCATTTTTATATATATAGATAATTTGTCAGCGTTAATTGACACCTCATTTAATTTCCTAACTGTTTTTTTTTGTATTAGGTATTTAACAATCCTCGTTTTGAATTTTAAAGTAACATAACTTAATGTTTAGGTACATTAACACCACGTTTATTTTAGGAAAATTAAAATAATGATTTGATACCGAAATACTTACATTTCGTAATCAAATAGGTACTTACCTATCTTGTTAGATCAAGAATAATTTTGCCAAACTTTTATCGATCTCATGTAATTTATCGATAATGAATCAAAAGTTTGTCCAGGACCCAACACCAATGGTGGCGACGCCATGTCCTTTCTTAAATGCGTTTTTCGGATTTCCTTCTTAGTTCGTTACGTAAAGTCGTTGCAAATAGATGCACCGCGATTTTTCTTGTTTCAAAAATGAGTGATTGTGCAAGTAATTGTTTTAAAATTAATAGTGGGTTGGTTGGTGGTTGTATTTCAGTGGATTGTTATTTATTTATTTATGCTTCTTATTACCAATAATGTATAATGGCGGACTTAATTCCTTCTCTACCAGTCAGCCATTTTTACCATTGCGCGATGGCTTGGACCTTGGAGGCGATGGACAAAAGTGAACGAGATTAAGGTAAGATTACTCATTATACCTGATAACTTTCGTGAGGCGGATTCATGGTTGTTAAATTATCCGGTTTACTCACGCGTATGTCGGGAGTGCCCGACTAGTTTCGGACCCAACCAGACCGAGTCGAGTTCGACTCGCCCACCCGCCGCCATGATGGCTCATGATCAATCATCAAGGACTCTGTTTGGGCCCAAAGATCAAATAAGTTTAAGTGTACGCATAAAGTTCAACCGCAGTTCTGTCTTTAAAAAAATGTTAACGATAATTTAATAACAGGTCCAAATTTTTTAAATACATAATATTATCAATGTTACAATTATGACTAACTTCGTTAGAAACAATTAGAGTATAAGTCTGCCGCTTCGTACCAAATACCTAGTCTTTTTTATTTTTTACATTCCCGCCATCTTGTTCAACGGAAATCAAGATGTCACGGAAACGTATCTAATTTAATATGAATTTATTTTTAGAAAATAATTTTATTAAAATAATTATTTCTATTTATACTTACATTTATAGTAAGTAATTGAATAAACTATTTATAATATCGCCATTCTGTAAGGAGGATTAACCGGAAGTAGGTTACTAATATTATACTAATAAGATTAAAATCATAGATAAATAAAAGTACTGAAATTCGAATACATCCTACGTTAAGTAGCTTTAAATCATTTTTTTCATCCGGGATAACATAAAAAGGTTTTAGTACCTATAATATAATAATACGATGCATATAATACATTATAATACGATGCATTATCGTAGTCAATTGAGTTAGTTAATAATAATACAGAGCACCTAATCCATAATTGTTGAACAACTGTCGCTGTGCTTTCAATAAAATTTAAGTAAAATTGAAAGAACAACGACAGTTGTTCAGTGCAGTGTGTTTTGAAGCATTCGCTTACATATTTTGTTTAGTAGGTATTTTTTTTGTTTTTAAACTATAATAATAAATCAATAAATAAAAAATCTTTATTTTTCTCATCATCACTAATTAGTTACATGGTTAATTTGTTGTTCATAACATAGAGACTGGTGTCTGAATTAGGTAAAACCTGTGCCACAGATCACCAGGCTATACTTCCTTGAAACAGTATTTTTAGGTGTTTAACTTATGTAGCTAGAAACTATTTTTGTTTTAACTTAAAATAATAAATTCTTATACTCGACTGAGTCGCGTAATGTCGCGCCTGTAACACATGATTAACATTGCTGCACTTACCTACGGGCTATGACTTACAGAGCGTTAGCATTGTACAGTTTTTAATCCATTACGGACCAAATACCTAAAAGTATTTTCGCGAAGTTAGTGGTTCTATGTCAAATAAACACTGTATTATTTCAATATCTCGTGATTGTTGGTTTCCGATGCATTCGGGTCGGTTGTCAGATGTTTCCAACAGCTTAAGTGGAATGCTTAACAGAATTATCACAGGTGCATAGTGCTTAACTGCTTACATAAGGTAGTTGAGCGGATGGCTTTAGTGCAAGTCTAAAATGAATGTTTAGCAGAATCATATTAACTATTTGTTTCAGTTTTTTTTATACGATTATCGAAATGTCTGGCTGTCATCTAAAAAATTATTATTTTACGTCCACATTTTCGTAAATTTATCAATTTCCGAACGGATATCTTAATTCGTAAGATTCTATATGGTTCGACCAATCACAAAAGCTCTTTTAAATATGCGCATCTTCGAAATACGTTTGTAGTCCGTGCGTTATAGCATGGTGCGGGTGACAGTTTCTGTAACGTTTCGTGTCACTCTTGAAAGTTGCTGCGATGTAAAAATTATGACTTATTATTGTAGCTGTATCACATTCGTATTATGCAAAATCGTTTATAACTGTAGTAGATCAAATTAAAGCCAACCAGAATATTCTAGGCTTCAAATAAAATCGAATGAAATGAAAAATAAAGTAAAGTGTTATGCGTATAACGTAACGTCATAAATGTATTTAGTGATGGGATTTACTGCTACGATGGACAGGTTGTCGATGTTATTTTGGAATAAAAAACGAATATCATGCGTAGTTCAATTTCTATTTTTAAAAAATGTTTAATTATATTGATGAAATAACGCAACATTGTAGGATTGGTTATAAAGTTCCTAAGGAAAAAACTCAACAAACTAAAACCAAAAACAACTTAACAAAAATGAATTAGAACAAAATATGTGTCGCATACAAGGCGCTAGCACTCGTACTGTCTGCTACGAGTAAACAAAATAAAAAAGAAGAGTAAAAAAGAATCATAAACCTCGTTCTGATTGTTATATAATATACGAAAATCGACAACAATAAAAAAAGATTTTTCTAATGCCCATCACTAATCATGTGGCACTGACAGACGTCAACGTCAAACAGGCAAGTGTCACCCGCACCATGCTATAACGCACGGACTATAATAACACACTGCTCTCTGATTGGTCAATGCTTGTGTCCATAGACGTCAGTATAATCAGCGTTTGGTATTGCTTATCTACTTATTATTTTACGAGTGAGTTCAGTGAGTTTATCTATTTAAAAAATGTAGGCGTAGAATAAAACATTTAATTTCCCATTTATAACTTAACGAAAGTTCCTAATAAATTATAACTATCGAATCTTGGAATTTTCCGGTGACAGATAATACAATGCAACTGTGCGACTTTCAAAAGAAAAGTAAATCTACCCACATTCGATTTATAATACCATTCTGCAGGAATATATCGGAAATGACGTCCATACAGATACAGTCCAGCCATTCGACCTGAGAAGTGTGAAGTGACCGCAGATTGAGCACGCGGTTTCGACGTTCAATTAATATGCAGGCATAAGAAGTAATACAAGTGAATTATTTTTATTTGTTTTCTTGCAATGAGTCCTTTTCAAGAAGTTTTGTGTGTAATGTGTACCTCTTCTCTTCCTGTCTTTCTTATTGAAGTGCGACTTGGGGAAAACTTAGGTATGTCCACTATATTCAGTTGACTGACACAGATGTAGTTGATTGTATTAAAAAAAATGCTATCTAAGTATATCAGTTTACTTATTATTAGATAGACATAACAAACAGCAGTGTAATTAATAATGTAACAGAATTAGCGTCTGTTTTACTCATTAGTAAGAAAATCATGATTATAATTGAATCACAATAATAATTGGTTCTCCCTAAAAAAATCGTTTGGTTTGGTATTAAATTTGTATTAAGTTTTAATGTAACGTTATTTTCGATAACTAACTAGTTTTTTTTCAAGCTTCAATGCCATGTGCATCGGCCATTTTGTTGACGCTTTAAGTCAAATACTAGTAGCAAAATCAAGTCTCTGTTTAGAATTTTTGCCGTCGTAATTAAGCTGGGATATTTTCTCCCTTGTCTTCACTTTGTAAGAGGCAGTTCGCGTCGAGTGGTACTGAGCTCGCGTAAGCGATTCTGTGGCTCCAGCCAGGCAGAAGAGAGATTAGGGATGTTAACGATAGTTAACTCGAAATTAGCTCGTTTTTAAAAACGGCGCAGTATTTTCACGGAAAGATTGATTGCGTAATTTAATAGTGGTACAAGTTGAACAATTAACCAATAATAGCAAACTTAGAACAAATTAATAATGATACACGTACCTATCTATTTATCGAATTATTTATTTTGATAGACGAGATTTTACTGACTTTTTTTTTGTTTTATGATTTTTAACTTTACTGAAATATATGGCAAAAGTTACGGCAAATAATATGCATTTTAATCCAACGAGCGCAATATAGGTTTTCAAAATAATAGTTATGTAGACGCTTGGAGAAAACTCAAACACTTGTGTAACAATAGCAGGCTGTAACTGTCCCTTGCAGGCCAAAGACCTTTACAAGTTAGGATCAAGCATTGTTCACCACGTTTACTCAATACCCGATAGCGATTTCATTTCTTGAGTTAACAGTACTATGTATACAAAATATTTCTGTATCGTAAGGTATGCATATCGATTAAACCTTTTCCTTAAAATGTATCAATATATTATGTTAAATATTCGTAATTCAATCAGTTCTAACAAGATAAGTTTCGTGTAAATATGTGTATATCGACTTATTTGATTTTTAAAATGAATAAAAATTCTGAGGGTCTTTGTTCTTTTTTTTCCAGTATTCAACTACCGTAAACTAAGCTGCCATGTGCGGAGTGCCGCTGCAATATGGTAAGTAGAAAGAATTAACTCTAGTATTTCGCATGTACCTAAAAATATAAACATTTTCTCCGCCACTGTACGTTACGACAAGTGCTTAATCTTAAACGGCAATCGTTGAGAAAACACTGTAATTTTGATACAATATGACAGGTTAGCAAAAATGTGATGGAACAAAGAACTAGGCATAAAGACCAAAGAACAAAAAGTCTTACAACATTGTTATAATATCATAACGACGTCGGAAGCCAGATGTTAGCGTGGTTAATCTCAGGAACTGCATGCATTGTATGAATACAGGGCAAGTTGTACTGCAGCCATGATGCTGGACAAAAGACTGTCGTTTTGAATAATTTAGAATAATCAGCGTATAAGTGGCTTATTGTAGTACACAAGTCACATTTCTCCGAGCGCTAATGCGGATTGAATCGCTCCAATGTATTAAACTAAACTTTTTGGTTGATTGTCAAAAAAAAAAAACAGACATTCAAATAGATACATTAAAATTTTCTATATTACTCAATGTGATTTGACATAGGTACCAGCATCTTTCTAGGATACGCTACTAGCCCAGGTGTATAATAAAAGTGATAAAATTTTGTATTTGTTGAGCAACAAATATCAATATATTTATATGTATACAAATAATATGCTGTGTGTGTCTCGTCATATACAAGTGCGCAATGTGCTGTGGGCTAGCGTGCCCGTAAGGGGAAATCTTTAACTAATTTAAAAGTACTTCTATAATTTGTTACTTTTTAACAGATCTATACGTGATTATGTGTTTATGAAACTCCCCGTGACACAAGGTTTCACTTACTGAAGAAGTCGTTTACTAAAAAACACGCTATCACAGCGACAAGCTATACATAAATATACATTGTATATGCAGTATTATCATACGATTGACCTATTAAAACAAAGTTTCACGGTTCATCTAGAGTGTGGATTTCTTAAACGGAATATGTGATTTTATTATTTTTACCCTAAGTTATGTGATCAAATAGGTTCTGTATTGTATACAGTTTAAATAAATGTACTCATAATATAAGACAAGCCATCTTTCTATTTGAAGTATAATAATGAGTTTATGCGCATACTGCGTGCGAGTAAGCAGTTCAATATGATTTGTAAGCAGCATTATCTTGATCCGTTCTTGACAAGTGTGGCATCAGCCAGAAGGTCCCGGTTTGCAGATTTAGTTACCACCTTTCTCTGTGTTTATCTGTGTGATCAAAAACTGCCGCTGTGTAATACTCAAATAATAGGTATGTAATATTATTACCTGATAAAAACGGTGCACTGTTGTGTGTTCACATTAGGCTATCATTATAAGCGAAGTGTCGGCTTCTTTTTATTGTTAGTTTTTATATAGCTATAAGCCTTCCATAGTGTAATAAATAAATAAATAAATTATTCATTATTCTTTCATTATTGTCATAGATTCTTCTATCATTGGGATGTTTATCGCTTATTTCCGATATACCGACATTAATTACGTTTTTCTCACGATCACGTCGGTCTTTGAGCTCAAATATTATTGTTTAATCGCTGTGATAATCTGTGTTTGCTTACTATATTAATAAACTGTTAGCTGTCCGGGCACTTATCAATCTTAATAATTAACATGTTAACATATAATTAACTCAGTGCATTACGTTGACTCATGTAAGATGTTTACAGTTCGTAAGCAAGTCCTGAGTCATGAGCTAAGCTATGGGACGCGAGGCACCCGGCGCCGGCGCATAGGGCGGGTCTGTCCGGCTTTGCTGTTGAGTTCTGAGGTTTGTTTAATGAGTGCATTGTTTTGTAGGGGGTGTTTAGCAATGCAAAGTAAGCAAGAGGGCTAAGTGGGATAGCGGGCTAGCGGCGGCAAGTCGGCGCGTGCGCGGGAGTGGGGCGCGTGGAGGAGGGCGCGCGGGAGTGCGCTCGGCTCGAAATAACCGCGTATTTCGGTCGCCGCCCCCCGCTGCCTCGCTCGCGCGCCGCCGGCGCAGCGCGCGTTGCTCACACACCGCACTATCCGCTGACTATTCGCAATCGACCGACGTCTTGGTTGTTGGACTTGGGTTATAATGACTTGACTTCTGCTAAATGAACCCGTGCACTAGTTTAAGTTTTTCGCAGTGGCGTATTCATTTCTCAAGAGCGCCGAAACGAGGATTGTTTTACGATATACGATAAGGACTAAATAAATAGCGTCGAGTGAGAGTTTTTTGTGCGTTGTGCTGCAGCGAAATGGAGAAGCAGTCGAGGTGGTCGGAGCAGCGCTCCGAGCAGCGCGTGCAGCAGAGCTCCTCCGAGCGGCGCGAGCAGGTGGTGCAGCAGCAGGAGCGCGTGCAGCGCACCGAGCAGCACTACACGCGCCAGATGCTCACGCAGCAAGGTCAGTCCCAACCACACACACCCTGCCACACACCATACACCGACCTGTATATTTACAACTACCTACATATATTATCATGCTCCAAGCTCTGTAACTAGCTTTAAATTAAATCTAACTAACGTATAATTATTAATAATATCTGCTAATGCGAATGTTGTGATGTATCATGATCCTGAAATTCATGATATAGTTAATAGTAATGTATGAGGCGCGCGCGGCGGGCGAGAGGCTGCGCGCGGCGCCCACGCGTGCGCCCCAGAATAGCCGCACTATCTCGCTCGCGGTGGAAAAGCGCTATGCACAAATAAAGTTACGCACCAGGAAGAAACTAAAGACACTCGCAGGCAGATCGCCTCGCGCGGCGCCTGCCGCAGCGAGCCGGGAGCCCCAGCCGCGCACACATGCCCCAACTACTCACATTAACTCCCAAACTTAATACTGTTACAACTGTTTTACTACTATAAAAATGACCTGCTTACCTCAGCCCCTTGTGCAATAAATATTTAGATGCGAATTGCCGATGATATAAACATAAAGAATGACGGGTGAACTCGCAGCTGCGGTTAAGTCGAGGTTGTGTCACTGATACGACCCCGAGCAGTGCCTACTTTACAGCAATATTTAAATTTATAAATGGCCACCAGGCCGCTGGACCGCTGTAATCGCGATGTGAATTCACTCGTCCCTCCATTAAGGTTGCAGCGCGAACTAGTTTTAGCATTAAGAACTTGTTTACTTATAAGGCGCCAACTCCTGCCTTTTATGGATTCAGAACAAATATGTTTCCATTCAAGGATTATTTTTTACCCAACACGATTGCATGAACATCTGACTTGAGTTAAACAAATGCCTACACGAATTTAACACTTACAGACACATACATCATTTTAAACTACACTCATCAACAAGCTTAAATACCTGCGTACCTATGTAACTATTTACTTTTCTACTGAATAACGATGTACAAATAATCCGGTGTATTTAAACATAGAAATTGAACCTATTCATCACAATAATAAATTTGTTTATGTGACGCAAATCTGAATCACATTTTTTAAGAGTTTCATAAATAAAAATGAAAACAGCACAGCATGAAATACGAATACTGTCTAAACCGATACAGGAATCGCGTCATATCGACAGTTAGTTGGATCTAGACGAGATTTGGCATCTTTACAAGAATTCTTATTTTTACAACTTCAGGGGATTTGAAGACAATTTAATAATCATTTTAGAAGCTGTCTCGGGAAAATGTATTATTTGGAATAAAGAGGTTTTTACGTTGTTCATAGAGTAACAAAGAGGACCTCATCCGCAGTTGTTCAAACTGAACAGTTGTTGAACAACGCGTTTAGCATTTAATTATGTAAAATGGTAACAGTAGGTATGCACGCACGCTATCATTCAGATACTTGCGTGACTCACAGTGAAATACTTAATGGATACCAACAGACGTTGTATAACAACACTACGGCAGATCAATCACGACGCCTCGCTTGATTACAATCTAGAGAAATCTTCATACAACTTCGTAAACTTTAATATCGCCAGTAAATTTACTGTCTTCATAACGGTAATTAACTGGATATGACCGATATTTTTAAGATGCAATGTAATAACAATTAGAAGTTAATTACCCGCTATCCGGGAGAACTCGAGCCACAATGTTTATTGCCCGTCATGTCTGTGCAATGCACGTTGCCGGCCATGGTGTATCACTAGTTCTTGCTTTGATCAATTTAATTATCAGTTTTCTATTTCGACGTACGACTGAGAACTGTAGGAATAATGGCGTCATTAGAGTATGACGTGAAAAACGCCGGTAAAATGGCATCAAACAACGTTTTCACTCTTTCTTCGATCGACATTCAATAGAAACGGCGTAAAATACTTGAATGTTCGTGAACCACGTTCACTTTTTACTATTTGAAGCGGCATATGTAAGCGGATGCTGAATGGATGCAATCGATTATTTAATAAAAGCATTTTATCATGAGCTTGCTTTAACGAGAATAAAATGGAAGCGGTAAATGTGATGTGGACATAGGTGTGTAGTGCAGCGGCTAGCGCGTTGCGTACGGGCAGCCGCTGGTCCGCGGAGAGGCGCGCGTCGCGGGCAATGGTCGCCGAGATGATCATCTCGATGTGTTCCGTGTTGCGCGTAGCTAGAACGTGTTCACCAGCCATTATAACGTAACATGTTAACTGTAGCGCGTCGCGGTGCCTGGAGTCTGCACACCCGCCGCACCGCGCGCCAGACGAGCTCACCTCTAGCGATAAAAAGTATAACCAACAAAAACAAATAAATCAAGAAAGACGCTCAGATAACCAGCGCTAAGCGTTATTTTATGGTAATAACGAGCTGCAACTAAATTATAAAGATGCAAATAATTTAGCAAGCGCAAGATAAGAAAATGAATCATACTTTCTATAATTTTATAAAAATAAATGGGTCTTAAATTCAAACTGCAACTGAAGTTAATGAGAAAATAATATTCGCATGAATCGATGTCCCACGAACAGTAAAGTGATTTAAATTTCACAACGAAAGCGCAAGTTTAAACTTTCGACCACGCTTGCTCTCAGAGCTGGGAACAAAAGTCGATAAGAAATTATTCACGATGAACACTTCTTTGAACAGCTGATTCGCTAACAAAGCATTAGAAAACACTTCTTGCTCAAATGGTCATTGTTTAATACAATGCGAAGCGATCACTTCGTACTATGATGCCGTGAATTTTCTTACTAACGATTACATAGACGCGGATGTAAGCTTGACACGCAGATAAGTCACGTTTCGTAAACTATTCGAAAGCTCCGGAGTCAAAGCCGAGATAATGAAATCATGCTCTGTGTCGAGTTCACCGTTCGCGATCGCAAATAATATGTAACGTTAAACGGCCGAGACAAGTGACCGCTCAGCGCTCTGCACTCACTTTTACCCGTCTTATCTCCAAATTTATAATCTGAGTGAACAGTTAAAACGAATGCTGGCTACTTTCGCTCGGTACCATAGTGATTTGCTTATAGAATACCTCGGTACGTTTAATTTATGTTTACGACTATATCTCCCTGTCGTAAAGGCTAACAGTGAACTGCAGTAGGCTGAGATGATGTTCGTAATGTTATTCAGTAAGAGACGACTAAAAAACTGTGTAGATAAGTGCACAAGATACTTTTTGGTACTTTAAGATTACTTGTAAAGATAAAAGTAAAAAATGCAAATTAAATCGACGGGGCCAGGAATGCTTTTACAATTTAGGAATTTGAAAAGATGAAACATTTATTATTTGAGAGACTCTCTAAGGGAAACTTGTAAGTTATCCTTTACGGGTGTAATATTGTCGGTGTTCCCAAGGGAGCAGAGAGTACCGTTGCATGCACACCCACTTTCCAATCTAGGCGGAGAGCGTGGGCTTGAGTCCCACCGCTGTCACCACAGCCTGGTTCACAACAGATTTATTGTAATTATTGATACTTGTTAGAGATATAATGCACAAGAAAATATAGCACTAAATCATAACAAGTCATAACGTTGAATTATGATGGCTTATTTATGCCAAGACGGCTTTACATTGAAAAGATGAAAATTTTTTCTAATTACTCTGCAGACAAAAAAGGAAAAATAGCACTGAAAATTGTATCGTAGATCTAGTAATCAAATAAAACATATTTATTTGAAGTTGTATTCATCGAATGGAAGCGAAGCATCAATACATAAACAAATGGATCGATTTCTTAAGTTAATTTTAAATAATGCAAACATGTGCTGCATTCGCACGCAACTCGCAAAAAGCAATTGAATACAGACATTCTGACGTTTACTTATGTTTTATTAAAGACATATAATGTATGTTTGTATGTTTTTCTACACGCTAACTACAGAACAACATACTCCGAAACAGAATAAAAAATATACAATTGTAAAATTTACAGTTATGAGTTGATCGTATTTGTTGATTTTGTGTCTTGTTATTAATTTTTAAATCCATAGAACTGTGGAGTTACAACTAGGTTTTTTCACGCGCATTCATTATTTTAAAATCTAGTTCAAACTGTATGCACGTTTCCTCATTGTATACCTAATGGTACGAATGTCGAATTTATGTTTACAATTAACTAAAAAGGCTTTTTTTAAATTTTTACATAAACACTCAACTCATTTGTGAGGTCTTGTGATTATTAAAAAGTCGGCAGGGACATATTGCATTTACCAAAACTAAAAACGTAACTGTCGTCACAACACGCCGCAACAAAAAAAAATATTGCATAGTCACATACTAACTTAGAGGTATTTTGAATATGACTAGCGTCTGTTTTAGAAATTAAATCGCATGTCAGTACTTTATCTTACATAGTTGTATAATAATATGTAGATTATTTGGTATGGCTTATTAGATGAAAGTAAAAGAAAATCTCCTGGACCGCACGCTCCGTTGGTGCGTACGCCGTACACCCGCCTGTTGGCAATACTTTTATGTCTCGTAAACGGTAATAAAATGTACCTACACCGGAACATTTCTTTATATGGACAGATAGCTTTCTACACCAAATAACTACTTATTCTTATATTTTACAACTATTAAAAATGTTAGGCACTTTATTAATTTAATAACTCTCGGCTGTAAAGATTTTAGTTTAATAAACTTTCTAGTTTCTGGTACACAATGTAACAATTAAGTGTTAAAAAGATGCGATGATTCCGCAACCAGAAAATCAATTAAAAAACTATTTCATTTAATCTTTGCAATCAAATGTACATACCCTACAGAATACGCATGTTACACTTATTTCTAGTCAAATTTAAACGATGACCATTTCCCACACCAATAAACAGTAAAGTTTATGCTTGAAACATCATTTATTACAACATGTCACAGTAACAAAATTCTACCCTTTTACTCGTCCGTTAAAAACTACACAACTAACACAAAGCATAGATTAGAAGGCACATAATCTCATATCAAAAGGTGTTACTTGTATATTAATTAATTCATAACAAAGAGGGCGCCTCTGTTTCTATGTTGGCTCTGCGGTCAGTTTCGTGGTCTGTGCTTAACGAGACGGAACCCGGATTGAGGTGAACTCAACAGCCGCCGGTCACGACCACTCTGCAATACCACGCAACTGTACTTGCGTAATCCTATTTTCAAATTAGTCGTATCTCTAGTTGACAAATTGATAAAACAATTGAAATGCAATCGCAGTATCGTTAAGGGTGAATGCTTTTGAGACAAGACAGCTGACAATCTTGATCTTATAGACAGTGTTGTCAAATTGAATTAGGAGACATACAGTCTTGTTGGAACGTTACTTGGGTATCTTTTTTAACTAAGCAAATAAGCCCAAATTGCATGTTTTTTTTTTCATATATATGTATAAACGAATAATTTCATTACATAGCATTATTTAATTAACAATTTCTAAACTATTCATTACAATCTAGGAGTAGATTTAGGATATCTTTACTTCTCATTGAATAACAATAATTCTCTTAAAAGAAAAATTTACACACAAGCATGTTTATCCTAAACATTCAATAAAATACTTAAATACTCACTTGCACTTAATAAATTCAAATGATAATATTTACACGTTCAATAGTATTTTAGTTAAAAAAAGTAATTTTGCCTGTCATATAATTTTTTTGTAAACACTTCGTACAGTTTTGCACCTTTTACCTTTACTACAATAACTTTTGCTTGACATAATTAGTTCTAGAATTTATGGTGTATATGATGTAATTATCTGGCTAAAAAAAGTACACATTACGTAGTAGTTATTAATCACTCAATTAGTATGTTTACAAATAATAGATAGGTACTTATCGCGGTAACATGAAGTTTTGACGATGCTACTTATTTAAATATAGAATAATATTTAATTAAGATATAATACAATTCGTTTCGAATTGTATTTCATCTATTACTATAGGTTTGCATACCGACCGGGTAACGCTGTCACCGATTAGAGTATTCTTTACAATTTCACGAGATTTTCTTACCTCCTACAATTTTAGATTTATTTAGATCTCGACTTTTCACAGTAGGTAATACTGTATATTTATTTTCTAGCGTATAAAGAGTTAAGTATTGGACACGTTTTTGTAAATCAGATGACAATGAAATAAAGCAACTCGCAAAGAAACGTGTGAATTTATAGTTTCCTGATATTGATACCACATACGGAAAAGGCTGCGAGCTCGAATGCTTTTATTTACCTTTAATAATTAATTATAACTTATTTAACGACTATTTATCATAGAATGTATAACAAATAAAGTAATATAGAACTCATAATCAAAGCATTCTATAAAATAATAAATACCTACGTGCATTCGTTCAAAGCGGAGAGATTTATCCGTGTTATATACTTAATTGATTTTAATTAAATGGTTATTACAAGTGGTAATTAAGTAGTCGCGAATAATAATTAATAAGACGGGAGTAAGCGTTACGAATGCTAAAGATATGATTAAGCAATTATTCATATAAGTAGGTACATTACCATTGCATTTTTATTGAAAAATTGTTTCTGATTATAAGGTTACTTTATTTAAAATACAAAATAGAGAACCACAGATAGACCGCTAGGAATTGTCAACAAAATATTTAAAGTTCAATTATTTTTGAATGTATAATGCTCATATGATCATACAAAATAATCATTATAACAGGGCGTAAGGCCTCTTACAAGGCAGGCAAGATGTATAAATAAAAATCATTAAATTAATTGGTTTTAAGAAGCGGTTTGCAATTTCTTTTACGCGGCAAGTAGCGGGGCTCGCAATTATATCGGCCGTAATAACTTTGATAGCTGGCGGAGATAAGCGCATGAAAAAACACGAAATTAAAAAAAGGTTGAATTATTAATACACGCAAAAAATGTTTGCGGACATGGTCTAGTGTAAATAAACAAGTAGTTAGGGGAGAAATTGTTCGCTGGCGATGAGTTTGATGCAGGCGCGTGGTGATCGTGCATGTTAAGTTTGTCTTTCATAATGAAGTTCTGGAGTTTGCTATCGCCGTATCGGAGGTGGTTCTAAGACTAAATAAGCTTTCTTACATACCATCCAATTTGGGGAGAGCGCGGTGGTTAAGTAACGAGCAAATATTTGCTCTAACTAGATTCTAGTGCAGCTGATATGCTTCCAAGTTTCACACACGGGAATAATTTGCTGGGATAGCACCGCAGTGTTTGCAATTGTGATTTAAGCAATTATAACTTTGATATTATGGATTTGGATTTCTTTTTTTTTTTGGTTAAATTCCGGTTTAATATTTTTTGGTAGTTAGGAACTATACTTACTACGGTAAACATAAAGAGCTTTATGTTAAACTATAAACAATAAAATACACAGTTAACCGGAATAAATTCTTAATGGAACCAGAAATCTCGGTTCTAGTGAGAATAAAATCAAAAAAATAAATACATAGTAATTAATCCTCTTCTCAATTCCCATATAGGGAAGGTTTTGAGCATTAAAAAAATTAAAACAGTCGAAAATATGTAGGTCAAGACCAGGTGCGAATTTCGCTTGAGTCCAATGTTACATTGATGCAGCCTTAAGCGGTGCCTGCCCGCGGACGGGGCGCTGCCAAACACGACCCATTGCGCGCGCGCCATATGGTCAATGGCCCTCATAATGATTCATACTACCGTCGAACCACACGCACCGACGTACTGCGATTTTAACATGCATTTTATATCTTAAAATTATGATTTTGAGTATTTCTTAAGAGGATTTTTTAATATATATTGTATGTAGGTTTAGCAATTTGTTTCGGATTTATTAGGTAAAAAAATCACTAAAACCAGTAGAAATTCAATAGTAGTTTCTGTATACATTATTAGCTAAATCGTGACACATTTTAATATTGCAGAGTAGTGAAATATATTCGTCCATTGTCCAAGTAATAGGATAATATTATATTTACATTCATTAGAGAATTTCAAAATGTTGTTTTAGTACA
This sequence comes from Chrysodeixis includens, assembly GCA_941860345.1. Classification (NCBI taxonomy): domain Eukaryota; kingdom Metazoa; phylum Arthropoda; class Insecta; order Lepidoptera; family Noctuidae; genus Chrysodeixis; species Chrysodeixis includens. The sequence goes on from OW796090.1 coordinate 9,389,754, forward strand.
CGAACACGACGTTAATGTTTTAAAATACAAAATATCTAGTTTTGTACATGCAAAGGTCTCTGTGTATTTCTGAGTTGAATTTACAGACGAAAAATATCTTGTGAACGGTCATAAGTATGAAACATCAGCATTTCTCTTTGACGCGCCTGGGTTTGCTCTCGAACGCCAGATTCTCGAGGTTTTAATGCCACCCCGCAGTCCCAACCTGTTCCTTATTTATGAAACTTTTAAAAATATCCATTTTTATTCAAACAAGAAACTTTTACGTACACTTGGTTATTCTTTTTTTTTTTGTAGATTAATCGATACAGGTCTTGCTTATAGTCGAAAAATCTTGATACTTGTAATGTCGGTACCTATTACTTTCATACCTATACCTACCAAAAATGTACTTTTTAGTAAATTATTCTCATTTTTTATTTCTAAACCTACAACCTAAAGTGACAAAAAAGCACTGTTAAAGAAGATAAAAATTAATATACTTATTGAAAATTTTGGTTGAAAAAAGAAAACAATGGGTTTCCTAAACATTATAATTCATACTTGTAAGCATTAATTGTCATTATATAAGAAAGATTTAACGATAGCACAGCTGTGTTGCACTGGCTGAGCGATTTATAACGTTATTTCACAATATTTAAACCGCGCCGCAATGCTGCCAGATATGTTGGTGACGAGCCAACTTTAAGAACACCAAAATTATATTATCTTATTACGATATAATCTCAAAATACACCCACTCGGCTATATTGATACCGCAGTGAACTTCTCGAAAACGGTTAGAGCAGTTTAAAACGGATCTTAATTACGAAATCTTTCTTAATTCCTTAATTTGTCTGTTTTTAGCTATCCTAAATATAGTTCAAGACACATGCTTTTAAATTAAACTTGAAACATTCACTTATGCAATCCTTTAAACGAATGATTTCATGAATCCATTCCTATTAATTTTACTCTTGACTACAAAAAGTCGTTAATCTAAAATTGTACTATTTATAGCTTAAAACAAAAGACAGAATTTAATTAAATAAAAAGCATTTAATAACAATTATATGAAGTAGAAATTAATGTACAGTTTCATGACTAATACGACGATGACAGACACCGCTATCAGTTAAATGTGAAGAAAAGTATTTCATTAACACCTATTATTAAAACATGGACTGTTAAAGTGTATAATGTATTTTGAGACTAGGTCTAACTGTAAAAAATGCTAGCGGAACAAATATCTAGTCTGCTCCCCTATGCTTAATACACATGTATCATTATAAAACCCGCTGTATATTACATTTGTGTATCAAAAAAGTTGTTACGTTAAGGTACCATGTGACCTTGACCTATTAAGAAAACCTTGAATGTTTCTCTGTAAATGTATGTGAACTATAAACATACGGACGCCACGTTTTATTATGTAGGTAGGTATATACCGGTCGATAATTAAACACTTGTTTTCAATAACAATACTAGAACATACGGCTAATTAGCTGTATTTGTGTCGCGCAGTACAATATAAATACAGTCGCGTACAATAAATACTCTTCTATAACGCTTTCAACAAATACTGTACCTAATATAAATTACAAAATAAATTCTTTAACGGACATTATATTGAGTAATATTGAATGGCAATTAAAAAGGGTCTTGTATAAGGGTTAACATGTTTTTGCACGTGGTTGTACCTTGAATATCTTTTGTGAATACTGGTCCGGCGTTGTGAAACCGGTCCTGTGACGTCATGGGCGACCAGTGTCCACTCGTAACTGTTCTTTTGTGTACATTCCATTTAAGAGTACTTATATTATTACTTTTTATATTTTATCATACAAGATTCTTTTATTCCGTTATTGAATTATAACCGTCTTAGTATTATGATGGTAATTACGACTTAACCAAAGAGGGTCCTTTTGGCAGTTGACTTCATTGTGATGCTTTGTAAAATATTTTATTAACTCTGCATATTAAGAACGTATCACTACATAGTGCAAAATTTCTTATGAACATTAAATATTACTCTAAACGTATACCGTGATAGTTCCGTCGCGGGTAAATAGTCGAATACACCGTATACCGTTGCTTATCGATGTTTCTTGGAAAGAAAATGTTCTACAAATAGATGATCTCAATTATGTACGTTAACGATGGTTACGATTTATTAATAAAAAATACAAGTCAATGGAATTTGGAGCGATGTATATAGAACGGCGATGTTAACGACTGGTGCAACGAACCGACGCGAGCTTTTGCAAACGGTTAAATTATTTAATAAGTAACCATTTTATACTGAAATTAAATAATGATAATAAAGTTGAGTTCGTAAAGTTTCGTTAATATGTATTGAGCCGAAGGTATTCGAAATATTTTTAAGGGCGATTCTAAAAATAACCATTCCATATCACATTACAATTCCATGCATGTGGGATTTATTTTTAATTTGACGTTGTTTATAATATTGTGCAAAGCGAAAGAGTCCACGAAAATGGTGGTCGTAACAAGATACGGAGTGGAGGTTACTAAAATAGCCGCGCGAAAAGAGCTCGCTTGCCTCGTCACTCCCGTGACTCACGCCACCAACCTAAAAGAGATCTGGAATACGAACGGACGGCCGTTCCTGGAACTTCAGATATTTATCACCCGACTATTTACGAACATGGAAAACTTTACAACTTATACATAACTAGTTCAATAGTACGGCTATTATTGTAACACTTACATACTTTGAGAAAGACATCTATTTATAGATGGATAGTCGCATGATCTATGTAGCTACGGTTTTGTTTTATTATTTTAGATCGATAAAGTATTTTCTTGTTGGATACTTTGTATAAGAAGTGAGCGAGGGTTCAAGGCACGTCGAAGGTATTTGAGACGCGACTATAAATATTTACTTTATTTAATTATTCTTTAAAAGCAGCTGAACGTAGAATTATGATTTTATCGATGAAAAGTAAGCAGAGAGTAGAAAGTAGTAATTATTGTTTTGATAATGCTATTTTTTTAAATCATTTTGTTTTCAATTCTGTTCTAAATCTAACTGGTGTAGTTATTTATTTGTCACTTATAAGTTACATTAAGCAATTTAAGATAGGTGCCTATATGAAAGATCTATAACAGAAAAATATTTGTTTAAAATGGAAAACTTTGAAAAAGTCAAACTGCAATAGGTAGATATTTAGTCTTGTTGAACATACATGACATGCTTCCATTCATTTGTTTTATAACTAACAAATAATCCATCGTTTTTTATAGTTCCCATAAAATAAGTTCTTTAATAGTCCACATATTTTTGTTGTTTAGATTTTGTTTTGCTTTGCGTAAAAATTGTGAATGATTTTACATTTATTTTTTGTTCTCATTTTTAGAATTGTATAAGAACCGTAATTTAAATATTTCAAAAAGTGTATTTACATATATTTTTAAATGTTAAGAATTATCGAAGTAGTAAGTTAATATTTTGTTTTTGTTTGTTTCAGTGGAATCTGTTGGCGATCGCCTTCCTGTCACGCTGGGCAGGCCCGGCGAGCCCTCTCCTCCGATCTTTGAGCAAATTTTCAAAAATGCGAGGTTTGCGCAAGGCGGTAATGCTAAATTTGAAGGAAAACTCAGAGGCAATCCTACTCCCGTTGTATCGTGGACAAGAAAGAAGGCCCCGCTAGTAGAATGCAACAAATACAGTATGAGCTATAACGAACAAACCGGGGATGTGTCCTTATTAATTAAGCAGATCGGGCCCGGCGACGAGGGCGAGTACACCTGCACAGCCCGCAATCAGTACGGTGAGGCTATCTGCTCCGTGTACATCCAGCCCGAAGGCGTCCCGGTGCCCGCTCACCAGTCCTCGCAGCAACAGAGCTACCGACATGTCAGCGAGAGCGTCGAACACAAGTCGTACGGTACACAGGGGTACACATCAGAACAGTCCAGACAAACACAAAAAGTCGCATACACCAACGGCACTGACTATTCATCCACAGAAGATTTTAAAGTGGACACATTTGAGTACAGACTTTTGAGGGAAGTGTCATTCAGGGAAACCATTACTAGGAGGTACGTGAATGAAAGTGACATTCATATTAGTACCGAGGTCGACAAGAACCTCGGTCCCGTGTCGCCACCCAAAATTGCTCAGAAGCCAAGGAATTCTAAGCTTCAGGAGGGTGTCGACGCGTTGTTCCAGGTACAGCTTTCTGGAAACCCGCGGCCGCGAGTAACTTGGTTCAAGAACGGCCAGCGATTAGTTAACTCCAGCAAACATGAAATTGTCACTACTCATAATCAAACTTCTCTTAGGATAAGAAACACAGAAAAGTCTGACTGCGGCCATTACACATTACTGGCAGAAAACCCCAACGGATGCATTGTAACATCAGCATTCCTTGCCGTTGAATCTGCACAAGAGACTTATGTGCAAGATCATAAATCACAGTATATTATGGACTCTCAACAGACAGGAATAGAAGAAAGAGTAGAAATTTGTGAAAAAGCTCTCGCTCCGCAATTTGTAAGAGTCTGCCAAGACCGCGATGTCACGGAGGGCAAAATGACGCGATTCGATTGCCGCGTCACTGGCAGACCTTACCCAGAAGTCACGTGGTTCATTAACGAAAGACAAATTCGAGACGATTATAATCATAAGATATTAGTAAACGAATCAGGTAATCATGCACTTATGATTACAAACGTTGATCTTCGTGATAGTGGTGTAGTTACGTGCGTAGCGCGCAACAAGAGTGGAGAAACATCTTTCCAGTGTAGACTAAACGTTATCGAGAAGGAGCAGGTTGTTGCTCCGAAGTTCATTGAACGTTTCAGCACTATTAGCGTGCGCGAAGGAGAACCAGTAGTTTTGAATGCACGCGCGGTTGGCACACCTACACCACGGATCACATGGCAGAAGGACGGCGTTCAGATATTACCCAATCCAGAATTACGAATTAATACCGATGGTGGGGCCTCGACGCTGGACATTCAGCGAGCCAAGGCGTCGGATGCGGCATGGTATCAGTGCACCGCCCAGAACGTCGCAGGCTCCACCGCCACTCGGGCTAGGCTCTATGTCGAAGTACCAAAAGAGCCTCCGCCTGAGCAAAAGCGTCTGCACTTACCCCGGCCTACAAAGATTATCGAGCCAGAGTAAGTATTATTATTTTTAATTGTAAATAGTTGTTCATGAAATTGAAACGACCTTATTCTTTTATGTGATATTTTTATTCATATAAAAATGTTTTACAGGCCTGCCCCTGGACCAGAAATCATATACTTAAGGCACGTGGAAAGGGCAAGACCTTACATTCCTCCTGGTGAGGAAGACCGTGTTTATCCTCCACCACAGTTTATTGTGCCACTCAAGAGTGTTACACAGATGGAGGGTGGCAAAATACACTTTGAAACAAGGATAGAACCGGTTGGCGACCCTACGATGAAAATTGAATGGCTCAGAAATGGCCAAAGTATCGAAGCAAGTAAGTACAGCAATAACAAAAAAACATAAAAGATTGAAGTTATTTTAGTCACACTATATACTAATATCACGTTCTATTTTGCAGGTTCTAGGTTTACCTCAATATTTAGATTTGGATACATTTCTCTTGATATGCTCAGTCTTAACACCCAAGACAGCGGAGAATACACGTGCAGAGCTATTAGTGCAACTGGTGTTGCAGAAACTAAGGCTGTCTTGCAAGTTACTCCGAGAGCAACTATTGAGAGAACCAGTCAGCATCCAGAAAGCTTACAGTACTTCCAGCAATTAGAAGATTATTCAAGATATCAGCATCAAGAATCTATAGAAGAACAGGTTTCGCAAAGGCCTCAGTTTATTAGGCCCTTGCAAGATCTCGGTGAGCTACAAGAAGGCAGAAATGCTCATTTTGAAGCTCAGCTTACTCCAGTCAGTGATCCTACGATGAGAGTCGAATGGTACAAAGATGGTAGGCCAATTACAGCCAGCTCACGAATCACGTCAATCTTCAACTTCGGTTACGTCTCCCTTAACATCATGCACCTACGGGCTGAAGATGCAGGTTCGTACACAGTGAGAGCTGTTAACAAATTAGGTGAAGCCATTAGTACTGCTTCTATCAAGGTCGCTGCCAGGAGCACTGTCACTGCTGATCTAGGTATACCAGAACAACGACGATACATAGAAAAGACTGAACAATTAGAAGCGTATCAGCAGCAGCAACACCAAAAATATTATCAGGAAGCACCTGAAAGTACACAAAAACCGGAATTCAAAACGCCAATCAAAGATCAAATTAACATTAAGGAAGGCGGATTCGCTCATTTCGAAGCTCGCCTTGAACCAGTAGGCGATTCAACATTAAGAGTTGAGTGGCTGAAGGATGGACGTCCTGTAGAGGCTAGCTCAAGAATAACAACATTCTTCAATTTTGGATATGTCGCATTGACAATTAAATCTGTGACTGTACACGATGCTGGACATTACACTTGTCGTGCTTATAACGCACTCGGCCAAGCAGCCACCAGTGCTAATTTGTCCATTGTAACTAAGAAAGATATTATCGCGGAATCTCAACACCCTGGTGGTTACGAAAAGATTCAGCATTTAGAAGATTCCAGCAGATACTCGAGGCGTGCGGAAGAAGAAGTAAGGGTTACACAAAAACCCAGATTTTTGGGCCCACTGAAAGGCACTAACAAAATAGTGGAAGGACAAGGAGCCCACTTTGAAGCACGTGTAGAGCCACAGAGTGATTTGACAATGACAATTGAATGGTATTTTAATGGAAAGCAAATTAAGAGTGCTACACGCATTCAAACCTATCACGATTTTGGCTACGTCGCATTGGACATTGCCAGTGTCCGCGCGGATGATTCTGGAGTATACACAGTTGTAGCTCGTAACGCAGCTGGTGAAGCCCAATTAAGCGCTAACATGACTGTTGAAAGTGAGTATTTACTACTAATCTGTCTCATTTATTAGATGTTTTTTTCAATATTTACTTTTTATCCTTACGCACATTGTTTTTTTTTAATATTTGTAAGCATAGGTTAAAGGCTAGGCTATTAATAATTTTTAATAATGTAACAGTATTAATTTAATATTGTGTGTTATTACAGCTCGCTCCAGCATTGATACTTCAAGCATTCACCGTGGTTTATATGAAAAGACCAGACATATTGAAGAGTCCAAGTTTGTAGAACCAATGTATGAGATCGAAGAGATTTCTAAATCCAAACCAGTATTTGTGCAACCATTGTCTGACCCACCTCTAGTGTCAGAAGGTAAAAACATTCACCTGGAGTGCAGGCTGGAACCTATGGGTGACCCCACCATGCGCGTTGAATGGTTCCATAACGGAAGGGCTGTTACAGTTGGCTCTAGATTTAGAACTTACTATGACTTTGGTTTCGTCGCACTTGACATTATTCACGCTACTTCATCTGATTCTGGTGAATACACAGTAAGAGCCGTCAACCATTTGGGCTCCGCTCACACTTCAGCAATGGTTCGCGTCATCGAAAGGTCTGACATTGTAACAGACACTCAGAACGAGCAAGCCGTAGAACAAATCCAAATGCTTGAGGATGCCGCTCGTAGATCTAGACAAGTACAAGAAGACATTACAGTAATGCAAGCACCTCAATTTTCAAGAGCCTTGCATAACATTGAAACGGTTGAAGGGACCAATGTGCATTTGGAATGCAGGCTGCAGCCTGTTGGCGACCCAAGCATGAGAGTCGATTGGTTCTGTAATGGAAGGCCAATCAAGACTGGTCATAGGTTTAGACCAGCTTACGAATTTGATTACGTTGCGCTTGACCTGTTGAGCGTCTACCCTGAGGATTCGGGTGTTTACACTTGCCAGGCCACCAACCAACTTGGTGAAGCAGTAACATCGTGCGCTTTGCGTGTCATTGCCAAGAAAGATTTGATATTTGAATCGCAGCACCCATCTGGACTTGAGAAAATACAATACTTAGAAGATGCATCACGTTACAAGAAAAGCGAGGTGGTTGATGAATCAATCAATATTAAACCCCGCTTTGTTACCAAACCAAAGTCTATTGACAATGTGGTGGAAGGCCATCACGTTCACTTTGAATGCAAACTTGAACCCGTAACAGACTCTAACCTCAAGGTGGAATGGTTCAAGAACGGTCAACCTGTTACTATCGGCCACAGGTTCCGCCCCATTCATGATTTCGGATATGTAGCTCTAGACATTATTGACCTAATTGCTGAAGACAGTGGCATTTACACCTGCCGTGCTGTTAATCTTGTTGGCACTGACGAAGTAAGTTGTAGGCTTACTTGCCGCAGTACAGCAGACATTATCAGAGCTACTCAGAATGAGGCCGGTTTAGAGCAAATCCAAGTCTTGGAAGACAGGTCTAGATATCACAGAACCGATATGGTTGATGAAATTACAACACAAGCGCCCATATTCACAACTTCTCTTAAAAACATTGAAATTAAGGAAGGCCAGAGAGCCCACTTCGAATGCAGGCTTATTCCTGTATCTGACCCAACAATGAAGGTTGAGTGGTATCACAACAACAAGCCTCTGAAGAGTGGCTCAAGATTTACAGAGACGAACAACTTTGGTTTCGTCGCTCTAGACATTATGTCCTGCCTTCCTGAGGACTCTGGAACTTACACTTGCCGAGCGATCAACGCTCTTGGAGAAGCAGTCACCTCTGGAATTGCTATTGTGCACTCAAGAAAATCCATCTACTTGGAATCACAGCATGAAGGTGCTCTGCCTAGACTTAACCAATTAGAAGACACTTCTAGGTACCAAAGGCACAGTGCTCAGGATGAGTTTATCACACAAGCACCGATGTTTACTATGCCAATGAAAGACATAAGAGTTGCAGAAAACCAGGCGGCGCACTTTGAAGCTAGGCTCATTCCCGTCGGAGATCCTAAACTTCGCGTGGAATGGCTTCGCAACGGTGTGCCCATTGAAGCTTGTAAGTATTTTGTGTGTTGCAAAATAATCAATTATCTTTATTTTTATAAAATTTGCCACAGTCAATAAAACAATATTTTTTGATTTCAGCAAACCGTTTGACGACGATGCATGACTTCGGTTATGTAGCCCTCAACATGAAATACGTAAACCCTGAGGACTCCGGCACGTACACCTGCCGTGCCATTAACGAATTAGGTGAAGCTGTCACCTCATCCACATTGTTCGTACAATGTAAGTTTAAACGTTTTTCGATAATTGATACCCATTTTATAACTTCTGTCATATGGAAGTAACTAATAATCCTTATTTATGCTTTAGCTAAGGCATCACTTCAACTTGAATCGCAACACGAAGCTGCGCTACAGAAGATTCAACAGCTGGAAGATGCGTCTCGTTACCACCGCAGAGAAGACGTGGAAGCAGTTGTCAACCAAGCTCCAAGGTTCATTACGCAATTAAATGGACCCTCGAAACTTGTGGAAGGACAAAGCGCACATTACGAATGTCGCATTGAGCCTTATCCTGATCCCAATATGCGTGTCGAGTGGTACTTCAATGGCAAGGTCCTCCAAAGCGGTCACCGTTATCGCACAGCGTATGATTTCGGTTTCGCTGCCCTGGATATACTCACTGTATATGGTGAAGATTCTGGTGAATACACTTGCAAGGTTATCAACAACTTAGGCCAAGCAACATCTTCCATTAAATTGAACGTTCAATGTAAGTATCATTTCTTATGTTTATTTTAGACGTATTTTTTTTTGTCTTACAAGCAATTTACTTACAATTTTTTTAAACATTGCAGCTAAGGAATCCATTATTAGGGACACACAACACGAAAGCGCATTAGAAAAGATTCAGTATCTTGAAGATGACAGCAGGTTTAAGCGTGTGGTCCACGACGAAGGCTTTGTGGCTGAAAAACCACAGTTCGGAAAACCTTTGAAGAACGCTGAAGTCAGTGAAGGCCACCCAGTACATCTGGAGGCTACTTTAACACCTGTCAATGACCCTACAATGCGTGTAGAATGGTACTGCAATGGACGCCCTGTTGCACAAGGACATCGGTTCAAGACCACGTACGACTTTGGCTATGTGGCGCTTGATATTCTTTATGCCTATGCTGAAGACAGCGGCACTTACATGTGCAAAGCTACCAACGCTGTTGGTGAAGCTGTCACCACCAGCTCTGTGAAAGTAGACGGTTAGTATTTTTGAATAACCCCAGATAGACGAACAAAATGTTGCAGTTATTTTTTTTTTTCAACCTGAATTATATTTTCCATAAATAATAAATGTTATATTTCTATTTTAGCTAAAGCCGGACTGTATTTGGACACATTGGACGAACAGAGATTAAAGAAGATCCAAGAACTAGAGCAGTATGAGAGACCTAAGCCAGTACAAGAGGAGCAGCCAGGTCAAAGACCAGTCTTCTTGACCGCCCTTACAAGTCTGGAGAATTTGAAAGAAGGCGATAGTGCTCACTTTGAATCTAGAGTTGAGCCAATTAATGACTCTGACTTGAAGATTGAATGGTTCCACAACGGACAGAAGATTAGGGCTGGTCACAGGTACAGAACGACACACGACTTTGGATATGTCGCATTAGATATTCTGTACACTTATGCTGAAGATTCTGGTACTTACATGTGTAAAGCCACCAACAAACTTGGTGAAGCAGTTAATACATGCACGTTGAAGGTTGCAGGTAAATAAAGTTATATAGTTGTTACTTTTTAAAGACTTTTAGTTAAGAATGTGTTGATTAACATAATCATTTTATTACACAGGGCACAGGAGTATTATCTTAGATACTCAGCATCCAAATGGCTTGGAGAAAATCCGACAGCTCGAAGCTCAAGGCCATCACACTAGGATGGAGGTCGAAGAACCTAAGATTAGTCCACCTAGATTTGTTACGGAGTTGCGTGGAACGACCCACGTGTTTGAAGGTCAAACAGCTCACTTTGAATGTCAAGTGGAGCCTGTGCATGACCCTAACTTAAGAATTGAATTCTATCACAACGGCAAGGCCCTGCAATCTGCTGCACGGTTCCATATCACTTTTGATTTTGGTTACGTGTCATTAGATATTCAGCATTGTGTTTCTGAAGATGCTGGTGAATACTCAGTAAAGGCAATTAATGCTTTAGGACAATGCACGTCATCTATATCCATGACTGTAACCGCAAAAGGAAGCATTATATTGGAATCACAACGTCCGGAAGGTTTGGAAAAGATCCGGGAGCTCGAATCCGCGGCGCCATTCAAACGTCCTGAAATACCGGAACCAGTTACGCGCCAAAGACCTGTGTTTACTCAGCCGCTTCAAAACATTGATAACATTCAAGAAGGTCAAACTGCACACTTTGACTGCAGGCTCATCCCAGTCGGAGATCCTACTCTTAAAGTGGAGTGGTTTAGAAACGAAAAGCTTATTGAGGACAGTTCCAGGATTACAAAAACTCATGACTTCGGTTATGTTTCAATGACAATCACACACGTTCGTGATGAAGATGAAGGCGTCTACATGTGCAGAGCTTCTAACTTGTTAGGAGAGGCTGTAACGACGGCTGCTATGAAGATTAAAAGTAATTATTTATTTTTAATAATATAAAAAAAATTGCTACATTGTAACTTATGCGTGATTTGCTACATAAACATTTTTTATTTACAGCTAAGGCAGCTATTCAGCTAGATACTCAACACCCAGAGGGCATGAGGAAAATTCAGCAACTTGAGCAACCACAGCAAAGGAGGCCTGAAGAGCCCGATCGTGACTTTGAGAAACCTATCTTTACTCAAGTGCTTACTGGCCCATCAGAGCTATGGGAAGGACAACACGCCCATTATGAAGCCCGTGTGGTACCTGTTGGTGACCCAAGCTTAAGATTCGAATGGTACATCAACGGAGTAGAACTCAAAATGGGTAAGATCTTAATAGCTGAAAATTTAAAATGCTATTTTTACATGTGTGTGTAACATTATGAATCAATAATTTGTATTTTTCTTTGACAGGTTCAAGGTTCCGCACTACACACGACTTTGGATTTGTTACCTTAGACATTAACTCCGTCGTAGCTCAAGACGCGGGTCTATACATGTGCAAAGCAATTAACAGAGCTGGAAGCACGGTGTCTTCTGCAGCACTTAAAATAAAGACCAAGTCTACCATCGTAGACTCAGCCATGAGACCAGAATCTTGGGAACAAATCCAACTGAAGGAGGCCGCCATGAACAAGGTCCCAGAAATGTTTGTAGACTCGGGCGTCCAACAGGCTCCTATTTTCACTACGCACTTGAAGAGTTTCGATAAACTTGTTGAAGGACAACATGTTTACATGGAAGCACAGGTAGAGCCACGAACTGACCCGAACTTGAGGATTGAATGGTTCAAAAACGGCATGTCACTAACAACAGGATCAAGATTGAAGAGTACATTTGACTTTGGTTTAGTCACTCTGTCTATCAACAGTCTTAGGATTGACGACTCCGGAATCTACACATGCAAGGCCACTAACCTTATGGGTGAAGCCGTATCTACCGCTTCCATTAAAATTGAGGATCGCCATTGGCTACTTGGTGATACTCTTCATCCTGAATCATTGGATCGAATTGGAGCTCTTGAGCAGCCTAAGGCTGGTAAACCTGAAGCACCAGAACCAACCTATGAAATACCAGTATTCATCTCTCATTTGAACAACATATTGTGCAAGGAAGGAGAAAACATTCACTTTGAATGTAACGTCGAGCCATCGAGAGATCCTACTCTTAAAATCGAATGGTTCTTCAACAACAAACCTTTACCATCAGGATCAAGGTACAAGAGCACTCATGATTTCAGCTATGTGTCATTGGACATTACACATACATATGAGGAAGATTCTGGTATTTACACTTGCAAGGCAACCAACAGCAAGGGTTCAGCCACAACTTCAGGTTCACTGAGGTGTACAGGAGATAAGAACATTTACTTCGATACTCAACATCCGCAAGGCAAGGTTGGATTAGAAGCTGTAGAACAGGCTGAAGAAGCTAGACTTTCGAAGGGAAGGAGGACATCTGTACCAGATGTCGAGTATCCTAAACCCGAATGGGTTGTACCTACTATTGCTGAAACTCAGCTGATTGAAGGCCAAGCTTTACATCTTGAAGGCCAAGTTGAACCAAAGAATGACCCTAACCTTAAGATCGAATGGTACTTCAACGGTAAGGTTCTTGAACAGGGTTCAAGGTTTAAGGTCACAAGTGACTTTGGCTTTGTAACTTTAGATGTAACTGATGTATATGAAAGAGACAGTGGTATCTACACTTGCAAGGCTTACAATAAGAAGGGTGAAGCCTTTACATCATCGACTATATTCTGTAGTAGCAAGGAGAACCTTATTGAAAGGACCCAACATCCCAAGGGCACAGAAGGTTTGGAGAAAATCCAAAACCTTGAAGAATCTCTACGACGTGATCCAGGTCAGAAGCCAGACGACGACACAGGTAGAGCTCCAGAATTTACTACCGTCTTCCAAGATATCGTGGACATCAGCGAGGGACAGATAGCTCATTATGAAGCGTCCCTTATACCTACCGGTGACCAAAGCATGGTTATTGAGTGGTTCTACAATGGAAAAACCATTGAAGCTAGCCACCGTATTCGCACAGTTTATGCCTTCGGTATGGTTGTACTTGAAATACTTGGAACTAAGACCACTGATTCCGGAGTATACTCATGCAGAGCAACTAACCGATGGGGACAAGCCGAAATAAGTGTAAAACTTGAATGTGTCGACAAGAGCAAGGGACAAAAACCAAGATTCACTACACAAATCCAAAAGATTGAAGGATTGAAAGATGGACAGTCTGCTCACTTTGAATGTACTGTCGTACCGGTTGACGATCCTGATCTAAAGATTGAATGGTACCACAACGGCAAGCCTTTACGTCATTCAACCAGGATCAAGACTGTATCAGACTTCGGATTTGTTGTCCTTGATATTGCTTATACTCAAAACCATGATACTGGCGAATACGTGTGCCGCGCATACAACAAATATGGAGAAGACTTCACTAAGGCCACTATCACATGCTTCGGTAGAGGAGGAGTTTACCTTGACAGCTTACAACCTGACTCTTTGGCTAAGATCAGGGAATTAGAGAGTCTTCAAGGAGCTCAACAGCCAACTTCAGCTCCCGCTTCTGCTGAACCACCTAGGTTTATTACTCAGATTCAAGATGTAACCAAATTAGTAGAAGGCCAGAGCGCTCACTTTGAGGCTAAATTAGTACCAGTAGACGACCCAGATCTCAAGGTAGAATGGTTCTACAACGGTAAGAAGCTGCCTCACGGCCACAGATACAGGACTTTCCATGACTTTGGAATTGTAATCTTAGATATACTTTACTGTTATGAAGAAAACTCAGGTGTATACGAATGCGTAGCAACTAACAAGCTAGGCCGTGATTCTACAAAGGCTACACTGAAATGTACTTCGAAGGAGAACTTAATCTTGGACTCGCAACTGCCGCGGGTAAGTAAATAATCGTAACGTTTACAGTTTTATAAATAAGGGGGTGCTTAACGGTCAGATATAAAAATGTATTTACATTTCAGGGCATGGAAGGTGGGTTGGAGAAATTGCAAACTCTGGAAGATTCCATGATTCGCAGGAAGGACGTGAAAGAAGATGAAGAGCGTGGCAAGGCGCCAGTGTTCACAGTACCATTGTCAAACATTGACAATCTCAGAGAAGGAGAGAACGCTCACTTTGAAGCTAGACTTACACCTACTGACGATCCTAATCTGAAGGCAAGTAGACAAACATTCGTCACAAGCTTGATAACTTTTTTGCTGTTACAATAATTATTTTAATTTTGATAGTTTAAATTTGTATTACTGCTAGTGTTATGTTTTTCACCAAGTCACCGCCATTGTAAAATGTCTTATTAAATTGTGAATTGACTTATGAACTAATCGCTATTTTTCGTTTTAGGTTGAATGGTACTGGAACGGCAAGTCTCTTAAAGCCGGTTCTAGATTCAGAACATTCTGCGACTTCGGATTTGTAATCCTTGAAATATCGCCGACATACCCAGAAGACTCAGGTGAATACTTATGCAGAGCTTACAACAATTACGGCGAAGCTGTTACAACAGCAACAATGAAAGTTCAAGGAAAGAGGAATATTATCTTGGAGTCACAATTACCTAAGGGTATGGAGGGCACTATTGACAAAATTGCAGCCCTTGAAGGCTACACGGGTACTGTTGACTCGTTGACTCCTGAAGCGGAGACTGGCAATCCTCCCGAGTTCACAACTACGCCATCCGATCTGCTTCTTTCCGAAAATTCGTCTGCTCACTTTGAATGTCGTCTCATTCCTGTTAATGACTCAAGTATGCGAGTTGAGTGGTTCCACAATGGAAAGCCTCTTTTGACTGGTTCAAGAGTAAAGACCATTAACGATTTCGGCTTTGTAATCTTAGAAATCGGTGGAGTATACCAACGCGATGCTGGTCTTTACACTTGCAAAGCTACGAACCGACACGGCGAAGCCACAGTTTCATGCAAACTGCAAGTCAAGGGCCGACAGGGCATTATTCTGGAACCCCAACTTCCATCGCACTTCAAATCTGGTACGGAGAGCATCCAAAAATTAGAAGAGACGCTACACAAGCGTGAGGAAATTGCAATTGAAGACGAGAAACCCAACCCACCGAAATTCACGGTAGAAATTAAGGATAATGTTGATATACCTGAAGGTGGACCTATTCACTTCGACTGCCGCGTGGAACCTGTTGGAGATCCTTCAATGAGAATTGATTGGTTCCATAATGGCAGACCATTCGCTACCGGCTCGCGAGTGCACATGCTTAACGATTTCGGATTTATCGCTTTAGATATTGACTACATCTACGCTCGTGATGCTGGAGAGTACACTTGTCGCGCGACCAACAAATGGGGCTCAGCGACTACAACGGCTAAGATCACATGCAGTGCCAAACGTGATATTGTTTTAGAATCACAACTGCCACAAGGTATGAGTGGTGAGAAGATCAAGGAACTTGAACGGGGCCGTGTTGCTGATGCTCCCAAAGAAGACGCTGTTATAAACAGCCCACCAAAGTTCATAACTCAGATTCAATCGCACACCGTTGAGGAATCTGAAAGCGTGCGCTTTGAATGTCGCGTAGAACCCAAAGAAGATCCCAACCTGCGTGTCGAGTGGTACCGTAATGGAAAGCTCCTGCCTTCCGGACACAGGTACCGCACAGTATACGACATGGGCTTTGTTTCTTTGGACATTCTGTATGTCTACGCTGAAGATTCTGGTGAATACGTATGCCGTGCCGTTAACAAAATCGGTGAAGATTTCACCAAGGCTACAGTATCTTGCAAACGTAAGTGTTTATTTTTATTCAAACAGTTGGTCTCACTAAAACTTTATAACTTTAGCTACAATAATTACAAATTCTCATTTTTTTGTAGAACTGCCGGATATTATTCTCCAAAACCAAGTACCTCGGGGTATGAAGAAATCTGAAGCACTTACGCAGATGGAAGCTACAATCAAGAAATACACATCCGAGATCTTCCTGACCGAAGACGACTTATACGATGCCGATAAGAAACAACCTCCTCGTTTCGTTACACAAATTCAAAGCCAGACCACTCTTGTCGAAATGGAGTCTACTAAGTTCGAGTGCCAGTTGGCGCCTGTAGGCGATCCTAACATGAAAGTGGAATGGTTCTTCAACGGCAAACCTTTGCTGCACAGTAAGTACTTTTATATTTTGTAATTTTATGAAAAAAGTTATTTCATGGGCTTACTTAATACTAAAGTGATAAAACTTTTGCGTCTTATTTACAAAATCGTACATTTTTACAGAAAACCGATTCGATCCCATCTACGACTTCGGTTACGTTGCGATGAACTTCGGTTGGGTATACCCCGAGGACAGTGGCGAGTATGTTTGCCGCGCAACCAACCTTTACGGTATGGACGAAACTAGAGCTGTAATCAAGACAGCCGGCAAACCTGGCATTGTCTACGACTCTCAATTGCCCAAGCACATGAAGAGTATTGAGAGGATTCGGGAGATGGAAGCTGCCTGGCAGACGTAAGTATACATAACAAAAAGTTACTTAATCTGTTACATAATTTACGATTTATTGCTATCCCGAAATAACAATGTCATGCAATATCTTAATTCAATGTGTGTTTTCAGGGTACCGGAAGAAGCTCCGGATGCAGAAAAGGCACGCTCGCCACCTGTTTTCGTGAGTCGCCCCGAACCTGTGACTGTCGAGGAAGGAGAATGGGCTCGTTTCTGCTGTCGCGTCACTGGACACCCGAAGCCACGTGTTATGTGGCTCATCAACGGCAACACCATCGTTAACGTAATAACCCAACTTACCATGAAATATTATATTACATCACGGATTTGTGTTATGATAATGGCAATAATGTAAATTACTTAAATTCTAGGGCTCCAGATATAAACTGATTTATGATGGAATGTACCACTTTGACATTCCTAAGACAAGGCAATATGACACTGGTAAAATTGAAGTTATTGCCAGAAGTTCAGCAGGTGAGGCGGTGGCATCGACCGAACTTAAAGTAATACCACGACACGATGACTACAGAGGGGTCTTGAAGAATGCACCACGACGTAAGTTTTTGAAAAATCTAAGAGGAGACATGACGCTTATTTTGCACTTAACAATGTCCACAAACAGTTATGACTTAGGTGATACAAACCAAGAACAGCTTATATACTTTCCTAACATACAATACCAAACCACGCACACGACAAACTGCTTAGCACAAGTTTACCCCCAAGCTTCCCGATACCCTCCCTCTCTCTGTCTAAAAGGAGTGCAGCTAAATCACTTGCTTCTACCAGCTTTGCCATCTTTGCCATCGGATTCTGAGAGAGGTATGCATTGAATTTAGTTAGAGTGTTTATAAACGATCATATTCTAACATGTTTCTTGGTTAAATACAGCTTGGTATGATGAAACAACGCAATATCAACGTTCTGAGACCGAATTAGAGAAAACGTTTGAGGAAAGACAAGTCTTGCAACGTCAAGGGGTCATCGATCACAGGCCCGAATTGAAGCCTAAAGTTATCAAGGAACCTGATACCGAATGGCAACAAACCGTCAAGAAGAAGAAGAGTGAAGAGTATTACAACAAACTTCAAGAGCTCGAAAATGAGCAGGTCACAAAGGAGAGTCGGCTTAGGGAAGCTAACCGCCAGTACGCTATTCCCGGGGAAAAGATCACCAGCAGTTCTCTTGCTAAAGGCATGGCACAAAAATATCAGGACAGCCTGTAAGTATACACATGTTTAAACTTAGACGAATGTGTTTTTTTTTAATTTATTTTAACAATATTCTGTACTTAAGAAGATTTGTATCGGATTAAATGTTATTGCCCTATACAATAATTCCTGGAATATGATTGTTAGACCTATCAACTTCATCGGGTGTAAGTGATGTAACTTTATACTTATCCAAGCATTTGTTTAATCATAATATGATTTATTACAGAGAAACGACAGAAGTTACCACCGAGCAGCAAGTGCAAAGGAAGGCTGCACCTAAACCTAGGATTCCTGGACCGTCAGAATCTACTGTTCATGGAAAGGAAGTGCATGTTGCTAAGCAGAAGCAAATCCAAAAGGAAGTTATTGGAGACACTGAAATCACTCGTAAAATTACTTCCACTGAAACAACTGAAATGGAACACAAGGCCCAGACACACGAAAGGGTTGTTGAGGGACCAGTAAAACCAAGCAAACCTCCAGTTTTTACAAAGAAAATGCAACCTTGCCGTGTGTTCGAACATGAACAAGCCAGGTTTGAAGTCGAATTCGATGGAGAACCACTACCAACAATTAAATGGTACAGAGAAAACTTCCCCATCAAGAACTCTGCTGACTTCCAGATTCACACATTCAGCACAAAATCTGTTCTGATTATAAGGCAAGTTTTCGTTGAAGACTCAGCTGTATTCGCTGCAGTGGCTGAAAACCGAGGAGGCACCGCTAAATGTAGCGCCAACTTGGTTGTAGAGGAGCGCAGGCGCCAGGGTAGAGGAGGAGTTATTCCCCCGAGCTTCACATTGACAGCACAGAACGTAAATGTAACTGCCGGTCAGTTAGTGCGATTCGACACCAAAGTTACTGGAACCAAGCCAATTGATGTATATTGGTTGAAGAATGGAAAGAAAGTACAGCCTGATATCCGTAACAAGATTCTAGAAGAAGATGGTACTTTCACCCTTCTCATTCTCGAAGCTTACCCGCAAGATTCAGGCAAATACGAGTGTGTCGCCATCAACGGCGCTGGAGAAGCTCGATGTGATGCCGAATGTTTAGTTAACGCTCCTGCCACCAAAGAAAAACCTAAACCTCAAACTAAAGCCGCTAACGCGCCTCCTGAAATTACTGAGCCTTTGAAAGATAAAGTTGTAGCTGAAGGCCAAGCCATTGAGTTCAGCTGCAAGATTGTTGGAAAACCGGCACCTACGGTCCAGTGGTACAAAGGCGAAAAATTGATCAAGCCTTCAAAGTATTTCCAGATGTCTCGCACAGCTGATGAATACACTCTGCGCATATCTGAGGCTTTCCCCGAAGACGAAGGCGATTACAAATGTGTAGCTTACAACACCGCGGGTAGAGTGACCGTCGCTGCTAAGTTGAAGGTTACTCAGCCCGACCAAGCCGACAATTTGCCTACACTAACACCCCTCCGAGATCTGGTCGTTTTCGAAGGACAACCAGCACAGTTCAAGACGCACATTACCAGCAAGGTTAAGCCGACCATTCAATGGCTGCGAGAAGGTGCTCTTATTCCTGACACACCAGATTTCCAGGTAAATTATTGTTATAAGTTTGCCTTACTTGATTAAATTCTTTCTATTTTTAGTACCTGTGTGCCAATTAGTAGAATAGTTTTATTTGACCACACCGACACATTATTTCAACGATTTTCATTTATTTTCTTAGCAGGATTGCTTTTGTGTAACTGCCTTCAATAATGTAGTAACATATTCTGTTATAGATGATCCACGAAGGGAACAACGCCGTGTTACTGATCGGTAACACGTACGAGGAGGATACCGGCACGTTCACTTGCCGCGCGACCACCGCCGCCGGCCAAGTCGAGACCTCGGCAAAGCTAGTCGTCAAAAGTAAGGCATAGACACAGGCAGCGAGCTCGCGTCGCGCACTTTTAATCCATTAATGTAGTGTTTCTTTGTTTCATCTTTATACCACTGAGATCGGGTGAAAACTACTACATAGAGTAATCTCTGAAAGTTGACATGCGAGTACATTTATATTAAATGGCTTTAAAATCGTAGCGGTTACCGCAATAACGACTTACGTCCGCTTTCAAGACACACCCCCATGATCACCTTATGACACATACTACCGCGAATTAGCTGTCAAGTCCTTTCTAAAGTCGAACGACCTGGCCCCTGGGGCGCTTGGCAACCGAATAGTCCGCGCGATATGATGACCACAACTCGCGCACTACCTAACATTATTTGCAAATCGATTCGATTGTAAATTTTAACTGTAGTACTATTTGGGCGAATTTCCGCATCTAACATCGCTGTATATTTAAGCTTTTTGTGTAAATAGTCCTAGTCTTACCACGAGGCAGGCGACAAGTGAAGAGCAGCGAGCGTCGCGCCAGCAGCTTCTTAGTTGGACACACGTAACTGTGATTAACATGAACACGAGACATATTACGACTGTTTTGTTTTGCTTTTACCGCTACGATGTTTACTAAATGTAAATGTATACTCTGAAAGAATATACTGTATATTAGAATAAAATTGCGTAATAAATCAAAGACGAGACTTTCGACAAAACATCAAATGTATTTTTCACCCAATACTCATTTATAATAATTTTAAGCCTGCTCAAGTTAATGAATTATTTATTTGGCCTTATTAACAATAAGTATTAAAAAGGTTTTACGCTTTTTGTGTTTAGATCTGACCTGTGAATCTTATGCAAATGATCAGTTATGTCTATCGAAGGTCATTTCATTCGAAGTGCAGTTTATTATCAGATAGTCATTGAAACTGGGACTTGCGTCAGCTTCTGTGGTCTAGGAGAATAACATATTCCTTTCTTCATAAACAAGCACTTTGTCATAGACATCGTTCGCTTGTAAATCTAATATCCATACATTCTATCACTAACGTCTATCGATTTTTGTACAAACTTTCATACCCCATTATCACGGGTGTTATTTCTAAACGTCAATGTTTAGTTCTAATTGACATTCTTTATTCATCTTCTTACTTAAAAAGTAGTTTCACGATTATTTCCCCCGCTCGGGGTTGTTTATATTTCTAAAATGTTCGTGACAACCTCAGTGGCTTAGCCTGAGCGTTGGTAAAATTCTCCTTTTATGTAAATAAATAAAAGACCACGAAGACGACACCTTATGAAGAAAAGTCCCGGCTTCAAGTTAACCTTAAGCATGTATCGTTGTTTGTATTGTCCGATTTAGATTTTGGCCTCATGTGTAAGATCAGTGCCACCTAACCGCGCTGCACGTGGCGTGCGCGCCCTCGTGTTCCTAACAGCTACGACTAACTTTGTCAGTGTCACGGCGTATCTGTGTGTACTGTATAGATCGATGTCGTTCGCGGTAGTGGTATCGCGTCGCGGGCGCAGAGTGGGTCGTTCGCGCGGACCACAAAGTTACTCGTGGTTGTCTCTAGCCATGCCTCTCGTTCCGCTGTCAACTCTTCTATGACAAAGAAACATATTACTAGTATACTAGTCGCTCTTATGCGGCTCAGCACTCCAATTACCTAAAGTACGCACGCATTACTTGCCTTGCCAGTTTCTATGTTTTGACAACACTGCCGATGTTGATGACCTAATTTTTTTTTGCAAGTACAAATCCAAATTGAATGAGATTTTATAGTTTAACGTTACAGTGATCTTTAACTTAGTTCGTTTTAAGTGCACGATATTGTTAAAATTAAAATGTGTTGTATGTTTCACCTAATTGTATTAAGTTATTAGGCGTGGCAGTATTTTATCACTAAATTCTTAGCATATTTAATAATAATATATTTATGAAATGACTTTTTGTATGTGACATTTATGTGAAAATTGTTTAATAAACGCTATAAATTAATAATAATTTCGCATTATTCTATACACAACAATACAATCTTTAAACAATTTCGAGTGTGAAGCTGACCGTCAAGCTGTAGGTAGTACTGAGTTACAATCATTACATCAAACACGACGCACTGACACTCGAGGGCCTGCTATCCATCACACAAACAGAGCTAGACAGATATTTGCACACGAAACGATCGCTGTTTGAGCATTTCCTTTGATGGATAGCGAGGTCGCTTTGGTTGCTTTTCATCCTATGGCACAACTGTCTCTATACTTCTATTTACTTTCTTCATACCATTCAAATCTCAATTGTGATTTAATTAGTTAAGTTTTTTTTACTGTTGTAACTAAACAGTTGATTAACGACTTATAACTCGAGTTTTTTATTTGCCTTAGTGAATGGTCTATTTGTGAGACCTTTAGAAGCTATAATAAAACCTAAGTTATTTTAAGTTAAACGAATTAATTCAATCTTACAATAATTGGAAGTTCCAAACAATGGAGTTCAAAGTGACATTTATTGAATTATATTTTTAAAACGAGCATTGATTTTACACTGACACCACAAGGATCACACACGCAATCACACACAATTACACACGACTCTATTATGTCTAATAGATGGTAAATCAATAGGTTTAATAGGTGATATATACGAACACGAAATAAAATAGTTCAAGTAAAAAAAACGCCAAGGAATATGAAGGATTTCATGGAAAAAGTACTGGAAGTAAGGTGAGTGGAAAGGTAAGTACCAAGAACAAAACTACAAAGTAATAAAATGCTGTCGTTGGGAAATCTTAATAAATTGTTCGAAGTTTTTTCCCCCACTAGAAATGGAAATTTAGCATAGTTTATATGGCGTTGAAGATATATTTCGTATCTAGTTGGGAAAACTCTTAAGTTACATCTTATAATAAGCGTTAAATCTACTATCTGGAAAAAAATGACTTGGAAAATGTTATCAGCAAGAAAAACAAAATGTTTAATGATGTACTAAAATGTTATAATTTTATTGATCCTATTGCCAATAATTAACTAAATAATGCAAAATCAAATTAAAACACCGTAAAAATTTAAACGTTTGCGATACAAACATCTTTAGGCAACGACAGTAAAAGGTTTTAAAAATGGATTTTAAAAAGAGAAAATAAAAATGCTCTAACTCTAACTGTAGCAGAAAATAAAGGTTTTGAAATCAGTGTTTTCTTATTCTTTTGTGCCGTGTCTCAAATTGAGTACCCTCTTCATATCCTTTAATCATTCACTGTGCGAAGGATTTCCGAACAATATTTGTCATTCGTCCATTCCATTTGTCGATTTCAGGTGAATTCCGTAATTAGTTCAGTTGGTATTTGTCTAGGTGCGTTTCCTAAAATTCTCTTTGACGTTAACTAGGTTTCACGTCAATTCAAGGCCACTTCATCCAGCCAAATGGCATGGTGCCCAGGAAAACAATTTTATCACGATTGCGAAAATAAAATCGTAAATTTTGATTTCTTTCCCGCATCGCTATCTCGCCACAAGTCCCGTGACAGTACGATCCTAGTTTTGAGTTTTTTGGACGTCACGCGACCTTCATACATTAGGGTATTACATCACAAAGCAAATTAAAGAAAATTGGCATGATCGTGGTTTTTAATCACTTGACGCCACGCCAAATGGTTCTGCCGAGAATATCTTAATAGATGTTTTTTTTTTATTGGGATATGTAACATTTTCAAAGGACAAAATACAAATTCGACTGCAGTTTGTTTCCAAGGCATACATTTTTGGGCGTACATCTAAATTAAATAGAAGCCTAATGTATTCAAAGGTCGCCTTAGATGGTTTCTAAAGAGAGTTAAATAGCCTTTTTAGAATAATGGATTCACTATTAGGGTTACATTCCAATGGTGTGAAGATAGAAACTATAGGTAACTGAAATCGTAGAAATCTATAAATTATATTTGTACATTAACATTGTGTTATATTCAAGTAAAATTGTGTTCACAACAACAAGATTTAAAGCCTAAAAAACTCTATTTAATACTAGATTGAGTAAAGTTTAATAAAAATACATCCAAACGTGGTTAGATTTGATATAAAAGCTATTAAAACTAAATATCATTAAAGTTCAAGAAGCAAGTTTAGTGACCACCTGAATAGTTTTAATGGTTTACTCAAATTTGTTATAGATGTAGTATATGTTTAGTCAATGGTGTAGTTAGTTTTCGCGTACAATATTATCCCTATTCCTTTCAACAGACTCTGATTCCTTTTCCTCTACAGTCCAACGTATTTTTACCTTTGTTGTTTTATCTGTCAATGTACTTTTGTCTGTAGCGTTTGGCCCAAGTAAATTGCTGTTATCTAGTAAAAATGTTTTCCAATTAATGGTATAAGTGGACCAATTTTTTCGCACTGAAAAATTCCAGATTATTTGGGAGCCTAAAAAACAATTTAAGATCTGGAGGCTAACAACATATACATGGTCGACTTGAGAAACTTCCTCCTTTTTGAAGTCGGTTAAAAAGACTGTTACCGTTGTCGAAAAAAAATGTATAGTATACTTTAAAAAGTAGGATTGTATAAAAAAAATACACATGACTGTTTGTGGTAAATTAAATACTGGGACTATCCAAGGCATACAGAAACCGTTGGCTGAACAAGGACTTTATCAAATAGTATTTTGTTATAAAACAGATATTTCAGCTGCATAATTTTTTGGGTTAGAACATTGGTTCTTTTACTTATCTCACAATATACCCATTGATTGTAAAAGCTCCAGAATGATTATTTAGCGCGAATTGCGCGAAAGAAATCGAATTCTATAACATTTAGAAATCTGGAAATATAATACGATTTAATGTTTCTAAATTCATCACTAAGTTCAATAATTTTCACTTGTCGTGGTATTAAATGAGCAAATGTAAAAAGTAAAGATTTTTTTTATCACAGGTCTAAAAACAAATAAAAATCTATTACAGAATAATTTTGAGTGTGATATCAAGGCTTGATATCACACTCAAAATTATTCCGTAACTTGTGCTTGATAATCAAGCACAAGTTTGATATGCTTATAAAAGTACACAAATTCAAACTGTAAAGCTTTTGGCAAGGCAAGTCTTCGCTCACGCTGACGAATCTCTCAATTTAAAAGTCAACCTCACGTCAGTTGTCGACAAGGAATGTGATCCCTATATTTTTAAAGTTCTCTATACGATTCCTATTACATTGTCCAGGATCCCGATATCAGTTCAGTTATACCTTCTTACCTCATGTACACTCCAAATCCATTTGTCTTGCATTCGACGCCGAGTCTTTGACTAAGTCTCTGAAATGATAAAAGTGAGTCAGAGCCTAAGAATACTCATCTTTAGAAACATATTTATAAACAGGTGGAACAAAAATTAAATAGGTGTGTTTGTGAATGAATCAATTTTTGGCAATCTTCCACGTATTTTATGACGTTTTGAAAGGTGCTGTCATAGCTTTTTTTCTTATTTTTTTCTGTCATCCTCCACATTTTTAATTATTTCCAATCCATTTCCTTGGCAAGCTTGCAACCAAGACACCTGTGCCTTGGTGTGTGACCTTGGTTTAGGACAAACAAATTAAAATCTACCGAGAAATATTTAGAAATAGCGGAGGTACTAATAATAAAACATTTTGTTTCCGCTAGAACAAATTGCTCAGTTTGTTTTATACATTTTTAAATAAATGATTATCTTGACAGACTGTCAAGAATGTCACGTTTAGTTTCTTTAATTATCTTTATATGTTTTGTTTGTCGAGGTTTTATTATTCCAGTTTTCTGTGTAAATTCGTAAAAAATGCACTGGAATGATGTTTTTAAGCTTGTTAGTTTATGAAAGGACTAAGTGGCAACATAATGTGGATGGCAGAAAAATGACGTCTATCGGTAGATTCATAAACTGTTCGATGAATAACTATATTTCTTTTTACGCAATTAAAATCTGATGACGATACAATGGCTGGAAATGTCGCACAATAACACGTGTTCGTCCATTCTGTGCGTCCAAACCGTGACGTCATTCAATTAGGGTCCTTGTTTGCTGTAGTCCTAACTATAATTAGTTTTTATAACACAGATTTTTTATCAATTGTTTTTTTTTATTTAATACCTACTTTTTTGATTGATACTTCAGAGCATATCTTTTGTTTCTATAGAATTCGTGGGCGTTTATTTGTCTTTACAACCTAGTTTATCCTATTTTCTATGCTGGATTCAACTTTGGACTGTAGTCAATTGTCATTATGTTGTCTATGAAACAAATAGAAAAAAAGATAACTATTTTTCTTTTTTTGTTTCGTTAATTTCTTGGTCAATCCTAAGGCTAGCTCGTTTTGTGCTTTGAATATTTATACCTAAGTACGAATGTATAAAAATATGCGCTAAGTATATGATTACCCGAATTAATTTTTAATACGATTATATGTATTGTTTGACGTTATTATTTTGAAATGTATAATGATATTAATTATAAAATTGTATCATGTACTCGGTCAGTTGACCTTGGGCTCAGTTGTTTGTTTTTAGTGGGTTTTATCGACCTAAAGTATAGATTTATCTGACACCGCACCTACTTTGCTATATTATTATACTGTAATAGAAAAGACAGCTTACTGCTGGGAAGTTTGTTGCGCCATTTTTTCTCCCGTAGTAAAAGTACAGAAAGCGGTGAAGGGTGGCCAAGGGGGTTCTATCATATTGACGTTCAAAAAGTGCTACATTGTAACCAAATTTGAATAAATGACTTTTGGTTTGATTTTGAAGTTAGGGAGCATTCGTAAATTGGGCACCAAAATTAACAATATGGATAATGATAAAAATAGTTTAAGAGGCATGAATGAGCACTTCAAACTTTCTCAGGGTATAGTGAATACTTACGCAGATACGGGGAAGTCAAATACTACCTTAAATTTAAAACCACTTAGATCTGTCCGAACACTTCATTTATTATTGCGTTATTGCGTTCCTACGCGTATTATGCCTTTACTCTCCCACTGCTCGGCCAAGGAATACTGTTCCTCGCTTCCTCTTGTTAACTCTTAAGAAAGGTGTCCAATTTGTCCTTTCCTCTTTTTCGTTCACTGCTGTGGCCGTTTGGTTACTATGGGTACCAACCCAGCGTTCTACAAGTCAATTACTCGTTAGACATACGTCAGATATCTACGAAAAATAAACAAACGGAAAAAAATTAGCATCAAATTTTATAAACCAAATATCCATTTAATTTTATTTTGCAACAAAGTCTGGTTACAGTTAACGAGTGTAGCTTTTGTGTGTTGACGCTGGCAGGCCAGCAAAAATATTATATTTTGCTTTGTGGTTTTTATTTCTTTTTTTCGTTAGTTTTTGTGCCATTATATTCTGTCGGATTTAGCCTGAAATCTATGCAGCTTTTGTGATAGTTCGATTTTGTAAATCCATTGAAAAAAGGCGATGTTAGTCTATAAATTTATTTCTACTTTATTTTCCTTCCAATTCTAAAGGGTGCACTATTTGTTTACATAAAAATATTAAAGCTGATTACTTAATTAGTCGTATTTTACGAGTAGGTATAATGTAAAGTATAAATGGATGTTTTTCTCATCTAATATTATCTTTTTTTTTGCTTTGTTTCACTGCTGAGATAAAGCTTCCTCCAAGTCCATGGGCAATAAATTGGCAATGTATTTTAGATGGTAATTATAATTAATTATTAATTCCAAAGCCCCATTACAATACAAAGTATAGTTGAGTCAGTTTTCCGAATTAATCAATAGTAATACATTATTTAAAATAATTACTTAAATAATATTTATTTATTGCTGGCCACCTATCTACTAGGAATTTGTGATTTTTGGCTTAATCTAGTGACACTAAAGGGGTCACTTCATCTCTGTTGGTTACGAGATCGGTATGAAGTGGGAAATACTTTAGGTCCAAGAGGGACAGAAACAACATTTTATTTTAAAAGAAACGAATTTTCTTAGATTTAAGAACTATTAAGAAAAAAATATATAAATAAACATCCGATCCGATTCCAGTTAGTACTGTATCCCAAAACATTTTAATTGCAATTATCATCACAGCATTGCATTTGCTATCACGACTAGGGTGTTATAGAAAGTTCCACTTTGTCTTAGACTTAATCCGGAAATACGACGAGTCTTCATAAAACAAACGCCGGCACAATGTTACGCCAAGTTAAATTGAGCTCAACCTTACTTTGGAATTCAGTTTGTTAGTGCAAGTGCGCTTAATTCGATAAGGTACTTACCATTGAGTTTGTTTTCTTCACAGAACAGTTATCTTAAGTTGAAGATAGAATGTTAATCCATCGTTTAGTACATTTCCCTCCTATATTTGGTATCATTCTTATTGTTTTTGGACGCACAGCAGTTTGATAGCTTATTGAGTTCAAAGACATACCTGTGTTGCTTACAAAGCTCAACAATGTCGTTGATGTAAAATCATTATGGTTAAAGGTCACATCTATTTTTGTCTGGATTGAAACTAGTAAGAATTAGTGTTGACTGACCTTAATGGAGATAGCTGTACGTGTCGATTAGATATTTGCGCCTCTGTTTGTTTCGATAGTAGCCTTTATCATTTCATCATTCTCAATCCTCAAGAAAGCTAGCGTGTATTGATCACAGTTATCCTATAAAGTGTAAAGTTAAGTTTGAGTATCAAAATCCATTTGGTAATGTTAATGGATTATGATATTTTGGATTATAAAAAAGTCCACTGTATCCATTTAATATTCCCGTGGGTAGAGCGGAAAAGTATATCTGATTATAGGCAGACTGCGGGGCGAAGTTTATTATTAATACATTTTAATTATAGGTGTAATACCGACCATATATATTGACGTAACATTTTACTTTCGTGTAAACGTTGCACTTTGTTTTTTTTACTGCAAAATAATTTGAACTATGAGAGGAAAGCTGACCAAAACTACAATACAAATTCATTATTCATTCTTATTAATTTGTATATCAGTATAGCATACGTTACCTGACAAGTACACCGAAACTCAAACACAAATCATTTACTTATTTGAAACAATTAACTTATTGTTTAAAATATCTAAATATTTATGTCAATTTATTACAGAACAAAATAATACAAAGTTAGATATTATATAGATTTAGTTTTGAGTAGTAAACTGCTTGTAGAATTAACAAAATTAAAAATTGAACCACTACATATACCTATAATTTTTATCCAATCCAGATGTTTAAATTACGCCTTCAATGATTTATGCTGCTTTTACTAACCAAGTAGGTAAATACAACTTGTAATGATTATTTTTGTTTTAGAACATTATTTATAAACTTAATTAAATCAGTTAATGCCAAATTCAGTTAAAGTACAACGCAATATTTTATGTTAAGTCTTAATATTTGAAAATTGATTTTGTTAGTCTATGCCATAGCCTTTACGTAGGAGAAGTCCAAGAAAGATAATTTATTTCGCAAACAATATTGTATGAATTAACTGAAATGTTAAATACATATTATTTTTTTACAGAGTCCCGAACAACCATACGTAAGACATTCAATGACAAAACTAGTGTAAAAAGTTCCAGTACTCAAGGAGTAGATGAAATAAACCTTAGTAGAACATTATATCAGTCCACTGAAGAGAGCAACATATTAAATGTTCAAAATATTCAAGACGTTGACTCTAAGCAAGTAACTAGGACTGTTCCGTGGCGAAAACAATCGGACGCTAGTCATGTACAGGAAACAAAGGAAACCCTTGAAGTGAAACACTGGAGAAAACCAAAGACTGATACTTTTACTGAAAAAACCTTGGTTACTGAAGACTCTACGATTTTAGAAGTAAAGGGTGACGAAGAATTAAGCACGAAGAAAGAAGAAAACCTTGAAGTCAAATCTTGGAGGAAACCTCGAATCCCAGAAAATTTGCAAACTACTGATGAGAAACTAGTTACTGAGGAAACGGAAACAAAGTCATGGAGAAAACCACGCAAAGAAGTCACAGGCACTGAGACCATTTCTACCGTTGAAGATACTACTCTTCTTCAAACCCGAAAAGATGACGAAGAAGAAGTCAATAAAGTTGCTAATTGGAGAAAGACACGCCCCGATGATAGGAGATCTTCAGTTAAAGAAGAAAGAAAAGGATCGATTCCTTGGACTGAAGAAAGTATCAAATTGCGTCCTACGAAAGTCGAAAAGACTCCTATAGCTAAAGAAAAATTGGAAGATGTTACTTTACGCAAAGTCAGAAAGAGTTCCATTCAAAAACTAGAATCTGAAGTAAGTGAAATAAGTTTATCGCAGGAAGAAGATTCAGCGACCTTGAAAGTCGATAAATCAGAAGATGAAGAAGTAAAGCGTAGAGAGTCGACATGGCCGTCTAGTAGGCACCGTCCAAAGGAAGAAGCACCTAAGGAAGAAGTGGTCCTCAAGCCAGTTCCTAAGCAAAAGGCGCCGGAGGAAGAAAAACCTGAAGAAGTACAGCTTAAGCCCGTTAAAAAACAAAAGCAAGTTGAAGAAGTTCAGCCTGAAGAGGCCAAGTGGCCTACTGGTAAGAGGCGCCCGAAGGAAGAAGAATCTAAGGAAGAAATTACACTAAAGCCGATTCCGAAACAAAAAGCACCAGAGGAAGAAAAGCCAGAAGAAGTACAGCTTAAGCCTATCAAGAAGCAAAAACCAATTGAAGAAGCACAGCCAGAGGAAGTCAACTGGCGAACTGGCAAGAGGCGCCCGAAGGAAGAAGAACCCAAAGAAGAAGTGGTTTTGAAACCAATTCCAAAACAAAAAGTACCTGAAGAAGAAAAGCCGGAAGAGGTGCAGCTTAAGCCCGTCAAAAAACCAATCGAGGAAGCCCAGCCAGAGGAGGTCAACTGGCGTACTGGCAAAAGGCGGCCAAAGGAAGAAGAACCCAAGGAAGAAGTTGTGCTTAAGCCAATTCCGAAACAAAAAGCTCCTGAGGAAGAAAAGTCAGAAGAAGTACAGCTTAAGCCTGTCAAGAAGCAAAAGCCAGTCGAAGAAGCCCAGCCAGAGGAAGTCAACTGGCGCACTGGCAAGAGGCGTCCAAAGGAAGAAGAACCCAAGGAAGAAGTGGTTTTGAAACCAATTCCAAAACAAAAAGTTCCTGAGGAAGAAAAGCCAGAAGAAGTACAACTGAAGCCTGTCAGAAAACAGAAACAAGTAGAAGAAGTTCAGCCTGAGGAGGTCAAATGGCCTACTGGCAAAAGGCGCCCTAAGGAAGAAGAACCCAAGGAAGAAGTTGTGCTTAAGCCAATTCCGAAACAAAAAGCTCCTGAGGAAGAAAAGCCAGAAGAAGTACAGCTTAAGCCTGTCAAGAAGCAAAAGCCAGTCGAAGAACCCCAGCCAGAGGAAGTCAACTGGCGCACTGGAAAGAGACGCCCGAAGGAAGAAGAACCAAAAGAAGAAGTTGTACTTAAGCCGGTTCCAAAACAGAAAGCACCCGAAGAAGAGAAGCCAGAAGAAGTACAGCTTAAGCCTATTAAGAAGCAAAAGCCAGTCGAAGAAGCCCAGCCAGAAGAAGTCAACTGGCGCACTGGCAAGAGGCGTCCGAAGGAAGAAGAACCCAAGGAGGAAGTCGTACTCAAGCCCATTCCAAAACAAAAAGAACCTGAGGAAGAAAAGCCAGAAGAAGTACAACTTAAGCCTGTTAAGAAACAGAAACAAGTTGAGGAGGCTCAACCCGAAGAGGTCAAGTGGCCAACCGGCAAAAGACGCCCAAAGGAAGAAGAACCCAAGGAAGAAGTTGTGCTGAAGCCGATCCCAAAACAAAAAGCACCCGAGGAAGAAAAGCCGGAAGAGGTACAGCTTAAACCTGTTAAGAAACAAAAGCAAGTTGAGGAGACTCAACCTGAAGAAGTCAAGTGGCCCACTGGCAAGAGGCGCCCGAAGGAAGAAGAACCCAAGGAAGAAGTTGTGCTCAAGCCGGTTCCAAAACAGAAAGCACCCGAAGAAGAGAAGCCAGAAGAAGTACCGCTTAAGCCTGTCAAGAAGCAAAAGCCAGTCGAAGAACCCAAGCCAGAGGAAGTCAACTGGCGCACTGGCAAGAGACGCCCGAAGGAAGAAGAACCAAAAGAAGAAGTTGTACTCAAACCGATCCCAAAACAAAAGGCACCCGAGGAGGAAAAGCCGGAAGAGGTACAGCTTAAACCTGTGAAAAAACAGAAGCAAGTTGAGGAGACTCAACCTGAGGACGTCAAGTGGCCCACTGGCAAGAGGCGCCCGAAGGAAGAAGAACCAAAGGAAGAAGTTGTTCTTAAACCCATTCCAAAACAAAAAGAACCTGAAGAAGAGAAGCCAGAAGAAGTACAACTTAAGCCTGTTAAGAAACAGAAACAAGTTGAGGAGGCTCAACCCGAAGAGGTCAAGTGGCCAACCGGCAAAAGACGCCCAAAGGAAGAAGAACCCAAGGAAGAAGTTGTGCTGAAGCCGATCCCAAAACAAAAAGCACCCGAGGAAGAAAAGCCGGAAGAGGTACAGCTTAAACCTGTTAAGAAACAAAAGCAAGTTGAGGAGACTCAACCTGAAGAAGTCCAGTGGCCCACTGGCAAGAGGCGCCCGAAGGAAGAAGAACCCAAGGAAGAAGTTGTGCTCAAGCCGGTTCCAAAACAGAAAGCACCCGAAGAAGAGAAGCCAGAAGAAGTACCGCTTAAGCCTGTCAAGAAGCAAAAGCCAGTCGAAGAACCCAAGCCAGAGGAAGTCAACTGGCGCACTGGCAAGAGACGCCCGAAGGAAGAAGAACCAAAAGAAGAAGTTGTACTCAAACCGATCCCAAAACAAAAGGCACCCGAGGAGGAAAAGCCGGAAGAGGTACAGCTTAAACCTGTGAAAAAACAGAAGCAAGTTGAGGAGACTCAACCTGAGGACGTCAAGTGGCCCACTGGCAAGAGGCGCCCGAAGGAAGAAGAACCTAAGGAGGAAGTCGTGCTCAAGCCGATCCCAAAGCAAAAAGCACCCGAGGAAGAAAAGCCGGAAGAGGTTCAGCTTAAACCAGTTAAGAAACAGAAGCAAGTTGAGGAAACTCAACCTGAGGAGGTCAAGTGGCCCACTGGCAAGAGGCGCCCGAAGGAAGAAGAACCTAAGGAGGAAGTCGTGCTCAAGCCGATTCCAAAACAAAAAGCACCCGAGGAGGAAAAGCCGGAAGAGGTACAGCTTAAACCTGTGAAAAAACAAAAGCAAGTTGAGGAGACTCAACCTGAAGAGGTCAAGTGGCCCACAGGCAAGAGGCGCCCGAAGGAAGAGGAACCCAAAGAAGAAGTTGTGCTCAAGCCGGTTCCAAAACAAAAAGAACCTGAACAAGAGAAGCCAGAAGAGGTACAGCTTAAACCTGTGAAAAAACATAAGCAAGTTGAGGAAACTCAACCTGAAGAGGTCAAGTGGCCCACAGGCAAGAGGCGCCCGAAGGAAGAGGAACCCAAAGAAGAAGTTGTGCTCAAGCCGGTTCCAAAACAAAAAGAACCTGAACAAGAGAAGCCAGAAGAGGTGCAGTTGAAACCGGTCAAAAAAGAAACTATTATAGAAGAACATGTAGAAGAAAAGAAGAAGAAAAAGATTAAGAAGGCGAAATCCATCGAAGAAACTGTCGTTGAAGAAACCAAAATAGTTGAGGAAGAGATTGTAGTGCCAGAACAGGAAGTAGAGGAAGAAGTTACGACTACTTTAGTTCAACGAAAACAAATCAAGAAAAAGATTCAGAAGAGTGAAAAGAAAGGTAAGACTTATTAGTAATCCAATACATGCATATTGATATATTTACAAGAAATAATGAGTATTAAAAGTACCTTTAAATTGTCTGTGTCAAACAGATGCATGGTTACATTCGTAAAAATGTAACTAACCAACTCAATGTAAATATCAATACTCGTATATTATATTAATACTGACTGCATAGTATTATGATAAATCAAAGAAATCATGTATATACGGCGTTGCTCGACTCAACCTCCGATTTCTATGCGATGTATATCAATTTACGCAAAGGTTTTGGAAACTACTGACCTAACTATAAGCATAAATGTGTAAATTGCTGTGAATATTTATAATTCGCACATGAATCTTTTTTAAAAGTCCGTTTTCACTTGTATATTTTAAGTATTAATCGTATTTTGTCTCGCAAAATTTTAAGTATTCTTAACAAATGCCTTATATGCATATATTTCTTTGTCGTTATTACAACCCGTGATAATACAACGGAATCCACTTCATTCATAATAATATTTGTTTTCTAATATACATGTAAATCCAATGCTTATATTTTATGTATATAAGTATGAAATCATACACTAGTTATTAAAAACATCCTGTAATCTAAAAATGTTTATTGTACAAAATAATAATATGGCATTGAACAATTTCCTGAGTCATACCAATTTATATCCACGAGAAAAAATGTAGTAAGCGCTAGGAAGCTAAATTTCTGTGGCCCGTTAACTGTGTTTTACGATCACGGGTCATACATCTGCTTTTCCACCACGAATGCCACAAAAAGCAAAATGTTATACTTACTGAGATTAAGTACTTAGTTGTGATCCGGCGCTAAAGCCAGTATAGGCGGCAATTTTTATTTATAATTGACGCGATCTACGTATGGTACGACGTGAAATTACCAGCAAAAAATTAATAAAAATGATATTTTGCAGAGGTGGGACCATTAATAGTTGAACCAATTAAAGCTATAAATGTATTGGAGAAGGATTCCTTGGAATTGACAGTTGTGTTTGAGAACGCGGATGATAACCAAGTGACGTGGTACCGCAACAACCAACCCCTCGAACCAAGTGAGGACTGCGTGATACATACTGAAAACGGCGTTTCAACCATCAGTGTCCAAAATGTAGACAAAAAGAAAGTAGGAAAATATGAAGTCGTCATTGAAAATAAAAATGTGGTTGCCAAATCCGCAAGTTCTATCAAATTATTAAAATCTTTAGATGAAGACGAGATATTACCAC
Source organism: Chrysodeixis includens (assembly GCA_941860345.1). Taxonomy (NCBI): domain Eukaryota; kingdom Metazoa; phylum Arthropoda; class Insecta; order Lepidoptera; family Noctuidae; genus Chrysodeixis; species Chrysodeixis includens. Next base: position 9,424,824 of record OW796090.1, read on the forward strand.
CAGTTTTCACTAAACCCATTCGGCCTAAGACGGTTGTGTTAGGTGACATAGTATTACTTGAAGCTGAAGTAACATCTAGCCCAACTGCATCATTCCAATGGTTCATAGATACCAGAGAAGTAACCACATATGCCAAGCAAAATAAATTAACAAACATATACGTGACAAGCAGGGACAATGTATCATGCTTATGCATTGAAAATATAACTCCAGATTTCTTAGGAGTAATTACTTGTAGAGCAGAAAACTTTGCAGGATCTGTTTCATGTTCTGCTTCGCTGCTAGAGCAACAAGTTAAAGAATCTGCCGGGCAAGCACCTGTCCTAGTTACTCCTTTAGAATCTGTTACCGTGATGGATGGAGAAGAAATAAAAATTTCATGTATAATCGAGGGCCAACCTTGGCCGCATATAGATTGGTATCATGATGGCGAATCTGTTCAAAGAGCTAGAGATATAACAGTAGCCCGACAAGAATCGGGATTGTGTGAATTATGCATTAAAGAAGCTTTCCCTGAAATGTCTGGAACATACTCTTGCGTAGCAACCAATGAATATGGAAGTTGTAACTGTGAATGTACGGTTTACATCGAAGGTAGTGACGAAAATTCTACTTTCATAATTGCATGTAACATTAGTGTGCATGTCTATTTAAAAGGAGTGTATGATTTATTTTTATTTATTTACTTGGAATATGTATGATTAACATTCACCACACTTGCCATGCATCTGTAGAACAATTTGAAGTTTGTATGTTGATTTTATAGCTAGCTTAAAGTATCATCCTTAGTTCTTAGATGATCACATCTAAACGTCGTAATAATGAACAACATGCACATAACACGACTCACCCTTAAAGGCGTTAAATACTACCTATTTCCTTATTTTAATAATTCAAGGACAAATCTAATTTTATTTATGCAAACAAGTACCTACCGATCAGTCAGAGGTACACGAAATTAAATGATCTGAATAAATCGAGTTGTTTCTCATCTACAACATGACGCATTCGAGAATGTTAGACTCATATCTTTCGTGAAGTACGCTATAATTGAATGAATTTTAATCAAATAATTACGATGTCAAAATAGTATTCAGTCAAAATGCTTGCGTAATGAGAGCTTCGTGAATGTTTACTGAGTCGCATCACTTTGTTGTGGGTGTAGCTATAATTTATTATATTATATGAGTTGGCAGAGCAATCACTGATAGGAAATCTTAATAACACATTAACGGCAACAATATGAAATGAGTATATTGCACAAGCAACTTCGGAACAATGCACTTTTCAAACATTACTGTCTCAGGATTTGTTTATAATTTGTTGTTTATTTTTCTAGCATATGAGTATGTACCAAGTGCTTCGGAGGAAGATATCCTAAGCGACGAGGTATGAAAAGTTTTTTTTTTCTTGAGAAATTATTGCTAATGAATTATTAATATTTTTACGTGTAACGAGACTAATATTTATTTCAGAAAACAAGCGACATAGAAGAGTTCGCTCCACGTATTGTGAAAGCGTTGCCCACTGTTGTTTCGACCACCGTAGGTGAAATGACCAGGTGACGACGTTTTTTTAAATCCTAGAATACCTTGACATCCAGACTTCGAGCACCGTAATAATGTGTGCTTACTTATTCAACCACCTTTTTGATAATTGATTGGTGAACAAAATTATAGCTCCGACGCAAAAAGAGGACGGTTATAAGTTGTCCTCTACAGATATTCTGTATAATGAGCGTCTACGGCACCGTACGTTAAGTGGCAAACCAAACGCAGGTCTTTTTTTGAAACGGCATTTTTTGCGATGAGTCTTAAATACAGGTTTTATCTATCTCATTTTTAAAACATAAAATAAATTTTAGGATTAGAAATTAATACACAACCGTCTATTTTGTTTTGCCGATAAAATTACTTATAACATATTGTTCACAAAACAAATAATTACATAGATTAACACTACTTCAATATGTTGGTTTTAGACATTCAAAAACGCCATAAGCTTACTACCTCTCAAATAGTTTTGCTTTATTTATAGATTGGAAGCGAAGGCCGTTGGTATGCCTAAACCTCAGATTAGGTGGCTGAAGCAAGGTGTGGAGATCGTTCAGTCGCAAGAGTACCAGATTGAGGAAATGGAGGATGGTACCTCGATACTCATTATACCTGAAGTGTACCAAGATGACACTGGGGAAATAGTGTTCGAAGCTTACAATGCCCTTGGAGAAACCTCTACCATAGCTGCTCTGTCCGTTGAAAGTAAGTATTTAGCTAAAATAAATAAATAAAAAAGTAAAAAGGAATTTAAAATGATATTTTTAACAATTACTAATTATGATTTTTATGATTATAATTTCAGGTTTCGACGGTCTTTTGAGCCATATTTTTTGTATCCCAATTCCCTTTACCTATCCCAAAAATTACAAACACAAACCTACTGTTTACACTTAACAATCATAATGTAAACAACAACAACTTCTTACTTGATTTTACAGGTTATTTATTATCTTAACATTAAACACAACGAAATAAAAAAAATGAAATTTTATAAAACGTAGATAGTACATATTTATATTATGAATCCTTAAACAAATTGGTAAAAACGAAATATTTTACGAACGAATTTGTACTGACATATTGTATGTTTTTAAAGGTATTATTGGAACCAAGGAGTATAGAAAACCGGAATGGGTTACTCACATGGAGGAACTTCAAGCCGCATTAAAAGGTACATTTTGATAAATTGATATTAGTATGACGATATAAAAATAGTTAAAGTAACGAGAATTCCCAATTATGTTCATGGCCGATATGTAGACTGCCACTTCGGCAAGCATACCATAAAAGTTATTTTTTTCTATTTTTAGCTACTCAATCCGTACCGACGTTTGTGAAGGATATCTTAGGTGAAAGAGTCGACGAAGAAGAAGCAGTTACCTTCGAAGCTGTATACAGTGGAAATCCTACTCCAGGTATACAAAAAAATCAAGTTTGTGAACCAAAAGCAGACCAAACGAATGTTTTTTAACTACGTTACAGAAAAAATAAACAATAGATTAACATAATATAGGACAAACATGTCTAGATTCAAATTTTTTATGAGAAACTGAGTAAATTTAAATTAGTAAGTATCGTACAATTAAAACACATTAATTTTAATTTCAGAAATTATTTGGTATAAGGATGACAAAGTTATTCGGACTGATGAACGTTTCACAATTGAAAATAAGGATAATCGAACAACGTGCACTGTCAAAAAATGCGTAAAGGAGCTAGAAGGCACATATATGTGTAAAGCAGTTAGCGATATAGGAATGGCTATCACCAAGGCCAAACTACAAGTGTGGGGAGCTGCTGAAAAGTCTAGAAAAGCTAAACTCAAAGAGAAAAAAGAAAAAATTGCCAAAGCTGTGAAAGAAGTAACAAGAGAAGAAATTGCTACAGAAGTAGAAGAAGAAGCACCAGTTGTTGAAAAACCTAAAGCCATTAAAAAAGTTGACAAGAAAGCTGCAAAAACAGTTATTTCTGAAGCTGACTATGTGGAAACGGTTGACGTTGCATCTTACAAGAAGGTTGATAAAAAGGAAACAAAACCAAAGCCAAAAGAAGAAAAAGCTGAACCTGTTGTCACGCCTCATGACTATTTGGTATCATCCCAAACCGAAAAGGAAGAAACCGTTCAACCTTTAGAAAAACCATATGAAACCCAAAAAGGTATAATAAGAATGGTAGAAAGTGATTCTCGTGTCGTAGCAGAGATCAATGAATTACTGGAAGTTATTAATGCTAAAGAGTTTGGTCCGGGCGAATCACCGTTACGCGAGTTAGCTAAAATTGGCTTTATGATGAGAAGTGGTATAACAACTGAACAGATTGAAAGCTTATATGATTCACAATATTTCCCTGCCTTACGCGTTCCGCAATCACAGTCGGCATTAGTTCGGTTAGTAGAAAGACAGGGTCATGGTGCACTAATCACTGAAGTACTTACCGAAGAAACCACGCAAGATGAAGACGTCATTGCAGCGAAAGTAGGTTTCCGAGCTTTCTTAAAAATGGTGGAGTTGAAACATTCGTCTGTTGAAGAAGTGATCGCCCATTTGTATCCAGAAGATTTTAAACCACGTTCCTGGGAACAAAAGGAAGCACATGAGGTAATTGAAAAACATGATTCTGAAAGGGTATTCTTTTTATTACTTATTTGTTATTTCAGTAACGTAATGTTGTATTATTATTTTAGCTATACGAGAGGATTGTTTTAATTTCATTATTATTTTGTCATTATACAGGTCATAGTTGAATCGTCCGCAGAACATACAGCAGAATCGCATACTGCTACAGTTATTAAAGGTAATAGAACTGACCATTATTTAAAACCTCTGTAATTTGTTATTTATTATTGTGTAACGGTTAAGTTATGTTTGTTCAGCGGGATTGCCCTCTAGATTTGGACCCGACCCTAGCGCTTAGTCATAAAATGGCGTAAAAATAATAGTTATGAATCCGCTTCACGAGGGTTATTTTAACCTACAACAAAACTATTAACAATATACATATTAAGACCCTAATTAGAAATATATTAACATATCAATATACTTAATGGCAACCACTCAATAGCATTCATTTCCTTAAAATAAAGCTAAGGAAGTAGGCACTTAATTTTTAGAACATACCACCAGTACGTATAACATTATGCTAATTGCAAATTCTTTTACAGATACGACTAAAGTCTCGGAAGAAAAACAAGGTAAGTTTATTCAAAATGTTAAAAACCTAGAAATTATAGGTATCTTCTTTAACTCATGCTTTGGATGTATAACGCGCTTCAGAAACTTTAATAAAAGCACGATCAGCAGTAATGCTCATTATAATATAATGCTTATAATAACGCCAAAACACAAAACAAACATACCAAGTAGTTTTTTTACTACTTCCGCACTATGGAACTGAATCCTTGTGTCGCGGGTTTCACAAACATTCTAAATCACACACAACGCCCAGATTTAAAACAAGTATTTGTGGATTACACAAACGCTTGTAGCACGCGGGGATCGAAACAACAGCACATCGCGTACGTTGGACATTGGCGTGGTGCCACTCGACTACCCCTGCCGAGAAAATCTGTCGAATTGACGGATTTCTACTTTATCTACAACAAACTACTTTTTATTCAATGTTATGTTCAAGGTTGTATGTACATTATTAAAGTATAATTATTACATTATGTGTTTGGTTATTTTTTCTAAATCGTTTTTTAATGAGGTGAGCAGAGTTTAGAAGGTAAAATAAAATGATTTTACTGGACATCGGTCCATACGGAAAAGTGTATTTTTGGTGTACTTTAAACTTTCCAACTCTATCCTCTTTTTCAAAAAATTAAGCTTATAAAAAAAATGACACGAATTTTACAAAACGAACAGAAACAGTTTTTTACATACAGCTTTTAAAACATCAGTGTCTGCTATTGAAACTGACCAAGCCTAGAAATTTCAAAGCGCTTTTGCATGTATTATTAAACTTAATGTGAAAATATCTTTTATACCAATCAAAAAACAAAACGCGGGAAACTTCGTTGTTCGTAAAACTTATACGAATCAGAAACGTTATTAAGTTATAAGTTTAAGGTGTTTTCACATGTCAAATCAGCTTAGATGTGTATAATTCTGTATTTTATTTTATACAGCATTTAAAATACTGCGTATGGCTTTTCGAATTTGCTTCATTTCTGAATTAATGTTGAAATTTAATGATGTGTGGTCAAGCTAAATAAAATAAGTAAGTATTAACATATATATTTATTTACTTTTTACTTAAATATCGCTGCTTCGCTTCTTTTAAACCTTGATGTATGTATAATTTATATGTTATAGTTTTATTTGACTTTTTATTTTATTATTGTATTTATTTTTCACTTCATACACTATACTATACTATCATTTCACAGATCTCAAAGAAAAAGAACAAGTCAAACGCAAAAAACACATAAAACAGAAAATATCTTTTGAGGAACGTAACATTGAAGAAATATCAACTGAAGAAAACATTAAAACATTAAACACTAGACAACCCAAGGAAAAACAAGAACATATAATTGAAGATGAAACAACTAACATAGAAGAAGTTGACACACCTTATGTCACACTGATTGCTACCGATATTTATGACAGTAATGTTGAAATTGTTCCTGCCAGCCAAGTAACACATATTTTATCTGAAAAAGCAATCACAGACGTCACCGCAAATTTGAAAATTGATACAAATTATTCTATTATCGCTGACATGCAAGAAACACAGGAGAAAGAAACACCCTTACAAATTAAGGAAAACTCTAAGATCACTATAAAACCATCATTAAGTGAATTAGAGCCTTTACTTGTAACAGAAATTGAAATCAATAATTCAGTAAGTGACTATCAAACACATAAAAGTACAATTGAAAATAAAGCACACAAAGGCATTGTACCTGCTGAGTATTTTGTTACCAGTGAAGTTCAACCCCATATGTCCACATCCGATTTCAAAGAAGAAGACAAACAACCAGAAAATGCTAAGAGAACCATTATTTTAAAAGATGCGCTCAATGTTTCAGAGGAAGTTGTGTCAGTAAAAGAGTCTCACTTCCAGAAAACTTCTACAAAAACAACCAATGCAACCGTCACATTTTCGCCTTTGGTAGGCTTAAATGTTTTAGAAGTTAATGAAGAAATGAAAGAAAGCCCTGTTGAAGTTGCAAACTTAGAAAAAGCAGCGACATCTAAACTTAATTTCAATTTGTTGGAATCCCTGCAAGTTGGAGAAGTGTTTGTTGAGGATAAATCTGGCAAATATTATCCAGAATTAATTGTTCCCACTGAAACGGCACGCAAAGATGTCCTAGTTTCTAATCAAGTTGTAACTCAAGTTCCAAACGTGCAGGAAAGTGAAGGTATTTTATCAGCGCTAAAGATACCTCCAGCACAGGAAGCTAATGTTGACATTGCTTCTAAAGACAGTTTAGTAATATCCGTTGAAGAACTTCATGAAAAGGAGGGTGAGTTTTCAGCAAAAGAAATGCCAGTTCAAGTTTCCGTTAATAAAGACATAATGCTGCACAACGAACTAAGTAACATTGTCACAACATCACACATCAAAGAATCAGAATTCGAAACTGACTCTATTCCTCATAAAAAAGCAAATGTAGGTATAAATGAACTTCAACATCAATTCAATTTACTTACAAATATTCACGACTCAGAAAAATCTTTAGAAGAGGCACGACCAATACAAGGAACACACGCAGCAATTGCAATTTCTGTTTTGGAAAAAAACTATGTCGATGAGGTTCATGTTCATGACAGTGAAACAGACTTAATTTTAAAAGACGACAAATTAACAGCAACTGCTGACTTAGACTTCAAAGCTCACGAACCACTCATTACTTCCGAAACAATGCAAATGACATCAACTGGCAACATTAAGCTGTCTGAAAAAGCTGCAGAGGAATCTGCAACGGAAACAGTCATAACAGAGAAAGCTAAAATTGTTATGTATCCCTTAGTACATGACAAAGAATCCACCGAAGAGTTCAAATCAAGAAAGCCCGAAAATGTTCTTTCGTCGCTTATTCCAAATATACCATTAACTGTTTCCGAAACAGAGTCATCTGAATCAGAAAATAAATTAAACTTGCATAAAATACCAGAAACAATGCATGCACAAACAGCATCTACAAATCCTTTAAAAACTCCCTTATCAGAAGAAATTAATACCGCTGATCAAATAGATTTCTTACCTCATAAACCAAATGTGACAGAATTGGCTTCTGTATCAAGAGATTTACAAAAGGAAATCACAGTTCTTCAAACAACTGTTGAAGAACAACTCCAGCAGCTTGAGGAAAATAAAACCACACAGAGTACTGCCGAGACTACATTTACGGGTAAAGAAAGTTTGAATATAACGGAAATAGTTACCAGTGTGTCTGAACAAGATCTAAAGCAAGAAATTTCAAAGCCAAGTACATTTGCTAAAGTCGATATTGACAGTGATCGCAAAATTGCTGTGGTTTTGGAGGTAGACTCGCGGGATTCTTTAGATAATCTTAGTGCACTCAAACCTAACTACGAGGAAGCACAAGTGGCATCAAATACTTTAATACCATTACAAGTGTCGCAAAACGAATCTCTAGATAGTCAATCGTCTCTACCAAGTACTGTAAAGCCCGATCTAAAGTTCTTAACTCCAGAGTTAATCCCATCTGAGGAAATTGTTAGGGTAACTGAGGTATTACAACACGAAAAAGAAAGTGATTACACTAAGACATCAGACTTACAAACATTTAACGCTGCAACAACAATATCAGGACACCCCGTGGCTATTTTATCCGAAGTTACTGTAGATTCTAGTATTGGTTTTACTGACGACAATGTCAGTGCTGAAAAGAAAAAAGCAAATGTAGAGAATATTCCTTTCAAAGAGCTCATAGTAAGTACAACTAGTTACAATGAGAAAGAAAGTTCGCTTGATTCAAAACTAAAATCTAATATGGTATCGGCAAGCCTGAATATTGATTCTAACCAGGCAATTTTAGTCGAAGAAAATAAAACCGAGATGATCCCAGAAAGCTTAGAAAGTGTAACACAGTTGCCATTCGCTCAAGCGAAACCTGCTCAAATACTTACAGAGGCTATTTCTCAACACGAAGTAATGGTTCATTCTTCAGAAGACAAACTGGAAAATACAGAAACAAATTTAATAAAGCCAAATATATCATTGTCTACATTGCAAGTACCCCAAAAAGGTGAAACTATTGTAATCGAAAACGAAAACTTATTAGGTTCATCCAATGTCCCAGATAAGCAACAAGCAGAATTGTCAATTATTGTTCAACAAAGCTTAGAAACTTCGGAAGTTATATCGCATTCTGATAATGTTGAAGGGACAAATGAAATAATAAGGGATTACAAAAAAGCTTCCCCTAAAATAGACGAAATTTACGGTAAAACCGCTCACACTGAAGAAGTTTACATCAATGAAATGTCTGAAGACTTTAAAGACGATACAGTTGTATTACAAAAATCAAACGTCACCCCAATTTTCAAAAATACGTTCGAACAAACTGAGGTGATAGTTGCCGAAAGTGAAAGTCTACTAACTGAAGAAACTCCAACATCCTCAACTATAAATAGAAACATTTTGGAAACTGAAGCTGTCATCACTAGTTACACTGAAATTATTGACAAAGAACAAGATTTCGATGCCCAAGTACCAAAACCAAAAGGTGACGCAACGATTGGGTTTGTACCATTGAGTAGTTCCATTAATACTGAAGTTATCGCGTCAAGTAACGTTGAAAGCTTTGAAGGCACTGCAACAAAAACAACACAAGCCTTATTATCACAGGACAAATTACAGAAACACATAGAACAAATAGAAACTTTGGTGAATGAAAAGGAAACAAGTATTCCTGAAATACAAACTAGTGAGCGAAAAGCAACTCAAAAAGTTATTGAAGTTGCAGCTAAAGAAGTAACAGAAGTACAAACAATTGAGAGAGAAGATGATTTGAATAAATTACCAGAACCTTTCTCTACTACCGCTCAGTCATCGATAAGTGAAAAGCAGTCTATTCAGAGCACAGAAGTGCTTGTAAGCCAAGATGTTGAAGACATGCCTTCACTTAAAACAATACCAACTACCGCAATGACGACTCATGGCGTGCAAATAGCAATTGAAAAATCAGTTCCATTTATAGGAGAAGTTGAAGATATCTATGAAAAAGATAAAATTACCGTTCATAAGCCTACAGGCTTTATTGAGGAGCAAAAATCAGTTGACGTAACTGAGATTTATGTCACTGAGTCTGAAAAAACATTAGACTCAACACCATCAGTCAAAAGTGAAACTGTTAGTTTAAGTTTCCAAGGTAAGCAATATGTCAACGTTACACAAGTGACGTCTTCAGAAAGGGAAGAAAGTTTCAAGGAAATTTTACCCGAGGTTAAAACGATTCAACCTTCTGTAGATACTCCACTGTTAGCAAGTGTTTGTGTTGATGAAACCGTCGTCAGTGAGAAAGAAGAATCAATTACGAAAAGTAAATTACCAGAATCTGTCAAAAACAATGTTAGTTTAACAACACATCAACATATTAATGTAGAAATTTTACAAACATCAGAGTTTGAAGATATTTTAGAATCAGTTGAAAGTAACAAAAAGGAATTAAGTGATATTACAGTAGAACCAATAAAACCACTTCTGGTACAAGAGACGGAATCTGAAGAAAGGCCTACTGAGATTAAACCAACTGATAAACATAAAGAATTGGTACCTGAAGTCAATTTAGAAGTAGGACAACATCTTACAGTCACTCAAGTACAAACCACGGAAAAGGAACATGTAATGGATACTCAACCATTAGATTCACTGAAACAAACTGAACAAGTTTTTGTTCCAAATATTCCGATACAAGTAGAAGAAATAAGTCCGAAAGAGTCGGAAGTATTGTTAACTCAAGAAAAATTACCATACAAAGAAGTTTCACAAGTTGTACTTGAGCCTAAGCACCATATTACTATTATGGATACAGAAGTTAGAGAGAAAGAGAAAGATATTCCTTCTGAAAACATATTGATGAGTGAAAAACCTAAAATTGATTTGAGTCCTGTTAACCACTTAACTACAACAGAAACTGTAATAATGGAAGAATTTGACTCAATGAAAGATAAGTTAACTAGAGATGAAAAAGCTACACCAAAACAAGAAACATTTAAAGAACTCATTAGCACGCAACCTCAAACCGTGGAAACTTTAAAAGATTTTGAAAACAGACAAGAAACATATAAAACTGCTGAAAAACATATAACAAAAATGGAATCTATTCAACAATCAGAAATAGTAACTGAAGAAAAACCAGAATCATTTGAGAAATCAACTAAACAAAAACCGGAAAAAGCTGATGAAAGTCATGTTGTACATCAAGAGGTTTCTAGCATTAAACCTGAAATTATGGAGAACATTAAAGACTTGCCTGATTTCTCTAAGCCCGAATTTAATAAGGCTAGTTTTGATATGGAAACTTTAAAAGCCTTTACTATTTCTGAAAACGTAATTCAGGAAGCTCCCCAGGATATTACTTTAAATAAAGATTCAACAAAGGAAGTAACACAACAATTACTTGAAATGAAGCCTATTGAACAAACTGAAATTATAACTAACGAAAACGTAACATTGATGAAACCTGAAGATCGCGATGAAGTAAATATTCAAGGTAAACATATTGAAATACGTCCTATCAGTCAAAGTTCTGTAATCGTTCACGAAAGTGAAGTTAATACCAACTTTAGTAAACCGACATCAATGGAAAAAGCATCTATTACTTTAAGTACAACAGAAAGCATAACAGTTAACGAAATTACACAAGAAGATTCACCACACACTTTCAAATCAGATGAAATAAAAGCTGTAACAGCTGAAAAGTCTGTAACCACTTTAACACATGTACAATGCACGGAAAACGTTACAGAAACTCAAGTAAAAGAATTGACAACACCTAAAACACATACTGAGACCACAAAAATTACTTCATCTAGTGTAACGCCACTAATAATTACAGACAATGAGAGTCTTCAGCATGAAAGTGAATTAAGTATACCACAACCGGTATCACAAAAAATAAGAAAAAGCCTTACAATTGCCAATGAGGTGAACATAACATCAGAATTTGTAAATGAGCAAACAGTACCATACACGGAAAAGAAACCCGTTATATTGGAAAGTAAAGTGAGCACAGCTGACGAGGACCTTCATGTAATATCAATTACAGAACAAGAGACAGAGTTTACTGGTAAGTTCTTTTATACATTTTCTGTTCATATTTTAAGAAACGTGATGGATATTTTTTTTTAATTGTCACTTGTAACTATATTAGTTTTATATTATTTTTAAAGCGGTAAAACGTTAAAACATTAGTTTTAAATTTTTTGATATCAAAGATATACTAATGTGACATTTTTCAGTACAATTATATTCTGGAGATACGGTAGTGCATTCATCATGTCCAGCAAGCACTGTAATACAATTTTTAGAGACTCTCAGTCTGAAACTTCATCAATACTAGTCCATACTATCCATACCTACTAATATAATATAGTTTTCTGTTTGTTTGAATACGCTAATTGATTGGATTGATTGATTGAATTTATAAGTTCTTGCGCATTAAAAAGTCATGTCTTCAAAAACGGTTCTATGCTGTTGAACCTTTCTTGTTTTTGTATTGTAACTTGTTTTGGGAGAAAAACAAGCTGAGTGTATTCGCGGTATATTATAAATGCTAAAGTAACTCTGTTTCTCTACCTTTCTTTCTTTCCATCTACTCGTATGGCTTTAACAGCTATACGATCCATGTGGGCCGTGTGTATTTGTTTTCGAACTAAAACAAACTGCAGCAGGTAACGACAAGAATAATTAATGCAAATTCTCAACTCGAAAATAATCTGGGTAACGCGCAAAAACTATAGAACTAACTAGGGACAAAATTACGTTGAGGGGAAAACTTGACGCGTATTCGTAGCACACTTATAACTACTAAGCATGAGTGTTTAAGGAATTTCATTTTGTTACTTTACTATCTATGTGGTAGGTCATTTTTATGTTATATAGTAAATACGGTGTTTCATTTTTTCCTTTTTATGGGAGGAGTGATTATATTGTTATAAAAAAATGGATACTTAAAGACTTTCTGACACTAAAAGATCACTATGTGTCACTAAAGAGATATTTTTTTTCTCTAGAGTGGTATAACACAACTAGAAATACAAACCACAAAAATATACAAGTAGATTAAAATTATAATAGTCCAAAACAAACTGCTAATAGGTAACTAAAATGCTTCAAAACAACAAACACATTATACAAACAATTTCAATACCAAAATCAATCGTACGAGTATATATGACACCCCTAAAAAAAATTTGCTGCATAAGATAAAAGCAACCCACATTGCACATTTATTCGTTTATGTCAAGCCAGTATATTTCACAGTTTACGTTACTTCAGAAATACTGAGACAAACTATACTTAAACACTACTAGTAGAATTACTACCGCAGGATTTAAACACAAAACATACATTTTTCAGAACTAAGTCAAACATCACCTAAATCATCAGATATTGAAGAAAGTGAAGAAATAGTTACTAAATTTGTGCAAGCTCCTGGAAATGCTGAACCAATACAGATTAAAACCAAACGAACCATAATTAGAAAAAAGAAAAGAACAAAACATGACGACACAGAAGGTGATGTAGTTATTGAAGAAACTTTAGAAGACGACGAACCAACTAAACCGAACAAAGATGTAGGTCATGATTTAAATATTGAAGAATATGACGGAGACGATACTTCTGAATCTAACATCAACGAAAAAAGTACCATAGAATTGCCTGATGAATTTTTACATATACCAAAAATGCAAAATCAAGTTCAAATAGAAGAACTCGATGACGAAGACAGATTTGTTCCTTTTGAATTGGAAATCAAACAAGGAAATAAGAAAACCAAGCGTTCCAGGACACAACTTACGGTTACCAATGAAACATTTACGGTTTTAAAAGACACGCAAACAGTCAACGAGGAAGTAAAACCTGTTGAGATTGTCGAACTCCCCGAGGAGACTGTTGTTGAAGAGACTAAGTCACCAGAAGGTAAGCTCAAACAGAAAAAGGTAACTAAACGAGTCATTAAGAAGAGGGTCGGTCCAAAGGTCGAAACCACAGAAATCGTCACTGAACAAGAAGACGACAAACAACCCGTCGTTTCTATTTACAAATCAGAAGAGCTGACCGAGGACTCCGTCTCTCCTTTGACAGACCTACCGCAGCTTGATACTGCACAGGTTGTCGAGGAAACTCCGGAAACAGTACAAGTCACACAAGTGCGCTCCGAAACTGGCGATGTAAAGACCATCAAGACAACCAAGCGTGTAATCAAGAAGAAGAAGGGACCCAAACAAGAGGTCACCGAAATCACAACGATCGAAAAGGATGACGAGGCCCCGATCACCACTGTGACTGTCACCGAGGACAAGGTCCCTGAAGACGTCGAGGAACTGAAGCCAGTAGAAACCGTCGAGTTGCCCGAAGAAACTACAGTCGAGGAGGCTGTCACCCCAGACGGTAAGAAAACACACAAAAAGATCACTAAACGCATCATCAGAAAGAAAGTAGGTCCAAAACTTGAAACAACACAAATCACAACAGAACAATCAGATGAATCAACACCTATTACGACAGTACACAAAACAGAAGAACTCATCGATGACACGACTACACCTCTCGAATACTCGACACCAACAGATTTTGCAAGAGTGGTAGAAGAAACCCCAGAAACTGTCCAAATCTCTCAAGTGCGCACTGAAACAGGTGACGTCAAAACAGTCAAGACTACGAGGCGCGTTATTAAAAAGAAAAAAGGCAAACAAGACGAGATCACTGAAATAACCACCATTCAAAAGGACGACGAGGCACCAATAACAACTGTTACAGTAACTGAGGAAACACCGCAACTCGTGGAAGAATCGCAGCCAGTTGAGATTGTAGAACTTCCAGAAGAGACTACTGTTGAGGAAACAAAAGCACCAGACGGTAAGCCCAAACACAAAAAGGTGACTAAACGAGTCATTAAGAAGAGGGTCGGTCCAAAGGTCGAAACCACAGAAATCGTCACTGAACAAGAAGACGACAAACAACCCGTCGTTTCTATTTACAAATCAGAAGAGGTGTCCGAGGACTCCGTCACTCCTTTGACAGACCTACAAGAGCCCGATACCGCACAGGTTGTCGAGGAAACTCCGGAAACAGTACAAGTCACGCAAGTGCGCTCCGAAACTGGCGATGTAAAGACCATCAAAACAACCAAGCGTGTAATCAAGAAGAAGAAGGGACCCAAACAAGAGGTCACCGACATTACAACAATCGAAAAGGATGACGAGGCCCCGATCACCACTGTAACTGTCACCGAGGACAAGGCCCCTGAAGACGTCGAGGAACTGAAGCCAGTAGAAACCGTCGAGTTGCCCGAAGAAACTACAGTCGAGGAGGCTGTCACCCCAGACGGTAAGAAAACACACAAAAAGATCACTAAACGCATCATCAGAAAGAAAGTAGGTCCAAAACTTGAAACAACACAAATCACAACAGAACAATCAGATGAATCAACACCTATTACTACAGTACACAAAACAGAAGAACTCATCGATGACACGACTACACCTCTCGAATACTCGACACCAACAGATTATGCAAGAGTGGTAGAAGAAACTCCAGAAACGGTCCAAATCTCTCAAGTGCGCACTGAAACAGGTGACATCAAAACAGTTAAAACTACGAAGCGCGTTATCAAGAAGAAAAAGGGCAAACAAGATGAGATCACTGAAATAACCACCATTCAAAAGGACGACGAGGCACCAATAACAACTGTTACAGTAACTGAGGAAACACCGCAACTCGTGGAAGAATCGCAGCCAGTTGAGATTGTAGAACTTCCAGAAGAGACTACTGTTGAGGAAACAAAAGCACCAGACGGTAAGCCCAAACACAAAAAGGTGACTAAACGAGTCATTAAAAAGAGGGTCGGTCCAAAGGTCGAAACCACAGAAATCGTCACCGAACAAGAAGACGACAAACAACCCGTCGTTTCTATTTACAAATCAGAAGAGCTGACCGAGGACTCCGTCACACCTCTAGCAGACCTACCGCAGCTTGATACTGCACAGGTTGTTGAGGAAACTCCGGAAACAGTACAAGTCACACAAGTGCGCTCCGAAACTGGCGATGTAAAGACCATCAAGACAACCAAGCGTGTAATCAAGAAGAAGAAGGGACCCAAACAAGAGGTCACCGAAATTACAACAATCGAAAAGGATGACGAGGCCCCAATCACCACAGTGACTGTCATCGAAGACAAGGCCCCTGAAGCCGTCGAGGAATTGCAGCCAGTAGAAACCGTCGAGTTGCCAGAAGAAACAACGGTCGAGGAGTCTGTCAGCCCAGACGGTAAGAAAACACACAAAAAGATCACTAAACGTACTATCAAAAAGAAGGTAGGTCCAAAACTTGAAACTACACAAATCACAACAGAGCAAACAGATGAATCAACACCCATTACGACAGTACACAAAACAGAGGAATTCGTCGATGACACGACTACACCTCTCGAATACTCGACACCAACAGATTTTGCAAGAGTGGTAGAAGAAACTCCGGAAACTGTCCAAATCTCTCAAGTGCGCACTGAAACAGGTGACATCAAAACAGTTAAAACTACGAAACGCGTTATCAAGAAGAAAAAGGGCAAACAAGATGAGATCACTGAAATAACCACCATTCAAAAGGACGACGAGGCACCAATAACAACCGTTACAGTAACTGGGGAAACACCGCAACTCGTGGAAGAATCGCAGCCAGTTGAGATTGTAGAACTTCCAGAAGAGACTACTGTTGAGGAAACAAAAGCACCAGACGGTAAGCCCAAACACAAAAAGGTGACTAAACGAGTCATTAAGAAGAGGGTCGGTCCAAAGGTCGAAACCACAGAAATCGTCACTGAACAAGAAGACGACAAACAACCCGTCGTTTCTATTTACAAATCAGAAGAGCTGACCGAGGACTCCATCACTCCTTTGACAGACCTACAAGAGCCCGATACCGCACAGGTTGTCGAGGAAACTCCGGAAACAGTACAAGTCACAAAAGTGCGCTCCGAAACTGGCGATGTAAAGACCATCAAAACAACCAAGCGTGTAATCAAGAAGAAGAAGGGACCCAAACAAGAGGTCACCGAAATTACAACGATCGAAAAGGATGACGAGGCTCCGATCACCACTGTTACTGTCACGGAGGACAAGGTCCCAGAAGAAGTCGAGGAACTGAAGCCAGTAGAAACCGTCGAGTTGCCCGAAGAAACTACAGTCGAGGAGGCTGTCACCCCAGACGGTAAGAAAACACACAAAAAGATCACTAAACGCATCATCAGAAAGAAAGTAGGTCCAAAACTTGAAACAACACAAATCACAACAGAGCAAACAGATGAATCAACACCTATTACGACAGTACACAAAACAGAGGAATTCGTCGATGACACGACTACACCACTCAAAGACTTACACGAACCACTCGTTGCAAAGGAAGTGGAGGAAACTCCCGAGACAGTACAAATTTCACAAATCCGCACTGAAACAGGTGACGTCAAAACAGTTAAAACTACGAAACGCGTTATCAAGAAGAAAAAGGGCAAACAAGATGAGATCACTGAAATAACCACCATTCAAAAGGACGACGAGGCACCAATAACAACTGTTACAGTAACTGAGGAAACACCGCAACTCGTGGAAGAATCGCAGCCAGTTGAGATTGTAGAACTTCCAGAAGAGACTACTGTTGAGGAAACAAAAGCACCAGACGGTAAGCCCAAACACAAAAAGGTGACTAAACGAATCATTAAGAAGAGGGTCGGTCCAAAGGTCGAAACCACAGAAATCGTCACTGAACAAGAAGACGACAAACAACCCGTCGTTTCTATTTACAAATCAGAAGAGCTGACCGAGGACTCCGTCACTCCTTTGACAGACCTACGAGAGCCCGATACCGCACAGGTTGTCGAGGAAACTCCGGAAACAGTACAAGTCACACAAGTGCGCTCCGAAACTGGCGATGTAAAGACCATCAAGACAACCAAGCGTGTAATCAAGAAGAAGAAGGGACCCAAACAAGAGGTCACCGAAATCACAACGGTCGAAAAGGATGACGAGGCCCCAATCACCACTGTGACTGTCACCGAGGACAAGGTCCCTGAAGAAGTCGAGGAACTGAAGCCAGTAGAAACCGTCGAGTTGCCCGAAGAAACTACAGTCGAGGAGGCTGTCACCCCAGACGGTAAGAAAACACACAAAAAGATCACTAAACGTATCATCAGAAAGAAAGTAGGTCCAAAACTTGAAACTACACAAATTACAACAGAGCAAACAGATGAATCAACACCCATTACGACAGTACACAAAACAGAGGAATTCGTCAATGACACGACTACACCACTCAAAGACTTACACGAACCACTCGTTGCAAAGGAAGTGGAGGAAACTCCCGAGACAGTACAAATCTCACAAGTCCGCACTGAAACAGGTGACGTCAAAACAGTTAAAACTACGAAGCGCGTTATCAAGAGGAAAAAGGGAAAACAAGATGAGATCACTGAAATAACCACCATTCAAAAGGACGACGAGGCACCTATAACGACTGTTTCAGTAACTGAGGAAACACCGCAACTCGTGGAAGAATCGCAGCCAGTTGAGATTGTAGAACTTCCAGAAGAGACTACTGTTGAGGAAACAAAAGCACCAGACGGTAAGCCCAAACACAAAAAGGTGACTAAACGAGTCATTAAGAAGAGGGTCGGTCCAAAGGTCGAAACCACAGAAATCGTCACTGAACAAGAAGACGACAAACAACCCGTCGTTTCTATTTACAAATCAGAAGAGCTGACCGAGGACTCCGTCACTCCTTTGACAGACCTACAAGAGCCCGATACCGCACAGGTTGTCGAGGAAACTCCGGAAACAGTACAAGTCACACAAGTGCGCTCCGAAACTGGCGATGTAAAGACCATCAAGACAACCAAGCGTGTAATCAAGAAGAAGAAGGGACCCAAACAAGAGGTCACCGAAATCACAACGATCGAAAAGGATGACGAGGCCCCGATCACCACTGTGACTGTCACCGAGGACAAGGTCCCTGAAGACGTCGAGGAACTGAAGCCAGTAGAAACCGTCGAGTTGCCCGAAGAAACTACAGTCGAGGAGGCTGTCACCCCAGACGGTAAGAAAACACACAAAAAGATCACTAAACGCATCATCAGAAAGAAAGTAGGTCCAAAACTTGAAACTACACAAATCACAACAGAACAAACAGATGAATCAACACCCATTACGACAGTACACAAAACAGAGGAATTCGTCGATGACACGACTACACCACTCAAAGACTTACACGAACCACTCGTTGCAAAGGTAGTGGAGGAAACTCCCGAGACAGTACAAATTTCACAAATCCGCACTGAAACAGGTGACGTCAAAACAGTTAAAACTACGAAACGCGTTATCAAGAAGAAAAAGGGCAAACAAGATGAGATCACTGAAATAACCACCATTCAAAAAGACGACGAGGCACCAATAACAACTGTTACAGTAACTGAGGAAACACCGCAACTCGTGGAAGAATCGCAGCCAGTTGAGATTGTAGAACTTCCAGAAGAGACTACTGTTGAGGAAACGAAGGCACCAGACGGTAAGCCCAAACACAAAAAGGTGACTAAACGAATCATTAAGAAGAGGGTCGGTCCAAAGGTCGAAACAACGGAAATCGTCACTGAACAAGAAGACGACAAACAACCCGTCGTTTCTATTTACACATCAGAAGAGCTGACCGAGGACTCCGTCACTCCTTTGACAGACCTACAAGAGCCCGATACCGCACAGGTTGTCGAGGAAACTCCGGAAACAGTACAAGTCACACAAGTGCGCTCCGAAACTGGGGATGTAAAGACTATCAAAACAACCAAGCGTGTTATCAAGAAGAAGAAGGGACCCAAACAAGAGGTCACCGAAATTACAACAATCGAAAAGGATGACGAGGCCCCGATCACCACTGTAACTGTCACCGAGGACAAGGCCCCTGAAGCCGTCGAGGAATTGCAGCCAGTAGAAACCGTCGAGTTGCCAGAAGAAACAACGGTCGAGGAGTCTGTCACCCCAGACGGTAAGAAAACACACAAAAAGATCACTAAACGTACTATCAAAAAGAAGGTAGGTCCAAAACTTGAAACAACACAAATCACAACAGAGCAAACAGATGAATCAACACCTATTACGACAGTACACAAAACAGAGGAACTCATCGATGACACGACTACACCACTCAAAGACATACACGAACCACTCGTTGCAAAGGTAGTGGAGGAAACTCCCGAGACAGTACAAATCTCACAAGTCCGCACTGAAACAGGTGACGTCAAAACAGTTAAAACTACGAAACGCGTTATCAAGAAGAAAAAGGGCAAACAAGATGAGATCACTGAAATAACCACCATTCAAAAGGACGACGAGGCACCAATAACAACTGTTACAGTAACTGAGGAAACACCGCAACTCGTGGAAGAATCGCAGCCAGTTGAGATTGTGGAACTTCCAGAAGAGACTACTGTTGAGGAAACAAAAGCACCAGACGGTAAGCCTAAGCACAAAAAGGTGACTAAACGAGTCATTAAGAAGAGGGTCGGTCCAAAGGTCGAAACCACAGAAATCGTCACTGAACAAGAAGACGACAAACAACCCGTCGTTTCTATTTACAAATCAGAAGAGCTGACCGAGGACTCCGTCTCTCCTTTGACAGACCTACCGCAGCTTGATACTGCACAGGTTGTCGAGGAAACTCCGGAAACAGTACAAGTCACACAAGTGCGCTCCGAAACTGGCGATGTAAAGACCATCAAGACAACCAAGCGTGTAATCAAGAAGAAGAAGGGACCCAAACAAGAGGTCACCGAAATTACAACGATCGAAAAGGATGACGAGGCCCCGATCACCACTGTGACTGTCACCGAGGACAAGGTCCCTGAAGACGTCGAGGAACTGAAGCCAGTAGAAACCGTCGAGTTGCCCGAAGAAACTACGGTCGAGGAGGCTGTCACCCCAGACGGTAAGAAAACACACAAAAAGATCACTAAACGCATCATCAGAAAGAAGGTAGGTCCAAAACTTGAAACTACACAAATCACAACAGAACAAACAGATGACTCAACACCTATTACGACAGTACACAAAACAGAGGAACTCATCGATGACACGACTACACCACTCAAAGACTTACACGAACCACTCGTTGCAAAGGTAGTGGAGGAAACTCCCGAGACAGTACAAATCTCACAAGTCCGCACTGAAACAGGTGACGTCAAAACAGTTAAAACTACGAAACGCGTTATCAAGAAGAAAAAGGGCAAACAAGATGAGATCACTGAAATAACCACCATTCAAAAGGACGACGAGGCACCAATAACAACTGTTACAGTAACTGAGGAAACACCGCAACTCGTGGAAGAATCGCAGCCAGTTGAGATTGTAGAACTTCCAGAAGAGACTACTGTTGAGGAAACAAAAGCACCAGACGGTAAGCCCAAACACAAAAAGGTGACTAAACGAGTCATTAAGAAGAGGGTCGGTCCAAAGGTCGAAACCACAGAAATCGTCACTGAACAAGAAGACGACAAACAACCCGTCGTTTCTATTTACAAATCAGAAGAGCTGACCGAGGACTCCGTCACTCCTTTGACAGACCTACAAGAGCCCGATACCGCACAGGTTGTCGAGGAAACTCCGGAAACAGTACAAGTCACACAAGTGCGCTCCGAAACTGGCGATGTAAAGACCATCAAGACAACCAAGCGTGTAATCAAGAAGAAGAAGGGACCCAAACAAGAGGTCACCGAAATCACAACGATCGAAAAGGATGACGAGGCCCCGATCACCACTGTGACTGTCACCGAGGACAAGGTCCCTGAAGACGTCGAGGAACTGAAGCCAGTAGAAACCGTCGAGTTGCCCGAAGAAACAACGGTCGAGGAGTCTGTCACCCCAGACGGTAAGAAAACACACAAAAAGATCACTAAACGTATCATCAAAAAGAAGGTAGGTCCAAAACTTGAAACTACACAAATCACAACAGAACAAACAGATGACTCAACACCTATTACGACAGTACACAAAACAGAGGAACTCATCGATGACACGACTACACCACTCAAAGACATACACGAACCACTCGTTGCAAAGGTGGTGGAGGAAACTCCCGAGACAGTACAAATCTCACAAGTCCGCACACAATCAGGTGATGTCGAAACTGTCAAAACCACAAAACGAGTCATCAGGAAGAAAAAGGGACCTAAGGACGAAATCACCGAAATCACGACCTTCCAAAAAGACGACGAGGCACCGATAACGACTGTCACTGTCACAGAAGAACAACAACCGGAGACAATCGAAGACATCAATCCGGTCGAAATTGTCGAACTCCCTGAAGAGACCACTGTTGAGGAAACAAAGGCACCAGACGGTAAGCCCAAACACAAAAAGGTGACTAAACGAGTCATTAAGAAGAGGGTTGGTCCAAAGGTCGAAACCACAGAAATCGTCACTGAACAGGAAGACGACAAACAGCCCGTCGTTTCTATTTACAAATCAGAAGAGCTGACCGAGGACACTGTCACTCCTCTGGCAGACCTACCGCAGCTTGATACTGCACAGGTTGTCGAGGAAACTCCGGAAACAGTACGAGTCACACAAGTGCGCTCCGAAACTGGCGATGTAAAGACCATCAAAACAACCAAGCGTGTAATCAAGAAGAAGAAGGGACCCAAACAAGAGGTCACCGAAATCACAACGATCGAAAAGGATGACGAGGCCCCGATCACCACTGTGACTGTCACCGCGGACAAGGTCCCTGAAGACGTCGAGGAACTGAAGCCAGTAGAAACCGTCGAGTTGCCCGAAGAAACAACGGTCGAGGAGTCTGTCACCCCAGACGGTAAGAAAATACACAAAAAGATCACTAAACGTATCATCAAAAAGAAGGTAGGTCCAAAACTTGAAACTACACAAATCACAACAGAACAAACAGATGACTCAACACCTATTACGACAGTACACAAAACAGAGGAACTCATCGATGACACGACTACACCACTCAAAGACATACACAAACCACACGTTGCAAAGGTAGTGGAGGAAACTCCCGAGACAGTACAAATCTCACAAGTCCGCACTGAAACAGGTGACGTCAAAACAGTTAAAACTACGAAACGCGTTATCAAGAAGAAAAAGGGCAAACAAGATGAGATCACTGAAATAACCACCATTCAAAAGGACGACGAGGCACCAATAACAACTGTTACAGTAACTGAGGAAACACCGCAACTCGTGGAAGAATCGCAGCCAGTTGAGATTGTGGAACTTCCAGAAGAGACTACTGTTGAGGAAACGAAGGCACCAGACGGTAAGCCCAAACACAAAAAGGTGACTAAACGAATCATTAAGAAGAGAGTCGGTCCAAAGGTCGAAACAACGGGAATCGTCACTGAACAAGAAGACGACAAACAACCCGTCGTTTCTATTTACACATCAGAAGAGCTGACCGAGGACTCCGTCACTCCTTTGACAGACCTACAAGAGCCCGATACCGCACAGGTTGTCGAGGAAACTCCGGAAACAGTACAAGTCTCACAAGTGCGCTCCGAAACTGGCGATGTAAAGACCATCAAGACAACCAAGCGTGTAATCAAGAAGAAGAAGGGACCCAAACAAGAGTTCACCGAAATCACAACGATCGAAAAGGATGACGAGGCCCCGATCACCACTGTGACTGTCACCGAGGACAAGGTCCCTGAAGACGTCGAGGAACTGAAGCCAGTAGAAACCGTCGAGTTGCCCGAAGAAACAACGGTCGAGGAGTCTGTCAGCCCAGACGGTAAGAAAACACACAAAAAGATTACTAAACGTATCATCAAAAAGAAAGTAGGGCCAAAACTTGAAACTACACAAATCACAACAGAACAAACAGATGACTCAACACCTATTACGACAGTACACAAAACAGAGGAACTCATCGATGACACGACTACACCACTCAAAGACATACACAAACCACACGTTGCAAAGGTAGTGGAGGAAACTCCCGAGACAGTACAAATCTCACAAGTCCGCACTGAAACAGGTGACGTCAAAACAGTTAAAACTACGAAACGCGTTATCAAGAAGAAAAAGGGCAAACAAGATGAGATCACTGAAATAACCACCATTCAAAAGGATGACGAGGCCCCAATAACAACTGTTACAGTAACTGAGGAAATACCGCAACTCGTGGAAGAATCGCAGCCAGTTGAGATTGTAGAACTTCCAGAAGAGACTACTGTTGAGGAAACAAAGGCACCAGACGGTAAGCCCAAACACAAAAAGGTGACTAAACGAGTCATTAAGAAGAGGGTCGGTCCAAAGGTCGAAACCACAGAAATCGTCACTGAACAGGAAGACGACAAACAGCCCGTCGTTTCTATTTACAAATCAGAAGAGCTGACCGAGGACACTGTCACTCCTCTGGCAGACCTACCGCAGCTTGATACTGCACAGGTTGTCGAGGAAACTCCGGAAACAGTACAAGTCACACAGGTGCGCTCCGAAACTGGCGATGTAAAGACCATCAAGACAACCAAGCGTGTAATCAAGAAGAAGAAGGGACCCAAACAAGAGGTCACCGAAATCACAACGATCGAAAAGGATGACGAGGCCCCGATCACCACTGTGACTGTCACCGAGGACAAGGTCCCTGAAGACGTCGAGGAACTGAAGCCAGTAGAAACCGTCGAGTTGCCCGAAGAAACAACGGTCGAGGAGTCTGTCACCCCAGACGGTAAGAAAACACACAAAAAGATCACTAAACGTATCATCAAAAAGAAGGTAGGTCCAAAACTTGAAACTACACAAATCACAACAGAACAAACAGATGACTCAACACCTATTACGACAGTACACAAAACAGAGGAACTCATCGATGACACGACTACACCACTCAAAGACTTACACGAACCACTCGTTGCAAAGGTAGTGGAGGAAACTCCCGAGACAGTACAAATCTCACAAGTCCGCACTGAAACAGGTGACGTCAAAACAGTTAAAACTACGAAACGCGTTATCAAGAAGAAAAAGGGCAAACAAGATGAGATCACTGAAATAACCACCAT
Organism: Chrysodeixis includens; assembly: GCA_941860345.1. Classification (NCBI taxonomy): domain Eukaryota; kingdom Metazoa; phylum Arthropoda; class Insecta; order Lepidoptera; family Noctuidae; genus Chrysodeixis; species Chrysodeixis includens. The sequence goes on from OW796090.1 coordinate 9,449,637, forward strand.
TCAAAAGGATGACGAGGCCCCAATAACAACTGTTACAGTAACTGAGGAAATACCGCAACTCGTGGAAGAATCGCAGCCAGTTGAGATTGTAGAACTTCCAGAAGAGACTACTGTTGAGGAAACAAAGGCACCAGACGGTAAGCCCAAACACAAAAAGGTGACTAAACGAGTCATTAAGAAGAGGGTCGGTCCAAAGGTCGAAACCACAGAAATCGTCACTGAACAGGAAGACGACAAACAGCCCGTCGTTTCTATTTACAAATCAGAAGAGCTGACCGAGGACACTGTCACTCCTCTGGCAGACCTACCGCAGCTTGATTCTGCACAGGTTGTCGAGGAAACTCCGGAAACAGTACAAGTCACACAGGTGCGCTCCGAAACTGGCGATGTAAAGACCATCAAGACAACCAAGCGTGTAATCAAGAAGAAGAAGGGACCCAAACAAGAGGTCACCGAAATCACAACGATCGAAAAGGATGACGAGGCCCCGATCACCACTGTGACTGTCACCGAGGACAAGGTCCCTGAAGACGTCGAGGAACTGAAGCCAGTAGAAACCGTCGAGTTGCCCGAAGAAACAACGGTCGAGGAGTCTGTCACCCCAGACGGTAAGAAAACACACAAAAAGATCACTAAACGTATCATCAAAAAGAAGGTAGGTCCAAAACTTGAAACTACACAAATCACAACAGAACAAACAGATGACTCAACACCTATTACGACAGTACACAAAACAGAGGAACTCATCGATGACACGACTACACCACTCAAAGACTTACACGAACCACTCGTTGCAAAGGTAGTGGAGGAAACTCCCGAGACAGTACAAATCTCACAAGTCCGCACTGAAACAGGTGACGTCAAAACAGTTAAAACTACGAAACGCGTTATCAAGAAGAAAAAGGGCAAACAAGATGAGATCACTGAAATAACCACCATTCAAAAGGATGACGAGGCCCCAATAACAACTGTTACAGTAACTGAGGAAATACCGCAACTCGTGGAAGAATCGCAGCCAGTTGAGATAGTGGAACTTCCAGAAGAGACTACTGTTGAGGAAACAAAAGCACCAGACGGTAAGCCTAAGCACAAAAAAGTGACTAAACGAGTCATTAAGAAGAGGGTCGGTCCAAAGGTCGAAACCACAGAAATCGTCACTGAACAGGAAGACGACAAACAGCCCGTCGTTTCTATTTACAAATCAGAAGAGCTGACTGAGGACACTGTCACTCCTCTGGCAGACCTACCGCAGCTTGATACTGCACAGGTTGTTGAGGAAACTCCGGAAACAGTACAAGTCTCACAAGTGCGCTCCGAAACTGGCGATGTAAAGACCATCAAGACAACCAAGCGTGTAATCAAGAAGAAGAAGGGACCCAAACAAGAGGTCACCGAAATCACAACGATCGAAAAGGATGACGAGGCCCCGATCACCACTGTGACTGTCACCGAGGACAAGGTCCCTGAAGACGTCGAGGAACTGAAGCCAGTAGAAACCGTCGAGTTGCCCGAAGAAACAAGTGTCGAGGAGTCTGTCACCCCAGACGGTAAGAAAACACACAAAAAGATCACTAAACGTATCATTAAAAAGAAGGTAGGTCCAAAACTTGAAACTACTCAAATCACAACAGAACAAACAGATGACTCAACACCTATTACGACAGTACACAAAACAGAGGAACTCATCGATGACACGACTACACCACTCAAAGACATACACAAACCACACGTTGCAAAGGTAGTGGAGGAAACTCCCGAGACAGTACAAATCTCACAAGTCCGCACTGAAACAGGTGACGTCAAAACTGTCAAAACTACAAAACGGGTCATCAGGAAGAAAAAGGGACCTAAGGACGAAATCACTGAAATCACGACCTTCCAAAAAGACGACGAGGCACCGATAACGACTGTCACTGTCACAGAAGAGCAACAACCGGAGACAATCGAAGACATCAAGCCGGTCGAAATTGTCGAACTCCCTGAAGAGACCACTGTTGAGGAAACAAAGGCACTAGACGGTAAGCCCAAACACAAAAAGGTGACTAAACGAGTCATTAAGAAGAGAGTCGGTCCAAAGGTCGAAACCACAGAAATCGTCACTGAACAGGAAGACGACAAACAGCCCGTCGTTTCTATTTACAAATCAGAAGAGCTGACCGAGGACACTGTCACTCCTCTGGCAGACCTACCGCAGCTTGATACTGCACAGGTTGTCGAGGAAACTCCGGAAACATTACAAGTGTCACAAGTCCGCACACAATCAGGTGAAGTCGAAACTGTCAAAACCACAAAACGAGTCATCAAGAAGAAAAAGGGACCCAAGGACGAAATCACCGAAATCACGACCTTCCAAAAAGACGACGAGGCACCAATTACGACTGTCACTATTACAGAAGAACAACCGGAGGCGATCGAAGACATCAAGCCAGTCGAAATTGTCGAACTCCCAGAGGAGACCACTGTCGAGGAGACTAAGGCTCCAGACGGTAAGCCCAAACACAAAAAGGTGACTAGACGTGTCATTAAAAAGAAGCTTGGGCCAAAAGTCGAAACTACAGAGATTGTCACCGAACAGGAAGACGACAAACAACCCGTGGTGTCGGTTTATACATCGGAGGAGCTAACCGACGATACCGTTACTCCTTTGAAAGACCTACATGAGCCGGACAGTGCTAAAGTGGTCGAAGAAACACCAGAGTCTGTGCAAGTCACACAAGTGCGCACAGAATCTGGCGACGTTCAGACCATCAAGATGACCAAGCGTGTCATCAAAAAGAAACGTGGGCCGAAGCAAGAAATCACTGAAATTACCACCGTAGAGAAAGACGACGAGGCTCCCATCACCACAGTGACCGTCTCCGAAGAACAAGCACCCGAGGAGTTCCATGATCAGCAACCAGTGGAAATCGTCGAGCTTCCTGAAGAGACCACTTTTGAGGATTCCGTAGGGCCGGACGGTAAGAAAACACACACGAAAATTACTAAACGTACTATCAAAAAGAAAGTAGGGCCAAAGGTTAAAACTACACACATTACCTCTGAACACACAGATGACACTTTACCCATTATCACTATACACACTACAGAAGAACTCACCGATGACACAACTACACCACTCACAGACTTACACGAAGCACACATCGCTGACGTAGTCCAGGAACTTCCTGAGACCGTCAAAGTCACGCAAGTTCGCACACAATCGGGTGACGTCGAAACTGTCAAAACCACAAAACGGGTCATCAAGAAGAAAAAGGGACCCAAGGACGAAATCACCGAAATCACGACCTTCCAAAAAGACGACCAGGCACCGATAACGACTGTCACTGTCACAGAAGAACAACAACCGGAGATAATCGAAGACATCAAGCCAGTCGAAATTGTCGAACTCCCAGAGGAGACCACTGTCGAGGAGACCAAGGCTCCAGACGGTAAGCCAAAACACAAAAAAGTGACAAGACGAGTCATTAAGAAGAAGCTTGGTCCAAAGGTCGAAACTACAGAGATTGTCACCGAACAGGAAGAAGACAAACAGCCCGTGGTGTCGGTTTACACATCGGAGGAGCTAACCAACGATACCGTCACTCCTTTGAAAGACCTACATGCGCCGGACACGGCCAAAGTGGTCGAAGAAACACCGGAGTCTGTGCAAGTCACACAAGTGCGCACTGAATCTGGAGACGTTCAGACCATCAAGACGACCAAGCGTGTCATCAAAAAGAAACGTGGGCCGAAGCAAGAAATCACTGAAATTACCACCGTGGAGAAAGACAACGAGGCTCCTATCACCACAGTGACTGTCTCCGAAGAACAAGCACCCGAAGAGTCCCAGGATCAGAAGCCTGTAGAAATTGTAGAACTGCCTGAAGAAACCACGGTAGAGGAAAATGTCACCCCGGATGGTAAGAAAACACACACAAAAATTACTAAACGTACTATCAAAAAGAAGGTAGGTCCGAAAGTAGAAACAACACAAATTACTTCAGAACAAACTGATAACACTGTACCCATTATCACTATACACACTACAGAAGAATTCACCGATGACACAGCTACACCACTCACACTCTTACACGAAACACACATCGCTGACGAAGTCCAGGAACTTCCTGAGACCGTCAAAGTCACACAAGTTCGCACACAATCGGGTGACGTCAAAACTGTCAAAACCACAAAAAGAGTCATCAAAAAGAAAAAGGGACCCAAGGACGAAATCACCGAAATCACGATCTTCCAAAAAGACGACGAGGCACCAATCACGACTGTCACTATTACAGAAGAACAACCAGAGACGATCGAAGACATCAAGCCAGTCGAAATTGTCGAACTCCCAGAGGAGACCACTGTCGAGGAGACCAAGGCTCCAGACGGTAAGCCCAAACACAAAAAGGTGACTAGACGAGTCATTAAAAAGAAGCTTGGTCCAAAAGTCGAAACTACAGAGATTGTCACCGAACATGAAGATGACAAACAGCCCGTGGTGTCGGTTTACACATCGGAGGAGCTAACCGACGATACCGTCACTCCTTTGAAAGACCTACATGCGCCGGACACGGCCAAAGTGGTCGAAGAAACACCGGAGTCTGTGCAAGTCACACAAGTGCGCACAGAATCTGGCGACGTTCAGACCATCAAGACGACCAAGCGTGTCATCAAAAAGAAACGTGGGCCGAAGCAAGAAATCACTGAAATTACCACCGTAGAGAAAGACGACGAGGCTCCCATCACCACAGTGACCGTCACCGAAGAACAAGCACCCGAGGAGTTCCATGATCAGCAACCAGTGGAAATCGTCGAGCTTCCTGAAGAAACCACTTTTGAAGATTCCGTAGGGCCGGACGGTAAGAAAACACACACGAAAATTACTAAACGTACTATCAAAAAGAAAGTAGGGCCAAAGGTTAAAACTACACACATTACCTCTGAACACACAGATGACACTTTACCCATTATCACTATACACACTACAGAAGAATTCACTGATGACACCACCACACCACTCTCAGACTTACACGAAACACACATCGCTGACGTAGTCCAGGAACTTCCTGAGACCGTCAAAGTTACACAAGTTCGCACACAATCGGGTGACGTCGAAACTGTCAAAACCACAAAGCGAATCATCAAAAAGAAGAAGGGACCCAAGGACGAAATCACCGAAATCACGACCTTCCAAAAAGACGACGAGGCACCAATCACGATTGTCACTATTACAGAAGAACAACCGGAGACGATCGACGACATCAAGCCAGTCGAAATTGTCGAACTCCCAGAGGAGACCACTGTCGAGGAGACCAAGGCTCCAGACGGTAAGCCCAAACACAAAAAGGTGACTAGACGAGTCATTAAAAAGAAGCTTGGTCCAAAAGTCGAAACTACAGAGATTGTCACCGAACAGGAAGATGACAAACAGCCCGTGGTGTCGGTTTACACATCGGAGGAGCTAACCGACGATACCGTCACTCCTTTGAAAGACCTACATGCGCCGGACACGGCCAAAGTGGTCGAAGAAACACCGGAGTCTGTGCAAGTCACACAAGTGCGCACAGAATCTGGCGACGTTCAGACCATCAAGACGACCAAGCGTGTCATCAAAAAGAAACGTGGGCCGAAGCAAGAAATCACTGAAATTACCACCGTAGAGAAAGACGACGAGGCTCCCATCACCACAGTGACCGTCACCGAAGAACAAGCACCCGAGGAGTTCCATGATCAGCAACCAGTGGAAATCGTCGAGCTTCCTGAAGAAACCACTTTTGAAGATTCCGTAGGGCCGGACGGTAAGAAAACACACACGAAAATTACTAAACGTACTATCAAAAAGAAAGTAGGGCCAAAGGTTAAAACTACACACATTACCTCTGAACACACAGATGACACTTTACCCATTATCACTATACACACTACAGAAGAACTCACCGATGACACAACTACACCACTCACACTCTTACACGAAACACACATCGCTGACGTAGTCCAGGAACTTCCTGAGACCGTCAAAGTTACACAAGTTCGCACACAATCGGGTGACGTCGAAACTGTCAAAACCACAAAACGAGTCATCAAAAAGAAAAAGGGACCCAAGGACGAAATCACCGAAATCACGACCTTCCAAAAAGACGACGAGGCACCAATCACGACTGTCACTATTACAGAAGAACAACCGGAGACGATCGACGACATCAAGCCAGTCGAAATTGTCGAACTCCCAGAGGAGACCACTGTCGAAGAGACCAAGGCTCCAGACGGTAAGCCTAAACACAAAAAGGTGACTAGACGTGTCATTAAAAAGAAGCTTGGTCCAAAAGTCGAAACTACAGAGATTGTCACCGAACAGGAAGAAGACAAACAGCCCGTGGTGTCGGTTTACACATCGGAGGAGCTAACCGACGATACCGTCACTCCTTTGAAAGACCTACATGCGCCGGACGCGGCCAAAGTGGTCGAAGAAACACCGGAGTCTGTGCAAGTCACAGAAGTGCGCACAGAATCTGGCGACGTTCAGACCATCAAGACGACCAAGCGTGTCATCAAAAAGAAACGTGGGCCGAAGCAAGAAATCACTGAAATTACCACCGTAGAGAAAGACGACGAGGCTCCCATCACCACAGTGACCGTCTCCGAAGAACAAGCACCCGAGGAGTTCCATGATCAGCAACCAGTGGAAATCGTCGAGCTTCCTGAAGAAACCACTTTTGAGGATTCCATAGGGCCGGACGGTAAGAAAACACACACGAAAATTACTAAACGTACTATCAAAAAGAAAGTAGGGCCAAAGGTTAAAACTACACACATTACCTCTGAACACACAGATGACACTTTACCCATTATCACTATACACACTACAGAAGAACTCACCGATGACACAACTACACCACTCACACTCTTACACGAAACACACATCGCTGACGTAGTCCAGGAACTTCCTGAGACCGTCAAAGTTACACAAGTTCGCACACAATCGGGTGACGTCGAAACTGTCAAAACCACAAAACGAGTCATCAAAAAGAAAAAGGGACCCAAGGACGAAATCACCGAAATCACGACCTTCCAAAAAGACGACGAGGCACCAATCACGACTGTCACTATTACAGAAGAACAACCGGAGACGATCGACGACATCAAGCCAGTCGAAATTGTCGAACTCCCAGAGGAGACCACTGTCGAGGAGACCAAGGCTCCAGACGGTAAGCCCAAACACAAAAAGGTGACTAGACGTGTCATTAAAAAGAAGCTTGGTCCAAAGGTCGAAACTACAGAGATTGTCACCGAACAGGAAGACGACAAACAGCCCGTGGTGTCGGTTTACACATCGGAGGAGCTAACCGACGATACCGTCATTCCTTTGAAAGACCTACATGCGCCGGATACGGCCAAAGTGGTCGAAGAAACACCGGAGTCTGTGCAAGTCACACAAGTGCGCACAGAATCTGGCGACGTTCAGACCATCAAGATGACCAAGCGTGTCATCAAAAAGAAACGTGGGCCGAAGCAAGAAATCACTGAAACTACCACCGTAGAGAAAGACGACGAGGCTCCCATCACCACAGTGACCGTCTCCGAAGAACAAGCACCCGAGGAGTTCCATGATCAACAACCAGTGGAAATCGTCGAGCTTCCTGAAGAGACCACTTTTGAGGATTCTGTAGGGCTGGACGGTAAGAAAACACACACGAAAATTACTAAACGTACTATCAAAAAGAAAGTAGGGCCAAAGGTTAAAACTACACACATTACCTCTGAACACACAGATGACACTTTACCCATTATCACTATACACACTACAGAAGAACTCACCGATGACACAACTACACCACTCACACTCTTACACGAAACACACATCGATGACGTAGTCCAGGAACTTCCTGAGACCGTCAAAGTCACACAAGTTCGCACACAATCGGGTGACGTCAAAACTGTCAAAACCACAAAACGAGTCATCAAGAAGAAAAAGGGACCCAAGGACGAAATCACCGAAATCACGACCTTCCAAAAAGACGACGAGGCACCAATCACGACTGTCACTATTACAGAAGAACAACCGGAGACGATCGACGACATCAAGCCAGTCGAAATTGTCGAACTCCCAGAGGAGACCACTGTCGAAGAGACCAAGGCTCCAGACGGTAAGCCTAAACACAAAAAGGTGACTAGACGTGTCATTAAAAAGAAGCTTGGTCCAAAAGTCGAAACTACAGAGATTGTCACCGAACAGGAAGAAGACAAACAGCCCGTGGTGTCGGTTTACACATCGGAGGAGCTAACCGACGATACCGTCACTCCTTTGAAAGACCTACATGCGCCGGACGCGGCCAAAGTGGTCGAAGAAACACCGGAGTCTGTGCAAGTCACACAAGTGCGCACAGAATCTGGCGACGTTCAGACCATCAAGACGACCAAGCGTGTCATCAAAAAGAAACGTGGGCCGAAGCAAGAAATCACTGAAATTACCACCGTAGAGAAAGACGACGAGGCTCCCATCACCACAGTGACCGTCTCCGAAGAACAAGCACCCGAGGAGTTCCATGATCAGCAACCAGTGGAAATCGTCGAGCTTCCTGAAGAAACCACTTTTGAGGATTCCATAGGGCCGGACGGTAAGAAAACACACACGAAAATTACTAAACGTACTATCAAAAAGAAAGTAGGGCCAAAGGTTAAAACTACACACATTACCTCTGAACACACAGATGACACTTTACCCATTATCACTATACACACTACAGAAGAACTCACCGATGACACAACTACACCACTCACACTCTTACACGAAACACACATCGCTGACGTAGTCCAGGAACTTCCTGAGACCGTCAAAGTTACACAAGTTCGCACACAATCGGGTGACGTCGAAACTGTCAAAACCACAAAACGAGTCATCAAGAAGAAAAAGGGACCCAAGGACGAAATCACCGAAATCACGACCTTCCAAAAAGACGACGAGGCACCAATCACGACTGTCACTATTACAGAAGAACAACCGGAGACGATCGACGACATCAAGCCAGTCGAAATTGTCGAACTCCCAGAGGAGACCACTGTCGAGGAGATCAAGGCTCCAGACGGTAAGCCCAAACACAAAAAGGTGACTAGACGTGTCATTAAAAAGAAGCTTGGTCCAAAGGTCGAAACTACGGAGATTGTCACCGAACAGGAAGACGACAAACAGCCCGTGGTGTCGGTTTACACATCGGAGGAGCTAACCGACGATACCGTCACTCCTTTGAAAGACCTACATGAGCCGGACACGGCCAAAGTGGTCGAAGAAACACCGGAGTCTGTGCAAGTCACACAAGTGCGCACAGAATCTGGCGACGTTCAGACCATCAAGACGACCAAGCGTGTCATCAAAAAGAAACGTGGGCCGAAGCAAGAAATCACTGAAATTACCACCGTAGAGAAAGACGACGAGGCTCCCATCACCACAGTGACCGTCTCCGAAGAACAAGCACCCGAGGAGTTCCATGATCAGCAACCAGTGGAAATCGTCGAGCTTCCTGAAGAAACCACTTTTGAGGATTCCGTAGGGCCGGACGGTAAGAAAACACACACGAAAATTACTAAACGTACTATCAAAAAGAAAGTAGGGCCAAAGGTTAAAACTACACACATTACCTCTGAACACACAGATGACACTTTACCCATTATCACTATACACACTACAGAAGAACTCACCGATGACACAACTACACCACTCACACTCTTACACGAAACACACATCGCTGACGTAGTCCAGGAACTTCCTGAGACCGTCAAAGTTACACAAGTTCGCACACAATCGGGTGACGTCGAAACTGTCAAAACCACAAAGCGAGTCATCAAAAAGAAGAAGGGACCCAAGGACGAAATCACCGAAATCACGACCTTCCAAAAAGACGACGAGGCACCAATCACGATTGTCACTATTACAGAAGAACAACCGGAGACGATCGACGACATCAAGCCAGTCAAAATTGTCGAACTCCCAGAGGAGACCACTGTCGAAGAGACCAAGGCTCCAGACGGTAAGCCTAAACACAAAAAGGTGACTAGACGTGTCATTAAAAAGAAGCTTGGTCCAAAAGTCGAAACTACAGAAATTGTCACCGAACAGGAAGAAGACAAACAGCCCGTGGTGTCGGTTTACACATCGGAGGAGCTAACCGACGATACCGTCACTTCTTTGAAAGACCTACATGCGCCGGACGCGGCCAAAGTGGTCGAAGAAACACCGGAGTCTGTGCAAGTCACACAAGTGCGCACAGAATCTGGCGACGTTCAGACCATCAAGACGACCAAGCGTGTCATCAAAAAGAAACGTGGGCCGAAGCAAGAAATCACTGAAATTACCACCGTAGAGAAAGACGACGAGGCTCCCATCACCACAGTGACCGTCTCCGAAGAACAAGCACCCGAGGAGTTCCATGATCAGCAACCAGTGGAAATCGTCGAGCTTCCTGAAGAAACCACTTTTGAGGATTCCGTAGGGCCGGACGGTAAGAAAACACACACGAAAATTACTAAACGTACTATCAAAAAGAAAGTAGGGCCAAAGGTTAAAACTACACACATTACCTCTGAACACACAGATGACACTTTACCCATTATCACTATACACACTACAGAAGAACTCACCGATGACACAACTACACCACTCACACTCTTACACGAAACACACATCGCTGACGTAGTCCAGGAACTTCCTGAGACCGTCAAAGTTACACAAGTTCGCACACAATCGGGTGACGTCGAAACTGTCAAAACCACAAAACGAGTCATCAAAAAGAAAAAGGGACCCAAGGACGAAATCACCGAAATCACGACCTTCCAAAAAGACGACGAGGCACCAATCACGACTGTCACTATTACAGAAGAACAACCGGAGACGATCGACGACATCAAGCCAGTCGAAATTGTCGAACTCCCAGAGGAGACCACTGTCGAGGAGACCAAGGCTCCAGACGGTAAGCCCAAACACAAAAAGGTGACTAGACGTGTCATTAAAAAGAAGCTTGGTCCAAAGGTCGAAACTACAGAGATTGTCACCGAACAGGAAGACGACAAACAGCCCGTGGTGTCGGTTTACACATCGGAGGAGCTAACCGACGATACCGTCATTCCTTTGAAAGACCTACATGCGCCGGATACGGCCAAAGTGGTCGAAGAAACACCGGAGTCTGTGCAAGTCACACAAGTGCGCACAGAATCTGGCGACGTTCAGACCATCAAGATGACCAAGCGTGTCATCAAAAAGAAACGTGGGCCGAAGCAAGAAATCACTGAAACTACCACCGTAGAGAAAGACGACGAGGCTCCCATCACCACAGTGACCGTCTCCGAAGAACAAGCACCCGAGGAGTTCCATGATCAACAACCAGTGGAAATCGTCGAGCTTCCTGAAGAGACCACTTTTGAGGATTCTGTAGGGCCGGACGGTAAGAAAACACACACGAAAATTACTAAACGTACTATCAAAAAGAAAGTAGGGCCAAAGGTTAAAACTACACACATTACCTCTGAACACACAGATGACACTTTACCCATTATCACTATACACACTACAGAAGAACTCACCGATGACACAACTACACCACTCACACTCTTACACGAAACACACATCGCTGACGTAGTCCAGGAACTTCCTGAGACCGTCAAAGTCACACAAGTTCGCACACAATCGGGTGACGTCAAAACTGTCAAAACCACAAAACGAGTCATCAAGAAGAAAAAGGGACCCAAGGACGAAATCACCGAAATCACGACCTTCCAAAAAGACGACGAGGCACCAATCACGACTGTCACTATTACAGAAGAACAACCGGAGACGATCGAAGACATCAAGCCAGTCGAAATTGTCGAACTCCCAGAGGAGACCACTGTCGAGGAGACTAAGGCTCCAGACGGTAGGCCCAAACACAAAAAGGTGACTAGACGTGTCATTAAAAAGGAGCTTGGTCCAAAGGTCGAAACTACAGAGATTGTCACCGAACAGGAAGACGACAAACAGCCCGTGGTGTCGGTTTACACATCGGAGGAGCTAACCGACGATACCGTCACTCCTTTGAAAGACCTACATGAGCCGGACACGGCCAAAGTGGTCGAAGAAACACCGGAGTCTGTGCAAGTCACACAAGTGCGCACAGAATCTGGCGACGTTCAGACCATCAAGACGACCAAGCGTGTCATCAAAAAGAAACGTGGGCCGAAGCAAGAAATCACTGAAATTACCACCGTAGAGAAAGACGACGAGGCTCCCATCACCACAGTGACCGTCTCCGAAGAACAAGCACCCGAGGAGTTCCATGATCAACAACCAGTGGAAATCGTCGAGCTTCCTGAAGAGACCACTTTTGAGGATTCCATAGGGCCGGACGGTAAGAAAACACACACGAAAATTACTAAACGTACTATCAAAAAGAAAGTAGGGCCAAAGGTTAAAACTACACACATTACCTCTGAACACACAGATGACACTTTACCCATTATCACTATACACACTACAGAAGAACTCACCGATGACACAACTACACCACTCACACTCTTACACGAAACACACATCGCTGACGTAGTCCAGGAACTTCCTGAGACCGTCAAAGTTACACAAGTTCGCACACAATCGGGTGACGTCGAAACTGTCAAAACCACAAAGCGAGTCATCAAAAAGAAGAAGGGACCCAAGGACGAAATCACCGAAATCACGACCTTCCAAAAAGACGACGAGGCACCAATCACGATTGTCACTATTACAGAAGAACAACCGGAGACGATCGACGACATTAAGCCAGTCGAAATTGTCGAACTCCCAGAGGAGACCACTGTCGAAGAGACCAAGGCTCCAGACGGTAAGCCTAAACACAAAAAGGTGACTAGACGTGTCATTAAAAAGAAGCTTGGTCCAAAAGTCGAAACTACAGAGATTGTCACCGAACAGGAAGAAGACAAACAGCCCGTGGTGTCGGTTTACACATCGGAGGAGCTAACCGACGATACCGTCACTCCTTTGAAAAACCTACATGCGCCGGACGCGGCCAAAGTGGTCGAAGAAACACCGGAGTCTGTGCAAGTCACACAAGTGCGCACAGAATCTGGCGACGTTCAGACCATCAAGACGACCAAGCGTGTCATCAAAAAGAAACGTGGGCCGAAGCAAGAAATCACTGAAATTACCACCGTAGAGAAAGACGACGAGGCTCCCATCACCACAGTGACCGTCTCCGAAGAACAAGCACCCGAGGAGTTCCATGATCAACAACCAGTGGAAATCGTCGAGCTTCCTGAAGAGACCACTTTTGAGGATTCTGTAGGGCCGGACGGTAAGAAAACACACACGAAAATTACTAAACGTACTATCAAAAAGAAAGTAGGGCCAAAGGTTAAAACTACACACATTACCTCTGAACACACAGATGACACTTTACCCATTATCACTATACACACTACAGAAGAACTCACCGATGACACAACTACACCACTCACACTCTTACACGAAACACACATCGCTGACGTAGTCCAGGAACTTCCTGAGACCGTCAAAGTTACACAAGTTCGCACACAATCGGGTGACGTCGAAACTGTCAAAACCACAAAACGAGTCATCAAAAAGAAAAAGGGACCCAAGGACGAAATCACCGAAATCACGACCTTCCAAAAAGACGACGGGGCACCAATCACGACTGTCACTATTACAGAAGAACAACCGGAGACGATCGACGACATCAAGCCAGTCGAAATTGTCGAACTCCCAGAGGAGACCACTGTCGAGGAGACCAAGGCTCCAGACGGTAAGCCCAAACACAAAAAGGTGACTAGACGTGTCATTAAAAAGAAGCTTGGTCCAAAGGTCGAAACTACAGAGATTGTCACCGAACAGGAAGACGACAAACAGCCCGTGGTGTCGGTTTACACATCGGAGGAGCTAACCGACGATACCGTCATTCCTTTGAAAGACCTACATGCGCCGGATACGGCCAAAGTGGTCGAAGAAACACCGGAGTCTGTGCAAGTCACACAAGTGCGCACAGAATCTGGCGACGTTCAGACCATCAAGATGACCAAGCGTGTCATCAAAAAGAAACGTGGGCCGAAGCAAGAAATCACTGAAATTACCACCGTAGAGAAAGACGACGAGGCTCCCATCACCACAGTGACCGTCTCCGAAGAACAAGCACCCGAGGAGTTCCATGATCAACAACCAGTGGAAATCGTCGAGCTTCCTGAAGAGACCACTTTTGAGGATTCTGTAGGGCCGGACGGTAAGAAAACACACACGAAAATTACTAAACGTACTATCAAAAAGAAAGTAGGGCCAAAGGTTAAAACTACACACATTACCTCTGAACACACAGATGACACTTTACCCATTATCACTATACACACTACAGAAGAACTCACCGATGACACAACTACACCACTCACACTCTTACACGAAACACACATCGCTGACGTAGTCCAGGAACTTCCTGAGACCGTCAAAGTCACACAAGTTCGCACACAATCGGGTGACGTCAAAACTGTCAAAACCACAAAACGAGTCATCAAGAAGAAAAAGGGACCCAAGGACGAAATCACCGAAATCACGACCTTCCAAAAAGACGACGAGGCACCAATCACGACTGTCACTATTACAGAAGAACAACCAGAGACGATCGACGACATCAAGCCAGTCGAAATTGTCGAACTCCCAGAGGAGACCACTGTCGAGGAGACCAAGGCTCCAGACGGTAAGCCCAAACACAAAAAGGTGACAAGACGTGTCATTAAAAAGAAGCTTGGTCCAAAAGTCGAAACTACAGAGATTGTCACCGAACAGGAAGACGACAAACAGCCCGTGGTGACGGTTTACACATCGGAGGAGCTAACCGACGATACCGTCACTCCTTTGAAAGACCTACATGAGCCGGACACGGCCAAAGTGGTCGAAGAAACACCGGAGTCTGTGCAAATCACACAAGTGCGCACAGAATCTGGAGACGTTCAGACCATCAAGACGACGAAGCGTGTCATCAAAAAGAGACGTGGGCCGAAGCAAGAAATCACTGAAATTACCACCGTAGAGAAAGACGACGAGGCTCCCATCACCACAGTGACCGTCTCCGAAGAACAAGCACCCGAGGAGTTCCATGATCAACAACCAGTGGAAATCGTCGAGCTTCCTGAAGAGACCACTTTTGAGGATTCCGTAGGGCCGGACGGTAAGAAAACACACAACAGTACACAAACACACTTACATGATACACAAACATCACTCCTTATCAATAGGTAAAGCATATAGACGGTGACCTAGGGGTTTAAGTAACCTTCCGGGAGCGGTCTAATTTTTATGCTGTTAATTGTTTCGTATCGATTTGTTACAAACTTATGGAGTGTTCTTATTTGATGTTAATACTATGTTCTTGTCATCATTATTGTACAGTTTTAGGCTTAGTGAAAATGGTTCTGGTTTTACTTTTAATAATATTTGTTATTTTCCCGCGATAAGTAGGATAATTAGGTTTTTCAATAAGTACGATACTTTTAAGAAATTTACAGCTGGAGGCCTGTAAATTCTTACTGACATTGTTATATTTCCGCGCATTCGTTAGTTTTAAATCAATTTTATTCGTTTTTAATTCCTATATGTAGAATATAACTTTACTTCCGTTATGGTTCTCTACCGTATACGTTATAGTATGATTTATTAAAAAACAACAAGCGTCGTGCTTAGTTTTTGTCACAAATATTTGCTTTGAAATGATATTTTGATACTTGTTACTAAACTAGTAATCAGAGTAATTTCGAATCTTTCTGTTTATATGTCCTTTATTTCAATTCCTATAGTTTTAAGAGTTTCAAGGCCGCATTTTTTATATTTTTGTTATAAAAGGATTTGTATTTTTTTTAGTTTTAATCGTCTGTACAATTTGTCTAAAATCGTGAAATAACGAATTATTTCAGAAAAAGAAGGTGTTCACAAGAAACCACGTAAACCAAAGGTTCAAGCAAAAGAAGAAAAGGCTCCTGAAGATCTTCCAACTAAGAAAGTGGAAGAAACTGAGGTACAAAAACCAACAAAAAAAATTAAACCAACTCCCATGAAAATTGAAGAGATAAAAGTAACAGAAGCTCAACATGCTCAAGAAATTCAGGGTCCTCAATTTACTAAACTCAAATTAAAGAAGCCTACTCAAATGCCTAAACAAGAAGTGCAAACTGTTAATTTGCCTAAAGTTCAGCTCAAAAGTCGAATAAGGTATATAACAGAATGGCCGCCCGAGGAACTAAAACCTTTGATATCATTTTTGGGTAGTGTAAAACAAAATGGTGAATTGTCACGTAATATCAAAGAAGCAGCAAAATTGAAAAAGAAACCTATCAAAATGGTACAATTACCAGACTTAGAAAGAGTTGAACTCGAAAAACCAGAAGTATTTGATTTTGCTACAAGCAAACCTTTAGCTTCCGATACAGAAGAGCCTAGTCAAATAGCAGAAAGTGATGAAACTGATACTGTTGTGTTGAAAAAAATTGAAAAGAAACTTCCTGAACCATCAGAAATCGAAGCAATTGATAAAACTAAGACAAAACCCAAAAAGATAAAAGAAGCTGAAGTACCTGTAGAAAAGAAAGAAAAGCGAATTGAGTCAGAAAAAATAAAACCTGTTCAAGAAGGGCAAACTGAAGTAGTAAAGATAAAACCTGTTCAAGAAGAGCAAACTGAAGTAGAAAAGATAGAACCTGTACAAGAAGAGCAAACTGAAGTAGAAAAAATAGAACCAGCACAAGAAGAAGAGCAAGTAATAGAAAAACCCAGTCCGCGTGACGAAAAGCTTGAGAAACCGACTGAACCGGAGGCAATTATAAAACTAAAAAAGAAAAAGGTAACAAAACGGCTAGTAGAACCTGAAAAACAGGATGAATTATCGAAAAAAGAACCAGAAATACCTACCGAAGACCATGTAGAGGAAACAGTTGAGATAACTGATAGTGAGCCAAAAGAAGAAACAATTCCTGAACAAGTAGAAACTATTGTTTTAGAGAAGAAGTCCAAAAAACCTAAGAAGAAAGAAAAACCTATGCTTTTGAAAACCTTGTCCAAAGAAAGTCCTGAAAAAGAATTAGCTGACAAAGATGTTAGCTCTGACGACACGGTGGATAAACAAGCTAGTCCAGAAATAGAAACAGTAGTTACGTCTCCTACAGTTACTGAGGTACCAAAGAAAGATAAAAAGCCAAAAACTAAAAAAGTAAGAGTAACTGAAGATACCATACAAAAACCTGAAGAAGAAATTCCAGAAAAAGAAACTGTTGAAGAAGAAAGTTCTGTTATTGATAAGCCCGTTACGAAACCGAAACCTAAGCTAACGGCTATTAAAATCGAAAGAAAAGAAGTTGAAATAAGCAAACCTCAACATGCTGAAAGTATTGAAGGGCCTCAATTCACAAAGTTGAAATTGAAAAAAGCAGCTACAAAACCAAAACAAGATACAACCATTGTTACTTTGCCGAAGTTCCAACTGAAAAGTCGAGTGAAATACGTAAATGATTGGCCCCCGGAAATAACCAAACCTCTTATCTCATTTCTGGGAAGCGTGCGACAAAATGGAATACTATCCCGCAATGTGAAAGAGGCCGAAAAAATTAAGAAGAAAGTTTATAAGCAACCAAAACTACCTGAAATTGAGAAAACAGAATTGGAAAAGCCTATGTTTGGATACGATGATATAATGGATGCCAAGAATGTTGAATCTGTCGAACCTGAGAGGCCTTTGGAAATCGAACAAGAAACGGAGAGTACGGTAGATGAACCAGAACAGTTTACTATTAAACCAAAACGACCAAGTATCAAGAAAACAGAAGAAATTGAAGATGAAGTTACAATTAAAAAGAAATTAAGAGCTGTACGAAAACCTTCAGTAACATTACCGGAAATAACTGAACCAGAAACTGTAACTTTCAGACCAAAAACCACCAAAACAAAAGAAGATGTAGAACAGGAATTTAATATTCATTTAGATTCTTATGCGGAAGAGGAAATTTCATTGACTAGTAAAGTAAAACTAAAGCCCCACCGACAACCAACCTTTAATGAGGAAGCTAATGAAGCATCTATCAAATTTTATGAAGACAATGACGACAATGAAGGTCCCGACGTAATAGAAATATTGGAAAGCGAAGAAGAAGAACAAGAAAAAACCTCTGATGTTATGTTACCTCTAAAAAAGAAAACGAAAACCAAACAAAAAGCTCTTGAAGAAATTTCTTCATCTATAACGGTTCCAAAACCAAAACAAGAACAGGAACCAGAAATTTCTCAAGATGTCAATATTAAATTAGAAAGAAAACCAAAGTACAGTGTGGATGAACAGGAAGAAGTTTCTTTCGACGTCAAACCACAAATAGAACAATATTCGCAGGAAGAATTGTCCCTTTCCAGCAAAATTAAACTGAAGCCTAAAAAGAAAACCACTGTATCAGAAGCTGCAGACGAAACTTCTATTCAATTAATTCAAGAAGTGGAAGATGATAGTCAAGCTGAAGAAGTTCTATTAAGTGATGTTGAAACAGAAGAAAATGTCGAAATGATTATCAAACGTAAGCCAAAGAAACCAGCTTACGAAGTTAGTGAAGTAGAAGAGTTAAGCGTAGAGTTGAAACCTAAAAGAATTACTACTGGAGATGCGTATGAAGAAGAACAGCTTACAATTTCAGCTAAAAGGAAACCTAGAAAGCCCTCGACATTACAAGGTATTATTTGTAACTCTTCGAATGCTGTGGATCGCTTTTTTCGCTTGATAAAAAATATTAAATTTATAACGCCATAAGAGTAATGTAAGTAATGCCACGCAGATTGATACTAAATGTGATTCTTTTTTTAATTATTTTAATTACCCTGACCTGTAAGTTATGAAGTCTAAGTATATTTAATTGCTTACACTTACACTACTGATGCATATAAGAGACCGTAATACTAGTTGTTCTACTATTTACCCACACCTTTATTTGAATTATAATAACACCTATTTTAATTTCTATTTTTCCAAGAGACATAATGACATAACTGCACCTTAAATTTAGGGTGTAAGCTTGTCCTTATACTTTACAATTATATCTTTAATAGTATGTATTACTGCTTTATTTTCGTAATTGCGGGTTTAAGTGCAAAGCATGAGTTTTAGAAACGCTTTTATAGAACATGTTTTAACTTCATATTAACTCATTTTTCTATTACATAATTACAGAAGCTGATGCATCGATGAGCATTTCAAGAGAACAGGAATTTCCAGGTAAATTTTAAAATATTCGACAACAATTCAATATTCTTAAAAATAAATTACAAAGTGCCGTAAGTCATTTTTTACTTGCAATTAATTTTTGCAACATAATTATAATACTTTTCGTTTTGCAGAAACTCCGATTGACGTACGCGGTGGTGACACAGTATTTGCGGTATATTCCTACGTTGCAGAGACCGATGAAGCCATCAATTTGGTAGAAGGCGAACGGCTCTACATCTTAGGTAAGAAATTAGTAGTTAAGAGATAATATATATCTAGTTTGATGTCTTTCCTGTAGTGGAAGGACTAGAGTCGTAATAGACTTATATTTGTTTGATCTGAACACAACGACAGAACGTTAGTCTTAGGTCTTCTTTTATTGATATTCACAAATTGGATTACATACAAATTTAGCTTAAGTCAAAACTTATTTTCATGAATGTCAACTGACTTTAATTTCTTTTCCTTTCATTTAAATAGTGGGTAGCATTAAATGAGCCTTTTCATTTTAGAAACAACAAATCAAGATTGGTGGTATGTGCGCAAGCACCTCACTGAAGAAAAGGGTTGGGTACCTGCCCAATACCTAATGGATGAAGCCAACTACACTTTATACTTGCAAAAGAAACTAAACGAGAAAATTGATAAACTTCCAGTATTTGAAAGTAAGTGCAATCTGCATTTCATTTAAGTAACACAACCAATTGATTTTAAATTTGCTATGGTAATCTAAAAGGCTTTACTTTCGTTGAATTATTTTCATTGGTTGTAATTTTTTTCAGAACCGACGCCTGAGGAACAAGCGAGTGCTCCAATATTCATAGAAAAGTTACGTCCCAAACACACACCAGATGGATCCACCGTACAATTTGAATGCCAAGTAGAAGGATATCCCAGACCACAGATAACTTGGTTCAGACAAACTGCTATTATTAAACCATCTCAAGATTTCCAAATGTATTACGATGATGATAATGTTGCCACGTTAGTCATTAGAGAGGTGTTCCCTGAAGATGCCGGTACATTTACGTGTGTAGCCAAAAATGCCGCTGGATTTGCTTCGAGTACTACAGAGCTAATAGTCGAAGCTCCGTTATCTGATCACGGTTCGGAAATGACCATTCTTTCTAGAAAGAGTCTTTCAAGAGAATCTTCTTTAGCCGACATTTTAGAAGGTATACCACCGACATTCTCAAAAAGACCTAAGGCTCAATACGTAGACGAAGGATCTCAAATATTTTTGGAATGTAGGCTAGTAGCAATTCCAGAACCTGACATAGCGTGGTTCTTCAAAGGTGAAGAAATTACTCCAACTGAGAACATCTCCATCGCGACTGAGTCAGATATGCACATGTATTGCAGTGTATTGAAAATATCTGACGTCAAGAAATTCCAAGAGGGAACATACACGGTGCTCGCTGTTAACAGAGAAGGTGAAGCCAGTTTACCAATAGTACTAAAGATTAAAACTGGAGAGAAGGAGAAACCTCAAGTGATAGAACCTCTGAGAAGTATGACTATAAGAGAAGGTGAAAGTGTTGTTCTGTCTACGCAAGTGGTTGGTAATCCACAACCTACGGTAGCTTGGTACAAAAACAATAAACCAGTTAAATCACTTACCACTAAGTCTGATGGGGATACTCACACTGTCACTATAATAAAACCAAAAAAAGGAAAAGATGACGGAGTATACACATTGAAAGCTGTTAACTCAGAAGGTTCTACAGAAACTAGCGCTGTTATAACTATTGAAGGTAAGAATCTTTACTAATGTTATCAACGAAAGATTTTTGATTATTTTATTTTAAATGATTTATAATCACTATTTTTTTTCACGTATATATTTTTTACTTTATCTTTATTTTTTTTAGAACCTACTGAAGAGAATGCCGAGCCACCGCTATTCATCAATAGATTCCAAGAATTGACTGTTAAAGAAAATGGAACGATCAAGTTAGTGGCTAAAGTTACTGGCAATCCGGTACCCTCTATTACTTGGTACAGAAACAATAACATCATCACTCCATCTGATAACGTCACACAAAACTTTGATGGCGAAAACATTGAATTGATTATATCTAAAGTGGATTCTGAAATCGACTCAGGCGACTACAAATGTGTGGCATCAAACAGTGCAGGAAAAGCCTCTCATGGTGCTAGAGTTACGATTGATGTCGACAAGGTTACATTCATAAAGAACCTAAAATCTACTTATGTAACTGAAGAAGGCAAGTCTGTTATACTTGAGTGCCAAACATCTCATACCGTGTCTACTAAATGGTATCATAATGACAAAGAATTGAGTGGTATGGACCACAGAGAAATCATCCAAGAAGGAAAAGTACACAAACTCAGAATAAAGAAAACTAAATTAACAGACTCTGGCACAATCAAATGCGTTGTTAAAGGACAAGAAACCCACTCTAAATTGGTGGTAAATGAAACCATACCTGAATTCATTAGGAGGCTCCAGGACTTTGAAGTCAAAGAAAGAGATATAGCTATTTTGGAAGTCGAAATTAACTCAGAAACTGCTGACGTAGTATGGGAAAAAGATGGCGAAACAATTAAGACAAAGAAAAATAAATATGAACTTGAGAAACGCGGTAATGTACGAAAATTGTTTATTAGGAATACATCAGTTCATGATGAAGGTGAATATACTTGTAAGCTTCGCGATGATTCGTGTACGGCAGAAGTTACTGTAGTTGAGTTGCCTCCAGAAATCATATCACGACTTCAAGATCAAAAGGTAAACAAAGGCAGCAAAGCAACCTTTGAAATCGAACTGACAAAGGGTGACGCTTTAGTACAATGGTTTAAGGACGGTTCGGAAATTCAATTTTCAAACCATATACAATTGACTATTGATGGAAAGAAGCAGAAACTAAAAATTTATGATTGTGAACTCTCTGATGAAGGAACATACGCGTGTGAGGTTGGTAATGACAAATGTACCGCTAACCTTATTGTGGAACAGCCAACAGTAGACTTCACTCTGCGATTACCTGAAACTATTGTTGTTCCGGCCAATACCGATGCTTATTTGACAGTAGAAATACCGGATGACAGCCTAGATGTCACTTGGTACAAGAAGAAAACAGTCATAGAAGATACTGAGAAGTTTACTTTGATTTCCGATGTTACTAAACGTACTTTAATTATCAGAAAATGTACTGAAGAAGATCAATGTGAATATTCATGCGTGTTGTATGACGCTAAATGCTCCACTAAATTGATAGTTGAAGGTAAGCGTTTTAAATTCATTTGATATTTTTTTCCTTTATTAAGTATACTTAAAATTTAAGCAATATACAATAGCTTCATTTTTATCATTTGCAGTTGTTGAATACCCGCCCAAAATACTGGGATACGAGAATACGTACAGGATTAAGAGAGGTGGAGATGTTACTCTACAAGTTCAGTACGAAGCCGTCCCACAACCCAACGACGAATGGGTGGTTAATTCTAAGATAATCAAGAAAACTAAGCACACAAAACCGACAATTGATTCGAAGTCTGCAAGTCTGACTATCAAGAAGGTTGAGAACACCGATGCTGGGTCTTATAGACTACGCCTTGAAAATAATTGCGGTGAAACCACCGTTGAAATAAGCTTAGTCGTTATTGGTAAGTTATTATTAGTAACTAACATATATGATGTTTTTTTCATGGACACAATAGAATATTTATTAATCTGTACACTTCACAGATATATCTTCACCACCCGGAAAGCCGACCGTTGTCGAAACTACCAACAATTCTATTAATTTGTGTTGGGATGAGCCGGATGTAAAAGGAAACACAGAAATAGATTGTTACATTATTGAATACCAGGAAATAAACAATACTGAGTAAGTTACCTTACACTAAAAACTAGCGCTTAGAAATTAATGATAATGCCGTTTATTAATAATAATAGGTTATTGTTTATTACAATGTTTATTCACTGTGTAAAGTTATTGCATGCGAACTCATTTCGACTTCCAATATAATTATTTTCTAATGTTGTAATTCTCGTTGCAGATGGATATCAATTGAAAACATTAAAACAACTCAATATTCCGTTAAAAACTTGAAGACAAAATCATCGTATAAATTCCGTGTATTTGCTGTCAATGAAGTAGGTGTCAGTCAATCGTCTGAAGAAACTGATTACATTGTAATACAAGAGCTTATGAAGGCTCAACCTCCAACGGTAGAGAAACCACTTAAGGACATCGTACGAGAGCCAGAGGAAGACGTTGAACTAACTTGTATATTTGGAGGCATTCCTGAGCCAAAAGTGACGTGGCTTAAAGAAGGAAAGAAGTTAAAGACTGCTAAAGCTACATACATCAACAGGGTAGCAACTCTAGTCATAACAGCATCGGAAACAACAGAAGGAAGCTACAGTTGTATCGCCAGCAATGAACATGGAGAGGTTGAAACAAAATGTACTTTAGAAGTTCAACAAAAGCCTCATATTGTTGTGTCTGAAGAAGAGGTCAATCAGAAACTCAGAGTTGGAGAGGACTGGTTGGTCAAGGCTGTAGTTAAGGGTATCCCTAAACCCACGATTAATTGGTACTTCAACGGTACTAGGGTAGAAGAGTCTGAAGACATTACAATTACAACTGAGAACAATGTCAGTATTATCAAAATTTCTCAACTCAGTCGTTCACATTCAGGCAAATATACCATTGAAGCTAATAACAAGGCTGGAAGTACTTCGTTCGATGTTTCACTCAAAGTTTTCGGTAAGTTATTAGCTATTGAATTAACTGCTTTTTGTTTTAAATTTAATGTAATATGCTGTACAACTATAGTTTACCACGGTGGTCGATTCGGACAGCTCTTACCGTAAAACCTTACAAAAGGGATTTGCTTTAAAACTATTTTCATATTTCAGATAAACCTAGCAAGCCAGAAGGCCCTGTTGTTTTACGTGAAATCAGCAGAGAATCTGTGACGATAGAATGGAAACCACCTCTTGACGATGGTGGTTTAGAATTAACAAAATATGCCATTGAAAAACATGAACCTGACACCAACCAATGGGTGAAAGTGGCCGATGTAGATAAAGACGTGGACACATATTGCATACAAAGACTGAATGAAAATTGTGAATATATGTTCCGTGTCATGGCCCAAAACCCCGTAGGATTCTCTGAGGCACTGGAAAGTGAACCTATAGTCATTAAGACAGCACTGGGTACGTAAATAATTTAATATTTCTCATTCTTTCTCTAATATGGAATAATAAACAACACGATATTAACCTGTTTTTCATATTTCAGATGTCCCATCTCCACCCTTAGGCCCTCTTGGCTTGTACGGTATCAACAGTGACTCGCTCACTATTACCTGGTATCCATCAGAGAAGAATGGAGGTTCACCGATTCTTGATTACAGCATTGAAATTAAACAGGAAGGTAAAAAGTGGAAGCACGTGGCGACTGTCACAGAAACAATCACTAAGATAGAGAAACTCACTGTAAACACCACGTACCAGTTCAGGATATGTGCACGAAATGAAATTGGAACTAGTCTGCCTTACATATCGGACGAGAAAGTAACGATAGGAAAAACATTATGTAAGTGTATACTTTTAGTCCGGTTTTCATATTTGCTAATATTTTTGGAGATGATGTTAATTTTTTATTGTGATTTCGTTTTAGCACGACCATCGAAGCCGCAGAACTTTGCAGTTAAGGAAACAACATCAAGATCTGTTACTCTGCAATGGGCGGCTCCCGAGAGCGACGGTGGAAGTGTTGTTACAAGTAAGGATTTATTCATAACTCTCGTATTTCTTCCAATGTGTTTCCAACTATTATAATTTTTAGTGAATGATACATTTAATTTCAAAAATGCATTTAGAAAAATAATTATTTGCATCCAACAAATGGTTATAATTTTGGTTTCTATTTTAGATTACATCATTGAATACAAGACTGCTAGAGGTAAATCATGGACCAAAGCAATCACTGTCAGTGGTACAGTATTTGAACATTGCATTGAAAACATCAAAGAGAAAGATGAACTAGTCTTCAGGATATCTGCAGAGAACGCGATCGGCGTCAGTTTAGCGGCAGAATCTCAGACTGTGAGACTAGAGAAACATGCAAGTAAGTATTCAGTCTGTCAACAATTTTATAATGATAAACATTCTTATATTAAAAAAACAATTATTAAAGAAACAGTTTTGCCCTTGGCTCATTTACATGCTCGCTTTCGAGAGCTGTTTAAGCGTGTATGGTCCACCCATGGGTATAGTCTGATGTACCAATCAAAACCTACGCTCAGACTAAGTCCATAGAAATTAAAACAAGTAGGTACCCATGCCTTCTGCCAGAGTCGCGCGGGCATGCGCGAGTGATCCCGCGACTCTGGCTCTGGCAATAGAAGGGGCCCGGGGTGTTTTTGGTCGGTGTGAGTCCGACATATCCCCACGCCGTGCCCTCGACGTGGGTTGAAATCATTAGATTTTCACCCCGGAAAAAAAAAAAAAAAAAAAAAAAGGTACCCATGCCTTCAAAAACCCCAGACATAATTGTTATTTTAATCATACTTTGTATTTCCAGCGGTACCATCCCCACCGACAGCTCCACTAGAAATTAGGACTGTCGGCAGCAACATCGTGATGACGTCATGGGGAACTCCCGAATGGGATGGCGGAGCACCACTGTTGGGCTACAACATCGCCATTCGTGACGTCACGAAAACCATGTGGATGGAAGTCGGAAAGGTCGATGCGCATACGCTTAAGTTCAATATCAAAGACTTGAGCGACAATCATACTTACATGATTAGAATATACGCTCGCAATGAGATTGGCGTCAGCGAGCCTTTGGAGTCGGACGAACCATTCAAGGTTATTCCTGGAGAAGGTAAGCGGCATCCTTTAGACCTTTCTGCTACTATTTACTCAACGATTCACGTAGATTGTACACAATATATTTTCTTAAATAAAACAGTAGTAGTTCAATCATTTATTTTATGCTATTAGGTACTCTCTAAACGATTTATAAACGTACATGTATTTCATTCGACATCTTATTTATTTTTTACAAGTAAAAGTCTCAAAAGATTTATCTTTCACCTGAACATTATTTTAAGATCCTCTTACAATCCTTTCAAACTACCATGCTATTTTATTTAAAATAAAATTACAAGCGGAGCCGATGAAAGCATTTTCATCCTATTCACTTTTGTATTTGTGACACCCACTATTAAATCTTGAAAAGGCACTGCAGTAAAGTACACTTGCTATCCGAGTTTGTTTTCTCTTTTCGCAAACACAATGCAAGAAAAATAGAACGTTTCACTGTTTGTTAACAGTATAACACTTTAAAGAAAACCTAGACGACAAAGGAAGCAAGATTTAGATGTAATACAAAAAGCGTCTTTTATTCTTACAATGCCGACTCAATAGATTGAAAAGGAAAATGTTGTGACTTTGCACAGAGAAAAATGATTTTAACGTTTACGTAGACATTCTTTGTGACATCAATTTGCTATTAAAATAATATTCGTTAACTAGCTAACTTATTTTATTCACCAGCTTTGGGATTACTGAACTTCTAGCTATAAAAAAGCTATTAAAAATACCAACATATTAGGGTTACACCAACAATCAAGAGTAAAGAAAACGGAAAAAAAAATCTTTTTAATCAGAGACTCCTTAGTACCTACACGATAAATACTTTAGCCATAGTTTTTATGCTAAAGGTTTAGCATGTACAGATAAACGACATTGATCGAATCTCTCAATGCAAAGTCACGCGAGTTCTTATATAGGATTAGCGCAGCTTAAACTGGGATGAACGACGGTCAGATGCTCTGTCAATTATCACTTGTCTCCGAGCTCTATTAAGTGTGTCTGTTTCGCAGCGGACTCGCAAGCGGACGAGGAGGTGGGCGAGCAGACGGAGATGACGGAGC
Source organism: Chrysodeixis includens (assembly GCA_941860345.1). Lineage (NCBI taxonomy): Eukaryota > Metazoa > Arthropoda > Insecta > Lepidoptera > Noctuidae > Chrysodeixis > Chrysodeixis includens. The sequence goes on from OW796090.1 coordinate 9,476,792, forward strand.
CGACGTCGTTCAGCACGCAGACCACGACGTCGTGGATGCGCGAGCACAACATGGACGCCGACATCCGCTCGTACGCGCGCGGCTCCCTCCTCCGCCGCGACGAGTACTTCTTCAGGATATGGCACTACGCTAAACAACTCTTCAAATGATGCGACACCTCCGCGCATTCAGAAACCTGTGATATTTAACGACAAATATATTATGTTCATAGTTGGCGATAGTAATGTATAGATTACTTCAACTAGACAGTGCCATCCAACTCTGTCATTTTATAATTTTATATTATTACGATTTTTTTTTGTATCAACATGTAATTAATTATTTATTTTAGATAAGGATCAACTATTTATTTATCTAATTTATTATCATGAAATTATGTCTGTTGACACCATTTGAGTCTCATTCAATACTTTTTAAGGGAGACGTTTTAAATATAGGTGCAAAATATTTATTCGATAAATTGAGTGAGGCTCAAATAATCATCAGACATATTTATTGAAAGATTTATTATAGCAATTATTCAAATAGAAACTCGTTTTATTTCAAACACTAATAGGTAAATACCTTATCACTATTCAACTCCAACATTACCTAATAACCAATTCAAAAAGCTAGTCTGTTTTCGTCTTCCCTATTAGATTCTTATTAGCACGAAGATCTATTTAGACGCTCTAAATATCTTATTAGATACTCTAAGTGCTCTTAAACTGTCTGTGTACACACCTCTCATTTAACGCTAAAACGATTTTATAAGTGAGAGCTTTTGTTCTCATTATTTGAACAATCACTGAACGTTACAATATTTGTAAGCTCATCAATTTTATCCACGCATGAAAATACATTCAGATTTTTTGTAGAAGTTTTAGAGGGAGCGCAATCTGTCAACACTCCACGCCCAGTACTATAGGGCGCACATCGACTAAAAGGATTTTGATCCTGTCAACAATGAAAAGCACGAACAAAAAGGATGGATTTTATTTTCAATAAAACGCACAAAGCGATGCTTCTATCGGGAATAGTGCACTTTTGCTCTGGGCGCAAAAAATGTTCAGCGAGGTTTTTGTTATTTTTTGTCAATCAACTCAGAGCACAATATAGAGAAACACTTTCCTTAATTGTGACTGAAAACGTCTATAGTTTTCTGGCTGCATTGGTTTGGCGTCTAGGAATTTATTTACAGTTTACAAACAAGTAGGTATTACTTTTCATCAAGCTAGGATTGTCTTCATTGAATATACTGAGCTAAAGCAACTGTTCTGGCATTCTCACCACAAACCATTTACTGGAACAACCGTAGCCCTTCGCACACCTTAATGTAAATGTTCTTTAGCAATTACTTAATCTATACAAATATCATTATAATCACTCTTAATCTACCGCGTATAGACGTTGGATTACATAGTGAGTGAGTCACCAACCATAAATCATTTTAGGACCTCTCTCTCGCACTTACACGCTTCTACTGAAGTAGGTACTAGTGATGGGTGTAGTCATAAATTTTGTCGATATATCGACGAGATTTTTGTGCCAAGAAAGGTTCTTTCTTTTCAGGAAAATACAACATTTTCTTGGTCTGAGTGAAGCCTAACTTGCTCTACAACATAGCGCCTGTTATAAATGTTGTGATTTTTATTGTCATATGTTATAATTTACTCACCCTAAATACTTAAGCACTTTTTCTATTCTCTGTCGCTGAAAAAGACCTGACAAACTGTTTATATTTTATTTACTGGTCTTTTCAGGTTCATTAATATCCACCACCATTCGGGAACATTCGTTTTTAATTAGCTTACTTTGATAGCAAAAACGCTAAACTTTCTTGTTTGAAACAAATTTTTTACCTCAATATTTTTGTGAAAACATTTTCTGTAAACTCCACTAACAGAGTAGGAAAATGTAGTGTTGAAAAACATTACTTAATTAATCCCTTAAAGCGAGCGAAACGACCAATTTAAGCCCAACGCTAATGAGATCCCGTTTTGAGTACTTGTGCGTGTGCGTGTGTACCGTTTATCGATAAACAACATCGGAGCTTTGCACATTTCTATTATTTAAAAATTAATTTCCCAACACTAATTTCATTAAGTCTCATATCATGCGACAATAGGATATTTTATTATCACTGACTAAATAATTGAAGCATGTATTTTCCATACAATTACTAAAATCTATTTACCTATACCTATTCTCATCTGCCTCATACACTGCTCACAGGTAATATCAAGCTCTCCTGCGGGCGATCGTTGGTTGCCCGACAGATGTTCAATTAATTGGGCTGGCAGACGGTTGATTGTCCTGTCATAGTCTTCAACGTGTCTGTATGTGCACAACAGTCCAATCTTCGGCAACGTTGTTGAACGTCCGTGGATCTATCGATCTGCGCGGCATCCGTGCGGCAAAGAGCAAATCACACCTCTAGCCGACCAACCGCAATGTTGACGCCTTAAGCTTAATTTGGAATTTATTTATAAACTAGTCTACGGTCGAGATGCAGTCACTTTTCAAATAAGGACATTTATTTTGTTTTGTTTTTTTTCGTTCAACGTAAAAGGATCTAATTTTATTTTGCTATTTTTGGCTTATGCTTTGTTATTTTGTTTGGGTGTCTGAACTAATTAGCTCTAAAAATATAAATTTTATTATAAGAAATGTATCTAGTCGTCAAATTAGTATTTAACTTGTGTCTGCAATATTCTGTAGGTACTTATTTATTCAGTTTCTTACATTCATCTGAGCTAATCAAACAAAGCCAAGAATCCTTATCGATCGCTCGGCCTGGTGCTTTGTGTCAAGGTTCATGTCAAAATTCAAGGACCTGTGTTACTTACATTTTATTACTACGTTTCGTGTTTTTGGTTGGGGGCGTGGGCAACGGCGGAAAAATAAACAACAACATTAGTTAAGTACTTATTTATTTATTAATCTTAATATCAAAGATTTAATTTGATGTACCAGTATTTAATAAAATGAATAATAGTAATGTTCTACTTAACAATATCTAGGTATACATACAATTCATAATTATGAAGTTAAATTGTAGGTATTGTGAATATGGTGGCTAATAAATGGCTTATGAGTATTCATAAAATCTTGTAAGAAATGCATTTTAAATGGTTGTCACTATTTTGGCACTATTACATGAACCAATGCACCATAAGAGCTGCAATGATAATGTCTAAACACAATTGTTGAAAGGGAAACTCATCTTACTGACGATTTCGGCGACCTGCGAAGGGAGAATTTGAATGTTAGTATTTAAAGAACAAAGAATTAATGAGCGCCAAACATCGAACAAAAAACTGTCGATCAAAGCTTGACAGGCGAGAAAACGGCCGTCCATTATCACAGCGAACCAAACGCATTGGGAACACGTGTCTACGAAACAGAACGCATCCAATAGACGTGCATCTGTTGGACTGACGCCAAAAAAAACGTCAACATGTCGCCTTACGGCATCAAACGGTTCACTTTGATCCTAGAACTGGAAGAGTAAGGAAAAAGGTTCTGAGCATTAAATCGGACTGTTTTTATATGAGTTAGTAATAAACAGGGCAACAAACCTTTCTTACCCTTATCTTTGGAGGTCTTGACCTGCTTGTTCTTGTTGCACTTCTTAGTAATGCGCCGGCTTTGGTCGCAGCTGGCATCGCTATTGGCCTTCAGCATGTCAGTCCTGGACATCTCTCCGTTAGGGCTGCACTCGCTCCAAGAAGACTTTTCATAACGGCAAGCTATGACATACATGTTTTAGTTAAGTCTGTAGATATTAATGCCTTTTTTTAAAGATTGATTTTATCCCACCAAACCTTCAACAGTCTGCTAAACGACGAAGACTTGCATACCAAAACGATTTGTTTTTATTAATCTGGTATAATATATGTCAATCACAATTACTGCAGTTTCCCTTAGAATAATGAAGGTTTGGTGTATGAACCTAAATCTTAACAAAGCATCAAAAAACTGATCCAAAAATTGCGTCGTGTTTGGTTAAAGGTTTCAAAACCATGAATGAAATGAAATACTTTAATTACGTAGAATTCTTCGTATAACACATTCCCAGAGTTAGCATCTGACTAACACAAATATTTGTTGTATATTTGTGAGTAATTAGTCAGAGCTAATTTACGGAGATTTACTGGTTAACTAGTTGCGAGAACCTACTTAACACCGCTTCTCAGAAACTAAGTTGTTGGAAGAGAGCTTACAAGTTGCTTAAAAGGAGCAACTGAATTCGGAGAAAATAACAACAATTGAGATAATTAGTCAATCATTCTTCATCAAATAATACTTTTAGTGCGAAACTGCTGGCTGTTAAAAACTGAAAAAAGCTTTAATGTCGTAAAGGTAATCGTCGCTAAAATGCTAAAAAGGGTACAAAACAAATGCAATTGTAGATGTCGTCCTTTCGTCGCTCGTCCGTAATCTTCCTAAGCGTCAAAAATGTTTGTTCCTGATAAGAATGACGTACCTTTCTTGCACTTTTTCTGAATAGTCTTGATACTCTCGCAGCTTGCCGGGTCCCCTTTCTTCAAAGTCAGTTTTCGCGAGCGAATGTTAGTTTTTGAGTCGCATTCGCTCCAAGCGCCGCGCACATAGCGGCAAGTCTCTATCATTCAAACAGAAGCTAAAGTTAGGATTTATTTCAATTATTTTTTTTGCGTCATCTTCTAATTGATATAAAAAAAACTTTATGACGAATCTAAAAATGTCTTATAGAAATACTCGTATGAATGAGGAAAACCTTTTATTTATTTGGGGAAATTATTCCTCATTCATTTTAGTTCCGAAATTAAATGTTACGATATTTAAAGACAATTCTTGTGAATTGAATATAGATTACACGCGTAAGCTTCACGAATTACTGTTTTCGTGGCATTTAATTGTTAATAATATTATGATACGGAAATGTTTTATATTTTGATAACGGAATGTGAGTATCGGATAAAATACTTCAATGTTGTTATTTAACTTATAAACATGAAGTTGAAAGTTGATAAGTCAATAAAAATATCGTTATCAGATTTTTTATTGCTGATATCTTAATGTTTTACTAACCCATTAAGTATCTTAGGATATTATTACATAAGTATTTAAGTAAAGTCTTATTAAAGTCAACTAAGTTAAGGACAAAATCCTAAAACCTTTAATATTCCATTAAAAAAAGGTGTGAGATTTGAAGCGTCCCACAACTTGTGCAGATGTGCAACAGACAGGCGACCGAGACTTATTTCGAGTCGTCTGGAAGTAGGGTAGCAACACACAACAAAACAAAAGAGCCCAGATGAATAACTATACAGTTATACTCCATTATCGCGTCATTAACAGCTTTACCATTCATACAAGAACTGTTGACATTTACTTAATGTAACAACAGTTTTAGAACGAACTTCTGTAGACGTAACATATTGAAAAGTTGTCTATTTACTTTGACTCGATCTTTCCAGGTTTTGCTGTGAGTTTATACATAAAACTATCTTGAAGTCTAATAAAAACGAGAGAGTACCTGAAATATAAAGTCCCAATCTCTCCTCGAACAGTTTCCTATAAACTTTACCAGATTTACCGAAATATAATGCAACTGCAGAGGGAAGCGTCGTTAGTTTCGTGCGTTCTAAATACTAACCTCTATTTTTAGCGCCCCTCTCGTTGCGGACCAGGACCTCGTGGTCGCTCTCCTCCCATGCCTCACCCTCGGCAGACACCACGGCCGCCGACAGCAGGATCAAGCCCGCCACCAGGCGCCACACGTACTTAGCCTACAAACAAAATCAACCATTAAAAACTAGGTCAAAAAACAAAAAAAACATCAGTCGATTTGTTGAAAACATTCGCTCTGATCTTTAGTTAAACTTCGCCGGCGCAGCAGTTCATAAGCAAAACTAATTAAAAACATTTGTACAAGTTCGAATAAGTACGCAGTTAATCCACGAAGTATTCACGCGTAAAGAATTTACAAGAACAAAGACTTATAGCAATAGATAGGCACGAAGCGATAACTGCCAGTGCTCAGTCAATGACTTTAATTGTAACTCAGCCATGGCGCCCGCTAAAATTAACTGGATGTCTCAGAGGTCACTACCCAGTGCCATCGCGATACTCCACACAATATACTTATATGTAATTGGACTTTTATTATGCCTACTCTTGACAATAATTTTTATGTTATTGTACTCTATTTAACGCATCTATTTATAGTTGACCTGCGATTAGTAAACAGCAATAAAATCTGCGGTCCGTTATCGCAAAACTATCAACTCACAGTTAATGTTAACCGCATTCAGTACCAAATACGTTTGGAACAATAAACTACTTAGTCCGTTTGACTGCGATTGTTATTTGCAAAAAGCATCATTAGCAGGAACAAAATACGGCGGCATACCATCGTCGACTTTTTGAAGTTAACGCACACAAATAAACACCCTCCCGCTCCGACCTACTCTGTTTGTAGAGGGATGCTGCGCAATTATTTAAAAATTATTTAACGAATTTAAATATCCCCTCAATCTCTACAAACCCTTAGAACTTTAAAAAACGTTATTCACAAACACTTAAGTAAGAAGACTCGAAAAAAATATTGATAACTTTTAAAAGCACAAAGTCTACTAGATTTTTTATAATATCTACAAAAACTTTTACTAACACTGCCTAAATCAAACTAAACAGAAAATGTTGTTAGTTTTACAAAATTTACTCTAACTAACGCGGCCGCGCGGTATTTTAAACTTCCCTATTTATTTAAGTTTAAACACACAAAGATATTGAAATTTTTAAAAATATTGTATTATTCTACTTTCGCCCAATAGTAAAAGCGAAGCGCAATAAGGCATAAATGTTTTAGTTGAATGTTGTTGTTGAAGATAGTGTAAGCGTTGAGCGTACTCACCTCCATGACTTGACTTGTGATCGCGAGTGTCTCGGCGCGAGTGGGAGCGGGTTCGCAGCGCGCGTGGGGCAGAGCCGGCGGTCGAGCAGCGAGTGGCGCGGCGCGCGGCGGTGCCGGCCGGGTCCGGGGACAGCGCCTGCCTATTGATCTGCCTCTTGGGCTCTTGCACCCGGGAGCACCTCTACACTCAGTAGTCAGTCCTGTACGCATATTCACACCCCCTCCCCTCGAGTCCGCCCGATCTCTCTATCTGCGGCTAGGCAAGATTTATAGCTTTTTCCGGGAATAGCCGGATTTCCTCTAGTATGATACGTCGTCAGACTTTTTACGCCGAGATGCAGATTAACTTTTGTATTGCTGTGGCAATATTCCGCTCGTATGTTTTGAGGGCCTTTATGAAAACCTTGTATTAAATCCTACTACTAGGAATAAATTGTGAAAGTTCATGAAGTTAGATTCTTAATCTTACATGCAAAAACTAAAAAAATAGCCTGGTATAAAAAGCGCGTAGAAAACTTTTTGCTCAGATCCTCGGGAAGCGAGAGTACGCGGCTTAACCGCGGGACGCTGTTACTACAATACAAACAACTGCAATCGCGTTAATTTACGAACTAAAAGTTTGCAAACTTGTAATAAATATGGTAACAGTCGTTTACCCGTTTAATGGAAAATACATTTCTGTAATTTTAAGCTGCTTGCATTTCTCATGTTTCATGGCTGCTTTTGAATATGAATTTCGTATTTGCATGAAATGTGTCTGTAATTTCAATTTAAGGTTTTAACGTAATTTAGTACATTTGATGTTTCTGCTCGTTCTCTCAATTTCGGTAATGTTTCTCTGGAATAATATTCAGTGCTAAGCTCTGTTATACAATCATGATAATTATTTCCGGTATTTAATTAGCATATTTATCTTTTCCTTGTTAGCAATATTAGCGTGGAACACCATACAAATTTTTGTCTTGTCGCGTCCTGTGACTTTACCTGCAAAGCTCTATCCTGTTCCGATGTTCCGAAAACATAAGAGCATGTTATAAAATAAATAATTGACGGACTTCGTCCAAAACATCCACACGTTCAAATTTTAAGTAATCCTTTTGCCAATTATAAACAAATTGATCTTTCACACAATTTTTAAAACACTTTAACTGCTACTTGCTGTAAGTTAACTAAATTCTCATTCTAGATAGCTATCGTATTCTATCGAAGTTTTAAAGTAAACTTAAGTCTGACCTTGCTTTAGTTCGAACTAACTTTCGCATAAAGAGTATTCTTTAGCTGGTTAAAGCGTTTGCTTTTCATTTTGCTTTCAAACCCTTACACAATGTGTAAGGGGTAAGCTGTAAGAATGTGTTTTCTTGAGGGTCTTTAGAGTAAAGAATACACTAAAACGTTTTATATCTACAATGAAACAAGTTCAGCAATATCAGTGTCACGTGTCGGTAAATGTAATCCCGTCTTAGTTCCTTTCAATCTTTTCTTTTCCATCCAATGTATTTTATTTACGGTCAGCTGCCGGTAGCCTGTTGCCCTCTGCATTTAATCTGACATCACGGGAACTAATGCAACGGATATTCTCACCGAGAAGCCCGAAGCCAAATAAATAATGTCGATCAAAATAAACGATTCGAAACTTGTTACTTAAACAATTTGATGTACAAGTCGCTTCGTGAGAAGAACAGATTCAAAGGGTAATTTTGTTTAGATCGAGGTTTCTTGTCCCTTTTTAAAGTCGAGACTTAGCGATGAATCGTTTTGTTCACTTTCTTTTAAAGCACCCTTAACGACCCCGCGCCACATTTCGAGTGAAATAAAAAATACTTTAGCTAAACTTAATACTAATTTCTATTCATTTATTTGCTACCCGCTCTGAACTGAATATTTCATTAATACTCGTAGTATAACAAAAAATTAAGCCTCAATGCGGTATTGGATGAAAATTTTTCTCATTTTCTTTGAACAGGATTACGAGAGCTTTAACGAACTTACGTTTATTTTCACGTTTCGCTTATGGGTTTTTGTTTATTTAATAATATTATCAATTTGCATCACGTAATTTCGTATTTTATGAAACACATTAACAGGATCAGAGTATTTGTTGTTTGGAAATAATTTATTCACCTAATTAAATACTATTTGCAGTTCAAATGTTTGTATGTTTACCGTTCATCCGAATAGATAAGCTTAATGACATTTCGATCAGGCTACTAATTAATAAATACAAAACAGTAATTACAAGGCTGTCAATTCATCAAATGAATTGTTTGACTGTAGATATTCGATCCAAAATTGTTAACAAACCCACAAATTACTTAGTACACCGTGTTCTGTGGTTAATTTTCTTCGATGCTTAATAACAGGCCGGCTTTAAAATTAAAAACTTAAAGGTATAGAACAGACAATAAGTAAATTGGTTGTAAACAGCTTTTAATATAATAATAGCTTTTAACAGAAATGAAAAACATACATGAGCATCGTGAACGTTCGTTTTTTCACGCAATTCATTATCGTGCAGTGCAATATATCAAATCCCCGCCTGAAGTCAAATCCGTCAAAGAGCCACTCTCATTAATTATATCCATTTCCCGTTGTGTTTGTTTCATTTGTCGTGGGGCCCACTATGCAGAATTAATCCCTACGGACGCGATTTACTTTGAGCCAATTTAATTTATTATAATATTGGTCCACGGAAGAAGGATTACGCTTTCCTTTGTAATATTCTCGATTTAAACTCTTATTTCTTTAATTGTATTTTATGAGTTCTTTGTTAGAGCTTTTTAGAACAAAGGGAATGTATTGATGTGAACGCGGAGTATTGACCTTACGACAAAAAATATCTTGATGTGACATTTCATTTGACATTGTACATTGTGTTATTAATCTCAGTTTCATTTGCTTCTTTTTAGAATTTAGAGTGTGTATACAGATAATAAATCGCCGTTTTTGTTTCGATAATGACAAATCAAATCAAAAACTCGTATTGCTCTGATATGATTGCCAATGGTTCTGTAATGTCATGTTTTGACAGGTTTTGACAGATAACAGATTGCCAAAATTAAAACTGTAGTGACAACTTGAGTTTTAATTCGTTCGCTCATAGACTTGTCAGCTTCGAACTGATGAGCCCTGAATTCGTGTTTTATTGGCTTTCCACTATTGGCTGCAATCGCGTAGCCAACATATTCTTGCCGTTTTATTTTGTTATGGTATTCCTCTCTGGTAACGTTGAATAATTAATTTAGTTGCTAACTGCCTTCTAAACTTAGTTCACGTTCCTGATAACTTTTGTAACAACTGTTTTTATAAAAATAAATTTCGTATTTGAGGGTGAAGAAGTAACAGACATAGATGGATACATTTACAATAGTAGTGTGATAAACCCTGCTAAACACTACCCGACGCCTAAATATTAAATTTACATAGATTTTAAGTCTTATTACTTGAGTTATGTATTTAAATTTCTGATCTTTTTTTATAATCACCTTAAATACATCTAAAATGACCAGATCTAATTAGAGCTCGTTCTAAAGCGGACGAACTATGTGTTAAGAATTCTTGCATAAATCTATACTTGTCCTCGTTAACTTTCCAGTGATTTGAAGCGGAAATCTGGTATTTCCGCTTGAGAATAAAGTTATTGTTAGACGGTATAATTACGCGCTGGAAGTTGTAGTGTTCCCTCACACGTCGAGCGAAGTGTCGTCGCTGCATTCTGCGGAGCGCTGTCACTTGCAGTCTAGTCCCGTTGCAAAGCTTAAGCGAGTTAAGGCCGCGTAATAGCACAGCGTTTCAGACTTTACGTGAAACGTGTGAACGTGAAACTAGGTTGGTTAAGGCTATTATTACCCTTTATTAGATAATGAAAGCGCCTGTGTTTGGCGCGCATAGGACGCGGTGGGATTGTTTTTGCGTCAGTATTTATTATGAGGTACTTTTAGATGTGTATTGTTGGCTAATTACAAATTGTGGTGTTTTGTATTTTAAATACTGGCTTTAGTACCTACTCTCCTTACATAACAGAAGTAAATCGATACCCATCACAACATTTCTTTGTTTTTAGGGTTCCGTACCTCAAAAGGAAAAAACGGAACCCTTATAGGATCACTTTGTTGTCCATCTGTCTGTCAAGACCCTTTAAATCTCAAGAACGCGTGGACGTACGGCATGAAGCATTGTCATATAATGCAAATATAGGAAAAATTGCGAAAATTACATTTTTAGTTATTTGCTCAATGTGAAAAACGGTTACAGGTACACGTTTCTTTTCGCTGTGTTTAGATGCTAGTACGGAATCTTTAGTGCGCGAGTCCAACTCGCACTTGGCCGGTTTTTTTTATTTTTACTAAATCTAGATATTTAATTGTGATTGTGATCAATTTGTATTTCTTCCTTATTTATTTAAAATATCGTACAGTAACTGTACTCAAAGACGGTCAATCAATTTTACAGAAGTTGCATTTTCAAATATAAATATTTTCTGTCTGTATGTTCTACGACACACAAATCAAACATTAATTTTCATAACTGTAATATTTCTCTCATATTTCAAATGAAAATAAATTAGCCGTTTGAGTCGCGAAAAGGTCCTATAAAACTTTGTGAGCACACTCAGGCCGTGCTTTGACTAAAAGAAAATGTAAAGGAGCACCTCAATATAGTTGGAAAGTTTTTAAATTAATTACTTATACCTGAAACAAATTCTTCGTAAGAAGTGCTTCGTAATAGGCGAATATGCTTTTATCAAAAGAGTATTTATTTTCTTTTTCAACAACCACGCATTGCTTTCCACTTAAATTCAGCGCTAGTTTGATAAATTCTTTCAACATTGTTATCATTATTATGATGAAAAAATTAACTACCATTTCGCTGGGTTAATTAAAATTGGATCAATTTTATTTTCATTTTAAAATCTTCTGTAGCATGAACAAATTGAAAATATTGTTCTTGATTGGTAGAGTTTATAGATATTTAAATTAATTTGATGTCTGTTTTAATTTCTAATTATAATAATTGTGTGGTTTATTTTAGGTGTCTGTTTTCTAAAATGCAAGGGAAGAGAACCTTTCAAGCCTGGCCATGGGTCTCTACCGTTTTTAGTAAGTGCTTAAAATAAATATAAAAATAATTTATAAATAACAAAATCAGCAACTTTGAGACTGATATAACATGACTCAAATATTAAACGATTTTTCATTCCAAGAAAAAATAACGCGAAGTATTAAATGGAAAAACAAGTGAAGCCACGTGGCGCCTACGCAAAACATTTTCACACTTTTTATCAATTTATTTTAAATGCTATCTACTCCCGTGTTCTAGTTACACGTGACTAAAGTAACTGTTTAAAGGGAATGACGAGTAATTCCATGTCGCTATGCGATCATTTATCTTTGGAGGCACAGCCGAGGCTCAGAATAACTAATACGTAGAACGTCGGTGTATCAAAGCTAACTTGCCGTATGAATACATTAAGTAACACTCAAACCTACAACTCGATCAAAACCAAACTTCGAATATCAGTCTGCCTTAAAGCATTCCGATATACGGTCCCAATTTACTTACAGAAATGACTGTAACATTTTCAGGTATTTCAGTTGAAAAGCGATCTCTTGAAGTTAGTAAACCAATAAGAGCTCTTTGGTAGCGCTTTTACATTTCTATGCAAGCAATCCTTTGTGGGCTATCCATCAATTGCCGAGATAGGATATAGATAAAGTTTGTCTAGGTCCCCGTCGATATATTGGCTTTTTCGTTTGATTCTTTCGTGGAAAAACTGTTGATCATACAAGATAAACTCGTACATTTTTTGGTGAAGTTTTTATCGCAGTTTTTAACACTTCATACTTTTTTATTGGCTTGCTTTTTCAACTTTTACTTTTTGGTATTGGTATATCAATTTTCTTTTTGGCGAATCATTTAAATTAAACCATTTACTCAAACAAATACTTCACATTTGTGATAAAAAATCGAATCTATTTATAACGTCGATTGCATGGCTCTTGGCAATAAGAAAACAAAACAGTATCTAATTTCTTTGAGTAGTTGAATGTAGCCGTTAAAACAAACAAAGTTCGTAGTGATTGCGTACATGTGATACGTGGCGATACGACGTGACGGCAGAGTTTCACTTCATTAAGACCATTTTAGTTCGACAGCGGAAAGTAAGTAAGTACCTTTTCTGTAATTACTAAGAAACGGCGGCTCTAGTAAGTGCATCGAGTTTAGCTGAACAGCTCTTTATATACTTTTTTAGTGTTAAAGAAGAGTAAGAGGAAATGGGTTTCCTATCAAAAGAAAGAGAATAATATTTAAAAGAATTGGCTTTAAGTGCTTAAAGACTCTTAAAAAGAAAAGTGAACACGATATCAAGTAGACAGATTTCTAAGAAACGAAAATAACATATATTATTTAAATTATATCTGTGTACAATAATAATAATAAACGATACTGTGACGTCTGATAGGGTAGAATGGAAGAAAAAAACGTGTTGCGCCGATCCCAAGTAAAATGGGATAAGGGCAGGAAGATGATGATGATCATTATAATTGTCTACAATGAATCAAAGTTTACAGTCCCTACCACCTCATGTTAAAGTATTGTCATCAAAAAGTCTTGAAGAGAGACACCTCTTAGTCCACTGTCTCGCTCCCACACTCAACATCTTAGCATTACGTAATACTAAGCTATCGGAACTGTTTCTGTTGTCAATCCCAAGCCCTGTTAATTTCCGTAAGATGTCCGATATGCAGCATGGAAACCATCTTGTGTTATGCTATAAGGCAAAGATATCAACATCATCATTATCAGCCCGTTGCCGCACTGATCGGAAGGCCTAGACAATGCTACAACGAATAAGAATAGACAACGAATAGTATACTTAATGGGTATAAGTATAACATTCCTTTTCGCAAGTGACGTAATTGACTTGTCAGTTCAATACACAGAATAATTGAATCAGCGTTAGTGCTCGGAAAATTAAAACTTGTCTGCAGGCCATGTAATATCTAAATTAGATGCTTAAATATATCCAACGGTGCCCAGTGAACATGAAAGTTCTGATTTAGGAGAAACGTTGCAACAAGTCCGGAGGATTTTTGCTGTCCTGTGATCAATTTGCGGAAGAAAATAACGAAGGAACTTCAAACGAAAACAACTGAAAGTTTTTAAAGAAAAAGGAATCGATGCACAATGTTACAGGTAGGGGAGCAAAAGTCGAAGTTTTTCTAGAAATTGCTAATGATTCCGATGCTAAGTTTTAAAGGGAGAAACTCTACATTGTTTTGTTTTCGTGCTTATAGAGTTTAAGTACCGGAGATACAAACTGTCTACTTCTAATTTATAAATTAATATCAGCGTTGGAATTTTATCTTGCTATTGTTTATTATGATAAAACAACGTGTTAAAATTTTAACTTCATGTAAAAATGCAGTATTTGGAATATAATAAAGCTTTTCTAAAAACATTGTATTTAAACAAAGTAAGTCTGTTTATTAAAAATATTATATTTGATAAAACTAGAAGTTCTTTGTAAATTTCTGCCAAGATTATTAAAAAAATAACTTTATTGTTTGCCAGTAATACGGAAAATTGTTTATGCAGTTGCCTAGACGTTTCGTATTTCATTTTTACCAATGACGAATGAACAAACGAACCAATGATAAAACATAGAAGTTTTTTAAGGAACATGTGGGTTTGCCACGTGTCACTGTGAATAAGACGTACATGTTTTTATTCCCACGTATTTTTATTGTAAGGTTGTCGTCGGTCTATTAATCTTCTTTTTAAATACTGTATTTGTTGCAAAGTACTAGTTTAATCAAAAATTCTTGTTCATCTTTGTTGTATACTCTATTTTTAAAGCCAAGTCGATGACAACCTGTAGTTATATATTGTTACTAATCTATTGGTAGCGACAAAACGTTGAGGGATTGATGATTTAATTACTACATAGTAAAGTAGTCACTGTCACGGTCTGTCTGTTTGCTTAAATCTTTAAAACTACACCACGGATTTTGTAGTGTTTTTTTTTAATGGATAGAGTGATTTAAGAGGAAGCTTTATGTGTGTGATACATCAGTATTTCACCCGTGCGAAGCTGGGGTCGCTATTACATACATATATGAGACATATGTAGTATACAGGTACCTGCCGTTATAAATATAACGCCATAAATATTTTAAACAGCTTTTCCGTGTATGTTTACGCAACAATTGCTCTGAAAATAAGTGCTTATTTCTTAATTGTTTCACTGACGAAACCTCTTAAAATATAGCGCAAGTTTCATCTTAATACGCCGTCTAGTAGTCTGCCTGGAGTATACTCCAAAGTCAATTGCACTCTAAATTCCACGGATTCCAAGGAACATAGCCGGAAATGTAATTTTTAATAGTATTTATATAGTAAAGAATTTCTGTTATTTGGTCTCGTTAAAACTCGACGACGGCCAGACGGATGCTTCTCATTATTGTTTTAAAATGATATCCTGAGGTTCAACGTTTTTAAATTACGCGAGTGGTGCCGGAGTAAGAACGAGACCATACTGTAACGGTCTCACTGCTGAGCAAATGAACAAAATGCCTCTGACTATCATATCTCACCACACTAGTTCACTACGGGTTGAAGATCCTGATTATATAGAGAACAGGTCTCTTGAAGGTTTTATCTATTCCGATTGTCATTAGTAACTTAGAGAAACAAAAGTTTTAGCGTTAGAAAAATGACACTGGATCAACGAAAGAGTTTCTTTGTTTGTGGTCTTTGAGAGAACTATAAAGCCTCTACGTCTGTTTTTTCCCCGAGCTCTGGCCCCAAGATGCTCGTTTGTCGAATGTGATCCCAGTTGGTTCTAGATGTTGTGCTGCATACATACATTAATTTGACGGGCCTGGTGGTCTAGTGGTTAGTGACCCTGACTGCTAAGCCGGAGGTCGTGGGTTCGATTCCCACCCAGGACAAATGTTTGTTTGATGAGCACGACCATTTGTTCTGTGCTGAAATACATAAGTATGTTTATCAGCTGCCTGATTTCCATAACACAAGCTCTACTTAGCTTGGGATCAGATGGCCGTGTGTGGATAATTGGCTCAAGATATTTATTATACATTTAGCTTTAAATACTTTGAACACAGGTGTACTTCCCGTCCCGATATCGAGGGTTATGTGTGGGCACGCTTGTCTCGCGTATGGCGGTGTTGACGGCAGCCGTGTGCGTCACCAACCCCGTCGCCGCTATTCGGGACACGAGGCCGATCAACGTCGTCACCGGGGCCACCTACCGACATCCTCGGCGGGGCATTCGGGTGCAAGTCACTAAGATTCTTGTGCCTAACTGTGAGTATGCTACGAAATAAACTTATATATCAAACAAGCCGTTGCCTGCGATTTCGTTTGCGAGAAAAAAAGGTATGAAATATAGATGTAACGACGGTATGTTAGTTACCGTACTCTTTCGAAACGGCTTTACCAAATTTTAAATGTAATTCAGTAGGTCTGAAAATCGGAAACGTACTATCTTTTTTTCACACCTATTTTTTTTTCGAGCGAAGTTGCGGGTAACACCTGATTAGGTTATAAAATGCCAGAGAAACGAGAACAAAAGACATACGTAGATTTTTTCTTCATGATCTTTTCTAAGATTCGAAGGAATGTTGGAGTTGGCTGCAAATTTTTGTTGATGTGACCGTGGGCTTTTAGAGTTCGTAAACAATGATTGTAGAGAAAGCCTAAATTCCAAATTGCTTAAGTTTAAAACGAACTATCGACTATACTACGAAATCTTCTCTATCCCTTTTGAATCATAAACAAATAATTTATACTATCGTTTGCGATACCCATTTCGTTAGTCATTTTCAGAATAATTCATTCTGTTTAAATAAACACGTGTCCAGTAGTTATTGTTCATATCACGTTTACGGTAGCCAATGAAGCTCGCAATAAATCAATTTCGATTGTTCTGTTATAGGTAATGAGGCTGAAATCATGTTAATTACGTATCCATTGTTAGGATAGAATACGGCAATCAGCGATTTATTGTTTCTGGAATTTTAAATAATTAATGGTACTCATGGCAGCACCCGCCGCCTCTCTCGCAAATGAGCACAATATTTGCAGCTTATTAATTATATTTTATTCGCGAGTAATGCCTGCAATGGTTTTAATTATTATGTCTGTTTTTATTCTCATTTTTCGCGCTTCCATTCCGGAATGCGGTTTCAAACAAAGGTTATTATTTTTCAACCCTGAGAGCTACCACCATAATCAGAAACTGCTGCATTTGTGGAAAAAGACATTGCTCACGTTTCGTAATTAATCGTAATGCTACAACTGAAACAATCTTCCATTAAGAGCTAATAATTACAGGCCTTTTTACCCGACTGCCAAGGAAGGGTTATGTTTTTCGCGCGTATCTTGTATGTATGTATGTATGTATGTATGTATGTATGAGCATAATATTCTTTATTACCTCATTTCTTCGAAACGGCTTGATGGATTTCGACAATCAGGGCATCGGTGGATTCGTCTTAATTACCCAAGTGTTCTTAGATATGTGACGTCAAACAAAAACCAACATGGCGGCCGTGAGGCGCCGTAGATAGAAGTAAAAAAAAAAAAAAAAAAAATATTTGCTACAATATGGGTATCAAATTAAAGAGCTCATCATGAGGATTCCAAAATGGTATATCACTGACATATAGAAAAAAAATACTATGTGCAATTGTTGCTTTATTATCCAAACTAAATACTCGTAGGTATATTATGCGACGCGGTTGACTAGCGGTTTCTGAACTTAAAAGTGAAAAGTGATAATAAAAGTACGTCTAAACTAAATTATTTACAATGAATTTATTTATAAATAAAGGACTAGCGACCCGCCCTCGCTTTGCTGAATGTTAAATAGGGAATCTATCTACATAGCCCATACATGCGTCGCTGATACAGTCGTTTACCTATAGCCCACGCGACGCGTCAACTGTAAAGACCGTTTTTTCTCTAAAACTAGTAGAAATTTTGAAACAGTGTAAACAGCAAATTTTATTATCTTGGTATTAGAAGTAGTTCTCTCGTGTCGCGGGTGAAATCTTGAGAAACACATAGCCGTATTATAACTAACTAAAAAGTGTTAAATAAAAATAAATAAATAAAAAAAATTAAAAAACCCGACTGCATAAAAAACACTTTAAATAAAAACTGAAAAGTAAAAAACAAGCTTAGTCTAAAAGTGTAGATAGCAATGCTATTACCACAAAATTAAATAATTTCATAATCAATACACAAAAAATAATAATCTTATGCGAAACATAATTGAGTGTAACAGTCGGGGTCCATTAAATAAACTAGACTAAAATCATTCAATATGGGTCCCGACTGTTACACTCAATTATGTTTCGCATAAGATTATTATTTTTTGTGTATTGATTATGAAATTATTTAATTTTGTGGTAATAGCATTGCTATCTACACTTTTAGACTAAGCTTGTTTTTTACTTTTCAGTTTTTATTTAAAGTGTTTTTTATGCAGTCGGGTTTTTTAATTTTTTTTATTTATTTATTTTTATTTACTTAGACAAACGACTTTTAGGAAGCACATTTGTCAAAATACCTACAATAAATAAGTATTCTGCTATAAAAACCTAATTACTTTTAGTGAGTTTGTACCAATACAAATGTTTGTGTGATGGGCATGATCATATGGTTTATGTCTAGGTGTAATTTATATATAATACTAGCGACCCGCCCCAGCTTCGCACGGGTGTATTACTGATGTATAATAATATATTATTACTAACTGTTACCCGCGACTTCGTTCGCGAAAACAAAAAAAATGGAATGAAAAATAGATGTTGGCCGATTCTCAGACCTACTTAATGCATATACAAAATTTCAAGAGAATCGGTCAAGCCGTTTCGGAGGAGTATGGCAACGAAAACTGTGACACGAGAATTTTATATATTAGAGACTAGATTCCGCGCGCGGCTCCGCCCGCGTGGTGCGTTAACTCGCAATAAAAAGTAGCCTATGTCACTCAGTGAAGATGCGGCTTTTTAATGGTGAAAGAATTTTCAAAATCGGTTCAGTAGTTTCAGAGGTTACCCATTACATACAAACTTACAAATTTTACCTCTTTATAATATTAGTATAGATGTATGCATTTAGATAACTATAAGTATGTTTCTACCACGTTTCTACTAATCATAACACAAGCTTCTTAGTATGCTTAACTTGATACTACATGGCGTTGTGAATGTTGAGGAATATTTATTATAACTCCATTGCTAAAATTGCAATTTATGTTTCCAGTAAACAAAATCGGTACTGATAATAGAGGATATTTGATGTCAAAGTCGGCTGCGGTGTTGCTTTTGAAACGAAAGATTCCCGACGTGTTAACGGAAATTCCACTCAGACCTATCAACATAGATTATAAAGGCGAGGAGACCCTGACGCTGCAAGAAGAGTGTTTTATCGCCGGCTGGCATTTCTTCTACAGAGGGGTAATGTATCATATATTTAAACTAATTGTCTAATTGTCTACATGCGAATACTGTAATTTCCTTTAATTGAGGAAGCACAATCCAAATACTATTCTCTTTTGTCAAAGAATCTTGTGTATTCTTTGTTGGAGATCCTTAATATAAATAAATAAACTAATAATTGATTAAGGCAACTCAGAAAATGGTGGCGGGATGAATGGAACGCAAACCGCGATTAGTGTTTCGAGATGGACTGGTATAAAGAAACGGCGAGAACGTGCGTCCAACAGTGGCGCAAAAGTGTCTCATCGAGAATCAATTTATTATAACAAAAAATTAAAATCTTCTTCAAAATGGCACAATAATCTTAAAATTCATCTAAATGCCCAAAGATATCATCAAATCAACTAGGCACTGACTGATGTCGGTTCAGGCGTAGACTACATAAATGATGACAACGACTTGAAAACCTCCTTCTTTTTGAAGTCGGTTGAAAAATAAAATGCCGATAACTAACAAAAACACCACAGGCAATTAAACAAAATATAAAAGCTATCATACAAATTGAGTATGTACTTGGAAAAACCAAATAAATAAACTTAATTATGACTGTTCAGTAGAACTCGCCGCAGCGCCCACAGAGTTCCGATGTATTTTAAAATATCGTATTTCCAATACCATAAATATATTTATGTCCACATTTTCGCTGTGATTGCGTGCTACCGGTGGTTCTGGCTGTGACAGGGGTGCAATATAACCTCGCAACCTCATTCGCTACAAAATTTTATTTTATTTAGCGAATGTTACTGTTATGAAACCGCAAATCAAGTTCAAAAAATTAAAAGACTTTTCTTGTTGTTTTTAGAACGTGCGTTGATTATTTGACAGTGGCTTTAATGATAAATCCATCGTTTTTAAAACCGAAGTTCAACTTTAATTTAATTGTCCATTAATTAGGAGTAGCGTTTTGGTTCTTTTTATGACGCGACTTATATTTTTTTTTTCTAAATATGGCACTATAAAGCTAAAATAAAAGCTACCTTGGATAAAAGATGAACTACACTAGCAGTAAATCAGTGTTCAAACTGGATACCACTCTTTCGTCCGACATAACGGACACATTTTTGCGTCCAAAAGCTAACAAAGTCAACGCGTATAGGTATACATAATGACAACCCTGCGAGTACACTGTGGTCCAACAAACGTCCAATCTTGAAATTAGGTCAGTGCTGCCTCTAGGGCATTTCATTTTTGACAAGGTACGTGGCCACGCAGATCAATATGACTCACATATTTATGGATGTCGCTCTGTCGATTGCAGAAATTTTAATGAAAACAGGATTAGAAAAAAAGGGTCTTTAGTTTAGTTAGTAAAATTAGTTATTGTAGTAATTTTTTTTCTAGCTCTAAGATTTACATTTTTAAGTAAAAACAATCTTTGGCAAACTTTTACGATATTCCAAGCAACGACTTCCATATACGAACTAAATGCAGATGTTTTAATCGAACATTTGCTGCGCACATGTGCCGTTTCTTTTTATTTTCTCGTCAAAGAGAAGGACGAAGTATACATAGTCCCATATGTGTCTCTTGTGGCAGCATTAACGGTAAGTTGGCGGCTTTTAACAGACGCCGTCATTGTAGTCTCGGGTCGAAAGTTCGAATCATGTCAAGTTTGTGCTCAGTACTCCCTCTAACACGAACTCACGCGCGACAACTTTTTGTCGCGAACATTCCAACTTCCTGCGTGGAACTTTATGCATGTTTGAATGGAAACAGACGAGTTATAACAGTCAAACGTTTCGCCATTCTATGCATTACACTGCGGTATTTATGTAAGCTACCAAAGGAATATTTTGGTAGAGTTGAATCGGAGTTATTTTAAATTTATTTACGGAACAAAGCGTAGCTTTAACAAAGTTAATCCATACGTTGTTTAACTAACGGATAAGCGATTAAATAGTAGTTACTAGGTTGCTGCATAGTTAATACTGAGCTGTTAGAAGCGAAAATGAATATAAAATTAAAACGATTAGACCTGTTATAGGATAAAGCAGGTTTTGCAAAAACTCTATTTTGTTGTTTGACCATTCTGGATTTTTAATAAAACACACACAGTCCAGAAAAAAACAAATGTTCTATATTGTTAAAAACTAATTAAATTCTTGTATTATTATAATTTCAGGACAGAATATACCCTGTACACAAATTCCTTCTGCAACGAAACGTAAGAGTACAATTCATGAACATCGTGAAGAAGAATCTATGGTGCGAAGCCCTGACAATTAAATTCCAAACAGCTCTGAGCAACTTGGGATTCCTCGGGTTATTCGACAAAGGCGCTTGCATCTGCCTCAGAGATGTAAGAAATATTTTCAAACATAATGCTCCTTGCATTTCCTGGTATTTGAGGCACGTCGAAACTTTATACGTTTCGTTGTTTATGCTGATTCCAGTTTGTCTAGCCATGCGATGGCTCGGTTGGTAAAACTTTTGAATAGTTCTGCCTTCTTCACTTGAAGGAGACGTGGTTACTTTTTGGCAGTTCGTGTCCCAGGGCACTAAAAACGCAAGATATATCCTGTTTTTATTTATTAGGTACTATGTTGCAGGATTTTAGCTTCTAATATTTTATTCTACACTAGAAACTCTAAGACTAAACCTACTCTTGTTTATCTTATGCCTGCAGTCTGTTCATTCAACTGATCTTACTTAGATATAGCTGAAAAAATATCTTGCTTCCTTTTCGTGCTCCGTTTCCTAAAGCAAAAATTGACTTGCTTTGAATAATCTACCATTTCCTAAACAAAGTCTCTAAAGAAAATAACCTTTTACGGAAAGTTATTCAAACAATTTTTTTGTTGTACGTTTAGGAGATATTTTTTTCTAAATAACCGTTAGTATAATGTGTTGAGAGGATAACCATCTGTTGATTTAATTATAATTTAACGTGTAATTCTATTTCAGTAATACAGTGAAATGTACAGTTAATTACGTTGTGCACATTTGCCGCTGGGAAGGGTTGAGGGTTTTTAGTTCGGTTCCGTCCCGTGTCGGTTTTAATAGGGTGGGGAGAGGATGATGTTTGCTGGACGACGGTAAATTTACTGTTACCGAGGGCGCCTGGGGTGCGCCGAACGCTTACAGTATCACAGTATCGATTATTTATATATTTCGAGAACAGTCTGCGACATTTGATATTTGGGTACTGTTTATGAATGTTTGAATAGCTTTGTGGTATGCACGATCGAATTTTAAAATGAAACAAAGCTGATGATCTAGTAAAATAGATATTTTAACCTATTGGTTTAAATAAATAAAAGTAGAAAAATCGCGTATTCAATCCCTGTCGTAAACAGATTTAATAAAGATTAAATTGTGATTGTTGAACGTGGAACAAAATAATTTACGTAGACCAAACTCTGATTAATTTTTAACGCTTACAATATCATGGAGTAATGAAGCGTGGGAAACTAATTGGATTGCTTATCAATATAGGCCATCCACGTTATTTTATGTCCTCGGGAAATCTGTTAAAAATGTATACATATTTATTTTTTATCTTACAGCCCGACCGTACAGCGCAGCCGTGTCACGTAAGTTATCTCTTCCTAATTATAAGATTGTAACATGATACACAATTCTTAAAAGTTTATTTATTATTATACATAACTAAATTATTACGCGTTAACATATGCACGTTTTTAAAGTCGTATGCAAGAACAACGCACAGCAGATGCATAGCTAAAATCTTTAGGTGATATTAAACAAAAGACGTTTATGGCTACTTACAAAAAAATACATGTCACACTATCGTTGTTGTCGTCCTTGTTATGTGTCGTATAAAAAGACAATATTTCGAATATCACATAGCTAAGAAAGTGACGTTCTTGCTTGTGATTAAAAGAAGGCTAAATAACATGAAAAAAATCGTAGTTTTCTTCGGATTATGTTTATCCTATCCCGTTTAAGTAGAACTGATGTATAAGCATGAATCAGCGGCGCCGCGTTACGGATAGCCGACAGTCTTAAATAACTAATGTGTCACACTATGACTTTGGTTTAAAAGCATATCTTGATAAAAACAAAAAACACATTGTTCTGCCGAATACAATATCCCTACAATGCGTAGAATCGTTGTAGTTTAAAAAAAATTAATAGATCTCGTCATTGAAACTATAATTTTAACTTGTTCGCAAACTATGGGTAAATTAACAATTAGAACAGTAGTACACAACACGTGTGGATAAAATTAATTAGTTTGTATTCTAACAAATTGTATACTATTATAATTGACTGTCAAATACAAATAATAACTAACCTTTAAGGAATAACCCCATTATATCTAACCTTAATTAGAAAATCAATGAAACGCCAACATTTCTCTTGGCACATGTACCTACCTACACATACATATATGCGAGTACGTCGATTGTTCGTCCCTAAACTATATTTGATATGACATGTCTAAGGTTCACAGCTGAAAAAACCTGCTTTCAAATAAAATTAGAAGTCGCAATTACATCAGGTGACTTGATGCGTGTCACTGTCGTGTGACTGTCAAACAAAATAAAAAAAACATTACATTAGTTAAAACAGGCTGTGATACAGGTATCTTTTTGGTATAATCAATTTTGTAGAGCGAATCAGTCCTACTAGTTTCAGACTCAACCGTCTTTAATTATAAGCTGACGCCGTCGCAAGTCGACACGCAAATCTAAAAAGTTCAAAAGGCTAGTGTTATGATTGGTTTGCAGTCTTATGTTTTAAACATTAGGTAAATCCTTTGGCACGTGGCTGAAATCGGAACCAATGCCGTAATTTTGAAAACACTGTTGACATTTAGGTTGATTCTTGTTATAATTACAAACACACCAACGCTCTTATGTTAATATCATCCCCGTGCCAAAACATTCTTGTAGTTTCATACGTAAGCGACGGTGCATAACGACGTGTGTTGCTGCCGTGAGGCGTGGTGCACGCCGCGCAAACGGCTTTCGCTGCTCTCGCCTTGCCGTTTAACCCCTTTCAGTCAGGTCACTCAGAATCTGGACAATGCCGTGTTAACTCGTTTTTACAATACGGTTACTCTACTCCCTTGTAGCCAAATAGCAAGAAGATTCTGTATTTCTAAGATAGAGCTCTAGATATTAATTTACCAAAAAAATAACACGCGAAGGGGTATAAGAACGCGATGCTAGCGCCACGAGCAGAGCATACACTCGCCACAGATAGTACACAGGACACGGAAACAACCCGCGCGCTCGCGCACGCTTAATGTGGGGTCAGTTTTTGATAACAGATTGAATAGGGTTAATATTGGATACGTATTATTTTAGCCATGAAACTCACAAAACATACTGAACACAAGCACTGTGATGTCACTTCTTTATAATCACCAGCCCTTCCTGAACGGCCTTTGTCCAGATGAAAAATATCACAAGATAGGAAAAAATCTGACGGCTCAAACAGCTTTTCAGCCGAATTCAACAAAAGAGGGAGATTCTCAATTCGTCTGAATCTGTTTGTACTCTTTATACCCTGTCAATATCTCTATTCGACCGGCTTTGTGAGTCCCGTCACAGTGGAGAATCACCGACAGCCACCAAGTTTGCCGTCTCGTCGCGTTTGTAAAACAAAACTTTGTTTGAAACGAAATTCAATTCCTGTTCCAGACAAATAGTTTTATGACTTGCTTACAAGTTCTTCTTTACCTTACAATATTACATTTTACATCTATTACTATTGTTGTTGCAACAATTCCTATTAAAACTATCCTTCTGTGTCAACTTGAACAATTTATTCCTTATTATTATCATCTGTTATTATATTATTATAGATATCCGTTCAGATTTTTATATAAACAAATGATAGCCGAATTAATAATATTGTGTCCATACATACAAATAGGTATACCTAATTTTGATAAGCCAGTCATCTAACAGATATTATGACGAGGAAGTAAATATCTACAATGTATCGTGAACATAAAAACATCTGACTATCTTCACAGCGCCCATATTTCTATTCTCGAAAACTAGATAAACGATGATACATAACACTCACAGTTAGTGGCATCGCAATGAGTAATACGCTGATTACGACAAAACAGCTGTTTCAATAAAAACTCTTGATATATTAACAAAAGGGCAATAACTTTATCGCCGCACACTCTGACCGCAAGTCTTTAGAAAAAACGATTAACAAAAATCATCCTTATTACAGCGCAATACAGTCGCCGTCTCTTTAAAAGTATTTCCGTAGTAGTTGTGTTGATTGCACATGTTTCAATTGTCTACAAAACAAATGAGAATTCGTTTACGTATCGTAAGGAATGGAACAAGTTATCTAAATAGCGGTACAATATAAATAGTTTTTGCGTTATTGTCTTGGATTCTGGGACCAATATTTTTATGTAAACAATAACAATAGTTGTAGCTTCTTTCGCTCGTTATAATATAAAATTGCTTTATAGTTTCGTAAGGTTGCGCGCTTCGAATAATACACTTATAAGAACGGAAAAGTGGTTTTAGGTCTCAAGGCTTGAACGCTAGCTACAAGTCCTTATGCTGTATGTATGTGTTAATAATTTCTTTATTCCTAGTTACTCGATTAACACACAAGAAAAAGAACAATTATTCCGAATAAACAACTAAATAAAAAATATTAATAATCATATATCATCGAAACATGATGCGGTTTCCAGCGATTATGGACTTCCACATACATTTTTGCATAGAATTTTGTAACGGGAAAAGTCTCGCAAAATGTTTCGTAGCGTGAAATATTTTTAAAATGATTTTTCACTTCGTCAAACGGTATTCAAATAGCTTAAAAGAACCGTATTCGATACATATTCCTTACCTTACAAAATTTTGCTTTCAACTTAGACTGCGCAGAATTTCAATCACAATTCGCATTTTCAATTTGATATTTTAGATCAATTTCCGCGAGGGCTGTGCAAGCAAGGAGATAGGAAAAATGTGTTTGGTAAAAAATATATGCGGTTAGTCAGTCTGTTATGTTTCCGTAGTGTTTCCGAAATGTTATAAGCACTAGAACATTTCGGAAACACTATGGGATTGAATTCTTGATGAGATTTTTGGTGGCATATGAGTTCAAAATAAAAAGGCACTTAAATTGTATTACATAACCTACCATCTGAGTGTTTTAGTATAAGCCGTTGTGGAACTTAGATGCCGTAACGGTGAACTCATGAGAGAGTAATTAAACTAAATCAATTTCATCTAGCATTGATATGCACCGAGACACGTTATATGTACATACAGCTGTAGTGACTATGTGTAAACGTTTAGTTGAGAATATTAATTACAAATTAATTGAGCAAGTATTGGAATATTATTGACTAGCTTTTGCCCGCGGCTTCGCACACGTTAAGAAGTATAATTGTTTAGCAAGTTAGTGTAAAAAATTAGGGCCTACAAAACTTCTTTGTACACAATATTCTTAATTAATTTGTCATTTGGCGCAACTATCAAGCTACTGGGAGAACTTACTCGTGAGCAAGCAACATAAAACTGCCCATGAGAGAAGCAATGTTCTCTCAAGTTTGAGACCCGCAAATTTGAGAGTTTGCCCCTGAGACTTGTCATGGCAAGTCAAAAATCTAAGAAGATTTATATAAACTATTTCATCCCCTTATGGGTGGAATTTATCAAAATCCTTTCTTAGCAGATGCCTACGTCATAGTACCTATATGCATGCAAATTCTCAGGCCAATGGGTTTAATTTTAACAAAGTTTCATACAAAACTTCATCCCCCTATTTTATCCCCTTGGGGGTAGAATTTATCAAAATCCTTTCTTAGCGGATACCTACGTCATAACATCTACCAGCATGCCAAATTTCAGCCCGATCCGTCCAGTAGTTTGGGCTGTGCGTTGATAGATCACTATGTCAGTCACCTTTGAGTTTTATACATATAGTAGACAACGAACAATTTAAACAACAAATACAATGAAAACAACGAAAATTTCCTTGTGCAACGAAAGTACAAAGTGAAAAATCAAGCTATTTTATTGCGGGGTGTTATAACACCTCGGTACGCGCGATCGCAAGTCCCGTCGTGGTACCTCGTCCCGCGCCCCTCACTGCAACTCGCCTCGAGAGCCGCGTGCCGTGTGCAAAAATATTCGTGCGTACTTTTTAATTTCACGATATATCAGAAACTATTCATCCGATTTATAAACTGTGAAAGACAAATATTATCTCCATGATATGACCTTTTTTTTAAAGTAAGTTTTAGACGTAAAAATTAATATGGTAGTACTAAAATCATGCTCAGAAAACATGTCTTATTTTTCTTTATCTGTTTAGCCTCATCATGGATTTCCCCTAAAAGATAGATATAGGGCATCGCGAACTTTTTTGTAGGTCTATAGGAGCCCTACATTTTCGTAGTACATAGTATTCATATATACTTGAGTATTTCGGCAGCGTACGCGATAAAAGTGATTTAGCGGTAATTTTTTTCCGACTTACTTGACTAATATCCTTATTTGAAGATAACCGAGAGAAGTAGGGTGATTTCATATAGCCCATGGCAATTCGGAATGATGTAGCTTTATAACAGTGAAAGAATTTTTAAAATCGGTTCAGTAGTTTTGAAGATTAGCGCCGACAAACATACAAATATACAAACTTACAAACTTACAAACTTACAAACTCACAAACGCTTACCTCTTTATAATATTAGTATAGATTACTGTTGATGCATGCCCAAATGGATGGCAGATCTGAAACCATTCGGAGTTGAATAGCACACATTCACAATACACCGGTCCTCGCTATATCTATAGACCACCTACACGTTTATAGAAACATCTATTCATGAATGTTAGTGGAATACCAAATCTCGATATTGCACTTTCATTGCGTGCACGCACTATTATTGTTTAAGTATGTTTCAATATAATGGCATTTCGAGTATAAAAAATATGCAATTAGCAATATGGATACTGGTTAGCTGCAGTATAAAATACCTAATTTATTGCTAAGGACCTTTCATTTTGACTACACTCAAAACGATAAAAATAAATAACAATTCTCTCGTATCATGGTTACGGTCGCAATTCCAAATTCATGACATTCACAGTCAACAGCGCTCAGACTCGGCGGATATCTGCGCGTCATAAATAATTGTCCCGTGCGGAAATCTTAGATAACTAAGTACCATTAAAGCAAATGGGAAATACTCAGACGCCGGCAGTCGTCGACTTTCATTTTATGTCATATTATATTGGCAATAAAGTTTTGATGCAACTAATGGCTCAGCTGGGCTACTACAAATTGCGTAGCAAGTTTGATGTTACGTCACTTTTGGGCACATCGTATTTGAACCGTGGCACGTGACATCTAATTAGATACTTATAAGATGCAAAACGTTCAAGTAAACTTGGTCATGTCTAGCCACTCTGCTCTACAACTGTTGCATTTGTGGATACAGAGACGGCGGTAGGCCTCCAGTTTAGTACCGGCGAACACACTACGATAGTAAATAAGTTGTTTAATGTTTTTTGTCCAGGGCATGTATGGCGCGCCCCTGATTTGCCGCGGAAAGGCTGTGGGCATGTTGATGGCTCCGGACGCACAATGGACCAACTGTACAGGATTCAGTAGCCTCATTCACATATTCTCAAGTCGATATCTCGCCAGTTACATGGAATGCGTAAGCAAGTATGTAATGACTGGTACTATTATTATTAAATATAACTGTATCCATGCTTAACTAGACTAAAATCTGTTTTCACACGAAGTTGAAAACTAAAATTCCCAAACGAGGTAAATTTTTAACTAACTTTTTCTGCGACCCGATACATTGTACAGTTTCTGAACTGCACCTAACTACCAATAAACCAAAAAATAATACATCCACGCAAAGGGGCAACAAAAAATAAACATAGCCTTTTCATTTCGGCGCGCGGTGGCTGTTGGTGTAATAAAAGCGCTAGGTACCATCGGACCATTCGAAGCTTTTATTTCGATGAGTAAAACCAGATACAACGAAATATTTTTCCCAACTGAGTCACGTTTTTTTAAATCCGTGAGAGGAATGAAATGGCCGTTACTAGGTACCTGTATTTATAGGATGCTGCAGTGTGGCCGGCTTCGACGGTTTACGCAAATATCGAATGCCGTTCAGTTCGCTTTAAATAAACCTACGTAAAAAGGCAACTTTTGAATTGTTAGTACATTTACAACTTTTTTTCTATGGTTTCACCTACGTGGAAAAGTTGGTTGGTGGTTTTGGCGTAAAAATTTAATCTATTTAATTACCAATTAAATAGATTTCTTGTGATAACGTTACCTTAACCTTATAAACGGAACTTTCATATAAACTTCTAACCATCGTTATGCCCACTTCTGGGTTGAGGTTTCGCAAAACCTGTTCCAATGTCTACAATCCATATGCAACCTACCTGCCAAATTGATCGGTTCGTAAGTGCTTTCACATATGCATATACCTAGGACAGATAATTACCGCTCATGAACTGATTTAATCAAGAAACAAGGCACAAAATGTTACATATGAATGACTAATAAAACAATTTCTGACGTAGCTCCTAACTACAAACATCATGAAATCAAAATAAAAAGCCATTTATTCAAATTAGGCTACAATGTAGCACTGTTTAAACGACAAAATTATAATAGACGACACCCCATCGCCCACCCTTCATAAAAATACATTAAAAACAATTTCTTTTAAAGGCTCTTCCATGTGGACGAAGTTGTTGACTGGATGACCATGAAGAAACGGCTGTATGATGACCACGCGAGTGAGGAGTACGACTACATGTCAGCCATGTACGACAAGATCTCGGAACACCCGAGGGATTCCGACGAACTCTGAACGAAAACCAAACGCACATACATTACTACCTACCTATTTATTTATCTACCTACCACTCACATCATCGAAACTCGCATTCACTGCAAAAACAAATGAAATAATAATATACAATTAAAAAAAGTTTTTAAAACAAGCTTTTATTTATTTGAGTGCACAAAAACGAAAATGAAAAGTGCTCCATCATCATATCAGGTTTCTAATATGACGAAATATAGATACGCAAATTCGGTGAATTTGCGTATCTCTGCAAAATTTCAGATCAACCGAAAGTCGATAAGTGGCGCAAATTTTGCTTCCAAGATTTGGCCCGTACAAACTAACCAACCAACCAACTATTAACTAGCACGGCAAGTCAAATAAAAGCTTGTAAAAACATTTCGTTTTAATTTGTTTTTTCGAATTACGTTTTAGTTTGTTTGTCGCACAAACAAACTAAAACGTAATTCTCAAAACAATCGGATGTAGCGAGTTCTTATAATAAACATTGTTTTACACAGAAAATAACAACGTCCCACATATTTAGATTGGGCGTTCAATGCACTTCATCCTAAGTCCTATTGTCTGTTATTATTTTCTCTATAGATATCTACATTTCATTCTCATCTGGTTTTGTATTTGTTTTATCGCCCACTCTTACGTATTACAGCACTTTATCAATAATTGTTTTTTTTTTCTAGAATGGTGAGTGATTATTTTACACGTACCTTTTCCTAATACATCGAAAAAAATGTATTTTGTATTTCTCACGCCTGAAAATTGGACTGAGGGACCTACCACCTCCTTTTAAAGTAATATTATTGCACTTGTGAAAGAAAGACGCCGCGTTACCCCGTGCAGTGCGCTGCTTTCATAATTACCGGCCCACTGAACTACGATCATAGGAATTACATTAAATACTATTTACATTTCATTATTACATACCTTACTTACCATATTAAACAAACAACAATTCCTTTGTTCTCTATTTCTATGTTTATACATGTATTGTTACTTTATTCGTACATTTTCATCTTTCATGCGATCCTGTTTTGTCCGATATGTTTGATCACTGTAAGGGCTCCCACACATAAACACGTTACGAAGTCGCGTCGTACAACGATGCGGCGTCGTTTCACGATACGACGTCGTGTCGTGGAAATCTACGATGAGCATCGTAAAAAAACACGACATCGTAACGTAATGTGCCACGCACGATATACGGCACGATGCCGTCGATACAGTGAGGTGGTGTTTTAGTTCGTTCCGAAAAATGGACCGCACTAGACGCATTCTGCGGGACGCTGCTCGACTAGGGTAATTAAATGATCGACTTCAATAACATCCGTCATCTTTGAATTTTGAATAGCAACTGCGCAAGATTGCATCGTGAGTTTCTAACGTCACGACGTCGTATCGTGCATCGACACGTTACGACGTCGTGACGTAGATTTCCAAGACGCGACGTCGTATCGTGAAACGACGCCGCATCGTTGTACGTTGCGTCGTCGTAACGTGTTTATGTGTTTGAGCCCTAAGATATGCTACATATCTACCGCGTATCAAGCAATCTTGATACGTTCGTCCAGAAAATTAGCCAAGATGTTTGGAAAAGTTGGCAATCTAAGTTTTTAACCCAAAATATGCACCTTATGTTTATGTCCTTAGAAATATTATACATGGTAATGTTATTTTTCTCTTTTCGACACTTTCACGACTGATTTTGTATTGAGTTCGGATTCTAATTATTACTGGGGATAAACGAAAGGACATTATAATATGTATAATTGTAAACGCAAACGAAGCGTTATGTAAAACCACTACCCTATAAACTTCTATTGGTTAAACGTTGCACAAATATAAAAAATCCTTGTTCCCAACTCCTCAACTTTTGCTGATCATATTATTATCATACATAGATATTTATTGGTACATTTAAATTGTAATCCTAATATCAAAGTGAACTCTAAAATCAAATGTTAAAGTCCTTTATTAAACAATAGTTTGTTAAGGCTTAGCGTAGTTCTTTATGTTTGTTGTCGTACAAAAATCTTGGATGGGAGCAAAGTGAAGGTTTCGTGATCGCTCATTTGACATCGATCTAAGCTACATAAGAATATTTATTGTACGATATTATCAACTGTCGGGATTTTTTTAATAAATTTCTTTAAGTTTACTTGGATTTTTATTTACTGTCGTGAGTAACTATATTTTAGTAACAGAATCAATACTAAACTAGAAATATCTACATTTATAACTAAACTTATGTAACTAAAAAATTACATATTCTTTCGTGAGCATTTGATTTTATTTGTAGGCAAGGTTAAGAAAAAATAGCTATTTGAACTTTTAGATTAAAGTTCGTTTCATGTTTGTCGAAACATGCTTCGCGTTTGTTCAGAACAGACAAATTAGGTACACTAAGTAGTCACAAAAGTGTTAGCGTGTTCTTATTTGAACAACAGTTGATAAGAACGGTACGACATGATATGGTCTTATTTGAACGATGGTAGATATACGACGTTTCTTAGATGAAAGTGGGTATGAAAGATTTTTGACTGCCCTTTTGGTCTAGCAGTTAATGGACCTGACTGTTATACCAGAGGTCGTGGGTTCAATTTCCACCCAGTGCAAATGTTTGCGTGATGAGCACGATATTTTTTCTGTGACTGGGTGTAATTTGTATGTATTAAGAAGTATAAAGGTATGTATATTAATATTACATGGTATGACTAACTTTGTAACTAGGTATAGGTTCAGACATTCAAAGGGAATCCTTCTAATATTGATAATCGCAAATGTTTGTAAGTATGGATGGATGTTTGTTACTCTTTAACGCGCAGACGGCTAAATTAATTTTGATGAAATTTTGTATGGAAATAACCGACACCTTGCATTACACATAGCATAGGTAATATGAACCCTGATAACATTTCCCTCCGTTCAGACTTCAGATCTATACCATCTGGCCTCTAGCGTGAATTACCATGGTTGACGCATTTTTCAATAATCTAATAAACCGCGGACACAGGGTGCAGCTAGTATAATATAATAAAAAAATCAACCTTTCACACTCGACGAACTGACGCATTAGTTTGACGATCTGTTTCTGTTGGCGTTACGCAAAGCATTTTCCGTCAGATTGAAACTGAGCCTAACTGTGACATACAGACGGACAGACAAGCAGACATACCGTGTATACGTCAGTAAGATTCCATTTTTTTTTAATTCAACTATGGAACCCTAATTGAATTTTGTTTCTACCACAAAACAAATGAACTCTAAAAAGTTAGCTGGTTTGAGTTCGTACTTGTTTTTCTCAGATAGCGCCAGAGTTTCCATCTATTGGCAGGCAAATCAAACGTCATACTCATCTTGAAACGTGATATATCATGACGAGCGGGAGGACGAAATAGTTCTCCTAATACTGTTCCAGATCCGTCTTTAGTTCCACACCGACTCGATAGATGGAGCTTTAAGGATCAGTAGAAATGTATTTTAGTAATGTGTAAAATATTTTTCTATAGAATAAAGTTTAAAATCTTGAAGGAGAGAAACAACTAGTTTATACTGGACACCTCAAGTAAATTTAAGAAGTTACTGCATGAGAATGTGTTCATTTACCTGAAAAAATATTTTCTCAATACTATTCCCACATATCAAGAGTTTTTCTAAGTCAAATTCCCGACTTATTTTATCTTACCCAGAAATAAATATTAAGTGTAAATATCCTCTATAATATTTATATATATTCATCTATTGTACTATTTGGCAAAGCCGAACAAAATACATATAAATAATTTTACCTACAAGTTATTCAGGGAGTCAAAGAAAAATCAGTTACGGTTAAAAATGTCTTTCATTATATTATAATAACCACAACTAATAATAATTGTAACTAGATACAGAAAAAGCAACATTTAACACAATTGTAATAAATATTAAATCTAATGCACAGAACCATTGTTGCTAATAGGAATGCATTAACAAATGTAATTTACGTACCTAGATAATAATTCTGCTAATAAATAAACAGCCAATATGACTAAAAAATAATAGATATATTACGCTACTGTTAAATCTAATATTTGTATTAACTAATTGTTTATTGGCGCTGATTCTTTTACGCGAAATGAATTAAAAATTAAAACACGCCATCTTTTGTTGACATAAAGCGTTAGAAAAGGACGGCAGCAGATATTATATTGACAAACAAGTGACGGATTGAGGGGGGAACTTGAAAATGCTGGGACATTGACGACAATCGCAAGAGCTAAAAGTTGTTTTTACACTCTTAGATATTTCGTACCAAATTAAAAACCTTATCCTCCCTTAATCCGCTTGTGCATGAAATTAGATTTTACATTAAACTTTACTGTGTTCAATTCACGAGAGGAAGAAAGAGATAGAGAAAATTTCAATTAAGACTTAATTTGAAACAAATATACGTCTGTCCTTTTCTATTCATGTACAATTGAAATATAATAATATATCGATGGCCTAAAATAAGTTAAGTGCGTGTTTGGCAGAATCAGAGCCATTGTCATTGTATAAGCCGATTTAAATATGAATGACATTCAAAGGGATTGAATTGACTGTCAGCGCAGTAACTATCTCACCTTAGCTGTAGAAGTAAGACAGCGTACATTCGTAACTGTGTCTCGCTTTAACAAAGCTAAAGAACAGCTTTTAAGAGATCATGGTAGGGTAAAATAGAGGTCACAATCAAGTCCCTTAGATTCAATATTATACCGAAATGTTCGCAATACGCGTTATGCGAATTATTTGTATAATTTGCTTGCAATCTTTAGCGCACAGTCAATTCATTACTTTTGGTACTCAGTAAACTACGGACATTCAATTTAATATTAGAGAATACGCAAAAATTCACAGCATTAATATTTATTACCGCTAATAACAACATATGTAGGTCCCATTATAATTATTGTAGCAATTATTGATCGAAATCGCGGTATTACGAACGATTTTCGCGGAGATTATTTATTCAATATTATTGCTTTTGTCAGTCAGCAGAACGAACCAACGATGCAAACCATTCCAATCTATAGAAATCAAAGTTTAAAAATGTTCGATATATTCTAAATATTTACTGTAATAAAATAGAATTTAATTACGATAATAACCGATACATTTAATGGTATCTATCGAGTATGTTCTACATGAAATAATTTATTTAGATTAGAATTGTAACGAAAATGTTTTTTTGCAAATAATAAACCTTTTCAAATTTACCATTCCACATAAGCACGCAATTTGCAATAAAGCACGAATTGCTTAAATAAATTTACTTCCATTTGACTTATTTTAATTTTCACAATTACATCTAAAAGCCAAACTATTGCTAGCGTCGAATCAATATACTTGCTATACATGATTTAATACGTAGCTTGAATAGTGAACAATTAACGGCTATAGATTGAAATAAAGACTATAGAACACAGTGCCTGTACCACGAGACTAAGGTAGGACTGTTGCTATTGTTGAAGCGAAAGGGAATACTACACACCGCGTCGGCAACTCGGTTGTGTCTCGCAACGTCAGCAGCAACAGTCTTACTTTTAGAGCAGAGATGTTACGGATATCCAATTTCAGTTACGGATATACAAATATTGTTATTACCTATCTAATTTACCTATCCGTAGGCTTCGGTTACATAATCTGTTACAATTACATGTTATTTTAAACTCCGTCTTTATCCGAAATTTAACAAATCAATCACTGTTTCAGTTACGGATATCCGTCAGTTTCGGTTACGGAGATCCGCAACATCTCTGTTTTAGTTCATAGTATGCGCGTTGGTGTCTGACAAGATCCAACAGACTTTCTCGGTCGCAGTCATGCCACATTTACTCCAATCTGTTATTCTCCATGGGAAAGGACTTCAGTCTCAAGCTAGGCACTTGAAGTGACTGTCGTACATCTACTATAGTATAACAACTACACACGTATAACGCTAATATATTGTATGTTTTGTTATTTTTTTGTCATTTCTGAAGAGAAATATACTATTAACCATCGTAATTTTACTGAGTTTTAACAGCGTGTGAACAATGTCAATAAAAAACCAAACAATTCGCACACACTACTTAAATGTAATACCATCTGAAAACTTCATAGAATTAACGGTTTCTCTTAACTTTTACATATTAAAACCTTTATGAAGATCATTATAATCTACAATCAGAAATGACAAGTTTATCCCTACATATAGTACTGTGAATCTGGTAACTCGCAATAAAATTTGCCGCATAATAATATGCCTACTACCTAGTAACATAAGGTTGCTTTTACAAACACGTTTTACCTTTAATAACAATACTAATTTATGCACAATAGGAATGGAAGATTGGGATGGAATAATAGAATATATATCTCTGAGGAGTTAGTTAATCTGTTGTAGCATGGTAAAGCCAGTTAATTGAAAGCCGTTTGCGAACACCGACATTCAATTTAATTGAAATTGAACAAGCCTTCAGGCATCTAAATAGTTGGTTAGCACCAAAAACTATGACAGATGTACTTGCAGCCGAATGACAAACCGATACTTAAGTAATTTCATCTCTACATTCCACTTGACAAAGACAGCAAGACAGATAACGGCGAAATATTGCTATGCGTCTGCTATGCGTCGTTTTCGCATACATTTACTGTGAAGACAAAAACCGTGTTTGTAAAAGACCTTAAAGAAATACTCGAAAAAGTGCACCTGCCTATTAGTCAGATATGGAAGGAATATTAGAGGCCTGAGTAATGGAATTAAGCTAAAACTTGTAACTGTAAGTATCAGTAGTACCTGACCTATAACAAACTCGATAAAACAATTATTAACTCGTTTGACTGCGTGATCAGCGACAGAAATCGGTTAACAAAAATGAATTTTCAAAACAGCTGAACACAAAATTGATGGCTTGCTGTTTTGCTATTAGGTTGCAAAATAGGTTTTATGCCTAGTAAAGAAAATATTTACAAATTGCTAGTATTTTTCAGTGACTAGTTTAAGTCACTGAAAAATACTAGCACTTTGTTAACCGGATATTGTTAACGAATTTCTGTTGCTGACAGTACAAACTATTGAAGAAATAACATCAACAATATACTGGCAATGATTAGTACAAGCTAGGCTGGATTTCAAGTTTAATATGGGAGCGCTTACATTTCACAAAATAGCATCAAAGTGTCAATTAAAGCTGATAATAGATTATAAAAAAAAAAATTGTGAATACAAGAAGTACTTCAATAAAACAAACGACACTAGACTATACAATATACAACAAAGTTAAAATGGTTAGGGATCTAAGAAATAATAGTATAGGAGGTTTCCAAATACTTGAACCACAGTAGGGAAAGATTCTACGATTTTCATTAAGGAGAACGTTTAAAACAGGTCTATATATTTTGAGATTTTTCTAAATACATCAATAATTATATACTATTCAAAAATTTGTAAGAGTTCAGCGAGTAATCTCATTCATAACTCAAGTAATATCCCTCTTAATCCCTAAGCGATTTGTACTGATTTCGTAATATAAGCCTTATTTTATGCTCTTTAAGAGTTACATTTAAGAGAAGAAAATAATAACACTAGCTGTTAGCTAATACTTGTCTTAGTCCCCGAACCAAAAATAACTATACAACGTGAGGTGACATTAATGTTCGATGAAGCATAGTGACAGGCAAACGTACACAAAGATAACAAAAACATGAACAAGTCAGTTACAATCCTAATTGATAGTTATCTATATTAATGATAGAATAGATTGTGAAATATTTACTATTTGACTTTATCATACAAGAATATATATCACTTAGCTACGAACATGATTTAACATTTACACGAACTAAATAATTTGTATCGTCGCTCATATTATAACAAATAGTATTAGTATTATCACTAGAAGGCCGATGAGTATAGCTATTGCCATCCACTGACGTCGATCTGAAACAATACATGAATAAAATTGATTTACATATTATCAATATTAAAAAACAATGTTTTAGTGTATCTCCCCAATTGAATAACCCCTTGGGTAAGGGAATTGGGGTAAGTGCAAGGTCAACACCGGGGCAACCCCATAAGTAAGTAATAAGCGAACAAGTTGAAAACCCGTTTAAGGTGAGAAAAGATTTAGCATCTCACATGCCAGTATAACGTTGAAGGAATACAAATAATACATCGAGAGGACCTATTTATTGTGACTGGACCTTAAGTTATTGTTAACGTTTTACTACCAATCACATCCAAATACTAGTTAATTTGTTTAACTATAGCTCTTCCAATAATGATTGGACCGTTTGAGGGGCTGTGAGGTTGACCAGAAAGTGATTTAACGCATCGAAATACTCTTTTTTATACCTTTGTTTTTTTTATTTTATTATGAACCATCATACAAGTAGTGATTGGGTGTGTCGCCCTTGCAATGGCACTGATCACTTATCTTTCGACGTAATCGTAGTAAAACGCGTTAAACGTAAACATACTGTTTTTACCTACAGCCAGTATACCTTTACTATATTAAAATCTCAACATTATTGACTCAATACTGTATATTATTATACTAAAAATAAACGATTTCAATTGCATGCAATTGATTGTAGCTTGCATCACGAGTTTCACTCATTTAAACATTATTATAACTGCAGCAATCGAAGCATTGTTAGGAATTACCGCAAACCGCTAGCGATGTGGCAACGCGTCATGTTACTTCCATAATATATTGCTTTAGGAACTATTTTGTAATTGATACGTTGCTTATTGAATATGAAGCAATATTCAATGTCAATGGGGAAGTTTTATCTTGAGGTTCATTTTTGTGGCGTAGATTAAAAATTAATTAAAGCCACAAATTCTTAGAAGTCCGTGAACCTATCTAGAGCATCTTTCTTCTACAACCACATTGGGCAAAGCTCTAATGTGCAGTAATTTTAATGCAAAGACAAAAATAACATATCTGATTTCTGGTGTAGCGATATTAACGAAAATGTACTTTAACCCTACCACGAGTTGTTTACTTTGACTTTAGAACTGTACCAGTTTGTTTTAGAAACCAGACACTCATATTAAGCGCTCAGGCTCATCTCATAATGTTAATGAATAAAAGGACTCCTAGATAACAACGTAAAGTTACTTACCATTATTCATATGAAGCACCTTTGCGACTTTCTTAATTGTTGAATCTAGTTTAGAATCGGCATTTTCAAGTTCGGTATTCAAATCATCTAACATCCTGAAACAAACGGAATGTTTACAATTAGTTGTGTAACTGGAAAGGGGTAATTGGGCCAAATGGGGTAACTTACAAAGGAAACAAAATTTTAAAAGTTGTTACGCTTTATAAGTTGTTTTAATAATAAACCCTTACATAATTTCTTTCGAACTTCAAATGTATTTATAAACTCTTTCTTATTCAAGTTCAAAGTTGTTATTCTTGAAAGTTTTCTTGCTCTACATTTTATGTAATTCCAAACAATACTGAGTAACGACCTTGTTCGTGAAAGAGTTATAACACAAAGTCGGTCGTTTAGTATCGTGGTCTTTGTCATCGTCAAGCGAAATGTAGAAACAAATATACCTACATTTCGAAAAGTGACTTAGCTTAGTTTCGTTTTTACATACATTTGTAAATATATTAATAACTAGCTCTTGCACACGACTTCGTCCGCAACAATATCGGTTACAGCTGGTGAAAAAATTACCCCCTTGACGCAATTGGTTAAAAAGTAGCCGAAGAAATGTTAATCCGGGGTATCACCTAACTTTATTACCAACTTAACAAACTTTATCAAAATTGATCAAAGCATTTAAGAGTGAAAGAGTAATAAACATCCATACATTGATCTAAGTGTAGATAAACTTTCGCGTTAATAATAATAAGATGAATAACCTTGGTAGGTGCCCCATCACACTTTAGATTAAAGTTCTCAACAAGGCCTCTGGATGTTGCACCTGTGTCCCCGTGTAAGTCTTTAAAAAGGACCCGGCTTTCCCTTAAAGTTAGCCCGTGAATTAAGAGATATAAATAATAATATGATGTATATACTTACACAGCCTGTTCATCGAGTTCAATTCCGATCTGTTTGGAGACAGTCTTGAGAGAGCCCACTGAGTTACTGATCACCTGCAGCTGATCGTTCTGGCTTGACAGCATCTTGTCTTGCACTGACATGATATCACTATCGTAGTCGAACCTCACTGGACTGTCGGTCTGATTCGCCAGTTTCGAGTACTTAGTGTACTTTGGCGTCGGCGTCCAGACATTGCCCAGGTGTATTGGACTTTCCTCACCGAGCAACGGCTCTCGAG
This sequence comes from Chrysodeixis includens, assembly GCA_941860345.1. Lineage (NCBI taxonomy): Eukaryota > Metazoa > Arthropoda > Insecta > Lepidoptera > Noctuidae > Chrysodeixis > Chrysodeixis includens. The sequence continues at coordinate 9,517,312 of OW796090.1, forward strand.
CCGTCCCATCGTTGTCCCGATTCCTGTTTAAACTCATCTTGGTTTTCATTACCTGGAATTTTATTTGCACCGTTTATGTTTACTATAAATTAAACCTAATTATTGAATAGATTGAAACGGCAGTTATAATAGCAGAATTAATACAAGAAGCTTGTTCACGAAGGTTTGTATTTCATATAACGTTGCTTTAACAGCTATTTCTATTATTTTTGTAGTTGAAAACATGAATCAAAATAATTTAGAACCTCTAAAACTTGATAAAATGACATTACCTTGACTTCCTGTTTAGTAGCTTCTATAAAACTTCTTCTTTCAGAAATTTCTTTATTGTCTATTTTAAATTTCGAAGAATTTTTCTCGACGATACTTAATTAGCTGTTAAGGTAATTATAAACGAACATACACCTGAAAAATTACAAAAAGTCTTCGCAGCGCTTAGAGCCAAATAGAGGAATTCTAAAATAGTAGGATGCAAAATGTGAAAAATGCTAGGAAGTAACAACAAATGCAAAAGAAACCAAAAAAAAAATCGCCAAGTAAGATACCAAAAATAAAATTTTAAGGTCGCCAGTTAGTAATTAATAAGTCGCTTCTGACCCCAAGATTCCCTTTTAACAATGAACATAAGACATATATGAGGTAATTTTACAAAAACAAATCATGGACGGCATATAGGCAATGATATTAAAAAGGATATTGATAGTATCTTCCAAGTCCTCCAAATCCCATTCGATACTACGGAGAGCGTTCCTCAGTTCCGTAGACGTCCATTCCACTTCTGGACTGTTGGGTATACTTGGCGTCTTCGAGATCTCCTGCCACCTCAGGTACAGCCCGCGAGTCTTGTTCAACGCTTTAAACACCTCACTGAAGTAAAACATGTAATAAGTTCGGGAAAAAGAAATGGAACATACCTAATATTACCTAAGCATATTTTTTCAGATCAACAGTGTTAGCCCGAGCACACGCTATCGGTAACAGTGTCGTCGGAGTAAATCAATGCCAAAAAAAAATCTTAGCACCATCTTTCCATCATTTCATTCCTCACAAGCTAAGGTTAAACCGAGTTTCGTAGGAAATATTTTTGCAACATGATCCAAACGGTACCTTTTTCCTTATTTCTTTTACTAAATACGGAATATTGTTGAGAGTAATGAAATAAAGGGTTGAATCCCATTTAATTCCATTACTCATGTTACCTACCTCAGACTTGTAATATAAATGTAAGACGATACTGTAATCGAAAAGTTGAACCAATTAAAAAAACATTCGTTTTTTTATTTGTTCTATCTCGATTTCCTAAACATTAGAATAAGTCTGAATAAGACCTAGGACATTTAAACACCTGACTATGAAATATTAACAAAATTTTAGGGCAGAATCTTAGCAATAATTAATATTTCATTTTAATAACATCGTAGTCGACATCTCCGCAAAGTGCAAACGAAGTCTTGAAGATAGAAGCTTCGTAATTATAAATTACGTGACATAATACTTGTTACCCTTAATTAAGGAGGACGGCGTTAACTCTCTGTTTGAAGAGGTGAAAGTTCTGAGTGAACCGCAGATCATAATAAATTAGATATTCATATTTCACAATAAATTACGAGGCTTTTTAATATTAATATTTCAAAATTATAACGCAGATTTAAATTTTACCCGACATTTAAAAAAATAAGACTTGAATTTTATCTGACAGCCATGTTTGTGCCAACAATTTACAATTTCGGAAAAGCCACACGAAAATCGTACGCGCCAGGATTGCAGGCATTCGCAGTCGTTACAAGATTAAACCCGCTCTACAATTGGTAATTCGATTGGTGTTCTAGCCTAACCTGTGTAGCTCGTCCTGTTAGTGCTCTTTAGATTTCCAGCGAGTCATGTAATACGTTTATGCAGGTCCCAATATGCATTTGGTTCAACAAACACTGTTATTGGAATTTGGTGTTTAGTTCATCCGATTACTAGTGGGCCCTCGACAGTTTAAAGGGAATATAGTCGTTATTAGATGTGGGTTAGGATAGATAGTGTTTAAAATGAAGTGTTTATTTACTATACTGGAATTTTACAACAGATTGTCGGGTAAATGCAAGTTAAAGTGCTAATGTCATAGTAGTTCCATATTATCCAGCAAAATAGAAGCTGTGTGTTTTATTATGTTAACTAGAAACTAATTTTCGTAGTCGATACAACAAATGATGTCATATGAATAGTAGCGTAGCTACAATTACATAAATTGCCCGTTCATAAATAATGTTGAGCATTTCTATTGATTATAGATTTGCCTATTATTTCTTATTACTACAGGCCTTCTATGCACAAATAGATCGTGATACGGTTCATCTAGGTCAGCCTACCGAGATATAGGCAAATTCAGGTCAAGTCAGTAAATTTTTAATCTGTTTTTACACCTGCGAGTTCCACTCTGAGGTACTTAAATGAGGTCAGCAAAGCTATAGCAAGGGATATTTATTGCTATCCTGTTAATTTAACTGCAAGAGGAGAGCTTTTAAGTGTTAAAGTTTATTTTCGTATTTTATTGTTAGTATTGCAATATGCAGTCAACAGTTGGGTTGCTTGAGATTATGTGAAGCTGTTTGATAGGTATCCTACAATATAACAATTACATGTATCCTAATTTTCATTTTATTTCAGAAAATACAACAATCACCATGTTACCTTGATTGAATATTACTTAATTTCCTCATTCATAAAGTCATTTGTCCGTGTTTAATATCTAATTCTTAAAAATGAGTGATTATCATAATTTTTCTTAAAATATAAATAAAGAATTCAATAATACAATAACAGCCAAATTAATGGGTAATTTAGGGTTTCTGATACTGCTTAGACCTCATTGGTAGTTGAGACAAAATATAATAAATGCAACTAATGTTTCTACTATATGTAAGGATACAGAGATTTTAAAACTATTATAGTCATATTAAGCTGATATATAACAAAATCAATGTAAAATAAATAAACACCAAACTAAGATATTTGTACAGAACAATAAAATAAACAAAAATACAAAAGCCATTTACTACACTTAGGTTCCTAAATTAAAGACTTTTAGTCTTTCTAATAGGGACTTTAACAATTGTTATCACAGCATTACAATACAAAATACTATGAGCCTGAGATAAATGAACATAATGTTGGATGATATTAATAAAAAATCAACCTAGTCACATTTACTAAGCTATAAATTAAATATCCAATTCTTTACTTTTTAAACTTGTGTAGTTTTATTTATTAATAATTGGAATTAGATATTATTCTAAATGCTTTTCAATATCATGTTAATTTCTAATACAGGATGTTTATGAACTAAACAATAGCTTTGTACTATAAAGTGTATTGTAATATTCACTTCATTCCCAACACACAAAGCTTTCATTAGAAATGTAATACTCAAGATAATTAGTATTTTCGCTAAGCTGCACAAATATAATTAATATTACTTACTCCTTGACGACGTAAAATGGATCTTCTAAAGTCATGACAAACAAGAATAACAACGTATAAACGCGAGCTGATTCATGTGACGAGAAATTCTGGCACTAAGAATTGCAAATAAAAATTTACACAAACAGATAAACACTCAGGTGTATCCAGACGATCCTTCGCCTATCCCACAAAATATCGACAACATGATACGTACCTACTCTGTGTATAAGTCGTTCGATGAGAACAGTATTCTCCGTCTCTTGCTAACTCATGTAAAACAGGGACTACCCGAGCTGCGTAACGAGTCAATGTTGCAATGCGCAATCGCACCACGGTTGCCACGAGCAGTTGAGACGACTTGATGCGACATCACCCCCACACCTCCCAATATTATCACAGTACGCACGCACCTCCTCCTCTTTTTCCACCCAAAACTCCCTACTATACCTTGTAAAATATAGCTTGATACCTGTGACGTTTGTCGGAATGACATTACTAGGGATGGAGGCGTGTTTCGTAGCTTATCGATGTCTGTGACGTCATGAGTTTTATTAAAAGTGACATTGTAGTCATTGTCATTGTAAACATGTAAATTTAAAATAAATATATTTGTAGTTGATTTAAATGAAACAAAACAAAAATAATTGAAAATAATCGCGCAAACGGATCACAAATTCGCGACACTCACTATTCAAAACAGTCTTTTTTTGTCTTTTCGGCATTTTGGCAAACCAAAAAAGGTAACACCAAACAAAGTAACACAAATAACACCATAGTAACACAAATATCAACAAAACAATGGTAGCGTATACAAGGCGTCTGCATCGCGTCAGCACTCGTACTGACTCAAAAACGATGGCGCCCGCTTGTTTCCAGCACGCGAAACCATTATTTACAAACTAAATAACTACATTTTATACTAGTGAAATTTTCATAGTATTATTTTATCGATAATCATCTGTCAGTCACTTGCACGTCCCTAGAGCTCTTCAAAGTGCATTTATAAAGTAAGCTAAGAACCAAAAATTATTTAAGAAATATTAAATATTATTTAAATTACTCATATTTTTACTGGTATCTTTATAATTACATGATTGTTTTTAAAAATGCGTTTTATTTTTATACACAAACGTCGTTTTTATGTTAAAAAATTTGAACTTTTAAAAATAAAATTTGGGTTGTAGCTGGCTTCATAAAACGTTCGGTAATGTCACAGGTATCAAGCTATATTTTACAAGGTATAAAGTCAAAACCCCATTCCCCAACCCTTGCTGTCAGATTGACACCGTTGACACAACTTACGTCAAGTACTACTTGACATACCTGTCAACTGACAGTAATTGTCAAAAAGTATGTTTACGGCGCACGATATTTTCAAAAAAATATAGATATTATGTCTGCATTAGTTTACTAAATCGACATGAAGAATAATTAGTTTCACTTCGTTTGTATTTAAAAATTTAGAAACTAACAGCATTATGAAAACCTTTCACGTAAATTCTGCCAAAAGTTTTATGGTGATAAGTAGCAGACTATTTCAGAGAGATGTTGTTCTAATTACTTCTTTATAAAAAAAATATTAAATTCTTATTACATTCAAAACTCAATATTTGCTTAATAAAAACTAGAATATTGTTATTTCACTTGACGAAATAAGGTTCACTTACTCTTGTACTCTATGGTTTAATTTTATCGGCATAGAGTCGCGACCATACTTACTCTTTGCTAAAACTCATTCATAGTCAAGTGGAGCACTCTTTGCTAAAACTCATTCATAGTCAAGTGGAGCACACAATGTGAAGTAGTGACTGTCGAACTAACCTGGGTCATATTTTCATTTAATCTATGTTGCTCCCTCTGTCTCTACAGCTCATGCTAGCTTTCATAAAAGATTTTGTTATTTTACTAATTTAACAAACAAAATATTTTTAAATTCAGTAATATGAATTCTGTTTTAAATCCGGAGGCTCCAGAATTCTACCCCCACTTGACATCGGTTACACAGGTACGTGATTCAGCGACTTCTTTGATTCAATGACAACAAGCATGGTGTAATATTTTATGGCATAAATGATTGAAACTCAGTAATTGCCCACGTTTAGGTGCCTCGTTACGGCGAGAGGGCGTCGCACGAGGGTCTGTCAATAATAATTATTGCATGAGCCTGACTGACAATTCCTATAGTATTATCACCAACTCGTGCTGTGTCAATAACTATAATAACAATAGTAATATTGACAAAGATTGTTAAAGAAATATTAAATATTACCAACTACGTATGAATGTTCTCCGAAATGCGCATTAGGAATTTTTTTCAAACCAATTCATGTGAAAATGTAGAAACCAACCTAGATATTGTGGCAATATCATTAGACTTGATATTTTTTGCATGTGATAAGGAAATTCATATACAAATCATGCTTAATCTTCATTCTCGAAAACAATATTATGATATGTTGAATTGTTGATATACAAATTCAAATTTTTATATCAATGTATTTATTTATTTATTAGATATATATTTATTTTATTTTTGTATACTAATTGGTGAATTTATGCATTTATTGGTTGATTAAGTTTATACACATGCTATTTGCCATTCACCATCATATAAAATGTAAATATATATAAATGTTATGTATCTCTAAGAATTGTCCACCATCTGCAAAATTTCTTTAGAAATATTTTTGTTTTCATATATAAATTAGTAATTATTTTACTTCGAGAATCTAGTGGGCTGCTTAAAACCAAAGATAAGTCCATAATGTTACACAATTGTGTAACAATGTGTAATTTTTTAATTATAAACATGTGGTTTTTCAAATATGGTTTTTTCCAAATGTATAATTATTTTGAATCATATGAAAAGTACAAGAAAGAATTCATTTATTTATTTATTGACACACCAACGACTTATTCACTAACTCATTACATTAGATATATTCTATAAACAGCGTTGCGGTGAATACCTCACTTATAGGTGTGCACAGCACTTATATTTAATAATCATTGATAAAAAAAAAATATAATGGAAATGCAAAAAACAACAAGACTAAATTGTACATAGTCAAAATTGAATTTAAAATGTCAAGTAGCTAATTAAATAATCAACAATAAAAACAATATTTTTTTCGGCAAGTACCAAAATTTAATTGAAACAGACGATTTGAAAGAACTTTAAATATCACCAAAATAAACACAACACTGTGTGACACTGGAAATGACCTACATTAAGCAACTTGTGTCAATATAAATTATTTAAAACTGTTAGAATGAGGAACATAATGAAAGAACCATTTTGTGTTATATATTATTCGTTTGGAACATTTGATTATTATGATTTGCCTCATGACCTTGTAAATTGGCAATATTTTATCTAATTTACCTTGGATATGATATGTATGAGTAACCTAATTGTGATTATTGTGTATCAAAAAAAATATCTAAAATTTTATGTAAAAGTGTCAGGGAAAAGAATTAGAAAAGTGTTTTTTTTCCAAGCAATGGTACAGTACATACAGACAGATAGTAGTAAAAAATAATAAAACACTGTAGTCTATACATCTATATATGAAGAAAGCAAGGTCAAGATGTGCTTAGGATAAACAGTCTCTAACTTATATATTATTGTCTTAATCAGACCTTGATCACCTATAGAAAAATGTCATTCATCACATAAAACTTCATAACTTTGTTTTGTGTAGAAATATAATTTTGGTAGTTTTCTATCTTCTAATGAAGACAGCACAGCAAGGGAAATTGAACCCTTAGTTTGGTGAATTTGATTACCCAGCCGTATCACATTCCTATTTCAGTGTTTCTGTAACTGTTTTTTTAGTGTTATTTCCATACATTTGTTATACATATTTAATTTGCTGATAATTAATCTGTTATAAATGTCATGTAAACTACCCTTTTATGATATAAAACGATGGAAAACAGTTCCTAGAGTAATTGGTATTATTTATCTTTTCTTTGCAATCTGTATAGGGGTTTTTGTCTATAAATATTTTTTGTGAATATTTTTTATTGTTTCAATGGACTCAGTTTCTAGTATTTAAAGGTTTTTTTTTTGTGTTAAATACAATAAAGATCAATAACACTTGGTACAACATTATTGGTAGTGTAACAAAATTACATACCAGTGTTTAAGGGTTAAGACTTTTGGAACATGCAATGAACAACAATGAACGCATGACCAGAAGGTTCAGGACTCAATGCTAGGAAAAGCAATAATATAATATATCTAATTATATAGAATCCATGTCTGTGAAAATGAGAAGGAAAGGAGGTTTTTGCTCTACAGTCAGACAGAAATGGCTAGAAACAAAAAATGGTTTTACTTGCAGTGTGATAGAAATAACTAGAAAAAAATATCCTGTCCATGATATTACAAGCAATAACTTCTTTGCTTGTCTACCCTAATATACTAGACATCTTGAACAAAAGTCTTGTCTAGAATTTGTTGCTAATATTGTCTAATAAAACAGTACTTTCAGGGTGGCTATGTATCAGTTAACAAATCAATCAAATCAGTGAATGCTATGCCATTTGGACCTGCATATGATCTCTTCAAAACATTTACTGACTTCAACATTTTAACATGCCATTTAAGCGAAAATGTAGTTCTACAATCAAACCAAATAGTTTCAACCGAAGTACCAGCTGTGAAATTGAAACTGTAAGTTGAATATATTTTTTCTTTTCTTTTCCTTAAATTATTTTCTAAATTAAATTGTCAAGCCTGTTGACTTCAGTAACAAGCCAACAGTTGCAAGCCAATATTAAATTATTATAAATGCAGTGTGCATCGCGATTTTTATGCACTTTGCTTTTACATATGTAATTTATTACTGATTATGTCTAATCTGCTATCATATTTGCTTCTCATAAAGATAATGAGGGTCTACCTGCGAATGCTTTGTAATTAAATAATTGAAGATGTGTTTTAATTAGTATTTGATGGTAGCTGTGCTTGTTACATTCAGTGACTTCGAATAATTATGCTCATTAAATGCCAATCTTAAGACCAGTTAGTATTACTGGCACTTATCGTGATATCTCAGTAAATTTGATTTTATAAATGCTCATTTCTTTTATGTAAGGAAGAGGACTTTGCTTAACAGTGGGACATTTAAAGCTTGTTTTTATTATACTTAAAAAGTTGTCTTACGTAGAATAAATACGTAACATAAATGCTTTTCAAAAGAAAGAAGCCTTTTACCAGCAGTGGGATATTTATAGCTCGCTATTATGAATGCTAAAAAGTAATCTCACACAAAATACAAACGTAACGCTCAGTAAAATGATTTAATAAATGCTCATTCATTTTCTATAAAGAAGCCTTACCCAGCAGTGGGAAATTTTCAGACCCTTGTTATAAACAAAAACATCTTACGTAAAATTATACGTAACAAGTTTTTGAAGAATAACGTTGTTACGATAATACCTAGAGCAATGGAAATTTCTCCTTTTATTCATAACTCGGCAAGATTGGCAACTTTAAAACTTTCTTTGGTTGTTACCTGTACTGTTTACAGAACTATAACTGCGAATTTCGTAAATATTTGAACATGCTGTACTGTGCATTTGAACACGCTAGTACATTGACATTATAACAATCGATATTACTTTGCTAATACGGATTTGCATTATTTTACCATGTTCCCTTATTCAGATAAAGTGGATAAAGAGTATTGTTTTATTAAAGGAAATTAATTGTTATTATTACTTTGTTTAATACTAAACTTTGCAGGAAATGTAGGTATAAAAAACCAGTCATTTAGCTCCTTGTTGTATAATGCGTAATTTATTGCTTTTATATTTGCATTCAGGCTGGCGTAGTCACCACGCTTATCATACTCTTTGTTCCAATGTCTCAAATAAAATTTTACAACTCAGTTTAACGTGGTGACAAGTATCCAAGTATACATCCAAATTATTCTCTGTTTATGTAGCGCAGAGTAAAGCGAGCGGCATTTGCGACTTACAATAACATGTGTAGACGATTGTGCTTTGTATCAATATAATAACTGTTTTACTAACATTTGTATACTTCTGTTTTAGCAAAGATCTCGAATACAACACTGAGAAAATTATTGACGTGAACGACAGTATCATAGACAGAATTAACATTAACATTGACAATGAAACTGGTGTCAATGAACCGAGCAACAATTTTATTAAAGGAATCTTGACAAAGCCGAATATTTCACCGTGGAATGCCGCACCAGTCATTGCTAAAATACAGGTGAGTCAAACTGTTATTAAACGATTACAAACAGAAGGATATCAATTCGATTGTATGTTTTTTCCACAGGTCTATTAGCAGATATTTTAGTTTACAAAGTAATTATGATATAGACAACGCAAACGCCTACTTATTTCAGCATATCTCATTTTTCAAAGTTTGGTATCTGAAAACTTAAAAAGTATAACAAAACTCTACAAAATTAGATGTTTGATAGATGGGATTAGATACTCTGTTGGACATTAATTACCGTATCAACGTTATCTATGTAATAATATATTACTTATCGCTTCCAGAACAATGATTTCTTTTCATTAATGACATGCAACTTAAATTATCTGTTATGTCTACGTAAAAGTATGTTTCGAACTTAGGAAAACTCCACACTGACATAGGTTTAATAATTACACAACCACCATATTCTAACAGCCGTTCAGTCTCAATAGTCTCAAAAATACCACAGATAATAAGTTCGCCATTAGAAGTCAACTGTTGTGTCATCTTTGTCAAATGGTAAAAGGGACTTAAAATATTTTTTAAAACCCTATTTAGCTAAGTGTAGTAATTTAAATACGGCCGTGACTGTAACACCTTTTAAACCCCAGCTCATACATAAGTCAGACTTAATTCAGCTCAATATCTATGTATCTATAAAAACACGAGTAGGTAAAAATAAGTGCCATCATATGCTCAAATAATATTTAATTATCCCAGCTGAGTAAACAGTAGCATCCTTGTTAAGAAGTTCGAAAGGACATTCGAACTATTGAACAGAAAAATAATCTTATGATTTTTCAATATCTAGAGCGCAAAGTTTATTCTTAACGTTCTAGATATTCACTGAACACTCACGCTGTACCTCGATTCCATCTTCGTAGTTTCCATTCCCGAGGGAACACGGAATAAAATATGGAACGTTACTACTTGATAATGTAGTTTTCCATTCGTAACAGAACTTTTTAAATCAGTTCAGTGGTTTGGGCGAGAAACCGTTACTAAGTAATATTAACAATAATATTCGATTTATGCTTTGAAAATCGTACAATACAGGTTATTATTAAAGTTTTGATAATAGATTTTCGTTGAATAGGTAGCCTTGTAAGCCACAGTTCTTAGTAAGAGACCCCTTCCAGTCAGGGCATTGTGTAAGCGGCCTTGGTTACCCACCTCTTTACCATACATCTTTGAAAGCCAGAATAAAGCAGTTTGAAGGCCACGTCTCAATTAAGCTAGTCTCGAATGTACATATTATTATGTAGTATATGGGTCATGTAATAAAAGATCTCACTGGAAGATCGGGCTGGTATTGTTACTTTTGTATACTGATATTCTAACTGCCCAAGGTCTTCTTTAACTGGGATATCTTCTATATCTGGGTCGCACCTGGCATATTAATAATGCGAGGGTTGCTTTTATTTTGTAACCTAACTGAAACCTCTAAAACGTCTTCTCGAAAATCAGTTTTTAAGAACTTTTTCGCAATTTTACCAAATCTACTGAATTGAGTATCGAATTTTGTTGGCACCTGCCATGATTTGTATTGAACGCGTCATTTCTTTTTAATCGATACCCTACTTGGGTATAACAAAAATAGTCGATTCGTTATCCCCGTTTCAACCCTAATCTCGAAATTGTTAATAAATAAAAAAAAAATACTGCGTCGTGAATCAAAAAAGAAAAACTAATAAAAATCAATTGTCATTAGTAACTGTCGGTAGTTAGTATGAACACGTGCCAAGATAAATGGTTTGTGCATTGAAAACGAAACTGAGGTCGCAGCCTTGGGGCGCAGGACGCTCGTGGCCACGCGGCCTCGTCCATCGACACACTCGGCTAACGTCGCAAACAATGCTTGCCTTCGATGCGCTTTCTGTCCTCCAATATTCAGTCAATTCAACTCATTGGTTAGTTTAAAACAAACAAATAATCCATGCATTTACTTAAGATTTGCCTCTGTAATGCCTCATTAAGACGATGCGAGGAATATCGTGCGAGTTGAAATATTTTTCGGAGTTTAGCAGACCTGGTAGGAAAGTGGAGTATCTTCGCCGGCACCTATCGCGCCCTCCACGATATTTCGCTTACCGTTAACCGTCGTATTATTTCTCGGATATAATTTCGTTTCTAGGACAGCAAGGGTTCGTTATTATTAAAATAAAATTGCTCTCAATAATATAAAGGGTATTCAAGAGTATCTGGGTAGAGACTAGGTGGAACAACAGTACAACCAGCTTTATTCAAATAAGCGACACTTAACCGGTTTTGGACTGACCCCAGTCTGCTTAATTCCGGTGTTGCCCTCTGCTATGATGGCAGTTATAAAGTTCAAATCACGGTCACACAGTATTTAAATATCTTTGTTGAAATTTCTAAAGATAAATGCCCTTCAATATTTTTAAAAGATTTTGATCCACGTGTACCATAATACAATGAAAACAAAATTGTATTAAGATACACATGGTTCAAATTAGGGACCCCAGTTACAAATTATTTTTTGTTGCCATAGTTATTATTATAGAAATGAAGTTTTATGTTCCGATTTATATATTTTTATATTGACACAAGTATCTATCTACATTCCTCACTAAGATTTATTTTTCCAAAAACATATTTGGCAAATAAATTAGAATTTAGGTTCGCACATGCATTAGTTTATCTAAATTTAATAATACCTGTTTAAAGTTATAACAGTAAAAAATAACGGTGATTTGTATAAATATGCATGAGATCCTGATCGGCCATCATTCATCCAGAGTACTCATTTAAATAACAAGGCGATTGACTAAAATGTTCAATGTAACGCCGAAACTGAGACCTTGACATTTGACATTGGTGCTCCGTCGAAGACGGTTACAGAATACTAATCTTCGTCTCATCTGCATATAAAAACACACGTGGAAAATATTTATATACACTTTTTAACAAAATAAAAGATTTAATGATAAAAACGACAGAAATTCGTCTCCCTTTCAAGTCATACTTTTTGTAGGCATATTGCGCAGTTATTATAAAATTGTTTACGTTTTATTATATTACTCATTTCATAATGTCTTATCATCGAATTGATATTTCAAAATGGTGATTCCTTGAAAATGATTAAGGAATCAGTGATGTGTCCTTCTGTTCTGGTTTTCGTTTTTCCACTTTCTCTATATTCCTAGTTAATAACCAATATATGATATTTCAGGTGGGCTCTGCAACATTTATCGGTGCTAAAAATATTCCGCGACCTCAACTCAACTTCAAAGACCCGATCGACAACTCTGAAAATTTGTGGGTGCCAAAAATATCAGACAAACCAAACAACATCAAGCCGCTGGCTCTGAACATTCTGTACAACGAAGAAGGCGAGGCAGTAGGGTGAGTTGACAACGTATATTGGATGTAATAGCCTCTAATAAAATCGATTGAATTGAATAATAGTTGGTCATGCACGTTGCCGTACACCGGATAGGTCTATGCATGCTGAAATGCGCAGTTGGTCTCGTCCGCGTAACAACCGTTTATCTGCTCGTTACGCCGCCACATGTACGTGTACAGAAGTGCATACTAGATAAACGGTCCGTTTTACAGCCAATTTGTAGTACCAAAGATGTTCTCCTATTCAATCACCGGTTCCGGCAATCTCGCGAACGTCCATCTCGGTATATAAATCACGTGTTCGTTACACATTTGTAACGGTATTAGATCTAATAGTAGATTTTATACATGCAACAATAAGCTAACCGAAGATTTTATCACTATACTTTCTTTTTTGAAATACATGCAAATGTTTTTTACGTAAAATGTTTGAAATGGGGAATACCAACGCAATGTAACTTATAGCATATGCGGGTAACGTAAGCATTATACAATTGTGTTAAAGAGTGCTGTTCTTGTGTTACTTCAAGTCGAGTACCGTTAGCTCCAATCTATCGCGAGTGTCTTTGTTACTCTGAGTATAAACTATCATACATTTTCCCGACGCGATATTTATAGACACAAGAGACGGTAGTTTCAAATTATAGTTCGTCTCAGCGGCAATTTATGTGCCTGGAGTAGGGGTCAAAGGGTTAAGAATACGAATCGAAACATGAATATAGACCAGTCCGTCTGGAAGATAATCCATCGTGGAGGTCAATCTTAACAAGAAAGTCGATACATATACTGTTTCTGAATTTAGACCGGGTGCCTCGTATTGATAACATGCTTATGAATAATAAAATAGTAGTTTTTTACATGATTCACAGAATAGAGAACTAAGCCGATTAAGTTGTAATTGCAGTTAAAACAAAGTAGAAGTTTAGAAAATATATATAGGTATCCAACTTCGGGCCTGTTGTATTTGGCTTTCCACGGAGGCATCACAGTAGGGAAAATCGATTTCTGTAATCAAACTTGCAACGATAGCTGAGTGCTGTGTAATGTCAGGTCACGACAAAGACCACAGTGCTAAGAGTAGCGATTTCATTCCGGCCGACAACGAGTGTGGAAGTATGCTTGTGATCCACAAAATATGCGTGTTTTTTAGTCTGGGTGTCTTTGTGCATAATAATATGGAATGTATTAAAACCTCCTGCGACAGAGCGATTAAGTCCTTTACAATTAAAGTCGATTAAAGTTTTTTAAGCAAACTAAATAAAATCCAATTTTAGGTACGAACACCCTTACAAAGTTGAGTTGGATTTATACCACCCGCCGTCGCAATTCATCGAGCCCGACGCGGAGCCGTTCCCGTTCCCCGCGCCGCTAGAACAGACGACTCTCACGTATGTGGACACCGAGGAGAAGCTCGACGCCCTGGTCGCGCATCTCCTCACCGTTAACGAACTCGCCATCGATCTGGAACACCATTCCTACAGGACCTATCAAGGTATGGGACTTAATGGGACCAATCTCCAAGTCTCAAGTCGATGATGAAGTGTTAAAGAATATTGCGTTGTAAGTCGTTTGGTTCAGGTTGTAAATGGAGTGTCTTGAGCGAAGTTTGCTGCTAGCACAGTACTTTTCTCTACAGTAGATTTCTATAGACTTAACTCGTAATAAAAAGAACATAGTACTCCAGAAGTGTCTTAGATACACTTAACACATTTTATTTACGTCAATGTTATATTGCAGGTATTACTTGTCTTATTCAAGTGACCACCGTTGAGGGAGGCGATTTTATTATTGACGCGCTTGCAATTCGTGAGCATATCCACAAACTGAATCTTGCATTTACGAACCCCAAAAAGATTAAAGTAAGTTTATTTTTAATAATGTCTTTTTTATTTTATGATTCGATTTAGTAAGTTATGCAAAAGAGCTGTCGGGCCTATTACCTAACCTAAATGTGCCTAAACATCGCATTAGCATAGATAACTTAAAATCTGTGAATATGACATTCGTTTTCGACAAGCGACGTGACTTTGACTTGTCATTTCAACATGATAAAACAAATTAATAAACTATTGTAATGTAACTTTTCTATATTCCCTGGGGAGCCTAACCCCTCCCCCCCTACGGGCTACTGACTCCTCAAGTAAAGTGTTAGACCCCCAAGTAAGTGCAGCTTGTTCTTGAAGTGGCCCCCCTAATGCTTGTTTACTTGTAAAAAAACCCAACAGCATTAATATCAATGTATTTCCGACGTAATTTATATGATACCACAATATAATTTTGTTGATTGTCTGATATAATCAGCCCGTTATCGGTCATACGTCGCGTACAGATTAAAGTGAAATTTAGCGCAGCACTAAAATGCTTTCAGCGTTTCTATGAGATGACAACTCATTCACTTTGTTTCTTTTATCATTGAAATGTCTGATCGGTGAAACAGAAAGTATATTCGTTTTGTTGGAACAAAGGGATGCTAAGTACTTACATTACAATCAAATCAGTTCAAGCCACAGCCAACTTATCGTATTTAGTTAGTCATAAAATATTTTGCTACCTAATAGCACTACAACAACTTATTCAATTTTATGGTGTATAGTAAAATACTGGTCACATCAAATTCAATGAATTTGTACCATCGACACGAAAAGAAGAAGATTGTGTACAGATTTATTTATCTGGTCGTGTGTTTTGTAATCAACCGAATCACCTGCTAAAAGTCTGAGATAATCTAATAACAGTCCAGTCGTCTGGACTAAAATACCATTTTTATTTGTACAGGTATTCCACGGTGCCGAGAATGATGTGATTTGGCTGCAACGCGACTTCGGCGTGTATTTGGTCGGCATGTTTGACACGCACCAGGCAGCCCTGGTGCTCAAGCTGCATGGACTCTCTCTGAAGCATCTGCTCATGAAGTATTGCCGCGTTAATGCCGACAAGAAGTAAGTTTAACTTTGTATTTATAATATAAATTACTCTTTATCACAGATTTACAGGTTTGAGGGTATTGCATAGACTATAACACGCACAGACAGGAAAACAGCCAGTTGCACATGACATACATTTGAAACAAGTACCTCGCTGTGTATAATAAGGAAAATCGTCACGTGCTTAGTACATTTGAACACTATGATTTGCAATCATACATTTATTAGCCGACAGTCACAACAACTTAATAGTAATCGCTAAGACGAATAACAGCGTAATAAGTATAGATATTGGGTATCATAATTTGACCTTCATTCAATCAATCAACTGACAAAATACATAGGTTCATTGCCTCTATTATTGACAGACATTTGACTCCTGTAAACGGGTCAATACATAGTCAAATAATAAATTAGGACCTGTTACATGCATAGGCGAAATCATTTTTGTCAATATACTATGATTCGGGCAGGAATTAAGGCTGAATTCAAATTAAAAAAAAAATTGTAAAAAGACTTGAACTCTTTAACGAATATGAACTTCACGGTGTTGAATTAAAGTTGAATTTGCTATACTAACTCTTAAATTATCGCCTCTGTTCGGTTCAACACTACTGTATTATGATGTAACCTTAACATTATTCGCATTGTTTCGAACTAAAATTCAATTTAAAAACATCGAAAACGATTTCTTTGGTGCCTTATTTGGACACACTAACAACGAAAAAAAATGTGGTTATTATTAAGGTAGGACTCTAGAAGATTCTTACTAAAGTGCACAACTACACTTTAGTTTTTATTCACTACTCTTTTTTATTTATGCACCTACTTCTGTATTTCTCTGCACCCCCTATGGTTGACTGGCAGAGAATGCCTCAGGCATTAATTCCGCCATTGTACATATTTTGTATAAGAAGCATAAATAAATAACAACTGAACCAGTAATTTGAAGACCAGAGCATTCACAACGAACTAATTACTATTTGTTCGAGACTAGCGTCCTTTTTCCTAGCACTTTCCTTATTAGAACGATCTACATACATACATAAACGTCACGCCTCTTTCCCTTGGGGGTAGGCAGAGATCACATCTTTCCATTTGCTACGATCCTGGCATACCACTTTAGCTTCATCCACACTCATCAATCGCTTCATACACGCCCGTCGGTTTAGGGTACTCCTGACCTGTCCCTTTTTTAGGACTTTCCCTATTTGGTCATGGAACGTCTGTCGTGGTCTTCCCTCCCAACAACTCCGTTCAAACTACTCTCATATATCTGTTTCGTTAATCTTCTTTCATTCATCCTCTCAACATGCCCAAACCATTTAAGCATCCCTTTCTCAATCCTTGTGACTATATCTTCTTTCACGCCACATCTTTCCCTTATCACATCGTTTCTACGCTAAAAAAACGACCTACAATAAAAAAAAATGCAATACCAGTACCCTTTTGCAGTACACATTTTTACGTTAGCCCCTATCCCCAGGTACCAGCTAGCGGACTGGCGCATGCGCCCCTTGCCCGCAGAGCTCATCGAGTACGCTCGCATGGACACGCACTACTTGCTCTACATCTGGCGACAGATGAAGGCCGAGTTGCTGAAGGATGGCGAGCCCCATCTCTTGTTGTCTGTCTTCGAGAACAGCAGGCAGATTTGTGGAGCCGTAAATATCATTTTGCTGTTTAAGAGATATATAACGGTTTACTCACGCGTATTTATCGGGATAGCCCGACTAGTTTCGGACACTGGGTCGCGAGTCGAACTGTTCGACTCACGATCCCGCCGCCGCGTCAGCTCATGATTAAGGACTCCGGTTGGGTCCGAAACTAGTACGAGTAGTACTAGTAGTAGCTAGAAATACGCGTGAGTAATATCTCACAGTAGGCACTATTGTACGAGGATTACCACCTTGTTGTATCTACATTAATAGTCTAAAAGTAAGGAGGGCCGATGTCTTTTCTACGCATTTTTATTCTAATCAAATAAGATCCCAGTGATTTCCGCACACTCTAACATATTTTACATTGACATTATTAGCAGGATCGACAAGGATCCTCGCATATTACACGGAGAGTTATGATTAATTTTGTATTCCATTCGAAACGTCATAAAGCCAGTTAACTACTAATCTTAACATAAATTCATAACATATTCTTTCAGACTTATAACAAGGAGGTTGTAAACGAATCCAGTCACATGTCGTTATTCGTGCGCTCCAAGAAGTCTTTCACCTCGCAGCAGATGACAGCTCTCAAGATGCTGTACAAATGGCGAGACACCCAGGCGCGCTTGCTCGATGAAAGTACCACGTAAGAGATCTTTTTTAAACTTTTATTTCATTAAATATTATCAGTTGGTTGCCGTCAACTAATGAAAATTCTACCAAAAGCATTTCTTAATGTCTATTTAATGAAAGAAACTTTTTCACACGTGAGCTGATGTACTTTTTTCTGATGATGTGTAACTAGCCACATGCACAAAGACATTGATAATGCATTTTTGTATTATCTTAATCAATATATTATGCATATATTGATTAAGACATTATTAGTTCATAGCTATTGTGTAGCTAGCCCAAAGTAAAGTAACTAAAGAAAACCATTCGATACTTTTTTTGTCATAGAAAATGACCCATACCAAAACTAGATATTTATACGGTATAGATTAGGACCCAACTGGAGTATTTAATCATATTCTAACGCGGGTAGAAGATCTAGAAGATAATAATCTTCTATATATATAAAAATCAATTGCTGTTTGTTAGTCTCGCTAAAACTCGAGAACGGTTGAACGGATTTATCTCATCTTGGTCTTGAATTGTTCGTGGAGGTCTAGGGAAGGTTTAAAAGGTGAGAAAAAATCGAATAATTGAAATCTTTTTTTTTTTTCTATACAAAAAATTAGGTCTTTTATTTATCGATTGGGGCAGTACGAAGTCTGCCGAGTCAGCTAGTAATAAATAAATAATAAATATCTTGGGTCAATATCCACACACGGCCATCTGATCCCAAGCTAAGCAGAGCTTGTGTTATGGTAATCAGACAGCTGATAAACATACTTATATATTTTAAATATATACATATTATAGATAAATCACACTCAGACACAGAACAAATGATCGTGCTCATCACACAAACATTTGTCCTGGGTGGGAATCGAACCCACGACCTCTGGCTTAGCAGTCAGGGTCACTAACCACTAGACCAACAGGCCCGTCAATCCCGCTTAAGTTATTCTTATAATAGCATACTGTTTGTTGTTAGATATCTTCTCCCCAACCACATGCTGCTGGCTCTCGCCGAGACGTTGCCGCGCGAGGTGCAAGGCGTGAACGCGATCTGCTGCCCCATGCCGCCCTTCGTCAAACAGAACCTGCTCACTATACACAGGATGATACTGTCGGTACGTCACATCCACACGACTGTATACACCTATACGCATTACCAACAATCTGTATACCAACAACAACAAACGTTTTAAACTATTTAACGTTATTTTCTCACTTTTTCTGTTGGTTTGTTGAAGCAGTAAGTTTAGTACATATTGTTGGGAATTTATTTCGTACTGAAAGGCTCCTCAAAATATGCCTCATTTTAATTATTGTAATCGAATACTAACAACCAATTACAGAAATTAAAAGAGGATTCACTTTTGTTGATCAGCCTCTCAGATGATGTGGGAGACATTTGTATATTTTATAAAATATTTAAATTCTTTAAACTAATGTTGAGTTTTAATCGAGTTTTTGTAGTAGTATTATAGTTAGTAGCTAAAAACTGTAGTCAGAGAAATAATAATAGTGCATGCATGTCTTACTAAACAGCAATCGTAGGTATTACATTATAAAAGTAAATTAACACACGTTATCGTCAACGAAACAAAATACACGAACGTTTATTACGGCAATGCAAATATATTGGCAATTGGAAAAGGTGAGCAGTGCACAGTATCAAGGAGGTGAAACGAAAGCGTATTCAAAATTATACATTTTCCAAATTCATTAAAAATTCAGTAAGTAGTTTTGGCACAAATACGCGACAGAAGATTGGCATATGAAATATTCTAAATTATATGAAGTTAATATCGTCCAGTAGTTGTTGAAAGTTCGTATACTTTGTTGGTGACGTCACCTCGAGGCGGGTAAGGGTGAGGCTGTGCGCACACACTAAACAAAGCACATGACTAATAGGTGCGGTCAGTAGCAGACTTGTGCAGTGAGTGCAGTCGTCTGCAGTTGATCGATTAACTGTGGACGACTGCAACTGATGACGAACTTAGCATAAGAGCTTCCTTTTACGTTGTCGCCGTCGGCTTGTACAAGACGAGGCCAACAGAATGGAAACGAGGTTTGTGAGTGACATTTTAACTCGGAAACGTTTTCTCTCTTTTCAATTGTATGAAACTGTTCATCTATGAAAGAAGTTACGTTGCATCTGCTCGGTTTATTATCATGAAAGGTTTTCCTTTTGAAATCTCGCTGGATGTTCCTACATTCTGATGTGCATTCTCTTCACTGACAAAGATTGTCAGCGATACTTCCTCACATTCTCTAGAAACAGCTCTCGTTCGGATCATTATTTTACCTGCGTCTGAATTGCGAAACCATTATTTTAGTCATCAGAGAACCAAATATCAAGAACGAATTATCAATATGAATTCAAACAATACACTGGTTACAATCTTTAATTATTCGAAATTGTTTCAGCATGCGTCTTCCGATTGGTTGTTTACCTTATTGCGTGTAAAAATAATATAATTGTAGGATACGCTTTGCCAACGCTGTAACACACGTCAAGGACGCACGCTTGTTTCTTTATAAACACTCCATTTCTCATCTAATCTGTGCAAATAACGTTTTTATCGCCTGTAAACGATATAAACAAGGAAATACAAATTTAGTTTACTGTAGTTGTTTTCATTAAGAAAAAATGTTGTTCATTATTTATAATGAGGATTTATAACTGTTGTTAGATGCGTTATGCAATCAAAAATAGTAGAAATAACAGTACAACTCAAGGCGTTCTAAATTTTTACCTTAATTCATTATTATTTCGATAAATTATAATTTGTTTTTCTATGAAATGTTTGTAGTAATTGATACAAGAATTTAATAAAAGTTTTAAATAAATGCAAATGAAACTAAAAATAATGAGAATCAAGTTGTTATCAAACGTATTTAGCCTTGACCGACTTCGCTAAATTCAGCCAAGGTTCTGTATATTCAGACAATATGTGATTATAAACAGTGCCATGAAACAGTGTCGAGATAGGGAAATATTTGCAATATTATACATTATTGTCCATTGTCCGCACTTGGTAAATAATCCCTGTACCATAGATGTAAAGTAGTACATTTGTTTTGTTAAACTGTCTCGATCAGTTCGACCATAGAGGTTTCTAAGTCCTAGACCTCTTTGGTTTTCAGTTATAAATCGTAGTTGTCAAATAAAACACATTACCACGCTTGCTTCCAACGTTTAATATGACCATATCGCTGCCCTAGTTCAACAGTAAGATATGTTGAACAAAGTACGTTTTGAGTAATTCATACTTTTATGATTTCAGTGTCATTAATTCACTCGTTGTTAATTGAAATGTGGGTGATTTTTTAAAACTGTAGCTTAGTTTAATGTGTTACGGTGTTATTTATATTCCAATATGAATAAAATATTTTGTATAATAATTTAAGGCTTTTAATTGTAAGATAACCGTATATTGAACTCAGACTAAATAAAACATGTTTTGTGATTTAATGTTGTCTCTAAAATGGTTTATTAAAAATTAAGATAATACTGTAACTCATAGAGTTATTATTTTTTGTTTTGTTTAAGAAATACTAAAGATTTATCCAACCAAGCTTCCAAATTTATGGAAAATCAACAGAGATCGACATAATTTTAAGATATCTTAGTATTACAACACATCGATATTTGAGAATGTAAGTTGTCCGACTAAAAGTTTGGTAAAGACATAGGAAAATTAATTAAAAACTGAGAAATTAGTTTACTTGTAATGTGTTATTTATTACCTAGTATCATAATTGCACAAATCAGTCTCATATTATCAAAGTAAAAAATGTAAAAATGTTCCTGACTTTATAAATATCTTAAGATGTCTGAATCTTGAACTAAAGGTCGATAAAGACATGTTTAAATGTCTCAGTAAGACATTGAAATTTAGGCACTTTGGTTGCGTTTTACAAATATCCGGTTTTTGAACCGGACAGAAGAGCAAATTTTTCACATGAAACAAAACTTAACTCAATTTTGATTTTTTTGATGATGTCCTACTGTTGAACTAGGGCAGCGATATATTGCTTACTGAATCAGCACATTATTTATTATTGTTTAGGAAACTTGTTATTTCTGCATTTATTACACAATACTCACAAGCTCTTTGCACTAATCTATTGGCTCTACTTAGATTACATTTGAACTATTTTAATACTTTGCCTGCACTGAGCATGTTACGATAATGACATGGCTATGTTAATTAGATCCTTGTCTATTTTAAATAATAATTGTACTGATTTGAGGGTTGAGACTTATGCATGTAAAAAGTAATGTAGTTTTTACTAGATTAAATTAAAGTCTGCATGCGAGGTTTTACAGTCAGGAACAGAAGTCTGAGCACTTTCAGATTTATAAGACACAATAAATTAAATATTGTAAAGGACGCTCAATATTATAGTGTTTGTTAATCACTTTGTTTATCGACTTTCGTTACTGACTGTACAAATTAAAAATGATATCCACGCCTGTGCCTGCATTATGGATACTTTTTATTTGTTTTTAGTTTAGGGTAAAAGGGCATTGGGTTCAATCACAACTGTCAGTACCGAATCGCACTTTCCTATGAGTGCATGTTTTTCTAGAACCGTCATTTACTAAAGCCGTTGTGTGCAAGTGAATGGCGGTTTAAGTTGCCACAAAGGGATAAAACATAAAAATATCAGATTTGGTGCTGACGAATGTGTTTAAAATGTATGTGTGTCGTGTATAAAAAAAGTACATACACAAGCAAAAGATTTTTTATTGAAAGCAATTATGGGCATAGTTCCCACACTGTGTGTGTTCGATACTAACGATTGTTGTCACGTCCAGTGCCGCGAGATGCCGAACCAGCCGCAACTGTACCAGATGCCGTCGAGCATCAGAAACGTGGTGAACGCTGCCGCCATTCAGACAATGAATGCGTACAGCGTTCACGACCTCGCGCACTACGAAGTGAGGTAAATATACGATCACTGAAAAATCATTCCACACACATAACACAGGTCTTTCATTCCACTTACAAAATCAACAAACATAGGTCTTTCAGCCACAATTGCAATGTTAACTTAAGTGTCCATTCACACAGATCGGCTCGGAGAGAAGAAAAGATTTTTATCACGTGCGAAACAGTTTTAAATTTTTGTAGTAAGGTTTAGTTTTGCATTTGCACTTCTTCTGTTATTAAGAATGCTTGAAAGGGGTTAGTGTGAAATAATAAAAGCCAATTGGGCGTATCCGCTTTCAGATCTCTTCTAGCCGGTCTATGAGAAATAGTTGGCCACTCCGGCCGGCTGGCCGGTTCCAATGTTAGAACAAAATAGTTGCGCGATTCCGAATGTAGTTCCTATGTAACTTAACCCATTGACTTAAGATATACTATTTTCGTGCGTCGCTTTTACATAATAATTTTATGTAATTTGAATGACGCTTATGTAACCGTTTCTTTCTTTGTTAAGCAAAAACACGTGTGACATCATTGCTGTTTAAAATCCCTTACTCCATCAAAATAATACAGACATAGGTTATTAAAAATGTCTAAAAGGGTTAGGATCTTGTATTTTTTGTATGCACGTCGTAGGTGTGTATGTAATACAAAGTATGCATAAACAATGTATTATTAGAAAATGTTTCCTTTATATTATTTGATAACAATTCTTACATACATTTTACTTTTCTCTGCCATTCTTTCTTTCTTCCCCGTCTCACATTCGGTCAGGCATGCGATTTTATTAATCGATGCCCTGAAAAATAATCTAAATGTATTATTTGAATGTTCACAGTGAAGAGAATGCTATTAACTTGGACCGCGCAGCTGAATTGTTAGAGGACTGTACCACCTCAACGCCGGAGATCGAAGCTTTCTTACCGCAGACGAACATGATATCGTATGGGACAATCGTAAGTAACACCATTATCACTACTCACGTACTTCCGAATCCATCCTCCACTAAAACCACTCCAAATTAGATTACAAGAACAACTTTGTATCTCTTCGCACGGAGGACATTGACCGATTATTTGTTGTCATTTCTTTGTTTACAAAGATGTGTCACTTCATACAATGACTTTAATATCAGTACGTGACGTATTTCTGTTTTATATTTACTGATAATTTAAATTAATATTATTTTTCTTTGTCCACAGATCTCGGATTTGAACGCCGATGCAAAACTATTCATTCCACCTTATGATAGATACAGAAAATATCGTTCCCTAGCTCAGGTACATACCGTCACAGTCATGTAGCGCGCATTTATCATATTTAGTTGGTCGATTTATGAAACAGTATTAAAACAAACTGATGCATGTTCACAGATGGAAGAAATTAAAGAATTTAAAGATAAGGAAGCGAAAATTACGGCTATAAGTAAAGGCAACGAATTGATCAAGGCTGAGGTCCTTGCGAAATTACAACAAGCGAAGACACAGGTCGAAAACGAAGGCCAGAGTGTTAGTGAAGTGAAGGAAATGGTAGATGTTGGCAAAGTAGATGACGCACTAAAGAAAACGCAACAACGCAAAAGGAAAATATCAACTGTTAAAGTAGAAAACAAGAAATCCGCTGACACTGTCACCGAGAACAAGAAAAAGGAAATACTGAACACAAACCCGCAACACAACCTGAAAACGTTTGCTTACAAAAACGTCGATTACAAAAAGTTTTATAATAACACTAATAAAGAACACAACCAGAAACAACATAAAATGAAATTTAAAAAATATAAAAAGTAATTGCATATGTTTAAGCGAAACTATACATTAATATATATAGTTCGTTTTATTTTACTTTGTAGTTTTATTTTGGCTCGCAGACCACCAATCCTTGCAATGAAACATTGGTTATAATTTCTGTAATTATTTATTTTCTATCAAACTGAATTGAATGTTTTGTACAAAAATTATCTATAGATATTAGCACTATTCGAATACTGTCCCGCGTCATCAGTGTCAGTAAGTACTATACGATGGGATCCTATTCTGATACATCTTCGGAGACGTCTTCTCTGACTTTTATTTTGTTCTTTACTATTCGTCGGTTGCTGTATCCGCTGGAGTCGTTCCTCTCCTTGGCGATGCCCTTGCCCTCGGTCTTGCTCTTGCTCCTGAAGCGGTACTTCTTGTTGGCCGTGCCGCCGTCCCTGGCGGGTTCCTCGTCCCTCACCACCTTCTTGCTGCGGTGCACGAGCCGCGGGTGAGCCTCCGTAATCACGGTCTTCTCTTCTTCCACGAGCACCTCGCGTTTCAATACGCTCTTAAACGTCTGACCGCGCGTCGGCTCGTGTAGCGAGAAAGTGATTCTATCGTGATGTATCTATTGATCAATTATTATGAATTAACTTAATTTCTACTATAAAACAAAAAATAAGAGAATAATAATTGTATTTTGTTACCCTATATTCAATAGTAATGAAGCATTCTTCTTCGTCTTCACAAATAAGAGAGTTGACATCAGCCGGTTTGGCTGCGTTGGGCGGCCGTCGCCCCACTCGTACGAAACGCCATAACGAGCGGACACGTGGCCCACACGCTCTCACTATTTCCGTCACCTAGTAATAATTAGTTAGCGACTGTAAAACCTGACCCTTTTTACATAACAACACACTTTTTGAGATTAGCATCGTGAGCTTTTGCAAAGAAACACGCAAGTTAATTATAAAGGGTTTTTCAACAAGAACTTTGTTTTGCAAAACAAAGAATTTAGTGGAAAATTAATAAAAATTTTATTGTATAACAAAGAGAAAAGTTCGGCAATTATGAATGAAAAATGATATCTGACAAATGTCCACCACGACCACGCTGACAGATGTTGATTCTTTCATCAATTTTTTTTATGGCAAGATGAAGGGTCTATTTCGTTAATGACATCATAGATTTTGAGGCTGCAATCGATTCGATTGGCTCCGTATAAACTTTGTAAACGTTTGTCAGGTATCATTTTTCATTCATAATTGCCGAACTTTTCTCTTTGTAATACAATAAAAATTTCATTCATTAAAAACCCTTTATAACCTGGGGTTGCTTTAAAAATTGTCTGATTAGAACTCTCACATAGCGAATATGGAAGGTCCAAATGCACGAGCCTGTCCAAAGCGTGTTGTATTATTGAATAGGTATCTACCTTCATCTGCTCAGCCCCGTCACACGCACCACTTGAGTGCGGCTCGACGCCGAAACTGTTGATGCAAGCGCGGTCCTCCGGGAGGAGGGAATCGATTTGGAATGCGCACTTCGGTAAGGCGTCAGTTCGTTCCTGTGAGCGAAAGTTATTTATAAAATACCTGCTTCGTATGACTGTTCTTTATTGGAGACTGTCGAGATGAAGAATATTCTAATGGATTCTATTGTCTTACCCAGCCTATGTCGTCACAACGTTTGGGTTCATCGTAGCAAATGTAGTAATTGATGGCTTTCGAACCATCAGTTCTTTTCTCAGTGGACCAAGTATACCAATTCTCACCGAATTTAAACATACTGTTGATGTGGCTCTGCCGATATATTAAGGGAAATATCATTTCGTTTGGGTGGATTTGTTTAGGTTTTTCAGTGGTGGGTTTATCATCTTCATATTCAACTTGTTTGTCTTCAATATGTTTGCGAGTTTTAAGAAAGGGCAGCATGGTGACTTCGATGTGTTTCTTGTGGACCCCCTTCTCCCAGGAGGACTCTGTGCGCGGCGCCTCGTCCTCGTCCATCTTGGAGTCCTCCTGGGAGTGCATCACCACCTTGACTTTGACCGCGAGCGCGACTTGTGTCAGACACACACACCACACCAGGCAACTTAACCGGCCCATTTTGAGTGAGTGCTTACTTCGATTTCTGATTCAGTAATGCTCTGATTGTTTTATCCTACGTAAAGGAAGTTGTTATTGGCGACCACTTGATAAGGTTCATGTTTGTAAACATGCTCCGAGCAAACCATTCAGACGGCAAAAGAAGGAACTCAACTTTTGTTTTTTTTTCCTTCTATTTTTCCGCTTTGATGTGCGTATGTTCGCAACATGTGCTTGGTTTAATAACTATGATAGAATGAAACACAGGCTTTAGATTATTGCTTTTATTTGGGTACAAAGATGTAGAGTATAAAATAAAAATACTGCATTTGGTATCAACCTTTTTCATAAAACTTTGATTATGAAAATTAAGCATTTTGACAAATACATGTTATACATCTATAAAATAAAATTAAAGCATAAAGTTGTATTTCTAGTCTAACTTTTATAATAATTTTTTTATAGAAATTGTATAATCGTATAGTACAAATAAAAAAGCGAGTGAAGTTTGGACCATTGTTAGGAATTTAAGTTTTCCATAGTGCTCGATATTTATATTACATCAGCCATAAGAATTCGTATTTACAAGATACATCATAATTTCGTTCTAACTTGATATTTCGTTCATAGCATTAGGGGTAAGAATAGCATCACTAAGGCAGAGAGGGTGTTTTATTGTACATTATTATTATTAGTGCCTAAAATTACTAACTAACGATACATTAGCCTGAGGGAATGAGACTTCGATAGAACTACTCTTCTCTCATCTATACTATCAGCTAGACAATAATAATTAACGTAGAAATTAAGGCCAGATCGAAATTAAACGCATCCTTACAGTTTAATAGTACTTAGAAAATAATTAGACCTCTATGTGTTCGATTAGCCTAGATAACATTGGTTCTGTCTGTGATCGTCACAGTCACAGCGTAAAGGACACTCGGGACGCGCATGCGCCGCTCCTACACTGTATAGTTAAGTAACAAGGCGATCACACAGTACTTTGTAGCCAGACTTGTGTATATTACCCTAAAAATTATTCTCACTCTTAGCAACTCTTTATAATATAAAAAAATATCACGTCCTAAGTATAATTTGTATGTAGAATTGATTGTGTCTAGATGACTCAACAAATATTTTTATTTCGATATCGTTTTAAAAAGCTTCTGTCAAGTACAATAGCCTAAATAAATAATATATATATAGTAAACAGGCTCCGGCGCTCAACAAGTCCGTAAATAGAACAACAACGTATGTAGTGTATCTTAACAACAATATTATCTACTATCGTTAATTAAATTATTGTAAGTACATGAGTATTCTGGTCGTAAGTAACAAAAGTAATATCAGTACAAGAATAGTTCTAAGGATTTCATATTTGTGCTTTAAATAGAATCTTTAAAATCCAAGATAGAGGTTAGAATCTAGTTTGAATGTCCTCTACACTGCGATAAGTTGTGATTCAAACTTTACTAAGTTGCAACCTAAATATCGCTCGCTTACATCTAATAAGTGCTTAATTAATTAGGCTCATAACATTAAGCCGTTTCGGTCCACGAGAGGGGAACGTAAGAGCTAGTGATAACACTAAAAGCTTACGTTCGGATACACGCGTGATGCTCGACAAGTCTTCATAAAACATAAGACTTGCACAAATAAAATACATAAACATTTTCACTTACGATAACTTGTATAACAACACGATTTACAAGAAATATTTTAATAAATAAAATGTAAGATATAACTTGTATAAATGTTAAATGAGAATAAATAAAGTTTAAAATATAAAAGGAATCTCAATGTCGGTGGAGTCATCGCATGTATCTAAACGCAACTGCGAGCGCGAGCGCGCGTCCGCGCCGCCCGCGCCCCGATATATTGTCAGAACAACTGCTCGTCTAACTTCAACACAGCAAACTACGGAAAATAGACAAATCTCATCAACAGCTATAAATTTAATTACTTCTAATAGAGTTTTATTCGTTTCAGATGCAACTATAACTAACAACTTACTATTATAATAATTATGAGCTAGTTTACTGATTAATAATGAAACGTGTTGTATGAAAATAAATGACTATTAGGTTTGGTAACTTTACCTTTCAGGATTCCACTAATTACACCAAACCATGGGATCCATGCGGAAGAATATAAAACGGTTTTAAACGTCAACCATAACTGTATAAAAAGCGGACTGTGCCTTGTAAAAAAATAAAACGCTAAACAACGATACGGCATGGTCCGGGGTAGGAAGCGGAATCTCGCAAGACACAGGAGGAAGTAGGGAAGTTCGTTCGCTTATGTCTATTAAACGTAGCTTACTTGTAAAGTTATGCAGTACAGATAAAATCTATAACTATTCACCGTTGTATGAGTAACATCGGCGTAAGTCCATGAGCTGCCAAATCACATCACGATGAACTGATCTAACGCGTGGTCGGTCGCACTACGTGAACGTTTCTGAGTGGGGCGGCCCATCTACCGTTACAAACCGGAGTATTCGACGAAGCCGTGCACAAAGCCGATCGGACGTGTGAAGCGATCTACCATGAATCTCTATTAAGTACAAAAACCACTCGCGCCGCCCAGAAACATCCGTCTACACTCGCCGACGCACGTCGCATACGCTCGGAGCAACAGTTGACGCGCGAGTTGTCAGAACCCGACACGGATTTCCCTATTGCACTATATTGTCGACACTTCGTTACACTCACTTCTATTTAATCTAATAAATATACTATAGAGATAGATTTGGGAGAATACTCTATCAAGAAATCCGCGTGGGTTCGGGGTACCGTTGAGTTAAAACCTGGTGGTCATTTCGGCGTTGCTCGTTCGATAGCTGTTGCTCCGGGTCGTATGTTAATAGGACATGCCTTCGTAGAGAGGGCATGGGGTGTGCCAGGATCACGTGGTCGCGTAGTTGAGGGTCTTGCGTTGTAGGAAGAGATGGATCTCTGCGAAGGCGGGGCGGTCGAGGTCGTCGCGCCGCCAGCACTCGCACATGAGGTCGTAGAGGTCGCGCGGACAGCCCGCGGCGCGCGGGACCACTTCGAACATACCGTCGTCCGCCTGCAGGTGCGACAGGTTCTCCAGCACCTGGAACACGGACAATTAACGTTATTGATTACCCTCAAATTAGGTCATCTTATTTGAAAAAAATATTTATCGCTCCTTTTTTAATCTAGGTTTCTAAATCAAAACTTCTTATTCAAACTCGACAGACTATTGCTTTCATCTCCAATATTCCAAGCTCTAACATTTCAACCAAGAAAAACTCAAAAACACAAAGTAAATTATATCCTTACATCATTATCAGTCATATGCTCATAGGGGCGACGTCTGCAGAGCGTGAAGATCTCGTGTAGGGTCACAGCGAAGGCCCACACATCGCTCTTGGTGGTGTACTTAGCCCGCAGTACCGACTCCCAGGCGGCCCAGCGCAGCGGCAAGGGAATGCGCCCGTCGACCTTGTAGTAGTCGCAAGCGTAAGCCTCGTTGTCAGTGCCGAAGTCGCTGATCTTGATCTGGTAGTTCTTACCTATTAGGCAGTTCCTGGAAGGATGGATGGATGTTGAGAAAAAGAGTAAAATTTTGCCGATATTAAAATCTGCAATAGACTTGTGAGCCTGTCAATAGGGTTTAGGAATACTTTGTAATATTAATAAATTTCATCTCACGTGCCACTAATTCTATCTGGGCTAGAGATATCATAAAGTAATGTCGACCAGCTGAAAGTTTAAAACTTGGTGGCAGGTGGTAGTAGATTCTGACTTCCGTACAAAAATCTTGAAACAACAGACTTACCTCGCCGCCAGATCTCTATGCACAAAGTTGAGGGACTCCAAATACTGCATGCCGGCGGCTATCTGCGTGGCCAGATGTAACAGCATATGCGCAGCCGGGGGCACGGCAGTTCGCAGGAACGCGCATAGATCGCCAAGTTCTAGGTACTCCAGTACGACTGCTAATGGCGGCGACCGGCAGGCGCCCAGAACGCGCGCCAAGTGCGGCGATGATAAAGCCGCGAGGATACGGACGTCGCGCTCAAACTCCTCCCTGAGTACGGACCGGGATTAAACACGTCCTATTGGTACTTAACTGTGTAAACTGGCCTTGGTAAGTGAATAGATATTATAGATTGAACAAGTTGAAAATTCAAGTCGATTTGTTTTATTTTCTGTCTATGGTTTTGTAACAAATTTTTTTGTTTATCGATTGTTTTTTTAATTAGTTGAACTAATGTGTAATTGATATATGCCCCTTTGTTTATATAAATTTCAAATCTAGTCATATATTGTTGTGCTGGTATATGGCCAATGTTTACATTCAGTTAAATACCCATTCGGTATGCAATTTGCGTACATCGAGGCAAAATAAAAGGGTATGTTAAAAAACATACTCGCAATTCAGTTTTAGTGTAGCTCCTTATTGGATGTAGTTCTAACACTTTTATGTTCAAATAATATGAGGATTTGATAAGCTATGGCCAATTATCATAATACAAAAAAAATACAAGCACATTTATCGTATAATTTTGAAATTTCACCTATTGTTCTTATAATACACACTAGTATATAACGTATAATATTTCGGAGCTACTCTAAAGAAAATTTTGTCAAGTCAATTGTGATGCCAATTCTGCGAATAGTTTTGGTTTAACCAACTTTATCAATAAATGTTAGGTAAATCTCGAAAGGAATTTACCATACACAAGATTTATTTCCAAATTGAAAATATCAATGTTGACTGATTCTGCTGAACATCAGTATTTTAAACGAAAATAACTAAAAGGTATGACCGGTTAACTAAATAGACAAATAAATCAAGGATTATACAACAAAGGCCGATTGACATTAGCTTAGAAGTCAAAGACAACTGACTTCCGACTGAACTTGGCAACCTATTCATCTATAACGGATACCAAAAAAAAAATTAAAACATCAATCAAGTATTTATTGAAAATAGTCTGCTCTCGGTACCGATAAAGTTGGTTATGAAAAGTAAACAAGGGTAGACGAACACAGAATAGGACACGCCACAGGGGGTTTAGGACAGACAGAGCGGCAAGCGACATGTAATAAACATGTATAATCTAATGCTCATACATGATATACCTCTCCTTGACAGTGGCGTCGTGGCACAGGAACTTGACGGCCACGAGCCGCTTCTCCGACGTTATGGTCCCGTTGTATTCTGGTACGCCGTCAGCTTCCGCTACGTATACCTAAATATATCAAAGGAATATAATAATAGTAGTTTTGCAGCTACCTTGGGCCGTCCATGTCTGTTCTTTTATAGAGCAGGGGTGGATGGCCCTTGGTAGGTGGCCCATCACATTTTAGATTAAAGTTCTCAACGAGACCTCTGGTTGTTGGACCTGTGTCCCCGTGTAAGCCTTTAAAAGGGACCAAGTTTCTTCCCTAGAAGTTATCCCGTGAATTGAAAGAGATTCAAATAATAATGTCCGAAACGATTTCGACCACGACGCCTAGTGTTACTATGACACCAGCCATCGTGGCCGTGGGGATCGAACTCGAGACCTTTGACTTGGCAGTCCTACGGTCTTACCACTAGGCTATCACAGCTTCAAGGAATATGTACCTATGAGATCAATATACACGTTTCTACCTGACACTGTCAGAGGTCGAATCCTACCCAGAGCAATCATTGTGTTTGTTCTGAGCCTGGGTGGTGAATGTGTATGTTTTTTTTATTAGCTATTAGGTGATAATTCAATCCCTGGTCTTGGACTAGATGGCCAAGAGTAAAATTGAAAAATAAATGACATAAATTACTATTTTATAATTGCAATTAAGCAACTTTTCGATTTTCGTTCAGAACGTACTGAAAACGTTCATGTCTTTTCTTTAGGTTTGTGCATCCTTTCTGTCATTTAGCTTATACACCGTGTAACATAATTAACGCACATCCTGAAACTACTTTGTTCAGAATCGATAACAGAATCCATTTCATTAATAAAAATAAATATTTTTTTTTACCAAAAAATTATTTAGAAATAATTAAATTGTAGACACTATTTTCATAAAGCACTCGAAGTAAACGAAAATGAGCCTTAAGTCGATGCAATAAGGCTTTAGCAATTCACAGCGGTTCACACTTTCAAACACACACACAAGTTCACACTTTCAAACACTAACAAAGATACATAAAAAGGACCGCCGAAATACGTAATACAATAGGAAAGAGCGAGACAGCCGAGCGCGGCGCCGGCGCGGCGGCGCCCGCGTGGCTCGCGCTTCCTCGCATTAGTCATCGGCCGATCGTTATCAGTGAATGTTTGTCATTATTTGTCAAAACAAAACTTTAGCGCGCGATGTCTTTCCGGTATACTAACGTACAGTACACCGAGATGGTGAGGACTCTAGCACAGTGTGGTGATAACGTAGCATTAGCGTGTAGAACATTTAATGATAGGCAAAAGACCTAGTGTATTGTGACGAATCAACAAGTGCCGAGGACCTTAAAGATAGGATAGTGGCTGCTTTTGAAACAGTGAAAAGGAACATTCTAGTGTTAAGTGAATTGCGACAACAATTGCGTAAACGAGCTTTTAAGTGCATAGAACAAGGTGGTGGACATTTTGAAAGTGTTTTAAAAACAGGACGCCGTCGTATGAGTGCCGATTAATTTTAAACATGTAAGTTTCTCATTGATTAATTATTATGATTAATATCTTTTAAACACGCCGCCTTTGTTTAGGTAGGTACCTATCAAGTTCATCTCTATCAGCATTTCAATAACAATAACTTACGGTTATTAAAATCATTCATACTAAACAATTCTAATAATAAACATAAACAATTTTATGCAAAGACGTCATAGTATCTACGTACATAAGAATGTAGATAATCTCTTTAGGTTTTCAAATTGGTTTTAAGGGTTTTACATTTCGTATGTTATGATTTTATGAACTTATGATAGTAGGTATTGGTGCAGCCGCGCGGGCTGCGAGACCTCCACTTTTGTGCGTCTGTGTGCGCGCGTAACGTATTGAGCAATAGGGCGCCCACGCGTTTTGCCAATTATTTGTACAAATTATTCTGACAATATGTAATAAAAAAAAAATGATAAAAATGTTTCAGTACATTAATTGTGGATAAAAAAGGATATTCTTTTTGGGGTGTCTGTGGATGTGCGTTATTTCCGTTACACGTTGTATATGTTATGGACCAAGTGATAAATTAGGCAGTATACATAATGCCCGGGCACTATGAATAATGCCCAGCATCATTGGGCTAAGTGATAAATTACTATCTTAACTTCATTATTATCATATCGCTCGGTCATTATTATATTGCTAAATGATAGTTGGACAATTTGATACTAATGCTATATTTAAGTTGTATCAAGCGCTAAATAAACCATGGCTGCAATTGGGGACACCGTAAGAGTTCGAGGTCCGATGTTGATTGCGGTCGTAATAATGGAAGAAATAAAAAAAAAATCTAACCTAACCTAACCTAAATTAGGTGAGGTTAGGTTTTTTTTTTTTATTTGTCAAAATCTATATTTATTGAGGTGAAAACTATCATTTAGCAATATAATAATGACCGAGCGATATGATAATAATGAAGTTAAGATAGTAATTAATCACTTAGCCCGATGATGCTGGGCATTATTCATAGTGCCCGGGGCATTATGTATACTGCCCGCATTAATCACTTGGTCCATAACATATATAAGATGGGCTGTATAGTTTTACACATAATTATTTTTGTTTTATTATACTAACCGTGCCAAAAGCACCCTCAGCTAGTTTAGATATCATTCTCAGTCTGTGCCTGGGGAACTCTATCACGTTGGTGGTCTCCAGGCGTCGCTTTAGATCTATGAACACTTCTTGCTGGCTCGGCGACTGTAACATAAAGACGTATTATATAGTCAACAGTCAGTTTTTGTATAGTAAGTAGTGGGAATTATTCATCTTTAAGAGTATTGTCAACGGCAAAAATAAATGCATATTTTTTTTTTATTGTTTCAAAATTACTTAAGTATTTTTTGTAAAGATTGGAAATTCGTTAACTTTAGTTATTTCACTGGCAACATTACAATATAAAGGCAAATAGTTTTTAAGTTAATTCGAGATAAATTATTATGGCAGTATGTGGGTCTATAATGCTTTAACGATAATATCGACCTCGTGACCTATTATGTACCTTAGGTCGACGATGGTACACATTTTCAGTCCCCGATCAATTTCGTTTCGCTGACAAAAATAATATGAAAACTATCATTTTATTTATGACAAAAAATCCAAATATCTTAGGGAACCCCATTTTTTCCAAAATAAAATATAGTCTATGTTACTCGTGGATAATGTAGCTTACGAATGGTGAAAGAATTTTTAAAATCGGTTCAGTAGTTTTTGAGCCTATTCATTACAACCAAACAAACAAAGTTTTCCTCTTTATAATATTAGTGTAGATATGTTTCTAGTTACCCTTGTACTGTGTTTGGACCGCATGGAGCCAGCTGCAGACCTCCTGGCCTCTAGCTCCAGCTTGTCCTCGACGAGGTCAGTGGCGCGCTCGGACAGAGAGTCCAGGCGCCGCTTGGTCAGCAACGGCGCGGAACTAAGCTCTGGTACCGCGTAGTCGTAGTTTGAGCTATCTGCTGACGTTTTTACAATTCTAAGTATATTTAACTTCTCTGTAATCCAGGGGTATATAGGGGTAGTAGATTCTTAGCTAGTGTTCTAAATTACAAATTACTAAAAGCTTTTTTTTTTAATATCTTGGGACAATATCCACACACGGCACGATCCCAAGCTAAGCAGAGCTTGTGTTATGGTAATCAGACAGCTGATAAACATACTTATATATTTCTAAATATATACATCTTAGATAAATCACACTCAGACACAGAACAAATAATCGTGCTCATCACACAAACATTTGTCCTGGGTGGGAATCGAACCCACGACCTCCGGCTTAGCAGTCAGGGTCACTAACCACTAGACCAACAGGTCCGTCAAAAACTGGTTTTAAAAGAACTCAGACTCGGCGAAGGATGTACAGTCAGTATCAGAAGTCGGTTAACACAAACCGATTTACAAAGTGTCATTATTTTTCTATGACGTGTAGGATATGGTGCTTAGTAAGTTTTAACTATACCAGGTGTCAAGCTTATTTTGTTACCTAATAGCACAACAGTGTTTCATTGAATTCGATTGTGTACAGTTCGTTTGAAAATCTTAATGTATTAATCGAGTTTTGATGCCTACAGTGACAGACAAACATCACCAAATCACGCCGTAGTTACATGTCCTAGGTATACAATTAATTGTTTCACCGATCGTTTCAAAATCCAACACGAAAAGTAAAAATGATAAAACAAATATTACTAATAAACAAACTAATATGTCAAATGTTTTCCTTCGTTACGAGTAATCCCTAATATTGCCTATTGTATTAATTCCTACGATTCGAAGAAGATAATCATAATTGGTGTGCCATCATTAATACTGATTACTATAATTAATCTGTCTCAATACTAGTTAGCCGAATTAAGTAAATAAAAATAATAACGATAATATTGTCTTAGAAAATAAGTATGAAAGTTGGAACGGATGTCATTAGGCGATTTATTTGCTTCGATAATTTCGAAAGGATATGGCAACGGATGTAATTTAATATAATATTCACCAGCCAATAAGTATAAATAACATTCGAATAATACTAGTCATAAGCGAATATAATTCGTAAGTCCTTTTATGGATTAATTTATTTTGGTCGCGCTTTACTGTCTTGCCATGATCAAGTTTATACCGTATATTAGTGAAGTGACTATGTATTCGCTACTTGCGAAATTTAGCTGAACATCGCATTTTTAGTAAAATTCTGCATGCTTGATCTGCACATCCCCATTTTAAATATTTAATACAGTATACCATACTAAGACAGGTTGTCAAAAAATTCCTTACTCGTCACCCTTTAAAATATGTACAAACGCAACACAAAAAGTCCTTTGATAGTACAAAACGTTAGATAGAAAAAAAATATAGCGCGAAAAAAGTCCGCTTTAAAAAGTTCCGTCAGTCTAGCAGAGCAGCGAGAGTAAACACTTAGCTGCGTCAAAGTCGCCGATCGCAGACACCGGCTTAAGCAAGCTTTACTTAAAAAACTCATGTTTGTTCGGAATGAAAAGAGTTTATGAGCAGTTCAGGCGGTTTTAATGGACGTTTAACGCCGAAAAAATGTGTTTGTAAATTGTTTTGTGGAAATTATGAATGCGATTGTCTGTTTTAAAAATAACGGAGTATTTGACATTGAATTAAAGTGGCTACTATACTTTTTACAGTCAATGAAGTATTGAAAAAAAAGTGACATTATAAAAGGTCTAAAAAAAGGTAAGATATAGGTGCTCACCTGAGAGTGCGGTATTAGAATCCTTAACAAAGTCTTTCATCTCAAGCAATACGGTGCTATAACTAAAGTAGGGGGCACACTTGAGCGCTTGGTACGGCTCCTGGTACTCATCGGACTTAACATCTAAAGCGCAGTCTATGATCATCTTGTTCTCCGGCATCATGGAGGTGCCGCAGCCGCTGTAGTTGTCGATGGTCCGCTTCTGGGACACCGTGGATTTAGCCAGCGGCGACGCGAAACATTTCCTATGTCTATGCCTATGAACTATGAGGAAGATGGCGACGGCGAGCAGTATCACCAGAGCCGTGAGCACGCCCACTACTATCGCCACGTACAGCGGGTCCTCTTGGTGCGCGGTGGATATGGGAACTTCTTTGGTCAGAGTTGGGATTTTCTTCTCTTTGCCAACAGGCGGCTTTTGGCTTTCTGGTGTGTGATTCCCTTGCGCTACATCTAAAAAAGTAAACAAAATAAAATTTAATATCAAGCCTAAAGAAAAAAGGTAGTTATGAATTCGGGAGAAAGATGTATCCTCACCAGAGTCAAAAACGACTTCGCTGATAAGTATCCATCGCGCTGAAAACCTCAGTTCGATGCGAACCCACTTGCCGATGCGATGGTGCAGCTTAATGCTAACGTTGCGAGAGTTCTCGAATATATTGTCCTCCACGTATGTGTAGTGAATAGGCTCGTCTTGGAAGTGACGCCCGCCGATAGAAAACGATATTATGGCCTCGGAAAACACCTGGAAACAAACTTCACGGTAAGATAACTCCCGAAGTTGCCTCAATTACCTACAGCTAAATATACTGCAGTCGCATAGCTCAAAACTGTGCTAACAAACTTGTTTGCTGTTGGCTTACACTAAGTAAATCTAAGATGAACCAACCTACATCGCACAGTGTACCTACGCGGTAGTCGAGACGATATACGTGCATTAATAATAGTTACAAGCCATTTGAACTAATCTAATACAATGCATATTCCACTAAGCTAAATGAATCAGTTGAAACTTGAGCGGTCAACTTTAATAGCATTGAACAGTTAAAGGAAACCCTATTATAACAATTAGCTATGCTAATAGTAAGTTTTAAACGTCTGCAACATGCAAAGTCTGACATTAAACCAAAAATTAAGTTTGAACCGTCGCGACAGTGTTCAAATATTCAAGAGTTTGTAACTGTTTGTAACTTTGTAAAATGGGTAACAATTATATCGGTCTAACCTGTACGTCGCGCATGAATTTATTATTGCAGTACAAATGGACGGTGCTGAACTCGCGAACTTTGTCGAACTCGAAGGTGAGGACGGGCGTGTTGGGGCGGGAGTCGTTGCGCCAGCCGACCCAGGCGGTGGTCTTGGCGGCCTCGCGGATCTCGTCGCCGCCGAAGCGCCCGTCCACGAGCTGGCCGAGCCCGCCGCGCAGCTCCTCGCCCCACTGCCCGTCGTAGATGATGTCCGTCAGCTCCACGCCGTTGCTGCGCTTGTCACCCTTCGGCATCGAGTACGAAACTATGCCCACTGGAAGAAAACTTACCGTAAGTATTTTTTTCTAGATCAACATTCCAAATAAAAAAAAAAAACTTGTATTGAAATTAGGCTCTAAGAAGGTACGTCCAACATTTACCGTTTCCTAAGTGCTCTAGCTGAGCAGAAGATACGGTGCAACAATCCCCACAGCTCAAAAGTAGTTTGTATGTTAAGTTATAAATCTGGATTAGTTATTGAGAAATCTAATCTCCGAAGAAAATGTATCGGAAATCATTTCATGTTACCTGTGATAGAAATAAGGTTTTCCGGAAATCTGTTGCGTACAGCGGTCATTGATTCTCTTTGACTACTATTAACTAGTATCGGTAAGTGGTCTAAGACTGCGAAATCTCTAAGAACCGGTACGGTTTATTAAACTGTCGTAACTCTCTATTTCCATTCAAGACAACAGTATTTACAGTCTCCTTCAAACATCTTATGATAGCCAGTAATAAGTTTAATCAGAGCTAACTGAGCTCCGCTACCTACAATATATTGTCTGTTTTACACTTGAATACTTCGATAGCCTACATATATCCTAATAAAACGTGTAGAAACAGAAGCTCACAATATAATCGTAAAACCAGAAAAGTGTAATAAAGGTAATTCGACTCGACGCGTGAATACGAGAGCGATATAATACGAGAGCTTTAATAGGAAAAAATTAGAATGATTTGATTGTAAAGTCCGCAATGTGCGGTGACGCGCCGTTAACACGTCGCCATGTACCGCCGAGGCGTTTCCTTCATTGGACGCGAGCAACGTGCGCTGTATAATAAGCACTTGATACAATTGTTTCCAGATCATTTTCAAACACATTACAAAATTATTGTTTTATTCAATTGCAATTCTATTACAGATTATGTATAGAAATTGTAAATTATTTCTAGTTGTAGTAGAATATGTTCGTTTTAATATCTAGTGTTAGACTTGCAGGAAGACAACAAATGAAAGCACAAAGCTTTCGGAATGAAAATCTAAATAAATCTCATTTGACAGTAAATCAAGTGACAAAAGTGCGCCGTGTTCATTTTGTTAAAGTGAAAAGTCCACACAATAGAATTCTGTCGGGCGCACCTCATAATATTAAATCCCTTTCACATACGCGTTTCACGGTTGAGTGGTTGACGTCAACATTTATACGTAGTTTGTCGTATGCCATCTGGTAAAAGATACTATTATTATAATGAAACATTCATATCAGTGAATTTCAAAGGAAATACTTCACTAACAAATATTGCACATTTAGTCGCTAGCAAAACTAATAACGCAGAATACCAATTCCACGCGACGAACCTGTTTGGTGTAGCCCCTTTGAACCGCTCGAATGTAATATACTTACAAAGCAAAGACATAAAGGCGTTCAGTCACAGAGATTGCATGTATGACATTCTGCACTCAAATGGCACTTTAATTAACGTCGTAAATGCAGCATGAAACGGCCAGTGATGGACGCATCGAATATAGTATTTGCACAGAGACTTGAATAATTATTTACGAGCATGGGAAATGCTATCGAACGATCTTTATATTGGCATAGTTTAGCAAGGAATCGCAATTAAATGGTTGAAACGGAACTTCATTTTATGGTTTATTTTATGTATAAAAGATAGTCCAAATACCAAAGACAGCAAGCCCAGTTGTGCTACATAACAAAGCAATAATCAGAAATTATTTACAACTCGACGTCTGGTTGGAATTTACAGTGAGAGGTTTTAACGTAACACATATTTGCTGTTTTACACAACCGTATCTAGGCTGCAGAGTGCTCTTTTCGATTATAAAATATTTCACGTTGATATGATGTCCGATCGTAAAAAAAAAATGTCGAATTCCATTTCGAATGCGAAACCAAATCTCGTCTGATTGACGGACGCAATGAAAACTACTCGTAACATATTAACCGCAAGAATTTCACAGCGATGCGGCTTCAATTATGACCCCGTTAATTAACGGTGACACGAAGACTGACAGATAACTCGATGCGGGTTTCGTAATCGAAAAAGTGTTGATGAAACTGTAATATGCAATATACCCGAGGCACAGATCCTATCAACTTGATACATAATCAAACCGAACATGAAATTCTGCTACACTGATAAACCAAAAATACGAGTATGTTCTAATAAAATAACTCGGTAGTAACATAAAGAAGTTTCGCCGTAACTCTGACAGATGTTGTTTCGAATAAGTCGGGATTCGGGAGTGATCAATCACTGCCACTAGTTCATTGCATGATGCATCGCATTGTCTATATCACAACATCGAAGTGTCAGGCAAGCTTCAAACAAAGCAATGCTTATATAAACAACAAAATAGTAAGTTCTATCGAGACTTCAATTACCCAGGTAACTTTTAAACGATGAACTATTTTTCTTTCCAACATCAATCAAAAAAGAGTTTTTGTAAGTGATTTCACTCAGAGAAACTAATTTACGAGCAAACTGCTCGAAGAAACTTGTGGGGCATCTGTAAAAACAGCCAATTAAAGGTATGCAAAGTTAGTTTCAAAGAAAAGTGACGTTTTGAAGGCAGGATCTAAACAAGTCGTTTCCCATGAACGGGGTCTGTAAATCAGCACGACACGGCGGCTTCGTATGTGACGAGGCTCCTAATGTACACTCCTAGTATCGCTGATTTATTTGTCGGCGAATTTCACAAAAACATGCACTTACTTGAAAATGCACGGTTCGTGTTCCGCCGCGACAAAAATAACGTCGGAGAAATAACAACTGCATTTATTTATATTACATAAAGTGTGAATCAAATACATTGTGTTTTATTTATATTCTGCACGCATTGGGTGACCGACACCTGGCCAGGTCTTGCACAACAAGGGTTGAGTGTTTTGATTTATCGACGGGTGTTTATATAACCTTCATCTAGCAGCTAATAATTTTCATTGTTAAAGGGAATTGCGTAATAGTATTGCGACACGTCAACAGTCTTAAGGCATTAAGTAGCAAGTGTAGCAACAAAGCTTAGCTACGATCAGCGATTGAACTCACGTACGTTGAATATCCTGTTTGAAAGCTAATCACTTCCCTAATGCCTATATAAACATATCTGATATTTACACGAATATTCAAATTAAACTGGTTTTACAAATTAGCCTACGGTTTGAGGTCGAGCGCTGTACAGTAGGGATTCTTGCCTCGATACGATTAAATCGACATCGACGTCACGAACTCTACAATCGATAAACTGTAATGCTTAACCATTTAAGTGTTACAATGTGGCTACTTTTATACATAAATAATAAGCACATTAGAAAACAGGACTATAATTAATCAAAAACTAAAACGAATATGTTTTACATCCACTCTATAAGGCGACCAGCATTTTAGAATAGGTACGTTATTAGTTCTTCGCAGAATTTTAACGATATCTCAATTTTAATCAGTAAAGAAACTTTTACGTAAACTACTGTGTAGACTCGTGTAATTAACTAAATCGCTTTTCCGAAGAACGACTGTGAGTGCAAAGCTCGCAACACGTTACACCGAGTTGTTACAGTTTATATCAAAAGCGTAAATCCGATTACAAAAAAGCAGGCACTGCACTAGTGCATACAAATTTTAACCTATGTTAATTTAGTATCATTTATAAAACCGCAAACCGACATAAGCCGATTCATTTAAAACCCGCGCATGTATACTTATTTGCATTCAGGCCTCGGCACTCAAAAGAAAATCAACACAATTATCCAACCCCTTGAAACCAAATAAAATCAATAATTAATGCTTCTATTAAAAGTAATGGAGAGTCTGAAGCATGTTACGTAAACAAACTCTGAATAGAGGGGGCATCGGTATGTATGCCTAATACACCCATGACATAGTTGCGCGTAATGATAGGAAGGTATCAGTAGCGTGCCGACCGGCAAATAAAAGTACTTTTAAAAATGCAGACGTATGATTAACCCTGGTAATTTGCCACTTTTTACTTAATGACGCTTTGCATGCGGTCCCCGGCGCACGTACGATAACAAAATTCCTACAATTCACTATTAACTCGTACAAGTACGTCGTGGACTCGTGGTAGTAACCATAATAAAACCGTGAACACCATGCATTGTACACTTTCTGTGATACGCTCCATATTAACGTTATTTTAATGAAGTTGGTACACGGGCCGCGCATTATTTTGATTATTTTATGACCTATGGGAATGTATACGCGTGTAATTACTTTTGGAAACCCTTTAAATATGAATGTGTCCAGGTATATGACAAAATAATTATGGTTTTGTCTCGAGTGAATCGTGTAACAATTACGTTAATTACCTGGTTCCGTACGTACACATTAGTGTGTTCTCTGGGTTAAGTCATAAATTATGAAACATTGTTGTTTCTTGAAAACGACTAGCGAATTACGACCTTAGTGACATTTTAAAAATGTATGTTCGTAACTGGATAAAGGTTGATGTTTCGTTTTAAAATTTACGCGTTACTAAAATCAAAGACAAACAGCATAACATTTATTATTAAGGGACGGCAATCGTAAAAAGAAGAAGCATTTAGCTTAAAAACCTGAACTGTTAACAAAAGATCGAATTTTTAGACGGATAATAGCAGATGCAGTCGCGTTAATTAATTCAAACGTCAGTACTTAGGAAGTTCCGCGGTAATATGATAATAATCAATTGAACAGAACCCTCGGGACACGATTACCGCTCTCGATTGTCTTTCCTTTTTAATTTCTACCTAGGTATTGCTGTAAGCCGCTTTTAATTAACAGTTAAAAGAAATTGCTGTTGGTATTATTCAGTATAATAGCTGGGACAGTGTACGAGGGGCGGTAGGATAAGCCGCGACCGCCGACAATTTGTACAAGGATATGCATTATCGAGACAGACGTGCAATTAAACCGTCGTAAAAAGTCGACTTGGAGCGATTGTGAGGAGAGAATAATTAATAATCCTACAGCTGTTAAAGTACCTGCTGCTGAGGGCAGCAAGATTGCGCTTCGCTAGATACAAACTATAAGTGCAATATAAAGCAAACTGCCAAACGTTCACCACACTGACATTCGATTAACCGCTTACCTCGTAAGTAAAGGTAGTTTCGAAGTTTTGAGTTATCTCAACATGAATTTGCCTGCGAACGGTTACAGTTAACATGATACTATTGCTGACGCTCACTTCACAGCGTGATAAAGTTAAGCTTCCGTATTTCGGTAAGTTAAGTATCCACGTTAAGGGCCTATTATTCCGCATGGTCAGGCCCTGTCTGCCTGTTAACTTGTAGTCGTACCGGGAATCGCACTAGACGCAAGTTTCTGTTATTCTTTACAGTATCCATAAGGTGTGAAAATAATTACATGGATGTCGAA
This sequence comes from Chrysodeixis includens, assembly GCA_941860345.1. Taxonomy (NCBI): domain Eukaryota; kingdom Metazoa; phylum Arthropoda; class Insecta; order Lepidoptera; family Noctuidae; genus Chrysodeixis; species Chrysodeixis includens. The sequence continues at coordinate 9,561,595 of OW796090.1, forward strand.
GAAACTTTCAAATTGCCGAGTTTTTCTGCACGATCGCGTTTTACAGGCGTCTCGTAAGTGATAGTATCGTATTCGTTAAAAACTTGAAACTTTAGGTTCTCGTTCATCGAAGCGGAGCTAGGATGCGGAGTACAGAACGCAGAAATATTACCCATTAGGATGGCATGACTGGAGAGGAGCGGAGATTTTATGCAATCGTATTTAGTATATTTCTCCGTTACTTCGCTTCGCAGCCTCGCTCCGCTTGAATGGACGTGCAGCCTAATAGCATTAAAAAATATAAAGGATAATATACTCGGTACACGTACCAATGAGGTTTCAATTCCCACGTCGTATTTTCTCTCATGAGCTGTCGTGTTCTCGCGCCGCTGCCTAGCGTTTTGTAAAACTAATAACCGTTCGTTATTCATGGTACTCACCGCTCCAATAACAGCCGTACAGCTCGACCCGCATGCAGACGGTGCGCCGATGTGAACTGTACGGTATGAAACGTATTTTGGATGCCCAGATCGGCGGCTCCAAGTGATTTTTCTTCTCCAAGTATGTGTTCGTATTGCCTTGGAGAATCTGTAACAACATTTTATTATTAAAAACGACTCTTATTTTTTTAGTACCAGCCACATATGACAGGCTTTGCTCTCAACTTAATTAATCAACACAAAGTGTGATTGTATATAATTCGCCGCGCATTGAAGATCTGCCGCAGACCACCTACTGCAGCGAAAATAATATAATTACTACGCAAGAGACATTAAATAAATATCTGTAATTGCAAAATATATATGATCACAATACCAGACAATAGTCAGATTGCTATAAAATCATTTATAACTTTGTGCTAGATAGAATCCTCATTGTAAAATCAGCTCGGATTAGTGTCAAACATAAACATAATGTGACGCAAATATGACTATAAGCTATGAAATACCGTCAATAGCGGCACGAATACTATCCTTCATAAAATAGTTACTGCAGACTGGTATAAAGCAATCGTTGGCCTGTATTCTGACAAAAGGTTAAATCGCAATGCTTTCACGATATAATCATCCTTTATCACGACAATGCCTTCTTTATCAAGGTTCTCCTAGGCGAACGGGTATTTTCCCGTGTCGGGTATAAAATCTATGGTTTCTCTGCTATGCAGTCCCACCACGCACGATGGGATATCAGAAAAATAATTAGTTTCCCAAACCCAGAACCGATGAGCCCACTAGCTGTAGAGTGCCGCTAATATATTAAGGTTATCCATAAAATAACAAAATAAGACAAAGCTTATTACTTTTAAAACACAAAGCACTATTATGAAGTAACACTAAACCGTAACATTTTAACACAATCTCCTTAACTTAAAGAGGTAATATTAATGAACTCAGAACACGTCACTCTGTTTCATTAGTCAAGTTCATTCAATATTCTGTTTAACGAGGCTTTTCGGTTCCTGAGCGTAACTAAAAGAACACGACCGCGTCGCCAAAATGTGCACAAAGAAAATGTGCAACCATATTACTCGCTAAAATATTAAATACTTTTGCATCGATAACTAGAAAGCACAAAGGCTTTAAATAGCTTATTCACTTTGTCGAAGTAATCCGCAGTAAGTAACATAGGGAGCCTTCAATATTTCACAACTTTGTGCTGCAAAAATATTGTACATTATAAGTTGAAAAGCGCCGCGGAAATCCGATCTGACGCCTCTTACGGCAGGCGGCAGGACAAAGAATCGATAAGCATTTTTTTAATCGTCAGTGACGTGATGAAGCGCGGCCGACATAAATATATCGATTTTTTTATGGCGGTAATGTTCGAAGCGTAATTAGGGTCCAACATTATGTAGGTACAGAAGGCTCAAAGCGAATGTCAACCGATGCAAATGAGGATATTTAGACACAAGGAGATTTAGCGTTGCACTAAATAAACAGCTCGGTGCACCCGGCTGAGCTCAGAGCTAAGTGGGTAGATGATCGGTATCTTTCGAGGCTGATTTAATTAAGCGAGTTTCATACTGAGAGCTATATTAGTTATGTGCTAGCGTCTGATATTGCAGTCTAGAAATGCCTTTGTTTTCCGATCCGGCAGACGTTTAATTGGTAATGTAAAGCGCGGCTAATAAAAATAAAAGACACGAAAAAAAACTAAAATGACTAGATTGATATTTTTTCTCTGCAGATCAATGTAAGTTTCAATATGTTTTTGATTTAAGTTTTAACCATTTGTTGCATAGTGTGACAATAATTTTAAGCGTAAATTGATCAGTTCAGCACTAAAATGCTATATTACGCGATGATTGATGCACGAAGCATCAATCAACAACATTCCTAGATAAAGCTGTTGATGGATGTTCAAAACTTCGATACAAATATTCAGGACCAATATCCAGTTTGTTGTGATTGCCAATCAAAATTCGTATTTAAAAGTTCATCTTTTGATATGTAGTTAAAAACTTGTCTGACAACCCATAATAACGTGAATATTAATTTAAAAGTGAGTAAAGTATTTTGGATCGAATTTCAGCAACAATTTCGCAACAACTCCATTCAACCCTGTTCCATGCAACTCTGCCAATTATTAACTGCGAGCATAACATCACCGAGCAAACAGCGGGTTCACCCTGTATATCGTCACGATCGTAAAAATAAAACTGCGACGTATTAGAAGAAATACGATTAAGGCAAACGATTTTAAAAAGTTGATATATGTAATTACAAGGTAGAGGCAGCATAAGCACCGCGCAATGTCGTGCATTTTTAAGTAGTGAATGGGGGAGCCGCGACAGGCGACTAAACGTCGTCATTTGACACTTTTAACACCCCTGCCTGTTAAACACTCGACAGGCTAATAATACCGCTACGAAGTTGCTCTTTAAGCCTTTCATTGTTTTATAGAAGAAAAACTAATAGTAACAATAAGCTCGGTGTAATTGAACGAGAAACACCACGCATCTCTTTACATAAACAGGGAGAGTATTATAATACCAATTTTTATATCGATAGCTGCTTTTCGAGTTATTCGCGAGTACACAATTCACGTCCCTTTTGATAAACATTGTTATGTTGCTATGCAGACATACCGGTCTTAATATCATAGTTAACAATCACAAGTAGCGTTGTTTAATGCAATTATCGTAAAGAATATTGGAATTCATATTTGAAATGTATTTGTTCTGCAAGGTTCGGGAGCCAGCGGTCGTGTTGATTTAGTTATTTTGCTAGCTGTATAACAATGAGATTGTTGAAGGAAGCGTCGTCGAATCAGCGCGGCGACGAGAGCGCAACCCCTGAAAGCATCCTTGACCGCCTTACGAGACAAGAACTCGGTCAAGATTAAAAGGCTTTAATAATGATACAGAAGAATGCTTACATATTTTGTTTGCCCATAAAACGTGCGTCATTATTGTACGGGTAGGTACGTGGGTAGGTAAAAAATACAGAAATCCTTCTTAGAAAACTCGAGCAAGTTGCGAAGTTAGGAAAATGTTAACAATAAACAAGACGGTATTTTTATAGCGCAGCCTTAGAAATTACCCTTTAATTTTAAATAATAACCTTTAAGAGACTTTCACGTAATGGAATTTTTTGTTGTAACTTTCTGGAAAGTTTGCATAATTATGTGGAAATGAGAAAAGCACATCAATAAGTCACGTTGCGGGTTCATAGCTTCGGTTACAATTTTGAAACAAATGTCGGGCGCACAACGTGACACGACGTTTGTTCCGTTTTGAATACAATAGTGTCATGTAGCCCGGTCAGTGTTCCAATTTATTTTAGATTAAAGTCCTGTATTGATCAGTGTGTCGCCTCGAATTCCCATGATGGCTTACTAATGGACTTGTCCGTCATTTGAATCAGTGCTATAAGAATAGACATGGATTGTTGCAAGGTTTATGGAAATATTTTCGACATGAATTTTTAGTTTAGTAGGTATATTGAGGTATTTTTCCAGCGATATCATGAAATGCACTTACAGTTGTCATTACGTCAAACCATTAAAAGTTTAATGCTTCTTGATTTCAAGCATTCCTACTGCAAGGGTTGTGTCATGTATTAAGCTTTTATTAAAGACCTAAATAACATTTAATTGATCTACAAGTGGCTCGCTAGACAAGTTCTTATTGTCTCGAGAGGACTCGAGTCTTGTCTTAGTACACTTTTCTCCCGGGAATACTTAAAGCGACCGCCACCGACCGCCGCTACCAGTTAATAAGCTTCTGGATTTATTAATTAGCACACTGTGATTATTTCCATTCAGTTGACTTTACAAATGAACATTTTTAATAAAATTATCCCCTCACGGAAATCATTTTCTTCTATATTGCATTGCAGGAAAACTTAATAAATATCAAAGCAAAACCTCTGAAATTATTCCAGCCCTCAAACACCTTAAATTGCTTAGAACGATTAATTACAAACAAATCTAAACAACATGACACAGCTCGGATTGTTGTTAATTAAGTAGAAGGGTAAACGAACAATAAGAGCATCCGTGCATATTACCAGAAATGCTCATCAAACTTGTGGAACTAATATTCTGAGCATTTCCAAACTTTACTTTTCAGGTTGGTGAAATTCCAGACGTGTTGGGAGAAGTTTTTACGAGTGACAACCCTGTGCTTGAAGTGCTTTTACGCGAACTGCTTACGCGATCGTCGCGAGTCTTCTTTCGTTGAATTGTTCAGTTCAGTTGGCTTTATATCACTTTGCTTTTTAAAGCAATTGTAGACTCGTTGAAATATCAACAAGTGCATCTCGCCGGTTCTTATCTTGATATAGGATGTTCTTTCTTTTGAAACAAGATATTTGTAAAGGGTTGTACTTTTACGTACTGAAAACTTTGAATCTATAGAGATATTATTGTTTATAGACTTGTTTTAGGTTTGAAATCGTACTAGGTAGGTACTAGAAATCTAGATTAGGTGTTGCAAGTTACGTCATTTCTAGATCTTAGAAAACATCGCCATCGATGGCTTGTGCTTAAAACAAGAAAACCTCCGCGATAACCTATTGCAACATCTCTCAAGAGGCATTCGTGATTCGAAACCAAAGTCACACTCGAATGCACACGAAAGCAATAATAATAAGAATGATTAACAAAAGGAGTTCAGTGACACACAGATCATTTATAGCTAGTAGGTACATACCTCTTGTCCTTCGACAGTTCTATAGCGCACCCACTTCCCGAGCTTAGGTCTCCAGTACTCGATGACGTAGGCCTCGGCGTACTCCTGCCCCTGGCCATTGCCGAAGCGGCCCTGGGTGCCGGTTCCGGTGATTACGTGCACCGTATGCAGGTCGATCTCTAGCCATTCCGTCGATTCAGTCGTTATCTGAGATCTTGGACACCAGGCCCCACCTTTTATGTCCTGGTTTAGCCTGACAAACAGAATTAAAGTTTAACTTTCAGTACCTAATGAAATGGAGCTTTTGCACAACTGATCCTATGCCTTATAATATTTTTTTATTAATAACTTGCTCGAAACTTGTCTTTAAGAAAAGCTGTGATATCAGGGTGTATCTACTTAATTCCTGTAGAAATTTAGATTAGCGTAAGTGATTCAGTTCAGTCGGCGAACGTTACGATGCCGATTATCTCAGACGGGTACTTGACTTCCTATATTCGTCATTAGGCGCACCCACACAGATACAGCACATGTTTACACGGACGATAACATAGCCGTCACAAATAAGAACACTTACGTATACGTTATGTTTTTACATGCAAGCAATGAGTCACGGCTTTCTACATAGCATACCATTTATATATTTGGTGTAGCCGCGTGATAAAAGATATAGGAGAGAAGCTAAACAACAAACAATCGAATGCGTGTCATAGTTAAATGAATCAGCCCTATTCCAAGCCACAGGCTCGAAGCCTCGAATGCTCGCAATAAGGCAGCACGGGATATAAGCTCTACTTATTTCCCTCAGCAAGCCACGCACGATTGCTTTGTGCAAACGCTTACTTTGACCGAGTATACGGCAAAGGTATGGTTACATAGCATACGTTTTCGTTGCATTTTGTGTGAACTAGCGTATCGTACGCGTGAGTTAGTGGAGTATCTGTTTACCACATAAATCTGTGTATGTTATTCGTGTAGTTAATCTGCACGGTGCTATCACCCACGCTCGGGCGCGTCGTGCTCACATCGTAATCTCTCCAATACCGTCAATCGTATGGTTACGAGGTGACAGTCGGGCATAAAGTGGTTGCCGAGAAATTTAAGATCGGGTCCTACGATCCTCTCATAACGAAATTGGTTATTGAGCTTTCAATTACAAAGGGTACATTATAAACTCGAGGCACGCCGTAGCCCGGCGCGAGACCGGCGCTGGAATATTGTCAGCAGCGTGTTAAATGTAAGTGAGTGCGTGTCCGTACATGTGTAACGGTCGCCACGGAGACAATTTAGGTACTCGAAGTTAATACAATTTGGTTATACCCGTTTACTTTACTAAAAATATACTTATACTAACTAACACTGCTGTGAGAACAACCACTGTAATAATGATAAATACTAATGTTATTTTTTTATACCAGAAAACAAATTCATATCAAAACACAATCGTCATAAACGAAATCTACAAGATATCTACATTTTCCCAAAAGCACATTTTGTAATATTGCAGAAAAATGAATAGAAATAGCGCTGTTTAAGTTAGTAGTAGGACAGAAAATAGGTTCAATAAATATCTGTCGTCGGTCATAACGTGGCTAGACTATGGGTAATCCGTGCGTAGCGAAGCAAGTACGTCTGAAAAATACAAGACCCGTCGAAATTGGATTTATGATTGAACCAACAGATCAAGAAAACTGCATGAAAATTCAAATACATTTCTGCTACCGCATGTAAACCTAACATTTTGTTTTAATATTGTATTATCAATACTCGAACTGTAACTAATCTTAGCCATACGGCAGCAACATTATTGATCGTTAAAATACAAAGGGTTAATTAAAACTCAAATGTTTAAAAGTCTAAACTGACTCATAATAAGCACTTGGGCTTTGAAGTTTATACGCAGTGAATGAACAAAGCTATTCGCTTCAATACACCGAGCATACAAAAACTAAGACGCATTGTGATTTCACAACGATGCAAGATTCCTCCTATAATATATCAATCAAAGCTAATAATAGAGCTGTTGTTATTAGCGCATTCACTTATCATGTGTCACTGAGGCTGTGTAATCGTTCGCACCAATCAAATTCCAAGATGGCCAGTCATTAAGCCCATTGACGCGGCACCGACCGCTCTCCAGATATCAATGAGGCGTGAACAAACTTTCATAATTTATCACTTAGCATATGCGCTAGCTAATAAGTTTTGATACTATTTCAACTCGGACACCAGAAACGTTTCTCGCTTCCTTTTGTCTATTGCAATGTGATATTACAAATAGTGCTGCACTAAATCATTGATGATATAACATAAACACACGCTGGGTGTTCGACAATAAAGAAAATAAACATGTCGCACATGAACTTTTATAATTAATGGCTAGTATTAAACAGGCAGTAAAGTTACCAGCGCCTCCACGACCACCGTTTGCATCGTAAATAAATGAACCTCTTTATCGATTATCACTCACGACATCGACACACTTTTTAAAACCATGCCGAAAGGACTCTATGCTATACGAAAAACCTTTTTGGGTCGAAAAGTCGTACATATAACCATAGTAGATTCTTCTGAAAACTTGTGGTAACCTATAAAACATATTGTCACCAATTATGGCATTGCCATTTGCCTCCCCCTCCCCAGGGCCCCTTGGTTGAACTACGGGGTGGGTCTGTGTATATTATGTTCAGTAATGGAATGCTACTCGTTGTTATGATGATGACACTATGCATTTAAGGCATAACTATGACTACGAATGGGACGCTCGGCGTGTCTAAAATAAATGTTCAATTGACTTTGCGTCTTGAGTTTTCAAACAATTTATGATTGCTATACTTAAATTACTCTAGCGTTATCGTTTAGACTTTATAATAATGTGCAGAAAGTAAATTACACAATATGAAACACGTTGCGACTATAGACGTTTCGAATCAATAGCGTCGAGCAAGTTATTACTAAATAAGCTTAGTGCATACACAAACCTTCCATTTTGCGGGGCCACATTGCCGTCGTTGTAACAGGAGCTAGCGCTGATATCCCTGTCGGGAATCAACCCGCTCTCCATTCCGAGCGGCGCGATACATTGAGCTGCAAACAGACACACATGTGTATATCGGTACGTTGTATCAATATGCGCACCCGGCTTATGCACACCACACCGACCCGCCGACTACGGCCAACTTAGATGACATTTAGATGCTTGTCTTGCCTCTAGTCAAGATGCACGTAAATCATTCAAGACTTGCAGATAGGTGACGTTAGATATTTTACATTGTACACCATTTGAAAGTTCTTCGCTGTTCGCATTGCCAAGTCAGTATAATGGTACATGAGTTGCTACAAATGAAACGCAAGAAAACAATTTTTGAAAGGACAACATAATAAGGAAAATTCAAAGATAATTGAGCCACAAAAAAACATAACGAGTCCTAAAAACGACAAAGTCAATTTAAAAGTTTGTTAAGGTGAACCGAAATGGTCTGATAAACTAAAATCGATGGCATACTGAGAACAGGTTGATTATACATATACGACATTGCGTGTCGGGGTTTTTAAACGAAAGCACAGTGAAAGGTACGGTCTGCTGTCACCCTTACGCCGGCCAGCATAAGTAACGAGCAAATTAATTATTTTCGAAACATCCGCACAGCATGTTTCCACTTAACATTAGCAAGCTTACGTAGACAGTGGTATTAATTAATAAAATGTAAAAGAGCACTAAATTACATAAACATGAGACAAGTTGTCAGGCAAATTTCTCATTGGGCTTGTACAATTTAATTCTCAACGGGGTCGCTTATTAGTCAATCTATCAGAGGGAGAGATCTAGCGTGCGGTAGGTATTAGACAACAAACAACTGATATGCCTTACATAGTCGTAGTTATGTGATATTGTTGAATCATTTAATTAGCTGCCAACGACTGATAAGTTGTGTCGCATGTGTAGGCCACGCATCACTGACAAGCGGGAGCGACGCGAGCCGCCCGCCGCGGGGGGAGCGCCGTGCGGACGCTCTATTGTAATCACCTAATTATCCTATTTCATTGTTCGGCTCCTTATCGATTTATAAATAATATATGATGACTTCAACTGAACTTTGGTAATAAATAAGTTTATAAAATTCACACCCCACATATGTTTTCTCTAACAAACCCTTGTTTAACCTTGCCGTCATTACGATATCTAATAATAGCCATGAACATAAACAACAGTTTTGTAGGTGAAGAGAAAAACGAACGCAACGAAACCCCTTAAAATAATGTTACACAAATAAATGGGATTAAAAGTAAACAAATTAAAAGATTCCAAATAAAAGTAATGCAAAGCAGATGAAAAATACAAAATTAGGATAAAATAAGCCAGATCGCTGTCGCGGCCGCTCGTTATTTCCACCACCCTTTGATTTACAATGGCCATCAATCATTCCATTCAACTACCACTCATTGCGTGGCCCTTATTAGACGAAAATTTAATTTTGTACTATTTCACAATCATATGCGTCTTTTGTACAAAATGAGAGCGCATGCCGTAAAGTGTGTGACGATACGGCTATCATTAGGTGAACATTTGTTCTACTGACATCCACATATGCCTAGCAACCATAAAATAAGTATTACTGATGTTAGTTACAAAGATATTAAATGCTTTAAATTTAAAATAAGCAGCGACATATTGAAGTAGCTGCGTCCTGCTCTCGGAGCGGAACAGGAATAGAGTTAAACAGTCATAGTGAGTAGGTTCTTGACGTCTGTTCAATAGCCTTAATTGATATTCACATAGCAACGGCGCTTATAAACATATTGAATCGAATATAGATTCATTGATGACAAGTCGCATAGCCAATAGCCGTTGTGTAACGAGGCGTAAGTCTAGACCAGCACGAGCCTGCCATGTGCATGGCGCCACACTAACCCTCACACCAACATAAACAGATTTATCAGAAAATTCGTGTAGACAAAGAGTGTACACTAAGTTTTCCCCCACGCCATACAAAAGACAGGCGCTTATAGGTCAAATGCAAATAGTATTCGCTTGTTGCGTGTCTCGTTATTTAAGCAGGCCTCTTGTTGCTCAGAGCTTGAGAACAAATTGTAAACGTCATAAAGCCAGTTTTGAATATTAATAAACACGAATAAATGATCTCGGTTTAAGCAAAAGCATTTAGGTACTTGGACCAGCGGTTCACAAAGTGAGCGTGCTCCTGACGTCCGGTAAATTGGGTGTACTTTTTTCACATCGTCCAGTTTTGCTGCTCCCCCTACAATGCTCGTTTAGCATAGTATTTTTTTTAATTCTGAAGTAAGCACACTTTCAGAGTAGGGTGAGTGAAAGGCGAATAGTAAAACGTGGAGTGGGGAAAGTTTCAGAAGCACTGAGCTTGTGCGTGCTTATGCTATTGCGTGACATGTAGTCGTCTAATGAATAATAAACAGCGCAGTGGCGACTCGCTACTCATTCATATCCATCCACGAAAGGCAATATTCATTTTTACATAAAACGATTGAATGTCAGCTTAAACCACCCACAATATTGGCTTTAGTACGTATAAATTTGGAACAGCAGCGGCTACTCCACGGCGGCTCTCCGTTACCTAGATACGTGTGCGTTCTCACTCTCTACACACGCCAACTTACAATGTCACATGTTTTTCTTTTACGACTAAAACCACTTTGCGTGATATCCTTGGACTATTATTTTAATTACTTTCATTGTACGAGGGGGTCGTTAGCATTTTGTTTTTTTATGTTCAGTAGTTTTCACGACAAATGTGTACTGAACGTATAGCTGACAACGATAACGGTCCGGTGAGGTAATGACTTTCCAAACTATTCAACGCGTAGACGACGTACGTATAGATGTACAGCAAGTAATAATTACACGGCCATTGAAGGCAGATCGATAGAAGCAGGGCCGAGGCACATTAAATAATAAAATGAGCTTTAAAATGTGCTCCAGGCAATTTACACCAGGAGTATATTAGGGCGGTGATTGCGTTTCTTGTTATCGATATTAGAAGCATAAATAATTAAAATAACACAGAACGTTCGAGATACGCAGATAATACGGGATACATAGTTGTATCCGTTCTGTGGCGACTTTAATTTATTGTTAAAAGCTCCAACAAGAAATTCTCAAATTCTTAATTTTTTACACAATTTTAATCAATACTCTGTCACATGGGAATTCGCAGGAAAAACAGACACTCAACAGGTTGGTAACAGGGTTGATAGCCGCACGTCAAACATAATAACATCGATGTCTGAGTAACCGCTAAGTACTGTGACCGTTGCCGCAGCAAGCCTTCGTGCACGTCATCGACATAATTGTAATCCTTCAAATTTTAAAACAACATTTTTAAGCTACATGTTACGTTTGGAAAAACTAAATTAAATATTTTATTACATTCATTAAGAATAATTATAATTTTTCCGGTTCATTAAAGAGAACTAGGGTGGAACATAAACCGACAGAGTGCCTATCGGCGTGTAATCGGATACATAAAGCTTGTTTATTAAAACCAACAAATATTTCTTTGGGCTGCGTGAGCTTAAATGTACCGGGAGCAAACAACAAGAATACATGGCACTTTCACTAAATTCTTACACTTCCTATTACGTATGCTAATCGCTTCATATTCAATGGGAACCAAAAAACGTAAGATTCTTAAAGCATTAAAGTTTAATAAAATACTTAATCTTACTTTCGAGAAGCGTAATAAAATAAGGCTTATTTCGTATGAAATCACCGTATTCCCGGTTGAAACACGTCCTAAGATGCGTCCGCGGTTTCCGTTTTAATTCTTTAAAATCACAGGGCATGACGTTATTCGCCATTGTCGCAAACACCGGTCGTATCTACGTGAACTGATTATGAACGCAGCTCGCTGAAGCACTCGCCGCAAATAGTGAGTGTCACAGGACTTAAAGGCTCAGCAACAAGCTTTTTATAGCCCATAGATAAAGTTAAAGAGCTTTCGTGCGCACTCATTCATATAATATGTGCTGTCAAACACCGATTTGTCAATTCTGAGATAGGTAAAGTACCTAATATTGTAGCGTATTTTTATGTAGCGCTAAAATAGATTATATTTCACCGTGCTACAGGAGAATTTTGAATAATGTAATACGCATTTGCCTATAGAATCAAATGCGTAAATACAATATGATCGAAGCAATTTCGTAATTAAATTTAACAATGTATGGACGAGACGTACATATTACAGTATCGCACAAGATAATTACAACTGAATCATTAGGTAAATTGTTCCATTAAGTCGGCAGTGGAGGTAATACTATAATTGCCATAAATTGTCTTTCAATACAATGCGTATTAATATTTTAAGTGCATTGCAAACGCGTACATAGAACTGTTTATCAAGTTTACTAGCTTTCCATAATATAATTACTCATATTAAAGGAAAAGGACACTTAAATATAGAAGTAGAATTAGATTAACTTGTATTAATAATTCCATGCGATGTTATTATGAGTTGATTAAAATTTAATTTTGAAATGGGAAAGGGTAGCTGTCTAGGCCTTAGTGACGGAAGCGAAATTGGATGAATAAAATATTATTATATTCTATTCGACACTTTAGTTGCTGAAAATGATCTAAACATTTTAAGGAAGAGTGGGATTATAAGCCACAATATCTTAGTACAAGCCGTAGTCATTAAGGCCCCGTCTTTATTGACTGGGATTATAACAATGAAGATTAACCGTACACTCTCAAATCAGGTCAACAACGCTTACAAAAACAGTTTCATCCGTGGTGGTTATTATACAGAAATGAGATTTTGTAAAATTTAGAATTTGTTCCCTAAGAGTATCTAAAGGAAAAGTGGACAAATCTCGATATTCTTTATCTATGGCCAAAATCACCCGGGTAGCAAATGTTGTCTTACCGGTAGATGCATGTGTACTCACACAAACTTCAGTTTAATTCATTAGTTGCAACTTCAACGCCCCAACGTGTAAAGTTAGTTTATCGTATATTTCGCTTCCTATTCATTAAAAGGAATACTGTCTGTGACAAACTTCAGCACCTATTCCTTTCAAACTAGCTGAAGGCCTTACAAATATTAGTGTTTTGAATAAAGCCGTTAATAAAATTAGTGTTTTCATTAACGTTTCCAGATAGAAGTTTTAGTTCAATTGAAATTTTGAAATATAACAACGCTAAAAGCGACTGGTGGAATTTATAATTCTTGGTACAAGTTCAGCGAGGCACGGCGTCCCCGTTGCTCCGGGAGCAGAGAACTTTCTAATTAAATATTAAGGCGGTCCATGCACAGACATCGACGGGGGACTTGCCACTAACTTTTTATAGTTGTGTGATATGGTCATAATGTCCCTTGGCCCAAATACGCGGATACTGCTCATAGACGTTTCAAATTGTTTCGCTTTCGCACCGTTGCCGGTGGAAAGCACAGGTCCGAATTGATTCAAATTGGACAAATATTTTGGCAAATTTCAAAAATTGATGTCGAATTCAATTGGTTCGCATACATTAGAATCCATTTGAGTTTCGATAATGAACTAGTGCAATTCGTGCCCTACATCCCTAACGTAAAATTATTGCTCAGGGGTATCGCGGAACTACAAACATTTCCATTCCGGCAATGCCTTCGTTCTGAGCGCCTATTTTCCTACGAAGGTAAGTTAGGTAAATTACCTGGCGGTGCTGTTACCTATAGGTGTGCATTGTATTAAACATGAGCAGAACTCGCGACCTTGCGGCGCAGTCTTAGTTTCCCGGAATGAAAAGTACTTTATGTGCTAATCTAGGATTATATCCGCCATCAACTACTTGGTTTTAGGTAGTTTCAAGCATAAGGTGTGATCATGTAATAATTTGATACGGCTAATATACTTCGTGTTAGTAAGCTCCACTACAGTTGAGTTCCGATTTGTTACCAATTTGTTAAGTTTTAAAAAGTTAACTTCACACTCTAGAAATCGATTTCCGCATAAGTAAAGGAAGAGAAGAAGGTGTCACAGCCCATTGTGACTTGAGCCATCAGTCGAGCGGGCGGACAGGCACTTTCTTTTCAATCAGTTGTCATGTTGCAGCCTTTCCACTCTCATTTAAAAAAGATGTCGATGCAGCCTTAAAAGCTTCGCGACAATATTTCGTAGTCAACCTTGCAAACTTTTTCATGCCGTTGATAGCGAAAACGTGACTACAAAAAACATTATAAAGTGTCTGAAATTTCCCGTTGGGTCGAGACTAAGTGAAAACTTTTGTTACAACTTACCCGAACAATTTACCGGCTTTATGCCTAGGTAAGTATGACTTAAACACTCATTACTAGTTGTTTTAGCGCAACAAAGAAATGTAAGGCGTTGCGGTAAGCTAATTAGTCTTATTTTAAGAAATTATTATGTTAGAAATATTATGATGAAAGATGTCTAGAAATGATTTAAGAAAACTACTTGTAACATCGGCACTCCACGAAGAAACAAACATACCTAATGAATATATTGCAATAGAATGTAATTTTTTTAAACAGTAGGTATTTTTATTATGTCTATAATGTATTTTCGTTACATAAATTCATGCGGAAATGTATATAGGGAATAAATATATTGTGCGTACGTACTCGGTACATATACCATGTATTGTGTAATTGGCTGTGTAGCTCATAGAGCTAAATTAATTAGCTATATTGAATTTAGCGGCTCCCTGTGACTATTGTAGCGAAGCAGTGGTTCGTGTGGATAGCCTATAATGGCAGCAAGTACTGCCCGTCCATCAATACCGGCTATGCACAGAGATATAGGTGTATAATATTCTGGACGTTAACGATTTACTATAAATGACCTGATATTACAGTAGTTGTAATATATAAAAGGTTTTATCTTAATGTTGCTATGTTAACACCATGTAAAGTGCTCGAAGACATTTTACACCTAGTTAAGTAATAATAAGATAAAATAATCATTGCTTGCGAAGTATAGTGACTATCGTATCGACATTTCTGCATAATAATAGGGCGGTGCGTTGTTACTGGTCTTAAGAGTAAACAACCTACTTGAGTAGTTCAACGATATTACCGATATTACTCAAGTTCTATTGAGGAACTCGGCTCGGACTGCGGTCCCACGGATACATCACATTGATAAACGTGTTTACAGTTCTGTCATTAGTACATTGAAACATGAATATGCAGTAATTTACATACATGTTTGTCTCCAAGATAGGAAAATTTACTTTGTGCTTATTCAACGAGAATAAACGTAATATGGACTTTTACTTGGCAAAAATGTTTCTACAAATAGAATCATGAAACACGACCGCATGCAGCTGAGTCTGACGCGACAAGATTGGATAGGATAAGAAACGAGTATATTAGAGGAAGTTTTAAAGTAACGCCGGTGATACAAAACTTGAGAAGGAACCGTTTGTTGTGGTATGGACATGTTATAACATGATGAAAATAAAAGAGTGATGAGTGCGCTGCAGGGACCTAAGAACACTGTAATGAAATTTGTGGCGGATGGAAAGGAATATACAAGGAAGAAAATACGGCTGCATGCGTAATTGAGTTTAATATGAAGATGTGAATATTTAAATCTTTGTGCTTTCCGTCTGAATGGAACGCGTCGCTATAAAAGCATGCAATTAAAAACGAAATAATAAAACACACACGTGCTGGCTGTTTTTAGCTTACGCCACGTATCCGAATAAATATTAACATGTGTTTTGATTATTCTTTCGAATTACATACACAATTAAAGAGTTCGTAGATAAAAACGTATTATAGCCGTTTGTTGGTGAGCGTAGCGTTAATTATTTTCGCACATGTGGCTTCCCTGGTATCACGACTATTGACATGACATTACGGACACTATTATCTCTACAATTTACTACATGACAAATAATTATGTCTTGTTTAATCAGTTCACAATTAAGGGCAAGTATTTATTTTAATAAAGACGCTGTTTTGCAGAGAATAATTAAAAAAATTCCGCGCCCTTATTTAATTACTGACCTGCGTTGTTTCTCATGATATTACAATAACAGTACACTGATTTATGTTTATTATAATATAGACAGTCTCACTCCGGTTGCTTATAAATAACAATTTGGAAGCGTGCCGGAGAAATTCGTGTTTAGTAAGGGTCAATGTAAGCGGGCGTGCTCATCGACGCTCGTTCCTTCTCTATATGGGAAGAGGTCTTTAGTCGGCATTGAGGCAAATGCCGATCGTTTTTTTATAGCGTTCGACAACATCGATTCTCGTGTGATTTTTTTTACTGTTACAACAAAAATAGGTAGTAAGGTGTTCAGTTAGTCTTTTTTTACGAATGTGAGTAACTTTTAAAAACAGATGTGCTAAGGTGTAAAACATACTTACAAGCGCCATTAAGCACTGTAATAATTGCACTTAGGTAAAGTTATGGTGCTCACACCTTTCCTCCAATTACAGGTTGCTTGTTCAATTATTTAGGTTTTAAACCGTCATTTACTGACATCGACTGTCTATCATTGTTCATGTTTTACGATTACTGGCAGTGTAACTTTTATACCATATATTCAGAAAAGAGTTAGCCGTAATGTATTTCATAAAACAAAGGTCGAAAACACAAAGTCCCCTGCGTAGAGTTACGTTACGCTATTATGTCATTCGTTCCGTGACTGACAGTCAGACATTGAAATTGGTTCTAGTTCTTTTATCTATTATGCATAAAGCATATAATATGTCAATATGTCTAAATTAATAGCAAGCAATACAAGTACGAAATACGTATTTACTCAAATTCTATTCCCCACGGTGGCCGGGTAAGTTACCTTAAAGTTTCGAGAAAGCGGTTGTCAAAGCGAATAAACGATGTCGAGATAAAGGAATATTTTGCCGATATCTTCATAACTTGGACTGTATTTAGGCAAATATAGAACGTGAGTCTGTACGGTCTGTACGCGGCTAATTAGGATCGCATCCTGTTTTAAAAGTTTCGTCAAACACCTCCTTGTATTTCGAAAAGTACAGAACTTTTGTTGAAAACAAATTCGACGTTCGCGCCATCTAGTTAGGAAGATGTCGCGGCGTTCCGGGGTGACAACGCTGCTTATTAACACCACAAACTTTAAATTAATGTTAGGTATAGCTGCTTATAAAAACGAACTTATAATTTGTAGTGGTGTAATAATATATTTAATTAACCGCGCACTGTTTAAAATTGATACGTGACGCTAGGAGATACATGACGATAGAATCACACATTGTAATGAATAAATAAATAATAATTATTCCTAATTTTGAAATACTTAATTGATGTTAGTAAGACTATACCCAACTAATCCAAGATAATAAAACTAACCAAGACGATTAAGTAAATAATGAGCTTTCATAATTATTTGTTAGCAGTTAATACTCTTTCCCTACTAGTACGGAGGTAGAATGGAGTGGACTCTTAATCTCGAATATTGTTATAAGTCAATAAGCGTATTAACGATAAATGAGTCTGCAGGTAAATTCTGGAACGACATTAAATAACGCTTGGTACCTTGCGGTGGCCTTCGAATACATAAAGTATTCAAAGACAGTGTGAAGATATGGCCAGTGAAGTGTACTCGGCGCAAGTGCTATATCGCAGCTTTCAGTAACATTCTTACCAGTCTGTAGGTATTATACAAATAGTTTACTCAGAAGCAAATTCCTGTCATAATCTCAGGATGATAAGACGCGCTGCTTATTTAAGGAAGGTTTATCTCACCTAGATTCTTTCTCGGAGAATACTATGATAAAAATTTATTAAAATTCTCAGGAAGCGACGCTAAATAGTTGAGAGGGAATCGCGTTATTTTAGCTTACAAATAAATTCTTGCCGTTACTTTTGTCGGTGGTTGTATTTAGTATTTGTGTTCGTGTAAAACCAACATATATTTCTCCGCGACAGACGCCTGTCTTTGTATACAGTTTATTAGTTATGATACATGCCATAGCACAATGTCGTTTTGTATAATTACAACACAGCCAGGTCCCGACACGAATGTTTTTTGTCTAGATCTGCACGTCATTTTCGGTCAAGGCGAGTGAAAAGGTTGACATTACCCTTTTATAATGCACATACATTATTTTAATGGTAGGGATGTGTCATTTGTTCAATTCTGTAAGTTGGAATACACGTCATTGTATTTAGAGATTCATTTGTTTGTCTTTCTGAAATGACTTATTAATATTCAACTGACTTTGAGACATTGGCAATTTTAGGGGTTTTTGTAACATAAATTAAATAAAGGAAGGGTGTACTTACATATGTCGAGAGCAGGCATCGGTGAGGCCCCGATGAGCAGCAGCAGAGCTACCACACACAGCACCATCGCGGCTCGCTCACTTCACCATTCTACCCTCACACCTCGTCTCTACAACAAAATACAACAACATGTAAAACACATCGAACATTTCGGCGCGTAGTACAACGCGGATAGCAACATTATAAAAATCGAAGAAAACATAAAACACAACCGCGTCTACCCTTCGATAGTAGTCGTAAATTCAAATAAGAGCAGATCATACGATATTACGCGACACAATTTAACTGAGAATGTGTTATTTTGACATCGAGGTTAAAGGTTTCGATCACACAAGGTCAATTACGAAGGGAATAAAACTATTCAAGTTGTATTTCCTAAGTTTAATTGCTTCTCAAAGCTTAATGGATTGGGGAGAGCGCGGCGTCCAAAGATGCGATTTAAAGCCAAAGATATTGATGTAAGCGTAAGGGACTGGCTTAGTTAGATTCAGTTTCAGTGGAGAGCTTCAAGTTATACACGTTAGACACTCGTCTGCCCCTGCGGCCCTTCAACTGTGAAACAAAAGAATGTCTGGGGATGCCTAACAATAGCGATGTCATTTAGATGTAGCGTCGTGTCAAGGTCTGTAGTGTCGCTATGGGCAATGCGCATTTTGAAGTAGCCATCAAAACACGATAGTCGCATGAGCCTGTATAAAATATCAGGGGTACAATATATTGATAAGCAGTTGACGGGACCAGCGTCGGTGTACCGCGATAATACGCTAAATATGGGGACGGGCGGGCGAATAGGGCCGCCCGCAAGCCGCCGTTACTATACCTAGTGGACACCTATCGAGAACCTAGTACTAACACTTGAAAAGACTACACTTCACTCATTTACAAACAATATTCAATTAAAATAATTGGCTGATAAGATAATTAATTACTTTTTACTGCACAGAAGATTAAAAACAGCACGCTATAATGTAACGCTTGTTTACCTGAGGTAATAGGTTTAAACTTAAGGTTTTTTTTTATATCAAGGTAGATAAGTCCGTGACGTTTGATATTAATCTCACGCTGTAAATGAGCACGGTACAAGTACAACCAGCAAAATCGAAATTAAAATAAAGTCGAAACTAAGCACAAAATACGACTAATTTACTTTAAAGTAACGCTACTAACTCAAACAACAGGACTCATGGAATGTTTGTAACAAAAACACTTTTACAAAATGATTTTCAAGTTTGTATTTGTTTTTTTCTTAATGTATGTATAATATTCAAATTAGGTAAAAGCTCCGGGTGGAGTCGACGAAAATGATTTCAAAAAGTAAAGAGATACGGCGGAGAGAGCAAGTACCTCTGTCGGTACATTCAGCCTTGATAGATATTCCGAATTCGTACACCAATGAAAAAGGAATGTCAACACAAAATCCGAGATTTAAAACGAACGAGTTGTATACAACCTTCTTCCAAGTTTGTGTTACACATCACCGATGCGATACGACCCGATTTGATGGTGTGGCTTTCCTAATCGATTTTCAGCACATTAATTATTAAACAAGTAAGAACACGCACCGAATTCGTTACTCAACTAATTATATCACGACACTACATCAACAAAACAAACAACAAACAAAACATTAACTGAAAATTTTATAACATGCAAAGAGAACAATAAAATCCAATGAGATTTATTACAAATTTCAGAGCTTATATAAATTTATTTTATTGCCGACCATGAATCGAGCACGCAGCTTTACCCGCCTAATGCTCTTGCATAAATAATATCACTATCGTTTGTTCATTTAGAACGATATAAATAATAAGTTTGCTTACAAAACCAGAAAGGTATCTAACACCAAACAAACCAAATAACACGGTGGCTATTAAATGATAATATCGTTAGAATGAATGCACTTATTGTGTTTTATTCGCATGAACAAATATCATTCATAGTCTAACACACACACAATTGCTGGAAACGTTTTGTAAACAGGCAATCAAATATTTGCCGTGGGGCGGGAAGAAAAAAAAGGGCGCCTTCACAAAACAATGTAATGAAGGCTGTTACAAAGAAAAATAACTCAAAATACATCATGAAAATTGAAGCAAAATCTACAAAACTACTGTATAATTTTTAAAAGAAAACAAAATAATAAAAGCTAAAATAATAAACTAAAATAATAATAATTATTAAAAGTATTAGTTAAAGTTGAACTAACAGCAAGCTCCGCGGATGCCGACGAACCAGTTGTGTTCAGCGTATGCACTAGACTAGCAGACGCTACAGCCAATCCGCCGACGGCCGAAGCACGACTGCGCTAGTCAATCAGACCTGTCTACGGGAAGGTACGGGACGCTACGGGACGGACAGCCGATATCCAATATCATATAACGATACAACGTACCTGCGTACTGCACTTTATGACTTAACGATCTCTATTAGCAAATGTTACGAATTTTACCTTTTAAGTGCTGCGTAAATTCTTTGTAGTAAACAAATCTTGTTTTGTATCTAATGCTATTTACTGGCGTTTCGTATTTTTAATTATTTAAGAACGTCATTAGATAATTTTGTTATCAAATCAATCAAAATTACATAACCTACCGCTAACATTAAATCGTAAACGAACATTCGGATTATTACTAAAATGTGTACCTACTATAATTTGATATATTGGGGGCCAAATATTACGATATCAAACATTTACTTTAATAATTGAATTGTCTACATACTTACATAGAGTTAATATGTTTCGAGACTTTCATTTAGTAAATTCGAGTAAGTAAAATCTATCGCAAATACAAAACAGTTGAATGGTAAGAGTACAAATTCATCAGAACATTCTTTAGTAGCTCGGTCACATTAATTAAATCTTTAGCTACAGAGAGCGGAATATAACACACATTCCCTTTGTGTTAGTTTGCTTAAACAGTATTCTACTACAAATACTTTCCTACCCATTCAGGTGCACGGTAGAGATTTTGATTTAGGAAATTCCTGCATTAGACTTTGCGTACATGTTCAATATTAATTATTATGAGCTTTATAGAGCGAGCTCTCGTACAGTGAATGTTACATTTTAGTTTAATATTTGTTCAGAAAGACGTTTCATAGCGTCCATTTGTGTTAATCCTGTTTTGCATTTAACAAGAAGACTGTTTAGATTTCGTCCTAATATCAACAAATTATACTAAAATGCTAATAAGGTCAACAAATCTCAAAATTCGTTAGCACAGTGAAGCAGGTAATGGTCGACTATTATCTCATTTGCCGGGCAAACTCATTTCGTTTAGGAACTGTTTGGTTAGCTTTTCGAGAAAAAAGTGCAGTATAATAAATGCTGGCCATAGTCGTGTGCAGAAAAATGATAATTTAATAAAATTACCAACAAAATCCGGTAGCCTAGTTTATAAGAAATCGCGTGAGAGTTATACACAAGATTACTATGATAAAAATAAATCGCATGTACGTTGATGCCATATTTAGTCCTAGTATATTTTCTACAATATTGCATGAGAACTGCGATGTGAAAGCAACGATAAAAAATATAGTACAATAGTACTTTATATTCCGTTGGTCATTTTAATACTGAGGAATATTGGCAGGCAAGATACGGTGAAACCAATAACACAATTCCGGGTACGTCCAATGTCCATGTCGAACGATGTACAGCGTTCACGCAGAGTGGATAATTACATTACGGAAAAGTTCAGTTGACAGTCTAGACGCGCGTTACAGTACAGATCTGCGTGATTTAGTCAATCATATTAGGCTGCCAGCGTGGAATACACCTGAAGCTTTTATGACAAAATCGATCGGCTACAGTCGTGCCAAAAATAGTTTTAGTAAAGCATCACATGGAACAAGCTTGTAATATAAATGGCTATATTTTATTCAAAGCCCGATATCCTTCGCGGATCTGTTACTGGAATCTAGAGGCTATATTTAGATTTGACTTTCGGTAAGGACGGGGTACCAATTGTATAGAACGGAGTAAGAACGTTTTAACCTGTTCATCTTACAGGCTCAACAAGTTTTTGGCGAAAGCTTCGACAATAGCTACCTTTTGAAACCGACAATACTTTTATTACGATTATACGGTATCAGTAGGTAAGAACTATTGTCGTGATTCGTTATTTCTACTCTTGTACAGTAGGCCGCGATAGACACCTACTAGTTTCAAATAAAACAATCATAATACGAGAGAAACTTATGAAGCATTAAAACCTTGTTTATTTCTAATAATGTGCGCAAGAAACAGCCTTTGCTTGAACTACGTAACTATTGAGGAATTTCTTTCATTACTAAAATTAATGTCATTATGCAAAATACATGTTCTTACAGACAACACGTTCTGTTTTACGATACCATCATCCAATATACCTACATTTCGTTCAACAAGCTATTCAAAGAACATTTCCATGCTTAATTTATTCCAATAATTGGATTTAAAGAGGATTAGAGACGTTTTTGACATAAATTCTTTACTTGTGCCTCTGAATATTCACGATCCAAAGCTATTATGTCGGGTAAATAAAGTCTGAGTGGAAGCAATAGTCATTAACAGTTGCCATAGATATGGCAATTCCTGCTAATATTCTATTGAAAGTTTTTTCATGCTATCCACTACCCAAGCGCCTTTTTTTATTTTTTATTCCTAGCCTATTGTGTCCCGCCTTTAGGTCGTATTAATCGTTAAGTTGCATTCAAGCTGAATACGTCGCCATAGATATTTTCGCATTAAAGACACATTTTAGTGTCATGCAAAACATGCTAGACATATTATGTACATGTGAAGCCAACGTTACACGGTACATGCTACGTCCAGTTATTAATTGGCACGCTGTTCGCGATGTGTCAACAAGGCTCAAAGCAACATGCCGAGGTAAATAAAATGAAATAATATTTACTCAAAAAAGCGCAGTCACGCTGATAATCGGACCGTTAGCGGCACGCCACAGTGCCCACTCAAACGAGGTACTGTTAAAACAAATAGTATTCGTAATTAATACTTTTTGTTTCATTTTGTATGCGTGCAAAGGCAGACAGAGTGGAGGACGATTCTAAAATGGCTGATGCAAAATATTGTAAGCTACCATGGTAGCGGGGAAGAAGACGTCAAACAGATATTTCTTACCAACTATCGGATGAGCCTTTTATAATGAACAACAAGTCGCATAGGATTCAAATAACATCAAAGCACACAGTTTTACAAAGAAAGATGTAGATGGTACGATCGGATTAAAGTCGATTTAGCGAAAGTTGGTAACTTTTAACGAGGATGGATAGAGTTAAGTATTCGAAAGATATAGGACTTCGCTGCAGACGTACGATTGGCCGTTAGTTTATGTACCTAATGAGAGTCTTTGCCCGTCTTAAGGGGATGAGTTATATCTGTAAATAAATTGAATGTAACTGAGTGCATTCAACCAAATCTTTTATATTCTTTAGCGCGACATTTTAGTAATAAAACGAGAGAATTGAGAAAATAATATTAAATCTATATTTTAGGAGTAAGATATTTTCTATACCGATATTACAGTGTGTGATAAAAACTATACTGAACAAGAAATATCTAAATTAAAAACTTAACCTATACATATCATTACGAAGTAGGTTTTACGTTCAATCTCTATTTGAAAACACCGTGCCCAGGGCACAGTCACACAGTCACATCAAAAAATGGTTTGGTTGACTAGGGAAAATCACCAATTGACTAACAATTAATATGATCTATTATATCGGCCGGCTTCTCGCAAGTGCAATAATGACGTATTATACATATAATCCGTAGGTACCTACTCTTGAAAAACTATTTATGAAAAAAAAGTTGTATCAAAATGCGTTACGTAGTTTTTCAAATCTAAGACACGTAGCCTTTGTTGTAATATGTATTGATGATTGATATAAGCCTGCAATATTGACCAGTTGGATTTTTTATATCCAAACTATTCAGTTAGCTTGAACGCAGGTTTTGGCTGCTTCATTAGGCAACAAAAATGAAATGCGCTCAATCTGAACGTTACCTTTATTCCCTTTCCTTTATAATATAATTGCGAAGCTGGATATTTAACTAATAACGGAGGCGCTAGAGCGGCGAGCAAACCGCTAACATCTAAAATCAATTCACGTCCAACTGACTTTCAACTGTTTTCCTTGTTAAAATATTAGAACCGTTTGAATAATTGAGCACTAACTGTTGCCCGGTACTCCGCCCGCAACGGAAAAAAGCCTACGTCCTTTAAACTAACTCCATACTCCATACCGAATGTTATCCAAAGAGTAACATACAGACTACGTTAACTTTTTAGTATGGATAAATAAAATCTCAAATTAAGTATACGATAGTAACTTGTATTATGAGTACTAGACAACTAATAAACGTACTTGTATACTTCTAAATACACACATGTTATAGATAAATTACACCCAGACTGATCAAATGATCGTGCTCATCACACAAACACTTGTCGTGGGTGGAGATCGAACTAACGACCTCCGGTATAGCAGTCAGGGCTACTAACCACTGGACCAACAGGCCAGTCAAAACGGATAAACGGTGCTTCTAGCTAACAAGTAGAGAAACGCGTTTAATTAAGGACCAAAGGTGTTTTCGTAGATAAATGATTTGGTTCATTTAGTAACCATACGGTGAATAAGCTGGTTCGATTATATCGACGGGTGATTGAAACTAGCCGACAACCTCATTAACTCGACTCTGCTTTTGACATTGTTAATCAAAAACCATAGCTTATGTTAGTCAATTAATTTATGACACGACCTCGTTTTTAACTATGGTTTAGGTTTTTAAGTTTCCGTTCTACGTTTTAATGCCCAAGACAAATTTAATCATGAGATGATTATGTGTAGTTCTCGTCAATTATTCATACTAAAAATAACTTACGTATTTTTATTGAAAGCAAATTTTAATTAGCTCAGCTTGACAAAAATCACCTTTATCACGTCAGAGCGAAACAATTGTTACTTCAAATAAAAAGTAAAGTGTACTTCAGTCATATTTTTAATTAGTTTTCAATCATAGTTTAAAAATGCTAAAATTTTATTAATTAGGTATGGAGCATGATATCAAAAAGTTATTAAACGTGGACTCAAAGAAAGTTTTATGAGTAATTTTGAAACATCAGCCAGTTCTTTCATAGAGTTAAAAAAACCTGATTTTGAAGCAAGCTAATAAAGGTAAAATTCTTTGTGAAATGAAAATTAAAAAATCACAAAGGCCTGTGTACAGTGAAGGTAAAGGGAGAACAGACACTGCTGGGCATGTTATTAAAATTTGATTGAAACTGTTCCTCATAGAGTAGGGATCAAAAATAGTTCGTAATTAAGACAATTTTTGCTATTCTGCAAGTTTCTTCCTTCAAAAACTGATAGTGAACACATTTTTCAATGTTCGGAATGAAATTTAATTACGCGATTCAAAATTGGTTTAGTACAAACTAAATAGGAATAACATAAAATTAAATATTGATAGAATGGGCGAAATGAAACCTTTGCATATTTGCACGCAATGGAATAGTAATTTTGCAGAACAAACTTTCGAATAACATTTATGTGCATCTAAGCTTATGCAAATAAATGTTTCTAACGGATTCGTTCAAATACGGTAAGTACACATTTCATTTCCAACTAGGTAATATTTACTAGCATAAAGTATGAACTAAATAAAGTTAAACATTATGAAACATCATTTCTAATTAATGTTTTAAAAACTTATACTCGTTAAAATTTCGAAATTGGGGTAAAGTTGGAAACTCGTTGAAAGTTTATAACGTGATGCAGTGTGACATATAAGTGCGCGATTCACAAAGAACTTCGCCTAATATACTCATTCTCGGTTCGAAATACTTGAACAAACAAGCAAGCATTTGACTGCTCTCCGAAAGGCCGGCCCGGGAATTGGTCGTCTATTTATCTTGCACAAATACTGTTCGAAACTGTCGGAAAGTGTGAACTATTGAACTGTCAACCAATTATTACGTTATACGAATAATAAAGGAGTTTTAATGAAAACTAGAATATTAGAGTAGAGGGTTATGTGATTCTATTTTGGTTAATTGAAGTTTCGTAAAGTTTTACTAAGTGCCAGTCTCACTTTAACGCGAAGTTATGATTTGATGCACGAAATACTATTTCTGCTTATACGTATAGCACTTTGTGGTCAAATTATGTAAGCTAAGTACGATTATCATCTAGTGTTAGTATGTACCGGATTACACTAATGCCGTAAAGCCTTTCAGTGTCTGTAATGGATTAAAATTCTGCTACATGAATTTCCAATTAAAGGAATTAATTGTTAATTTACTAATATATGGCATTAAATTTAATATTTTTCGGAGCTTAGTCGCCTTCCATAAGTTTAAAAACATTTAAAAGTGAAGCCAATGAGGTTGTATTTCTAACTGTATTATTTTGAGATGGTATTGTAAATTTCTTTTACTGTTTACAAAGAAAAGAAACTTTAATGTGTTTTCCTCAGTGACAGCGTAATATTGTTAAACAAAACGTACTTGCTTTGAATTACAAATATCAACCAGGATAGTATGAAAATATGCGAGGAGGCTGATAGTCATCTCACCATTGTCAAAGAAGCATTGTCAATGTTGTTTTGAGCACTGTTCTATAACCTACATAATTATACATATCCTACTTGAAACGGCAGGTCAATAACCTGTCCGTGCTAAGTTGAGCCTTCTGACAGGTTGTCAAATTGATCAAAAAGTAACGGGCAATACCTTCTTGTTTTTGGTATCATTAACCAAAATTTAAGTAGCGGTGCCGCCATTTTGCTGCCACTTGTTCACGTCTCCTATGGCATAATCCTTGGTTCTTCATTTGCGGCGCGTTCTTTAATATACTTTATAATTCTGCAATATTAAGTACTTGCCAACTATACAATTACGGATATATTATAAAATTCGTAACGTTTTTTTTT
This sequence comes from Chrysodeixis includens, assembly GCA_941860345.1. NCBI lineage: Eukaryota > Metazoa > Arthropoda > Insecta > Lepidoptera > Noctuidae > Chrysodeixis > Chrysodeixis includens. The sequence continues at coordinate 9,588,912 of OW796090.1, forward strand.
AAGTATTCGAGCACATCACTAGCCACTAAAAGAACATAACTGATTTAATTACGTAAAACTTCCATCAATAACAACCAAAAATAATTTACATGATATATTGTAATATCTACTATGTAATTGAACATTAAAATTAAATAAAAAAAAGATTCTTGGCATATTTTTAGATTTATATTTCAATAAAAAAAAATCCCGATCATAATTTTCGTACTAGTTACTTTCTATGAGAACTGTCAAAAGGTTGAATTTAGCGCGGACACAGGATACTTCCACGACTCAAAATAAGACAATTGCACTGTAGAAGTGAGAATTCGCTTTAAACCGTCTTGTTCGCAGTTTTACTAAAGATTTTAAACTGTCTATCGACTGCACAGCTACTCGGGTAGAGGTCACCACACAAATTACTACTGTACTCAACGTGCCGCGGGTTCGATCCCGTAGGACACTAATTTGTGGAATCCACAATTTTTTAATCTGGGATCATATGATTTGAATGTTTATGAAACCTCTCACGATACAAGAATTAAATATGGATTTAAACTCCCTTAGTGAGAAAGTCGTTTCTTTTATTTTATAAAAACAAATTTCCTACTTTTAGAGGTACTGGTACTGGTAGGCCCTCACCATATTATTGAATGGATAAATCTGGGATTAGCACCCAAGGAAAGAAGAACTAACACCGGGGACGACGACTTTGGCAAGGATGACAACGAGACCGACGTGTTAAATGCGACATTGCCCAGTGCCCAGAAGTATTCATAAAAAACTACGTTGTACGTAACGCTTATTTTCATATAAATCATGCTATTCCGATGATCAGAGACAACGCAATCCAAAATTTAAACGTTAATGTGTAAGTTAAATCGGAATCACGATACTTTGGGGGTCTTTCGCCGAGTGACGCTGAGCAGAGACGTCGCTCTACTCTTTTTAGTACGCTGTTACGCTTCCACAACTACAATAACATTGCTGAGGTAGTGAAAAACCTCCCGATTACTAAATACTATCACGCCACGCATACCGTGGTTGAAGGGAAGACTTGAGGTCATTTCGGCTTGTACCCAGTATTTATTACGGCTGAACAACCACCACGAAGAGCACAGATACGGGGCAGTGAAACTAAAAAATGCTTGATCGTGAAAATGCTAGTTTTTGGCGGGCCGCCATTTGACTTATGCCACTTGGAACTACGCCAAAGGGTCTTAAAAGTGAAGGGAAAACATCCTGAGGAAACTTGGTCCAATTGGAATCTACATCGCAAGCTTGAAAGCAAGCATAGACATTCAGTACGTGAATGGGCCTTTGCGCAATTGCCCATTGAAACCGAAGGACTACCATGCCAAAAGTCTCGAGTTAAAAACCAAGGTCATGTCTTGACAGACATTAGACTGATACTTTTCGATTGTTGTGTGCTTTTTAGAAAAAAATATCATTGCTTCTGTGTTTTGGAAGGTATGTATAATTGCTGATCCTATGCCTGTTTTATTTCCAGTCGTGTCGAATTGCCGTTCTATACAGCTCCGAGAGTAGAGTAAAGGAACCAAGAGTGCGATTATGCTTGCGCATGCGCACTGAAACATATCCTGCACAGAGGGCTGTTGTCATCTTGGCGGATATCGGTCAGGAGAACCAATTATCTGCACATGCACATGAGGTAAATCTGACTCTGATCCTCTCTCATTTTTCAGACCACAAATTACATTGCATTTGCTTTAAATTTAACATTAAGTGAAGTCATTAAGTAAGGCTAATAAAAATTACACTGTTGTGTGCAGCATACACACTATATATCATATAATTGTAAGCCTTGATTAATTTCTTTTATGAAGTGAAGTATAATGTAAAATAATGGTGCAGTCGGTGAAAAAAAATTGTAACCCAGATTAATACTATTGTTTCTAAGAGCAACTCGCTCAGCTATCGAATGATATACTATCTTTAATCAAAGAAATAGACCGTTTAAGGATTGGTCGAACTAAATGGCAAAATCTCATCACAAATGCTCACTGAATTTAATATTTTTTCTGTCTCAAAGTCGTTACTGGTTTAGATATTCCTTATTTCGGACCAGTGTAGTGTTTTCTCATTTATAATATTATGTACCTATAAACAAATATATGTGGTAAAAAGGTCAATTTAATGTTTAAGCCTAACAAAGTGTATTCTTTAACTAAACCTATCAGATTACCACTCTAAGTAGAAACATGGAGAGTGTAATTCCAAAAAAAAAAATGCTGGATATATACTTATCAGGGTCTAAAAAGGTTTTATTCAATCTGGCTATGTAAATAGTTTGTCTTCGGCATTTTTACTCCTAAACAGAAGTTTTGGGAATATTTCGTTTTTTTTTTTAAAAAGAAGATTGAATTAAGAGCTTCCTATGATTCTAAACAATTTGTTATCCATACCATAAATGTAGTAGAATTAGTAATCAATCAAAGAGATCGTTTTTAAAGTGCTTCCTTGCTTTGTTATTTATTTTAGCAGACTATGAGTCATACTTTATATTAAGGTATAATAACGTGTTATAAACCATCTTACGAAACATGCTGAGCCCAGGATACTGTAAGCTTATAGAAACTTTACTTTAAACACGAAATAAAAAGCTTAATGTAGAAATAAACAAATAATTTCTATGGACGATTTTGAACACTTAGTTTGTATAAGACATATCCTTTTCGTATGAGTGTAATTAACGTTTAAGCTTTAATAAATTAAAAAGAGAGTGCAAGCGCAAGATAATTCTGACCCCAATATAATTTAGGGTTCAACACGCAAGGTAAACATGCAGCTTTCCGTAAATAATTAACGATATACAGAAAATAATCGTATCGCCAAAACAAACAAATAAACCTACTTCTAAATTTATAAATCGTGTAAAGCTTCGTGCAGACCAGCCTATCAATCAACAAGCGTAAAGGAGAATGTATTCGTGAACAAGGAGGGCCCTTCATTGCCCTAAACCCAAGTTATTTATGTTTTAACGCGAGTGTTGAATGAAACAAAGGCTTAAAGCATTCGCAATATAACATAAATAATATAAAAAAATAATTACACAAAAAAATACATTTTATAAATATTGTATAAACATCATGCAACGCACCTTCAAGTGCCAGGTACATAGGTGGAACCCGGTGACATGGGGAGTAAATTAACATAACTTCGTCCTTACACTGTTTAGAACACTGGCCATAGTTTATTAATTGTAACACAAAAAGCTCATTCACGACTGAAAACGTTCGACTGACAACATTCTACATATATGTTTAGTTATAATACTAGTACTACGATGAGGAATTTCACTGTACGAAATAAAATAATATAACACCTCCAATTAATCGACCATAGCATAAAGCCCTTTGAAGTGCGTTTGCAAAGCCCGATGAAAGTTTAGTCTATGGGTGAATGAACATAGAATTGAAATAAAACATCCATAGACTGAAAAACAATGAATGAATGTTTCTTGTCAAACCGGAAGTAAACAAGAAGCAGTTTCAGTCAACAGATTAGATATTCTATAGAAGAAAAGTTTTGTTAATTTAGTAGTAGTCCTTGTTTATAAACAATATAAACAAGGAATTTGTTAATTGTCATACAATAAATTGTTCTTTATGTTTCTTGCTTATCGTTAATTGAAGTTCTCAAAATATTTTTAAGTCCTAGTTAAGTTTAATAAAGATATTATCCATAAACCACGTGTTATATTAATTTCTACCCACAATTTCGTAAAATACCAATAGAAAATTATACATAATTTCGTAATTAATTAGCAGAAAACCATAAATCAAAATACTACCATTCTACTAAAAAATCTTTGGTATTGTAACTGGTTTGTTCGTAAAGCGATTCAGATCTTGGCAACTCAGATCCGGTGTCTGCCTGCCTGCTTTCGACATTGGTTCTTCGTTGTCTGTTCAAATAAAATACCTTAATAAAAATTATTATAATGGCCAATATAGCTGCAAAACGCATTAAAAGAGAATTCAAAGAGGTCATGAAAAGTGAAGAGGTAAGAATAATTAATTTAATTTATTGTGTTTTGTTCAAAACAGCTAAACGGCAGTAGTTACTTGCACTTTTGTTAGATGTCATATTTTTAAGAGAACATCGATCTTTGCGAGTACAAAGTGCGCTCGAAAGTAATGCGATTCTACTTAATTGTATTTTGCAATATTGTTGTAATCAGATGCGTTCCTGTCACACTATGATACGAATGATTCAGCAGGTTTTTACTGCTTCACTGATGATTTGTTTGTCATTTGCGTTTATTTAATGTTAACACGATTTTATTTAGTAATTACTGTGTCATGATGATTAGCATGTATAATAATAACTTTTTTATAAACATTTTGAAAATTAATGTAATTAACCAAAAATACGTTATTTACATGAGTAAATAATCAAAAGTATGTAATCTTATTCTTAGCCTCCATGCTGCATTTGCTATTGCGATTGTACGGCGTCGTGATGTGCGATAAATTATAACATATCTTAATATTGTTTGAGAGTGGCTTCTAATATTCCAAAACCAGAAAAAACTGTGTTGTAGCTTCAATCATTAACTTGTTATTCAGACATGATAATAACAAAATATTCTGTATTAATTTGTTTCTAATTAACATAGATTGCTTAATGTGACTTCTTATCGGCTTATTTTTGGTAATATTGTTAGGTATAAAAGTAAATATTGTTTTGATTCATTGGCTTTTTGGTATCAAGTGTCTTACTTTTAAAGGCATCTATCTATTTGATACAAAAATATATTTTCTGAGAGGTTTTGTTCTCTGATATGACAGATTGGTAGTTTATTTAGCTAGACACCTGTGGATAAGCCACAGGTAGTTCTAAACTGAGGATTCATTTTTAGCTGTATCTCACTCTAAACTGTACACAAGAGTGAGATACAGCTAACAAAGAGTTTTGGATAAAAGTTATGTTTATCTCATAGGCTTAGATATTAGTTTTTGATACTGTATGCATGGGACACAGAAATTATAATATCTAATATAATAATTGGTGAATAATTCCTTACTAGATTCATTTTACCATTAAAATATAAAAAAAACTCACTATGTCAATCAATATTACAGACTACTAAATTAGACGCCTATATGTAATGTGGGTTCATAATATGTAATATTGTTGTCTGATCGGTTACATTAATTTGTCCTCTAAACAAACAGTATTGATTTGTGTCAAGACCTGATAAAAAGAAATTCATTGCAGTACTATATCAGAGAGTATATTATAAGTTAATAAAATCCTCGCTTATAAACTGCAAATGATGATATATTGAGTGAATGAAGTGTCAATATGAATCAATTAATATCCTTTAACCTTTTGCAGGGTTTTATAGAAGCAATTGAAAATCTATTAATGCTCACACAAAGACATCCTAACAGATGGAGTTTACAAATAAACCAAATTAATCGTAATCATTTAATATTACCAAGAAGTGTTGCAGTATCATGACATGAATGTCTTAAATTCTTTACCTTGAGAGTTGGTAAACATGTAAAAATGGGAATGAAACTCAATGACAATTTATTTATATACATAATGTTGAGTCAATGTTTTTGGCAACAACTCTTATTTACCTTTTGTTTCTTGAAATTTTATGCACTTATACAAATTAACATTTAATGTATAGTTGTTATACGTGTGTTTCTATTATAATTATTATGATACAGTGATGCCTACAATTTAAATATTGCCAGAAACCTGTTTGGTGAATCTTTGCAGTATAAAAATCGAATATATGCCTTAATATCTTGTATTTTCCTCAAATTATAAATGTTAGGTATTGTGGGCTTTATTCCATCGTGTTTTATTATTTTATCTAATTTAAAAAAATAAGAAACAGTCATTTGTCTTATTTAGTCTTTTTAGGTCAAAATGCCGAAAACGGGCAAGCCGAAAATATAGCGCATAAATTCGTATATCGAATTCGTATAAACGAGATCTGATCTCGATACATTTTATATGCATAAACACATTAACAGGATGTTGTTTGTTTTTTACGAGGGAGAAATCTATTCATATCAACCGTCTCGGCATGGCAAAGAGCTAGGGGCCTCGGACTTGCACCCACATAGCACCCCACTTCATCCCCTTCTGTCTAGCACCGTTGTTACGCCGCGGGACCGAAGGAGCGCTCGCTATTAAAATACTCTATTAAATTACAGTACATGTTCCCTAAAGTCCAGACAAAGGATTGCGAGCTAACATACAAGTACCCTCTTCAATTTTAATATACCTATGCAAAGAGTTCGATTTTATTTATATGTTGGTAATTCAATTTTTCCTGTATCTATATCTAGGTACCGATTTGGACAATATTCTGTATACGTTTTAAGATGTTTTTTAATGTCAATTTATCGTTCGCAATGTTATTAGATTCTTATTGGTCGTTTACAACGCATCAGTCTGTTGAAATCTAATTTAACTTGAACTTATGGACCTACTTCAATCTGAGCGTGCATTGCAATAATTTTCGATCGAGTTCTACTCATATTATAGTTTCAAAGATGTTTAAATAAAATGAATTATGTTAGTAGTATACCAGTTGGTCAATTTCACGTAAATTTATCTTTGACTCTTACTGAACTCATTTGTGATAAGCCTTAGAAAGCCTTGTCACGTGAGCCTAACATGGCCTTGACTAGTTTGTTTCACTGATCCTAAAGTAACCAGTGCAATAGATTGGTTTACGAACAAAATTAACCTTACGCCTTTCAATGTTGGACTTTTGAAACATCATACAATTATTTAAGGCAATGTTTGCTGTGTAGAGTTGCATCTCATGGTTTTATAATGGCGTAACATACGGTCTACCTTTTTGAATTTGCTTTACACTTTAGTTAAACCGTGTTTTGCCACGTATTCTTGCCGCCGTTCGGGTCAAGTTTTAGCCTGTCATACATATGAAATTTAGAAGTTTTCATAAATATGTATTAAAGTAAATTCATAAATGTTTTATTTTTCGTAGGTCGCTGGAGGCACTATCAAACTGGAATTGATAAATGACAGCTGGACGGAACTGCAGGGCGAGATCGCCGGCCCGCCAGACACACCGTACGAAGGCGGAACATTTCTTCTGGAAATCAAAGTCCCAGAGACATACCCATTTAATCCTCCGAAGGTAAGAAACTTGAATACTTATGTAATTACTTCTCAATATTGTTCTGTATCTCTCTCCTTGGTTAAAAATATTTATTTCCTTAAAACACGAATATTTATTCTATTTTATTTCTTTCACAGATTCGCTTTATGACAAAGATTTGGCATCCCAATGTTTCGTCGGTGACCGGTGCCATATGCTTAGATATTCTTAAAGACCAATGGGCGGCCGCCCTCACACTACGCACCGTGCTATTGTCCATCCAGGCTCTGTTGTCGGCCGCCGAGCCCAACGACCCACAGGACGCTGTGGTGGCCAAGCAGTACCGGGAAGATATAGAACTTTTCAATCTGACAGCTCGGCACTGGACTAACGCTTACGCAGGCGGACCCACTGCTATTTGGGAGTTCAACCAAAAAGTCCAAGTATTACTAGATATGGGCGTAGAGGAAGATCAAGCAAGAGTTGCGCTTTCAACCTTTGATTGGGAACTGGAGCGAGCGACAGAACATCTCTTTAGTTAGGAGGTTTAATTAAATAACTTGTAACAGCCAGCATTCATGCCGACAATGCTATCCATCTAACTAACATTAAGTCAGTGAAATCCTGATGAAGTATTTTACTTTATCGCATATATTGTTCATATTTCATGTCTAAGTGTATTTACGGTGGCTTGTATCAATTGTGATCCCTTTGGCATTTGAATACGATTTTTGTTAAAATAATAAGTTTAAGTCAAGGGTGAGAAGTTGTGCTACCGTAGTTACATTGTTGAAAAGTAAAAAAAAAATATCCTTAAAATTTTCAAATAGTATTTTTTAGTAGGCATGCTCAACTGTCCGCCATTTTGATTGTGTGAATAGTCTTGAGTATGCTCTCCACCCCTCTATTGTCTCTACAACACAGCTGTAAGCGCTGGGTGCGTTTTTAACGCCTCACCCCATGCCGGCTTCCCATAGACAACAATTTTGACTACCTATGAATTCCCTTTTTACGGGAGGGGTAAAATTTGAACTGAAACTTACCTATACCTAAAATAAGTAATAGCTGGCGTTCGATTTCACAAATAAATAAGGGTATCATGTATTGTCCATCGATACTTAAAATTAAAAATCAACCTTTAACTCGATGTTTATTACGAAATATATCTGATAATCATAATTGATGCTAGCCACTGCACCAACTCCAAATTTTTTATATTATATAAACATTATGGTTCTTAATTTATCCACACGCATGTCGCGTTTTCGCTAACTTTGATTAGGTCTTAGGATTATTTGAAAAATAATGTACTTCATGTTAGTTTAGGTCCGCTGCATTCTGTAGAGTTATAGGACATGCTTGATGAAAGTCTAACTTGAATCAAGATCTTATTTTGACAAATTTGAACGTTTTCAGAGCTTACTATTTCAAAAATTAAGTATCTACATAATTTACAAGGATTTTTTTATTACGGGTTTTATTGCATGAAATTGTTAAAGAGGAAATATTTATGTACCTAAAACTAATATATATACAAAAAAAAACAATAAAATGAAGAACTTTGAAAATTATGATTAGTATGTACCGCGATTAAACCGCGGAAAACGTCCAATGAAATCTTCCAAATGCGTGATAACAAATCATTTTAACATTTTACATAACTGAGCAGTTCTGTTCCTAGAGTATCATCATGTCATGTTTACTGAGCTCGCTGGAGTCGACACCATACAATTCTTTCAACAAATATATGTCCAACCTACATATATGTATTCAGATAAGACACAATCTGCAGTATAATTGATTGTCGAACTAGATCTACAGACTCGAACAGTAAAATACCATCACAAGTAGCATAGGTTTTAGATATAATTATTCAATTTGTCATTAATGTGATGTAATTCTATTGATAACCAATATAATTACTATATGATAGTCGTAGTGAATGTTAAGACATTAGGGAGGACGCGAGTGACTGCTGACAAGCTGGGCTTGGATCTGTTACTCACTCACACAAGTAATGAACCCGCCCGCTACGAGTATGTTGTCTAGTATTATATTTGCCAGTGCTTCCATTTCCCAAACTGTTCCATATACTAGAAATAAACATATCCAAATGGTGACTTAAATACTCAGTGGGTATCATCGATTTTTATGGTAACTAGCATAAGATAATTGTTGGTGACGCTGATCTCATCCTAAAAATGTCATACAATAACGAACTAGATTTTATATAAACTGCATTAACCGCCCACAGTAGTCCCAATCTAAGGGGTCGACGTCCTTTTTTTTAAGAATGGTTTACACGCCCTATTTTCTTAATATTCACTTTTTTTTACATTTAATATTCCTTTGTAGTTTTTACATCTAGTTAGTTTTGTATAGGCAGCTAGGTGGAGTGAAGCCCCTGGGTAAGGTTTTAAAGTTGTAACAACAATACATGTAAGAAAATTCTATGTGACTTAGTGTTTTATTTAGAACCATCCCCATCCTCATTGACATTTTCTTCATTTTGGTGCCAGCATCGATGTATACAAATAAATAAAATTGAATGTTCTGTTTGAAATATTGAAAAAACCGTCTTTTACTACATGCATATGAATACATAATATGCACACACACATATACACACCAAAATAACATTTTCCTTTTATTGTCTATCGGTTTGTTCCCGCTAATCTCTAAAATAGCTTTACCAATTTGGACGGGACTTTTATTGGCAGGTAGCTGATGTAATGAGGAGTAACTTGGGTTACTTTTATCTATTTATTAAGGTTCGCCAATAGTGATACATACTAGGATACAAACACATTAATTTACACCTAATGCTTAACCATTATAAGTAAACACAACATGAATAAAAATTATTCAGGAAATAATCGCAATCTGTAACCGTTTTGTTAAATTCCGTATTTGTTAAAGTTGTACATATCTGGGATACTGCCAGGAATCGTGGTAACATGTAGGTAATTTGTGTTCCCGTGGTCTCCGGTGCAAGACGAGGGTAAAACATTTGTGGGTAGAGCCAGTAAAAACTCTGCCTTTCACAAAAAAATAAGGCAAGGTAAGTATCACAGTAAGTATATTTTGGGAAACGGAAAATCTAGGATAAGGAATACATACAAAGTATCATCATCATTCCCCAGCCCTTATCCCAATCATTATTTGGGGTCAGCGCTTCATGTCTTCTTCTTCCACACGTTCCTATCTGACGTCATCTCGCAAGTGACACTCTTTGTTGCCATATTTCTTTGGTCGTCCTCTTCCCCTATATCTACTCATACAAAGTATCCCTACTGATATGAATTTCCACGTTCACATCGGAGTGAAGCATTTGACTTATGTAGATACCTTTTTTTTTGTTTTCCGTGGTGAAACGCTAATGACTTCAACCCACGCCGAGGGCACGGCGTGGGGATATGTCGGACTCCCACCGACTAAAAACACCCCGGGCCCCTTCTGCTGCCTAAGTGTCACGGGATCGCTCGCGCATGCTCTGCGTGACCCTGGCTGACTTGTGTCCGATAGGACTTCTTCCCGAGGGGTAGGTGTAAAGAGCCCACCCCTCACTCCTCGTAAGGACGGCCGCGCAGGACGACGCGTCCGTCTCCTCTTGGCCTGTTAGCTGATCGGATGACAAAGTGCCCTCCCTGCCATCCGCAGGCCCGACCTTACGGCGCGGCGGCAGTCGCAGGTCATTTTTTGGTTGACGCCCGAGGCGTCTGCGGCGCGAAGGGACATCGCTCGCCGCCTCCCTCACGCGTTCTGCAGTTTCTTTTGTCACCATAGCGAATTCGCAAAAGTCGGTTACTGCCTGCCAAGCGCTCTCAATTTGGACCATGACTGAGATCACAGCCGGAAGTGAGAGCGTCAGTCCACCGAGGTTAGCGACTAAGTCGCGCCTATCACTAGCCCACGTTGGGCATTCTAGCAGAGTATGCTTGCCATCATCCTCCGGAGCCGCACAGTGGTGGCATCCTCCTGTTAGCTTACATCCAATCCGACACAGGTACTTACCGAAACAGCCATGACCGGTCAGCACCTGTGTCAGTCGGTATGTGAGAGCTCCGTGCAGCCAATCCCAGAAGACGGGGCGGATGGCAGCTACAAGCTCAAGCCCAGCGGTTACCTACCTCGATTTTGAAACACGACGTGAAGACGAAACTTATATATTTGTAAAATTTATTCAGCTTTTTGAAGTTTTTTTTGGATATATTTGTTTGCAAAGGAAATGTTTTGGGGACTTTTAAAATTTTAATCGCCTTTTTTTATCAACAATACGTGATACTTAAAAAGCTCTCTAAATATTTGATTACATATAAAATTATTTTGTGAATTAAGCTCGACTGTGTAGGTACATCAAATTTAATTTTTAAGGAATCTGTAAAATGTTTGTGTACAATAAAGAATTAATAATAATATATACGTCAGGTAATTTCTTCGTTTTCCCCGTCAGGTATTTAGCAACAAGAAAAAACGTGTCGTCCTAATTTATTACTTGCCTGATTTAATAGTATAGCAAAGTTTTTAAAATATGCGTGTTGATACGACCTGCCAACATATTTTTTACTTCTTATTGCTTCAACGAGTAACCTGGGGAGTCTACATCGAGATTATTGTTAGTTCTTTTTTGTCACGGTAATAAAGATTCCTTATTATAATTGTCTCATTAATTGGACTCTATTTATTTAATTATTTTAAATTACTAAGCTTTCACTAACTTGCGCCTGTCCTCTTGATTGTAATAAAATCTTGCAAGTAAAATTAGGCCCAGATCCCGGTTTTCGATTGAGGTAAAAGTTTTATACATGTGTAGGTATATTGTCGGTAGGTATATTACGTGGCAATGCAATATTAAGATGGCTCCGTACCATCTTATCTGATGCTGTGGTAGGAAGGTGGCCATAGGAGCTTCGCAAAGAAACGACACTACCTCATTGAGTTTGCATTTGTTTGATTTGTCTTGGCGAGTAGGTACTTTGATCCCTAATCAAAAAATATAAAAATAACCTTTTATAAACAAAACCTTACCCGGTTTTGTTGATAAAAGGTTATTTTTATTCTCGTTGCCTTTTGTCCCGCAGGCACAATTCCCCTGGTACATAAAACTTACATTTCGCGCAACTCTTTCTTGCTGAAGTATTTTGTTCCGCCCACAGCCATCATAAGTCTTCTTCTATCTGCGTAACCTTTGGTAAGCTACACTGGCGAGAAGTAACAATTTTTCCGTATCCGTTGAACACTAAAATAAAATCGTGTTTTATTTAATTCCACTATCCATTTTATTTTTTATTGTTTATTACAATACCCACCCTTTCATAGGCTCCTGTAGAACTTGTCCTTAACAATTAGCGATTTAGAGTACCGTTTTTCGTCCGACCATCGTCTATACAACAGATATGCCTACTGTGCTCTTCTATGATTAATATATATGTAAATAACACGTCCTTAGCTCCCCTTTGACCTTTGCTTTGTGCCATTCGAGTATCGGTCAAGAGGTACTTGATTATGTCATAGTTGGATGCTCTAAAGTTTCCACTTGCATAAGCTTGCATCTCAAATTCTATGAATAGTAAAACTTACCTAGATTATATGGCTGTCCCACAGCGGGGCTAAAGCATCTTCCCTTATTGAGAAGAGCATTGACCACAACAATAACTCATTTGCGGGTCGAACTATATCTATTAACTAGCTTTTGCCCGCGGCTTCGCACGCGTTAAGAAGTATTATTGTTTAGCAAGTTAGTGTAAAAAGATAGGGCCTACAAAACTTCCTTGTACACAATATTCTTAACTAATTTGTCATTTGGCGCTAAACCTATCAAGCTACTGGGAGAACTTACTCGTGAGCAAGCAACGTAGAACTGCCCATGAGAGAAGCAATGTTCTCTCAAGTCAATACCCGCAAATTTGAGAGTTTGCCCCTGAGATTTGTTTATACAGTATGTATGTATATTATACAGATTTGTTTATATGTAGTCATGGCTAATCAAAAATCTAAGAAGATTTCTACAAACATCCCCTATTTCATCCCCTTATGTGTGGAATTTATCAAAATCTTTCTTAGCGGATGCCTACGTTATAGTACCTACTAGCGACCCGCCCCGGCTTCGCACGGGTGCAATGCTGATATACTAAATACGCTACAGAAAAACTGGCACGCTGCCGCCGCGCCGCGTCGCCGTAAACGCTACGTTCCGCAATTTTTAAATCTGTACATCTTCAAAAATATTGATTTAAATCAGATGCTGTAAAAGGCCAAATAGATCTATATTAAATCAACAATGTATTTAAGGTATTTAATTGGATAAGGATTAATGCTGTATTGGTTAAAATCGCTTCGAATATTAGTCATTATTTGTCGTAAAAAGTAAATGACAAAAAATGTTATTGTGGGATATCCATAAGAGATAGACATATACCATCGCGGAGTTTTCTGTAGACCTTTTCATTGTGTACAATACTTAGTACATTATTTTGATAAATCTCGTAGGATTCAGCCTGCGTTTGCAATGTAAGCGGAAAAAATGTAATTATTTGCGACATCACATTAGAAACCTCAAAAATAACAGTATTTGTCCACTATTTAATGGATGATATTATACATAAAAACCTTCCTCATGAGTTACTCTATCTATTAAAAAAAACCGCATCAAAATCCGTTGCGTAGTTTTAAAGATTTGAGCGTTCATAGGGACATACAACACACATGACAGAAAAAGCGACTTTGTTTTATACTATGTAGTGATGTGCATGTAAAGTCTCAGCCCGATCGGTTTAATTTTGACAAAGTTTCATAAAAAAAATCATACCTATTTTATCCCCTTGGGGGTAGAATTTATCAAAATCCTTTCTTAGCGGATACCTACGTCATAACATCTACTTGCGTGCCAAATTTCAGCCCGATCCGTCCAGTAGTTTGGGCTGTGCGTTAATGCTTTAATTTCGATCGAATTTTATTACCATAATAACGGTTCTAGTGAGTTAATCTTAAAAGATAGACATATGCTGTCGCGGACATTTTTTTAGATCATTTCAATAGGAATAATTCTTACATACATATATTGTGTGTATCTTGAACCGTTTTCGCAGCGCACGCAACGGAAGCCCTCAAGGATGAACAATTTTCCCCGTTTTTTTCACATTTTCCATTATTTCTTCGCTCCTAATAGTTGCAACGTGATATTATATAGCCTAAAGCCTTCCTCGATAAATGGTCTATTCAACAAAAAAAGAATTTTTCGATTCGAACCAGTAGTTCCTGAGATTAGCGCGTTCAAACAAACAAACAAACAATCAAACAAACATACAAACAAACAAACAAACTCTTCAGCTTTATAATATTAGTATAGATAACTAGTTAGGTTTACACACGCCACACACGGTCAATGTTCGGGCAATAGTAATTAGAACAAGAACAAATATTTTGAGGTCAACTACCTCTTCTCCTGTCATAACAAAGGACGTCTAGGGACACCTTTCATAACACGTTCTACTGTGATCTCATTCCTAGTTATTAAATACTTACAGTTTATTACCGTAATTTATTACCTATCTAAGTTGTTAATAATATGTTTGTTTTGTTCTCTTAAATGATGTGTAACAAGTTTTCTTTATTTCCAAACGTTCGCAGTTTACACCTTTGCTCATAGTAAGCGCCTTAACATTTTGCTAAGACAAATACAACCTGTTTTCGGCCATGTTGAATAAATTATACGTTTGTGCAGTTAGCGATAAGTCTAACCGAGTCCGAGTCTGTGTCTTTGTATTGTCATTCGTATGAATGACCTAAGATGACGTTGTCGTCATAATATTATCATGTTGAACGTTAACAAGTTTAGTTATCTTAATACTTTCAAGACAGTTCTTGGTAACAGTAAAATTAGAAACCCTGAAAGTGTCGAAGTTGAATCTTTGCGTGCAAGTTGCAATCTATTGGAGGCTTCGATCGAAGATGGAGTAAATGTCTGGTAGCGCCATCTAGCGGCGCGCGTGGCGACTAGTAGCAAGGCTGGTATAGAACCTGCGCCCGCACAGCCGCGCCGCGCCAGCACGCACGCATGAGCAAACAGCGAGCGAGTAACTTAAACAACATGCCAAGCAAGGTATCATTCATCAGTCACAGTTGACGCTACTCCGTGGACGGTGCTCGCGTGCGCCTCTCCTTATGCTTTGCTACAATTCGGGGAAGGCAGAGTGCAGAACACATCACCAGAATGTGACATTATAAGTGCACTATTTAGTTAATACTTCCCTTCGCCTTCCCTAGTAACTAACGTCAACAAACTTTTATTACTTTCTAAAACGTATTTAATTTTCCGCGTGTGTCTCGTTCCAAGCTCGCGCCAACAAACGTGTGTGTGTATAAATAAATATTAATTTTATAGTGTGTTAAGTTGTACCAAACATGACTATATCATACGCCGGTGAAGTTCCCAATGGCAGCAGTTTCGGATGTTTCTGGAGGATCCTTTGCAAGTAAGTGCCGAGAGTATTTGTGTGCGAGGCTTTGACCGCGGCCCCGGAGCTCGACTCGCGCCCGAGTCCGACTGTCCGACCCGCAGCCGCACACTTCGGGTGAAACAGCTGTTCCGAGCGGAGCCTATGCGCTTCGTTCCTGCATGACGAAATCACACTCCGATGGTCCGTAACCACATATTATACATTAACAATAGCACGTCTCTTGTCGACCGCCTATTGTGACGCGCAAAATGTATATGTTTAATTTAGAAAATAACTGCGTCTTCAATGTGGTATATTTACGCGGAGCAGTTATGAAAGTTGTTATTGTTATGAGGTGTCCTAAGAGAGCGAGGATCATGCGCTAGAGTGCCGACCTCGGCAGGCGCGGGCGGCGGTGATGAATGCGCCTCGAGTGCGCGAACTAGAATCGATTCAATGTCTGATCGCAGCCCGCTTGGCCCTGACAACGAAAGGCGGCGAAAGTAACCATGACGCGTGAACCAATCGATTTAAACTTTATTCAATCATGCTTAAGATCACTCTATTACCGATAATGTATTTCTAAGATTGTTGTTCCACTACCTAACATACCAAACGTCAGTAACCGCTAGGTACTGAAAATTGTGTTTATGATACAAAAAGCAAAACATAACACTGCAACTGTTGGTATGTATTGTATATACATATAGGTAATCAATGCTTGTAAAGTGCAACCTTTTATTATATTATCGTTATACCTACCTAGTGCCTCGTTGCAATCTGATAAAATTCAAGTTAGTTAATCATTATACAGTTACTATAATATGACCACCAGCAAACGCAATTTCACTTTAAATCCAAAAGAAAACTGCATTACTATATCTTATTTGTTATAGGATAGGTAACTATAATATTACACGAGTAAAAAATACAAGTAAATGTGTCTTCTCATGTTCTTACAAAAATACCGCTAGACTCAACTGCTACTATTTATTTTATTTTTCGAATGGATAACCTAACGGTAAATGCAATAAGTCACAATGAAAACAAATTTGCTGCTATATGCGTACCACATAACGAAACCCGTCTGTGTCAACTTACGGTGTTACTATTCTGTCTATTTACTTGAAAACACTAACTCTCGCTATATGAAATCTGCAAATACGAATGATAAAAGAAAATTAACAGATTTTCAAAGGTACTAATATGGTCTTTACAGTTAATAATCTACTTTACTAAAAAAAAAAACAAATATGTTTTTGCTCTATCAAATGTATGATTTCATTTACGTTTATCAATACTTTTTGCCAAAATCAGCAGATTATTAACGTTTTGTCTAGCTTTGTTCCTCTGTTTCTATTCACCTTGTTTTTCTCTTAAAACAACATGATATTACACAAATAGCCTTCAATCATCGCCTGAAACTGGGCATTAAAATGCAAAAAGGTTTTTATGTGTTAGACTGGTTGTTACCAAGATCAGCGGGTCTAAACAAACTCCTTAACAAAACATGAGTATAGATTCCCAGAAGAAATATTGTTGCTAATAATAAACAATCAATTTAACAATACAATGATATAAAAACAAAAATAATATCCGGGATCACTTACCGTGACAAATACGGAGAATGACCAAACGAGACATTTTAAAGTTTTTTTAATTGCCAGTGTTAAGGCAAATGGATTGTCATCACCAAACTTATTCATACCTATTTTTGAGACAGCTATTTGTACACGTACGTAATTATAATGTTAATACACTGCTTTACAATATGTACTCTTGTTCGCAAAATATTTGAATTTATTTTTACTTAGGCGGTTAGTGCGTTTTTGTTAGCATGGTATGATTTTCAGAATCACATCAAATAATCCGTTTTTTTTGATCAGGTTGTAATATTATTCTACTAAGGCTCTCATATGGGTTCAACCTAAAAAGACTCACCGTAGCTATGCAGTTCAAAACTGAACTATATACCTACTAAAATAAACTTGAATATGAAACATTATGATTATGCTAGTGACTATGAGACATTATGAATTTTATGAACAAAACAAGAAACAAATGAATGCTGAAACATAAAATTATCAAGATGATTCTGTATTATACGTTGTACCTACTCATTTGTCGCACGAAGCAGACATCCGGTGTTTTTAGCCTCGTCTGCTACCATTACCGTATAAAGTTATACTTAAAGTCATTAAATGATTTCAGTTTTCTAGAAGTCATGCATAGAAATGGCCTAGTCTCGCACCTTTTGCACGAGCGACCACCTATTGGGCAGATCAAGTTGCTACTTTATTGCGCCTGTCTGTGTACTTATTTGCTTAGAAATGTTTTATAAACATGGATAAATACTTATTAATGTACCAAGCACATAAAACAACGCCACAGAAAAGAGAAAAACATACTTACAATACAAATAATCCGATAGGATTTAATATTGTGAATACAAACTTTTTTTGCACAGTTGCAGTTTAATTCGGCAGAGCTCCCATGTTTGAGCACCTTGCGTCTTACTTACAAGGTTACTACAATTATACAACCTGTATGTAACAAGTTATTGTGTGTATAGCGATTATAACACTTCATAAGAATCCAGTTGGAATCCAATGTGCAAATAAACGACAAGTGTTTCGAAGACCGGTCAATAATGAAGACTGGTGACCGCTTCTGTCTAGGATGTAGGAGTATAGCTGACTAACTAATAAAAAGGATTATAGTAACATTGAAACAGTATATCGTTTTTTAACTAATTTCCATCTAAGTATTAGTTATGTACCTGCCCTTCTTAAAGAATCAAAATAAATGTAAATCAAAAGCTCAAACTTCTGATTTTGATTTTTAAAACTATAAAGCTAAAGAGTAGGTTTATTTACACGTGCAGACCTGAAGTTAACGAACATCAAATTACTTGCGATAGTGTTCATGTCAGAGGAGTGAACCACGGGGAAGATTAAATGTCACATTATTTTCATTTAGGTACATAAACTTTCATCTTCCCTGTTAATATCGAGAAATTCCTACTCTGATTTCCACTGTCATTCGATTTCCTTTTTTTTGTGTAGCCTATATTAGATTTTACTGCTGGGCAAAGGCCTCCCCTTTCTCCTTCCAGACCTCCCTGTCTTTTGCGATTTCATTATAAAACGAATAAAAAATTTAATTAAAAAAACTTTTTAAGAAAAAGCTTTTATTTAAACGCTCTAAAAAGAAGAAAATAAAATATTCCTTTTGGATTATACTAACAACTCCTCATTATACACAATTTATATATAATAATAAAAGCTTGTCGCGAGGTTTACATACCTATCAACATTCCTTTATATCATAATAATTTGTGGTAAATCGAGCGACAAGCTTTTATTATTCTATATAAATTGTGTATAATGAGGAGTTGTTAGTATAATCCAAAAGGAATATTTTATTTTCTTCTTTTTAGAGCGTTTAAATAAAAGCTTTTTCTTAAAAAGTTTTTTTAATTAAATTTTTTATTTTTTACTTTTTAGTTATTCAAGTTATTATTACTCTCAAAATGCCCTCTCATTTGATACCCATATTGTAGAAGTAGACTAAAGGTAACTATTCCGCCATCCTGCATGGTCCGCCATATTGGATTCAGAATGACGTCATATTCTTTTTCTAGTCACTCTTAACAAGCCCTTTCATTTGATACCCATATTGTAGAAGTAGACTAAAGGTAACTATTCCGCCATCCTGCATGGTCCGCCATATTGGATTCAGAATGACGTCATATTCTTTTTCTAGTCACTCTTAACAAGCCCTTTCATTTGATACCCATATTGTATAAGTGGATTAAATATAACTGTTCTGACATCTTGTATGATCCGCCATATTGAATTTAGAATGACGTCACATATCTTATCATATATTGTCATCCAAACAAAATGCGTCCACAAAATTTCAGCACAAACGGTTGAATATATCTACTTCAAAATTGAGTTCAAAGATTTCACCCGAACACACAAATATCCATACATTGCAAGTTAAATAAAAGCTTTTAAAATGTGTTCAGTTTGATCTGTTTGCAATTATTTTGATGAATACTCAGAGAACTGGGAAACAACTATTTCAATAATAACATCAACTTAGAATTACGTCCATATTTTCCACGCAGATGTAGTATAATTATTTGGTTTTAACCTACTATTAACGAGTCATAATCCAAGATCGATTAAGCAATAGTTTTTTGTTGTAAAGTACAGATTTCGAAGGTCGGCACTGATATTAGCAGATAATTAGTAAGTGTTCACAATCTGTTCGACAACGGCAACTAAAGACGAGGTCAAAGAATTGTAGATGTCTTTCTGTTTTACTGAATATTCAACGTAGTTCGTTAAACACTTTTCTTAAAACATCACAACGTAAAAGAAAAATGTTTTGTTTTATCAATTTATTGCTGACCAAGATTTCCTCAATTCCATTTTGTAAGAAAGTAGCAATAGTTTTTAGTATCGCCTCGTGCCCTGTGAAGGTCAACGAAGATAGTTAATAGAATGTCAATCAAGTTCTCGATGTGGTCCAACGTCAACGACCACAAGTTGTGCTACATAACACGACCAGTTGCCAGGCGCCGCGCGTTCTAAACTAAATCACTCTTCCATTTATTGTCATTCTTAGCAGATTCTAATGTACTACGCATTTAATTAAACAGGTTTATATCTTGGCATATAGGTAAACTGGATACTTTAATAAAATAAAATAATCACTTAACATTTAACACGTCAAGCCATCAAATTAAACAATCATTTAGGTTTATCACTTTACTTAACACATCTATAAAACTAAAACATGGCTTCTATAAACTGCGAAGCACATCAATGTTATAATGTGTATATTAAAAGTCGAGATCTTGTTTCGGTCGCTCGATTAGCAGCTAACATGTTAATCGTACCGTGAACATATCGGTATGCGTCAAAACTGTCAGACGCACCGCGGCCGAGCCACTAACTATACAGTTTTCTAAGAAGTTTTTGCCATCATTTGAAAGTGGAAACAGAGCCTTTGCCTATGACATTCCTTCGGTTATTAGAATACTAACAGAGAAAGTTTCAAAGCCAATTGAATAGATATCGAAACAGTGTCATTCTGTTTTACATTGGTGCTATAATTACCGTACAGAAATCCGCAAAAACATCACCTTATCAAAAAAATATCGATGTACAAAAAATATTTCTTCATAAGCTCGGATAATTCGAATATCGAATAACTTGTTATTGTTGTCAACGGCGACAGTAATTTGTTTGTGCCGATTTTAGTGTATTACGGGGAATCTATCAATCGCAAATCAAGTAAGCTGAAATTGATTGTAGGTAGGTGGTTTCGGGAATAAGCAACCCAACTGTCTGGCATTAATCTCCCCTTGGGCGAATAACGAGGGGAGGCTGTGAGTATCCTTCGAGGAATATTATCAGTACACACTATTATTAAGTAGATAGCTCTCTCTGTTTTCAAAATCAATACACATGTCTGGCTGTCGCTCTTCTCGTTAAAGGGCCGTAAAAAGGTTCATGAATAAAAGGTTTACAAGATGCATGGTTCTTTATTCACTTGATGCAATTTGCATTATATTGTAGTACACTTTGTTCTAAGTCTACGTCATGTTATACGTTTTACGAAGGGCTTGAATTAGTACTTTATTTTTCTATTCAGGAAAACATGTTTTTCTGACAATTTAATTGAAAAACTTTTTCTTTTTCAAAATTTCTGGGATTCAATGAGAAAGTGTAACCAGCCTTAAATAGTAAAAGTTCTGGTTCAAGTAAAGGAGATAAGTATAAAAATATTAAAAGATAATCTTCGCTAATAAATTTTGTCAAACATTATTTTATTTGTAGTTTGATTACTTAATTATCATGATACGTCTCGTCCATTAGGTACCAAGATTTAGCCAATAAATCGGAAAACAAAAAAAATTTAACGCGTTACTGTATTTTACTTTAAAACGCATTTTTTGTACTTATGTATCTTTTTCTGGAAGTAATTCAAGTAAAGAATTAGCCTTACAATATACACACTTAGTTCATTATTCTGAACAAATGAATCGTGTAACAGTTTATGAGATTACTTTAACTGTTATTTTCACTTATGTTTTTGTCTGTAACCTAATCAACGAGGTTTACTGAAATAATTTCCAGCACGTTACGGTGCATTTCTCGTATAATGAAGTCTGAAGTGATAAAAAAATACGGTAGTATCTTTTTTCCTTTCAATTTATAACGTATCGAATGTACAAGATAAGAAATTTATTCAACTACAAGAGTCTAGGTACGTTAGGAGTTAGGTTAGTAATGATGTTCACACCACTTACCAAGTCTGTTTTATATTTCTTATAATTTATTCGTTACAAGGAATTTGAAATCAAATCTATTACGCAATCTTTTACAAAACTGAATAAAACGGGCCGTAAATAAAGCACGTACAAAAAAGTTTACCAATAAAACAATTACGGCTTCGTTTCGCAAATAAAAACCTTTCAAGTTCTAACGAATATAAAAAGGGTTGTTGCCGGCGTTGCGATATTCATTAATTATTTGAATATTTGTATGGGCCACGTGACTTCTAAGAAACTTCGGTTGCTTAACGAAAAAGTTTGCGAGTTTGAGTTAAGTATTCGGCTCACGACGTCGTACCGGCCTTAAAGGATGTTGTGTACATAATGCATACGTAATATGATAAACTAATTCGATAGCCTCTACTTCCGACAGTAACAGGTGTTAAATGTTAATTCGTTCTCCAAATATGACGAAAACGTACGCGGTGAAGTCGCCGGCCCCAAATAAGGATTATCTATTTTGATAAGTATTGGCAGAATCAAAGGCAAGGACGTATTCATTCAATTAGTAAGTGTGTGGGTCGCTCGCCTACACTTGCCTCTCACAATACTTTCAAGTTTTGGGGCGAGACGATTGTACTTTATACTGTATTGTCCCATGTGTCCTGAACTAGATCAAAATTAGGTATAAGTTTATGAATCTTTTGCGAGTGTTCTTCTTGTCCTGTCCATACAATTTTTTCTCCCGTTCCCTACCCCGATAGATTCTTCACAGATTACAGGTGGCATATAAGTCAAAGAGATAAAGAATGAAAATTTATTTCAATAAAACTTATCACCATTTCAAAGACATTTTAACTCAATCCAGTGGTTTAGTTTTATCAGATATTGCGTTACTTTAGTGGAAGAGAAAGACTCAAAATTACATTCTGAAATAAACCTTAACTTCATTTCAATAAGGTTAAAAATCAGTAAGTAAGCAGCTGAAATCTTTGTCTGAACTCTGAATAAAACTTTTATTCGTTTGTGCCCGTTTGAGCAGAATATTGAAGATCTTATTTTTGATAGATTTTTAAAGTATGATAAAGAAATTGAGTTTCATCGTTAAAATTATTACGTGCGTATTATTATTATGTTGTCCGATTTAGAAAATATTTTAACCCAGTGAACTACTTTTAGCTCTATTAACTGAAGAAATGTTTTTAGAAAAAATACTAGGTTTTGTTTCCGACATGTCTCAAGATATCGTTATGAGCCAATTAAAATGTACACAGGGAGAGTACTACCCGGATAATTGGTAAATTATCAACAGTCCCACTGTCAAGAGTTTTAGAAGCTGTATCGGGAATGTAGGCCGCTCTGACAATTGGGTAACAATTTAATTAAACCCATCCTACGATCGATTGTAACGTGTATCCATTGTCTCGGCATTATTAGGCAGTGAGTGTGCAAGAATAATGACAATCTCACATCCACGAACCTTAAAAACATTAGGTACCTACAATTTACCGAGATGACAAATACCTTACGTGTGAGAATTTTATCGTCAGCCCTTGTTTCAATAAAAATATGATAAGAAATTCTTCCCTTTTAAAAATTCACCCCGATCCCGAGATCAAATATTTTTGTAACGACATTCTGAGACGAGAGAAAACAAAAATAGGACAATGTTTATCGTAAACAATCTTAGTAATTTGTTAAAGGAAAAATAAAGCTCTCGATGTCGTTTAAAGGAGGGCGGATTAAATTACAGTTTAAAGCTTTCAGTCTAGACGATAATACATTTTTCTGCAAGTAAGGCTTTCAGGAATCCCTATCACGGGGATAAAAATATTTTAATAGATAATGATCTAGAAAATTTTGTGTTTTCATGCAAAATGAGAGCATATTTGTTCAGTTTCGTAGGATCTCTTCTAGAATCATCTGACTCGTGGCTAAGCGATTAGACATGCAATTATACTGGATTTTTTGTCCGACACCCTGACGTTAAACAAGTTTCTAGAAGCCGCTTCGTCGTAACAACACGTCACGCCCGACCAATTTGGTTTTATTTTATCATAATAAAATTTGAATAATAAATCTATGAGAGCTCAGCATGATCCGGGCTCAGTGATTATGGATCTTTGTAATCTAGTATTTTTTCTGGTTAATAGCTCATCTTATGTACTATCATAAGTTTTTGTATGGTATTGTGTGAGGTTTGGAGGAGCGTATGAGGTCATAGTCGTGTGTAGCCGGCGTGTTATCGATGTATAATAACAATTACTTTTCTGAGAATAGTGAATTTATACGCGTGTGTCACGTGGCGCTGGCAAGGTCGCCGGCCAGTCGGTTTGTAGCGGAGACCGGTGGCTTTCTTCCTCATTTTGTAATACGTTTATAACGATTAACATTATACTTTCGCTTGCAGATGGAGAGGCAGCGTGTACAAGCTAGTGTGGCGGGAGTTACTAGCATACCTCACACTCTACTACACCATCAATTTATTGTATCGATTTGCGCTAACAGAGCAGCAGCAAAGGTGAGTCCTCTAGTCTTTTTATCCCTTCTAATCCCTTATAGTACCTATTTTCACATTATGTTTGCTTTTGCAAATTTATATTGCAGTTTGTACATCCAAGGAAAGCCCATCCTAAAATGATACTATTATCATTAATCATGTTTAAAAAACAAGACACCTATGTATAGTTTTTAAAAGCCACATGAAATCGTATGGATGTTACCTACATACATGCAAGGACAAAATTGCAATTGCGTGTAGCCTTTTTGCACGATCCTTTTTAAGAAAAAGTGTAAATATGTAGGTACAGTAATGACCATTAGCCTTTAAATTTTATTTAGGTAGTTATCCAAACTTATAATGTTTTTCTAAATATCTAATATTTATAGTAAGCTCTTCTCCTAAATATCTTTAATCCTTTATAAAAGTTAACAATAATTATATAAGTACCTATGTAGTATTTATACCAAAAATAATTTAGTTCCTATCGCGGTACTCATGCCACATTTAATCAAAACGAGAAACAACGTGCGAGTTATGAATACGATACAATGCGGAGTCCCGCGGCTATGATACCATAAGTGACCAATCATTAAAGGCAATGTAATGCAAATTAAACGATACTTTCGCGTCGTCTAAATTATGTTTAAATTCGTTACTGCATTGATTAACGTGCACAATGTTAGCAAGAATACAGCCCCGTCAAAGACATACCATCTTTACTTAGTAAAATATTGTGACTTGATCGTACAATAGGAGGAAAATGCAGAAAATAACATTAAGCCATTCATTCATGCTATATAATGAGGCTGTTATTGCAATTATTTACAGTCAACAAACTGGCATCACGTAAGAAAACGATACATATCGGACGAAGTACTATAAATAAATAATATACTGTACTTACCTACTTCTATGTATAGGTAACAGATCGCTTCTAGCGATAAAACCATTTGTGGCACTATGTAACTGTTATATTCGTCTTTCTATAGGAAATGAAGTGTGCAATAATGCTGCGGAATGTTCCTAAATTCGACCCTGTCACTCAAAGGTAACGTGCGGGGTCATGAGATCATTTCCCACAAAAAAATAAATAAAGAGCATTCTAATATTTATCTACATATCTCATGTAAGTGTCCCACGGTTGGGCAAAAGTCTTTCCATATAGAGTCTCTTAGTCCTTAGTCTCTTACGAAATTAAAAGTGGGCGATTTTACATTTCAATAGTCAGAATCGAAGTTTTCTTATATTTTGATTTTCCTCTTGTGTCATATAACGGTGTTTTTTTTTTTAATATGACTGCAATAATACATAAAGATCAGTTTCGAAACATACTCAAGGTATAAGGAAATACAAAAAATATTAGTCACAATAAGTTAATCTGGTTTTTCTTAAACTTGCATTCTACCAGCGCGGTGCGTGCGGTGGGCGACTTAGGTTGCCGTCCAGTTTAATCTTGAAGTTCAAAACGTGTTTCTTGGTCATTTAAATGAATAAAATAAATGAAATAAATAAACAAATGAATGACGTTTGATCTTGTATCATGCCACCTCGCAGATATTTATGAAATCACTGACGTATATTGCGTAGTATAACATTTATTGTTCATATTTATACTTCGCCTACTTGAAATGTCACATTCAAGTTGTTATTATTAACTTGGCTAGCTATGTTACGCCTCGGCGACAAGAAAAGGTAGGGGTTGAAGGTATTATTAAGAAAAAGTCCAAATATAACCAACCTCTTTGCGTCATCAATTCATTACATTACCCCATTGACGTCATTATCTGATATTTGTACTCATTATAAGAAATAGAACCAAGTATGGGGTAGTCAATTTGTAAACAACCAAAAATAACCCATTTTCAATGAAGTTAATTGGAATCATTATTGCTAGAATACCTATAAAAATATATATTTGCCCATCGTATTTTGTTAAATTTCGTCAATTATTTTTGTGAATAATTTAAATACAAAATAAAATGCTCAATCCATGTCTGTACCTTAAACAAGCTCCGAGTCAGGTGCGCCAAATTCCATCCTAAATGCAATTCATACTGTCTGATGTTTCCTACAACTCAGCTTTGTAGTATTTAAGTAACTTTAAATTTATTACAAATAGATGTTAATAGAGTCAGTGTCAATCTGTCAGAACCGTCTTGTTTCGTCATTGAATTAAGATGAATCTTACTCAACAGTTCGAAACTACGCAATGAATTTCTCGAAATTTTGCCTATCATATGTCATGTCCATATTGCGAATCGGAATAAATTTACGCTTGGACGTTGACCCGTGCTCGATTACACACTGTTTATATGTGGTAAGCTGTTCCTAAACCTTTAAAAGCAACCCCTATGGTCTAAAATGTTAGTTCTTTTAAACCCGTTCGCGCGGGTGCATTTTTAACAAAGCGTTAGAATCGAAGAAATTTTAATGGATTTCAGATATAGGTCCTGCATTCCTGCAGGACTTTTAAAACGCGATATTTTTAGCCAAGAAGAGCTGTATATTCAAAGCTCATCGTTTGTAAAGATAATGCAAAGAAAAACGGGAAATAAAACATTTTTTTTAACGCGACATTACGGAAAACACCACTTGCAAATGGAGTCTATACTTAGATGATTTTTTTTTCAAGTCTATTCGAGCCTTTTGATTGTGACGACAAAGTGTGTTGCATGATCGAAGGTACTCGTTACCTTGCGCTAATGATACACGAAGAGGAATACTAAAACTCGACTTAGGTCATGTAATAACAGCGGTAATAAGCCCTAAATATACGTTGGAAACATTTCCTTTCTTTTTTACTTAGAATTTGAGGAAATATTGCGGCGTATAAAATGATAGACGACGTGCTGATAGTTGCTATGCAGCTATCTATGTAACTACACTCTGGATTTATTTAGTATGGAATCGATAACTTCTTTGTAAACTGATATAACATTGTTTTACAACAAAGCTTTTGAAAAGTACTTTGACCCTCACATTCTGAAAGGCTGATCATAACAAAGTGAATAAAACCTTATATCTATTATGATTGTAAGCCTTGTCGTCAACCAATCAGGACTAAGCAATAGATAGTAATATAACAATATCACATGTGAGTTTATTTTGAGATTCTCTTGTACGGCCTGTTTGTTTTCCAAACAACATCTTGTTGTCTCCGAATTTAATCTCTGGAGTGGTCTATAATTAGCTAGAGGTTGTCTGGGGCATTTCCACAACGACCTAAAATCTGTTGCAGTTCCAGTTGCGAGTTTGGAAGCCAGTCGGCCCACTGCATAGTAGTGTTAAGTTTCCACAACTGCAGTTTCTTTTAGCATCTTTTTGATTTCTTATTTAAAATAAAATCACTTTACATGTGATATGTCATAACATTCGATAAAAAATACTACAACAACAGTAACTAGTAACACCTATTAAATGCAATATTATTAGAAATGAAAACTCAATTGATTGATGACAAGTCGTATTTAATTATAATTCAAGAAAAGCTAATGATTACCTAGCAATCGTAATAATGTGCTCCCTTCTAATACGAGTATATTAAATGTCTTATTTTTTCTTGAAACTTTTTTAAAGTAAGCTTTGATCACAAGAAACGACAGAGTTCTTATACTGCGATAGATACGATATGATGGTGGTGCCACAGGAAAAGGTCTAAATGGCAACAAACATGCTCAAGTCAAAGTATTTATTTCCACCTATCTAACATTTGCAGAATTTTCATCAAAACAAAAATGATCGTACAAATTCGAAATTTCGAAACGCATTCAAGCTATTTAATTAAACAAGCAACTATCTCCTCCAGAAATGTTCTAACTCTCAACTGAGAAATATGAAATGCGAACAATTTTAATTAAATTACTTATTTGAAATGCAAGATAAATATTTGTTGCAAGTTAACGCCAGTCTGTATTTCTGATAATAGTCGAAGAGATCCAATTTCTCCAATTACGTAGCCCCTGGATCTAGACGAACGCTTGGAAGATCCGTAGCTAAGAAACTCCATTGTCTTATAAGACAAATGCAAGAGGAGCCAGTTTAGTCCATCTTCTAATTTAAAATGATCAGTGAAATAAATCAAATTGGAATGCTTCGAAATGTTATAGCGTTTGTAAACATCAATGTCGTTGCTTAAGGCTGATATTAGTACAAGTTGTTTATTGTTGTATAATGGAATCGAAAATAACTGCTAGAAAAGCGGATTCCGTGCAAAAAACTAAATATTAAGAGCGAAATTCTATGTATGTAAAATAGGGAAACAACGAAACAACTACATAGTTAACTATAAAAGTACAAATATTCTGATATTATGCCCGAGGATAAATACTGTCGATATGTCAGTTTTCTCTACCCTGTTTGCTGGATCGTCGATTTGTTGAACATACAATTCACGTGTAGTCTCAAACCAAATGGGTATAACATGTTATGTTGTTAGAGTGATTGTAACGACGGAGATATTATCAAAGAACGTTATTTTAATATCGAACAAAGAGGTTTAGTGACAGAAACAATGGTAGTCCTCAAAGGGGCGCTGACAAAGAGATTTGTCAAAGATAACCTACTGATACGGTGCAAAGGTCAGGCTTAGAGCAGAAATCTGGATTAATTAATAGTTAAATATAATTTAACGATATCTTATTGCTGTTTAATTGGTTTCGGTGTACAGACTAATACATGCTTAAGGTGTTTAAAGTTGTTATGGATATTAAAAATATTCAGGTTAGGAAGACAGGTATGTACGTT
Organism: Chrysodeixis includens; assembly: GCA_941860345.1. NCBI lineage: Eukaryota > Metazoa > Arthropoda > Insecta > Lepidoptera > Noctuidae > Chrysodeixis > Chrysodeixis includens. The sequence goes on from OW796090.1 coordinate 9,617,987, forward strand.
TAGATAGGTGTACAAATCTGCATACCAGTGGTATAGTTTACGTAATAGCGGATCCTGCTTTGAACACTATAGGAAAGTTAAAGTAAGAGGGATGACGGCAAACTTTGTTTTAAACGTGCCCAATAAATCATTAAACTATGACTTTGCCGAGCTTAATGATTTATTAAGCACGTATTGTTTCTTTCGTCCCACAAATAGAAATTGAGCAAAGTGCATTCAATTAAATTTACGCGTGACGTATTTTTTTGCTAATGCGTTACTTTACAAGTTTCCTCTCCTAAACTTTAAGCAGCTTATTTTTGTCATTCTTACTGTGCAGATAAACGCAGAAAATCTTTAATTACGTTACGACTAATAGAATTCAAAAAAGAAAAATAATCCCTAAAATTAAAAAACTAGTTTGCGATTGCGATTTGCAATATGCGAAAAAGGAATTCTTTGAATTTTGAGTGTGTATAAAATAGAATTGCTTTAAACCTTGTGCGTTTATTCTCAGACTAACAATACCCAGTTACCGACACATTTTGTACAGAACACACAACCTTGACTCAGTGGGACCGTCCCAAGTTTTCAGATTGTATCTAATTACCTTTATTACGAACTTACTTAAATATTCATGTATCTTTTTAAAGCGGTAATTAAAATCATCATTATTCCAGAGCAATTAGGTTGATTTTTGTAAAAACGATTTTTGTATGCTCTATAATACACAAAAATTTGATTGCAAATAAAATTATACTTATTAGGAACAGGGGAATAACACGTATTGAGATGAAATGACGTCACAGAGTTCTAGTTATTTCCGAAATTATTTCGCAAGAAATTAAGTTAGTCATACTTTGACAGTTATGTAAAATCAACACTTTTACCAGTCTTTCAAAGATTTAAAAACATGTGTTATTAATATTATCATATTTGTAGAAAAAGAAAACCCCAACCTTGGTATTCAGAAGAGATTAATAATATAATTATTACAACTTTCGAGATGAGTAGATCAGAGTTACCTATTTATTACTGTAACTAGTGATACTGTAAAACAGGGATGTTATGGATATGGAATTCCGGATATGGATATGGATACGGATAGTGGAATTTTTTTATATCAGTTCCGGTTTCGGATACGGATAAGAAATTATTCCAAATTATCCGGTAGTTTCGGATAGTTTCGGTTACGGATATTGGATTTCTAAGGAATTTCAAAAGTAACATACAAATAGATAATCAAATGGTTTTATTTATAAATAGGTCATCATTTGGCAGGTACCTACTTCAATCTGCCTATAAGTAATAATTACTCACACAACTCATACAACAACCAATTGGTTGTTATCTAAGTACCTACTTCAATAAAAATGTTATAATTAATTATTATACTTACTTAATTATTAAATTCGTATCGTAAAGAGAGATTATTTGGAAATCACATTGCACATATTTATTTATTTACTCTAATTTTAATATGTATAACGTTTCTTTTATTATTTATTAGGTATACTTAGTTATTTACTTAACTTTCATTTAGTCTAAATCATGGTTTTAATAATCAAAACTGAGCAAAGGTAAATTATACTTAACAAAAAGTAACTTCGCAGCCTTATCCCCAGAAAGTCGATTTCTTAAGGGATCGTAAATTAACCCAGCAGCACTGAAAAGCTGCTCACTTGGTACACTACCAGGAGGCGGAGAGAGATACTGTCTTACTAAAGTACTTAAGCTGTTGTACTTGGTATGCATTTTCCACCACAAAAGTGGATTTTCATTGACTGTCACCCTCTTCTCTCTATTGTAATCATTTAGTAATGTTTTTTTAACAATGAGTTGATTATGCACAGCTTCATCACCATCTATATTTTGCTCTTCCTCGTCACTTGTGCTTAATATTTCAGCTAGACAAGACTGAATGTATGAATCTTTGCTTGAGCTAGCTAATGGCAGCTCACGCCGTGATCTCTTAGGTGAAGAAGGACCTTCATCATGAGAAGGTTTTGTACACCCAAGGATCCCTAGAATCTCTGACTGCACTTGTTCCTTAGTAATTTCTGTAAAAAATTTGAGCTTGTACCGTGGATCTAGATAAGTAGCTATTGTGTATATTTTATTAATCTCAATGTCCTGAAATCTGACGCTGATGTCCTGGATCATTTTTGCAATCATTAATCTAAAGTTTTCAGAAGTATTTTCTTCATTCTTTTTTTTTTCTAATGTGGTTTTAAGAGTATAGATAAATGGAATCACCGATGCTATTGTTGCATTAGCACTACTCAACTCCTTTGTAATTTCTTCAAATGGCTTCAGTACTGTAATACACTTTTCCAAGTCGTGCCATTCATCAGCAGTAAGAATTGGTATAGTATGATGCGCGCCAGAATACAGTATCAAGGAGTCTTTTAATTTCAATATTCTTTCCATCATATAATAAGTCGAATTCCATCTGTAAAAAAATAAAACATGTGAAATAAAACAACGCACAAAAAACATCACCTAATATAAAGTTTTGATAAAAGATAGGTGTAGGTAATAAAAAAAAATATCTCACCTTGTAGAACATTCCTGAATTATACCTAGTTCTGCTTGGTTCAGTCTTTCTGTTTGAATCTGTTTCAATTCATTTTGAGCAATTAGGGAGTGATTGAAGTGAGTCGCAATTTTTTTACACTTTGTAATCACTGGCGAGAGAAATTCTTCGGTTTCCATTGCCAACCGAACACATAATTGTAGCTGATGAATAATACAGTTTGCATCAGTTAAATTTGCCATATTCATAGCTTTTATCATATTTGATCCTCTGTCACATAAAATACAATGAACTGACTCAGTGCTTAAGCCCCAATCTTGCAAAATATTGTTTAAATTATTCGCTATAATTTCACCTGTGTGTCGACCCTCTAATTGTTCACACTTGAGTATTACAGAAACTCTTTCATAGTTATCTGTGATCCCATGAGCAGTTAAGCTAAGTAATGAGACATTTGCGCTGGGCTCAGACCACACATCTGTAGTAAATGATAGCTTTTCAAATTGCTTGAGTAATTCGAGAATCTTCAACTTCATTTTATTGTAGATGTCAGTACACAGTAAATTAGTAAAATACTGCCGACCTCTTAGATTATAACGTGGTAATGCTGCTTGCATTAATCTTTGAAACCCTACACCTTCTACAAAATTAAATGGCAAATTTTGTAACGCAATCATCTCAGCCACTAGTTTATCAATTTCGTTTTGTTTGGTATTACTTTGATCCCAGGCACATTTATTTTTTAAACAATCTGTTAGTGACAACTGTTTTTTACACTCTTGCAAAGGTGTCAACTGTTTAGATGTTAGTGTTTTTTGTTGATTATTTTTTTCTAGCAGAATAAGTTCGTCGTATTTACTACTGTGTTGTGATTTAAGATGAAGTTTCAACGATGTAGTGCCACCTCCTTTTCGTGAAAAGTTTTTACCACACTGTTTACATTTTGCAGAATCTACATTAATTTGATCAAAAAATGACCATATTTGACTAGATTTAGGACGCATTTTATGCAGATTAATTAATACACATGACACACTACATTCACAACACTTATTTTTCGGTTTATCCAATTAAGTATTCGTAATTTCGTAATTTGATTGTTGACTAGTTATGACTTGAACGTACAGCAGAAGGAAACAAAAGACGCGCGCCGCGCGCGGCGCGTGTCACTCAGCCGATCAAAACAACTTGTCGTAACTTGTCTCATCGCTCATTTAGACTCCGCCCCTATCCGAAATTATCCGGAACATTTATTTCAGTTTCGGTTACGGATATGGATATTTTTTTATTTCGGATATCCTATAGTTTCGGTTACGGATGTGGATATCCTTAACATCCCTACTGTAAAACACCGCATCAAAATCCATTGCGCATAAATATGGATAGACAGTGGGAAGCGACTTAACTGTATACCTATAAATTCTTATACAATTTGCCGTGCTAAACTGTTGTGATTCAGTGTATGTATGAGTGTTATTGTGAGCCTAATCTTAGAAAGTCGCAAAAGCCAAACAACTTGAACCGGACATGTGGTCGAAGGTATAGTGGCATAAACCTTATCCGCCGTGAAATCGTTATTAAATGCCCAAGAAAACGTTATAGGTACATGTTTGAGGACATATGAGGTTACTGGCTTTCTCGAACTATAATGCGGACCTTTAATATATGTATGTGTGCAATGTAATCAGGTAAACATTAAAAAAACAATCATAATACAGGACAATGTGTCAAAAAAAAAACTTGTTGCGCTGACCCCAAATAAAATGGGATAAGGGCAGGAAGATGGTGATGATGATGAATACAGAACAATGTGTGACAGAAATTGTACTAAACAAAAAATATAACTTATATAACTAAAATAAAATATTTACAAAGCTTCAAACAATATCTCGCCATCTCCGTCAATAACGTAAACAATATTACTTGAATTATTTAAAATATTTGATTAATAATAGACAATAATAGTATTATGTAGCTACCCGTACTTCGTTTCTTAGTTACAAAACTAAGTCGTGTGTGATTGTAATCATGAGCCTTGTAAATCTGATTAGTATCTAGACATAAACTTCTTTTACTGTATGTGCTTATAACTAAAAAACAACACAAAGTTAGCGCTTCTCTTGTTTAATTTTCAAGGTAAGTTGAATAAATAAATTCTTTTTAAAACAACATGTTTAATGTGTAAAATGTCAAAAATATAACCGCCACTGTGAATAGATTAGCTAATAACAATGCTGACCAAACTTTTTAGGATATATTAATTTCCACGTTGGATTATTATTATTACTTATCAAAGCAAACCTTTTACTACTGGACATAAAATTATAGCTTTTAAATGCGAAATATTAAACACTTAGTTAATGAACAATTATAATTACAAAGTCCTAAAATTGCTTCATTTTAAGCTGCATCATTCATGTGATTCGAGGGGCCGCCGAGTAGCGCCATTTTCGCGATCGATATCGCTTTGATCAACAAACGATCCCCCTGTATCAAACGTATACAGGGTGTTACAGACCGCTGCATTTAAATTAAAGGGCTTACTGCCTAGGTGGGCGTTCAAAACAACTTTTAATATCCAAATTAGTTTTATTCCTTTTGCAGTTTTGCTGTTTTATATACTCACAGCACTTCAAAAACGTCCTATTCTTGATGATAAATTTTATCATGGGTTTAATACCAAGATTCCTCTTATATGTGGGCACGAATAAAAATCTTGGCGTGTCCAAATACAGAAATAATAATTGTTCTAATACTAATTTTCACCAAGTGGGCATACGTGTGTGTATCTTGTATCGTATAGATGAACAACCCGTTTTAAGAGAGACTTTAACTACCAATACTAGTCGAAACTGTAAATGCGTGAATCATTTGTTTAGACTAGGTTTCAGCCTATCCTTTAGAAAGTTACTTGTCAGTTTGTCCTACATAAATCTAGTTACAGTTGTAGTACAAAGAGCAGATAAGCACGGAATATACGTTCAAAATATTTATGCACAGTGCCCGTATGGCTTGTGATACGGTCTATATTACAAGGTTTTTACATTAAGTCATGGGAAAATCTGCATGATTATCCATAAGTCACCTCGAACAAATAGATCCAATACCGATCCAATATATTATAAAGGCGAGAGTATGTGAGTGTGTGCGTGTTTATTAGCGTGAATGTATGTTCGTTGCCTCTCCACGCCTAAACGCCTTATCCGATTTTGACGAAATTTGGTGTGAAGTTAGCTGATGCCATGCATTAAAACTTAGAATACTTTACAACCGACTGCATCAAAGAGGTGTTACGTTCTGCAGCTATAACAGATATTCGAAAATATGGGGCACAGCTAGTATAGCTATAGATGTTTAAAAGCATTGCTTACCCCAGCCTTTTGAAGTCGCAGTCGTTAAAAGAGGGATATCTGTGGAGAGCTAGAAAGCTTTTTAATGCCACGATGAAAAGAAATGGGGTAAAGGATTCCAAGAAACATGCATAACTCATTACAGTGTACCATAGCGTTATACTTTCAACACGAAGACTTTCTTAATTTCATAAGCACAATACGTAATACGAAAACGGTCTAATTATCCCGTATGTACTGATTGAGTAACTATTATGAATATTGACGAGTTTGTGGAAAGAATGCTTGCGAAATCTTTTTGTTATTGCACAAATTTTACCATTTGTAAAAATAGGGACAGAGAAAATAGGGATTGTTCAAGTCGAAGCCATGTTGCAAAAGAAAATCCTTTGTCTGGTCTCCAACTTGATTTCAACCCAAAATTGTATTATTATGAGGAGACAGGATAATAATTAAAAACAAAAAAAAACCATGATTTTTATCTATAACTCCGAGCGAGCCATCATTAGCATGTTTTGTTTACTGCTCATATCTCTAAATTCTCTCAAATTGACAACGTCCATGATCCGGTATCTTTAAGTGGCGTAACTTTTTGAAGACTTTGGTTGTATCAATACTATCGATCACTGTATGGATATTATCTGAATATTTTGCCATTTCAAGCTGACTGTCTTCATCATCAGCCGTAGGACGTTACTGCTGGACACAGGCCTTCTCCAAAGATAGTGGCGAAACACTATTGATTTCTACCCACGCCGAGTGCACGGCGTGAGGATATGTGACTAATAACACCCCGGGCCCCTTCTACTACCTAAGTCACGCCCCGGATCGCTCGCACATGCTCTGCGTTACCCTGGCTGAACGTCCGACCACCTAGCAGGTGGACATCCTATGTTGCGCTTTCCACTTCATGGCCTTCTCTCGAGAACCTTGCGATCCCATCGGCCATCGGTTTCACGAGCTACATGCCCTGCTTGTGTACTACCAACTACAACTTGCCAATACCCGGACTGTATACATCAAAAATTTCATCCATTACCGCAGCGAGAATCTATTAAACATTTGCCAACTCAACAAGCAGCTTTCACATGATAAGTAAGATCATGGTTCCACTGTTTGATAAGATTCACTAGTTCTCGTTAACAAGACCCCTTAAGCTTCCTATTACAGATTCAAATAGTAATCGTCTGTCAGTACATAATCTGATACTCAAATGCTATGAGAGACTGCGGCCATATACATTTTATCGCTATCAGAGTACGTCAGCGTCACTCGATACTCGTATATCAATTTGTTTTATCTTGTAGAAATGTTTAGAAAGTACCTTGTTGATAATATTTGTACCTGTCTAAGAGGTAGGCCCCTGTAGGCCCTTGTCAAGATCTGCCTTGGCGGCCTGTCTAAGGCGAATCGATAGGGCGAATTGATAGAGGCCTACCTCTACGTCTTGAATTAACTGTTGCGAGATGGCTCAATATACGGCGTACAGCATCGTCTTGTTTTCGAAACAAAGTTCATAATGTAAAATGAGACCATCTCATTTTCCCCCAGAATTCAATATTACACTTTTGCCTTGTACCTGTGTTTACTAGGATTTTCTATTTCGTGTCTATTAAATTGAAGTCTATCTTTAACGCAGATGCACAGTCGTAGTGGGCAACATATACATGGTTACCAGATCAAAATCATCAATTCCGAGAATTTCTTCACACGAATTGTTTGTTTAAATTATCGACATTCAAACCGCAATGCAACTTCGTTTTCGGAGGGTTAATAGAACGGATACATACATACATACATATATATAGATGTAAGATGTAAGCAGTTATAATGTATAACCTCGCATGTATCACAGTATAATAATATGCAACAGTATGTCCACTTCACATAAACGGAAAAAGTCGAGTACATCCCGCCATCTCCTCCTGGGTTACCTATGGAGCCCAGACATAGTCACTAACAAAACTTCAAAAGTCCGCTCTCGTGGTCTGCCAACGATCGATGGACCTTAGAAGTTGGTATTATTTAAAAAAAGGCCCTGTCCTTCTACTATATTTATTCACACTGTGCATGTACTACACAGTTCAATGGAGTCCTGTGAATGAACCATCGATGTACAATACTATACATAACTATACGTACCTATATACCACTGTTGACGGTACGAAGGACAATGGCTAAGTTCCCTCGCAGTATAGGTACTGTATGTAAAATGAATACGAGGAAATATGCGCCGAAGCTTACTCATAACCTCTTTGAAGAAAGACTCATGTCTTAGGTCGAGGTGTGAGTAAATCTGTCAATATTGAATAAGCTACTCTAGTAGGTATAGTCGTGTTATAATGATATTCTTAGTTGGTAGGTATTCTTACTGGGTACTAATATAATATGAATATTTATCAATACTTTTGTAACATCTTTTAATTAGATATTTTGTCTTTTTCAACCGACTTCAAAGAAGTGGAGGTTCTCAATTCGTCGTCATCTTATTATTTTGTGTATAAGCACTTATTACTCGAAGATTTCTTAATTTTAGAATGTAACTAGGTGATATGATGATAGCTTTTGTCATTTAGATCATTTTCAAGTTGTTTGTGCCACTGGTTAGGTATTTCTTTTTTAATTAATTTATGTTCTGAAGAAGTACAGAGGGTTAGTGAAATGTTCCAGTTAAGTTCCGTTTATTTCTTTAGCTGGTTGTATTCAACAGAACAATCATTTTGGCAGTTTTCAAAATAAAAAAATAGCAATTACATTTATTCCTATGATTATATTGTATGTATTGATTGAAAAATTCCCCCCTAAGACAAAGGTTAGCAGCTTCTATTTCTTAAACAAAGAAGCTTAAGAACTGGCATTTAATTAATTATTTTCTTCACAAAGAAATAATATGAAGTAGTCTGTTGTCAGAAACAGTTTCCTTGCGGTGCACCACTTTCAAAGGATGTACACCGCTATAAGATAAGATAAACGCTTTATAAACTAATTTCAAGAAAAAAGGCTTTATGATTTCTTTACCTATTCGGTTGTACCTTTTCAACAGCAGTAGAGGAATACACTACTTTATGTTAATTGTAAAGTGTATTCTTCATGTACCTATAGTATTTAAAAATAAATTTTAGAATAAGTATGATGACAGTGGACGAAAAGTTAAAAAAATAATTAGTCGATCAGTTAAATATTTACAAATTAAAAATAATATTTTTGCGTTTATCTTAACAATAAACGTCAAAGATAAGCTGCTTTAAAGTTTACTGGCTTGTGACGTCACGCGTAACTTTCATTGACTGTACTTTCGTCAATTTGTGTTTGCGGGACAAAAGAAGTTCAAATACGTATCCAATAATATATTATTCATTAAACTACAAGACGGACTTAAAAAAATAACATCTCAATTGTTCTTATGCGTCGTTTGTACAAAAACATTTTCACATGTTTGAAAAGAAGTTTTCTCATTATATTTTCTTTTCAATTTTTGATATTTCCTCTTAATAGCGAGAATGTGAGAGATTCCCATGTGTATATGAATATATGATCCATATAAGTATGTGATCTGTTTTGTTAGTTTAGTTTTGCCCGAGTGATGGGCAGTCGTGACCAAATTTCGATCTGAAGGCTTACTGCTATTAATATACACTATCGCAAATTTACTCGTGGACTTAGGGGGAAATTATAAACGCTAGTACAAAAAGAAAATATGGAATAGTAGCTGAACATGCCGTGCACGCCCTATAAATGTAATGTGCTTTCTATTGGTAAAAATGATCACAAAATCGGTAGGTATAGTTGATCAGTAGGTACCTACTGAGATTACTCCTACAACGTCACCAACTCATAAATTTTACGTCTTTATAATGTTAGTATAGAAAATCAATAAGTCGTGGTGATTATTTTAAAGTCACCAATTAAAACGCTTTCTAGAGGTTTTTTTAAGTGAGACATTCATACTTGCTATGATTATTTTAGTCGTTCAATAAATCTTTATAATTATCATTAAAAGCTACTAAAATCCGACAAAACTATAAAATAAAAACAAAGATCGCTGATATTGCTTTTACACCGATACAAAATGCAAGATAGAAAAATAACACAATGACAATTGAATGTCTATAAAGTACTTGTAATGATAGTTCGTGTAGAATTCAAACAATAATTATTTTAAAAGGGTACAATCGGTAAACCTTTTTCAGACATAGTAGGTACATTAATTAATCGATATGCCATCAATTCGTAGTATCGAGGGCTGTCACCACCTCATAAAATAAAATTATTGCAATTGTGGAAGGAATCTTGCTTCATTTACTTAAAAAAATCTATTCTTTTAATATTTTTGACTGCAGAGATAGCCGAGAGATATACCTAGGTCTCCTCGCCAATTACCACTGCGCACGATGTGTCGCGGGTTCGATCCCTGTGTAGGACAAGAAGTATTGTTTTTTGGAATCATTTCACAAATGCTTGTTCTGAGTCTGGGTGTCTTTGTAAATGACAATTGAATGTCTGTGAAACCCCCGCAATACAAGGATTAAACACCTTAGTGCGGGAGTCGTAAAAAAAATGTTTGTAACTATTTCTATTATTCCCTAATGCTTGTCTTGGTTTTCTTTGTATAAACTTAGCGCAAATGTTTTACATTATGTGGAAACTATTTTTGAATTAAAAAAATATTACCATATGAGGTTGTGGTCCTCTGGAAAAATAAAAAGCCCTTCTAATGTATCGATATCTATTCGTAAACGAATTTAAAGTTTTTAATTTTAATAAATATTTATTTAATCATAATACAGTACAATGTGTAATTGAAACTATATTAAACTATACTTTATAGCTAATAATATAAAAAAAGTAAAGTTTGCGCCACAGTTGGATAACCTCAAAAACTGCCTAATCGAATATTTTTATATCGATAGCAAAACCACATTATGCGTAAGTGGCATAGGCTATATAAACCCGAAAATACTATTTAGTTAATTAAAAACTAAGGTCAGGTCAGCTATTTAATTATAATAAATGTATATAAAATTTAGTCATTCATGTTTTGACGTCAAATATTTTCTCGTATACACCACTCGAAATTCGTTTACCATACAAATGTGCGTCCTTATAGTTAATTAGTATTACTATTTACATATAAACGTCATGTAATTTTGTTAATTTATTTCAGTTTTCAACGACTTGTAAATGCAATACATTTGAGTACCGACTCTGGAGCATATACTGCACAATACTTGTAATATGTTATTCAAAGAGGTCTTATTGTGTACAGTTTACCTATTACTTTTTTATAGTAATAGTAATAAGAATTGTGTTATTTATTATGTCGAGTTATTTTACCTCTGGTTTCCAACACAATAATCATCAGTCAAATCTCATGTTGAGCTCTGTGATTGGTTCATTGGTTAGTAGTTTTATGGTCAGCCAATCACGGTCGTGGTCAGTTGATTTGACAGCAGATTCAATTAATCAGGCTTCCAGAAAAAGAAAGGGCATATAAATGACTTACCTCATAATACCTAAATAGTTACTATAATAGGAGAGTAGTAACCACCCTTTATCTTAACCTAATCAGTGGTCTGTTGTTTAAAATGTATCGTAATCTCAAATATAAAAGCTAAAAACTTTTAAGATCAACAAATATCATAGAGAGATAATAATTGAGAACAATATTTTAATCATTTCAAATAAAATATGACGTAGGTAATATAAGTCACTTAATAAAATACTTAATTTTAAAAGTGAATAATTGTCTATTAACATGCAGATCTAACTAAAAAGTTGGTCTATAATTTAAAAATATTAAATTGTTTTCCACATTGTTCAGCAAACCAGTAGGTACCGATAAACGATTAATTCAAGAAAAAATGGAAATTACGATTATCGTTCATGTTAATAAACATAGCAAAAAAATATGCTCGAGGAAAATAATATTTTAATATGAATTTAACATGAGAATCCTGATTTAACTGCGCAGCAACTTTGCCAATAAAAAGTAATTAAAGTTTTTAACGCGAGTAATTGAGTACATTTTTAGTTGTTGTTTTGAATACATAGCGAAAGCAGTGCGAACTGCGAGGTGTTTGTGGCAAACTGAAAATTTTAATTTAAATAGCGTGTTACGCAGTCCGAGAAACCTGAGTGTTCATGCATTGTTACCGAGATTCTTAGTGCTTACATAATTTCCGTAATGCATCTCGGAAGGTCGTTTCAATGACTTAAGCCTCGTCTAAAATCTTTGTTTATCACAAATACGTGTGTTTCATGTACTTGGCGAGATCCGCTTGCTGTTATTGTTTGTGTTCGCCATTCTGCATTCACTCAGATCTGACAGTCTCCTGTTTCGTACGTAATTTGTGTGACAAGACAATACTAAGCACCGATTTGCTTTCTGCATCCGGTAATAAGCTATATGAATAAAAATTCATGAAGGAAATTCACTGGTTTTCAAGTAATAAAAAATGTTTAATTTAATTGAATAAGGGATGACACAAAAAAACAATTTAATTGCATTCATTAATTTAATATGTATTATTAAATCCATTTCGATAAATTGATTGATGTTGTTTGCAAGGTCACCGCTCTCTTGCTTGTTATGTAGGTACATCAACAATATCATCGTCATCACTATTCGTGTACAGTTATTAATATCGCTACGAGAGTTGACCGAAATATTATCAAACATTCAAGAACTTTCTTCGTTTTGTTTCCACCTAAGTGTATTCTAAATCTTTTGTGTTACGGACTTAAATCGCTTGGCAATTAATCATTGCACTCGATCCCTAACACAGTCAGATATCACAGCTATTCTTGAAATTACGTCACAAGTCTTTTGATCCCGGTCAAGTTCGATATCGACTCGTCCACAAATTCTCTACCATCATATAAGATGATGTCTCTGCCTCTTCCCTGGAATTGGCTAAGAGTCCTGCGGTGCTCCGGGCTACCATCTCTTCAAATAATATTACTGCAGTTGTGGAAAGCCAGTAGAGGGATGCATAAAGCAGCAGACCGGGCTCTGTGGTTTACCTTGGGGGAGGCCTATGTCCAGCAGTGGACTGCAACGTGCTGATAATGATGAGTCGTGGAAACGTGACAGCGAAGAGATTTACTCTAATCGAAGTTACCCAAAAATTACACTTGTAGACAGTATGTACGTTATAGTGATTCACAGCATGACATTAAATACACAATTAATTTTAGTATAGGTTAGCAGTTTCTATGAAAATTGGTTCCTGACTCTGCGTTTTGTTAGCTAAAACGCTTGCCTTAACAGTTTCGAACTAGTTAAAACTTATGAATTTACATAGGACGCTGTTTTCATAACATGTATAATATAAATTTTAATAGGTTTTGCTAACGTCATTAAAAAAAAAAACCTTCTGACTTCTGAGTACACAATAAAGTTGCAAAGTTTTAATTGTTAGTGTTTGCCCACAGCCGCTCAACTTGTCCTTGTAACAGCTTCCTTATTAGTTAAAATACGAGCCTGATTTAATCGATTTTTATTACATTGATAATTTGCGTGAAGAACATTCAATCGATACAAAACATGTTACGAGTTACGACTGGCTGGAATAGCATAAACACCCATATTTCTTTTTAAAATGCATAGTTTCGTATGACGTAATATTTAATGATTAACATTCGATTTATAAACTCGAGGTGCAAATACCGTTATTTTATTTTCTTCCTTTGAACTGTCATTCTGTGTCTCGACACTAAATTTACTTTCGTACCCGTATAATATTGAAATATTAATGTCATAGCAGTCAGACTGGTTCTCAAGGATGTTCTCTCAATAATGTTAATGTATCGTGTAGATATGTTATAGGTTTTATATCGACTTTAGAAGCTTGAATAGAAATATTTTTTTCTCTGTGATAAAAAAAAATGGCACATTACGTTACATACTTAACCCATTTTTGTAACTGTTTTATATATTTGCTTACATTTCAGAAAATTTAATATTATAAGTTGTCAAGTGTGGGATTGTGGAAAAAGTTGCGGTTTTTCGTTTCGTTTACTCAATAAGATTCTCGATTGTTTATGCATTTGTATACAACAGACTTCACGTCATCGTTCGATTTTTGAAAATTGGCAAAATAAAAAACCTAACAAACAATAAATTTTCTTTGATATAGGCTTTGATATAGGTAACTATTGCTTTCGAACAAATTCAAACTTTTATCTTTATCCTGTAAACATAAAATACAGAACACCACCTATTTTCATTTTCCTCGACGATTGTGAACTTTATTAAAAACTGAGAAATAGGCAATAAACCTATCAATAATGATTACCGTCAAAGATTTTAATTGATAATAGCGCCGATGAGTCAAATGAATGACGAAAGATTGCAAAATAAGGCACTTAGCAATACCTACAATTATTTTTATAGGAGAACTTAACCTAAAAATCTTAGAGCTCTGTAAATATTTTAGAATACTTTATAATAAAATTCTTTGATATTGAGCTTAAGCCAGTCTTTCGATCTATTAGAAATAGTTCAAATAATATTCTTCTTTTGACAAGATTTCTACATGTAGCCCTCTGTATGTCTTAATTAAAAAAAAACAGTATTTCTTGCATTCTACAACAAAATTGTATTATCCAATTGCGACAATATTAAGATAATCCAGGGATTTTCGCTTAGTCACTTATTTAACACTTCTGCAATACATTTGTATTATATTATATTTTTTAAATAAACAAATCAATTAGATACGATAAGTCATCTGGTTTTCTCAAAAGTCTTAAGTTCCTGTTCCCAGTACTTACCCGATTGCAATATACTTTGCTGAAGAGGAAATAACAACGTATATTTTATAATACCCATTATATGTATATTAAGTTATCTAAAAAATCAGCGGAAAAGTATCTATTCATGAAACGAAATAACCAACAGTTTGTCAATCGTTAAAATTAATCGTTTCAATTAAATTAAAATCTTTACTGAAGGCATGAGAGATCCGGTACCATTAAAATTATCTAAAAAAAACATGTTTGTTGTATGGGAATCCCTTAAATAAGATTTATTCATTTTTTTTTGTTGTAGGCCCAACACAAATGCCTCATCTATCACAATTTCGACTGTCTAACAGCCAACTCGTGACAGACAGATGTATAAACAAACAGCGAAGTCTTATTAGGTACTTGAGTTCTGTTTAACCCTTTGGATACGAAACCCTAAAAAGACTAGAAATGACTCGTGACCTTAGATTAATGCCAATATTTAACCGACAGGAATTAAAAATATTACTAAAATGCCATTGTCAAAGAGCTGAAGGCTAACAGAACATCGTGAGAATTGCTCATAAAGAGGTATTATTATTTTCTGTAGGTAAGACTGTGTAGTTTTAAACCTTCTTAGTATATCCTTGCTTGCTAATAGGGATGAGGCGTACTTCGTCAACAGGCAGAATCACAGGTAGTAAACAGATGACAGTTGTTCTCGCGAGTAACTAATTTGTTTTAGTAAATATTAATCACTCAGCAGTAATCAGCCCTCGCCTACTCAATATTTAGAAAACAATACGCGTTGTTTAACATACCTAACATGTTACCCCATCATACTGACAAATAGTACGTAGAAAAATAACTGTCTGTTATTTAGTAACAGATATTATGAATTATGATTTTTTACGGAACAGTAAAACATGTTATCTACACTAATATTATAAAGAGGAAAACTTTGTTTGTAATGAATAGGCTCAAAAACTACTGGACCGATTTTAAAAATTCTTTTACCATTCGAAAGCTACATTATCCACGAGTAACATAGACAATATTCTATTTTGGAAAAAAATAGGGTTCCGTAAGATATTTGGATTTTTCGGACACAAACTGAAAAAAATCAACCAAAGTAACCAAATATACACGCGGGCAAAGCCGCGAGCGGACAGCTAGTATTATACAATAAAAGGAAAGCGTCTGTCTTGGTATGGACATGTGGTGAGAAGAGATGAGATTCACGTGACTAAGAGAGTGATGAGTATGAATGTTGATGGATGGAGAGAAAGGGGAAGGCCAAAGAAAATATGGATGAATTAAGGAATGATACGAATGAAAAAGGAGTAAATGATACTGAGACGTCTAATAGGGGTGAATGAAAGAAAAAACATGTTGCGCCGATCCCAAGCAGAATGAGATAAGGACAGGAAGCTGATTATGTTTTAAACGCGAACGTTTGTATATAACGGTGTTTGTTATTGTTTCACACTCACACACAAAGCTGGACAAATTTTGATAAAACATGTTATCAAGTTTAAAAACATAAATGACAAGAGAGCCACTCAGCCAAGCCGAGGTATATATCAATATTGTGATATGTGTCTCGGTTGTTGACATTAACTGCAAGATAAGTAAGACCGAAATGGGTGCCAAGTTCAATGTTCAGTACTAAATTATTTTAACAAAACTTTCTTCTTGTATTGAAGCCGTTAAACTTCGAGTTCTAACTGACTTTGCTACTTTAATCAGAAATAGTGTATGATATCAGATTGAGATAAAGAGTTCGGTCGAATATATTAACTGACTTTTCAGCTGATCAAATGTTGAAGCCATAAGTTAGGAAGGTAATTACGAAACGTCGCAGTTATTTTTGTGCACGTTTTTTCCTAGTATTATATTTGTGGCTTTTTAAAACTTTGTGTTTGCGTCAAATAAAAGTTACCCCTTACTTTATAAGTTCTCAAAGTTTTGAAACCAACGAAGCCTTACATTGGACTTCAGTCCCATTTGTTTTACGCAAGAACTCTTTCGACATCGACGTTCTTAAATGTTTTTTGCCTCATTCCAATAACAAAAACAGCACGGGTCGGAAGGACGACGTAACGTTTTCACTTACAGACCTATTTACACTTAGCTTTTCTCTTGAAAACACATATTTTGACATTTATTACTGCTACTTTTCTAAATTACAGTCTAACTAGCTGTTCTCGACTTCGCCCGCGCTGATATCAGTTATACCAGCAAATCATTGCTCCCCCTCTGAATCAATCGGTTTAAAAATAGTTCATGTGATAATTCAACTCCAAAAAAATTTGTTTGTAACTAATCCAGCCGTTTGAGTGTAAAAGAAAAACAAAGATTCATCCATCAAAATTTACAAACTTTCTAGGAAGAAGATAACAACTGATGCAGCACAATTATAATGCAAAACAAGATATTTTCAAGATGTTAGCAAATACTAAAACACACATCCAGCATCTACTAGGAAGAGTTATGATTGTTATGAATTATCATTCATTTATCGTATAATCTAGCTTTGAATTAAAACGTACACGTACTCGCACTGTTGCAACGTGCTGCTTATTGCGAGGATAATAATTTTCCTCATGACCTACCGGGTTGCTTGTAAACCGTGCAAATTGTTGCACAAAATGATTGACGCGTACTTCAAGACAATGATAACAGCGACGCTCGAATTAGTGGCACTTCACTTGATTTAAATAAATCTGTGGCTATTTTATGATGAGGCAAAGTTTGTTAGGCAATCAACTGCATTGATTTTGTAAATGGGTACTATATTATAATATTTAAGTGTCTTAGGCTAGCTATACCCGATTAACGAAGTGAAGACGGGTCAGCTACTAATAAGTATTTAATTGCTGCTTGTCATGATACTAAAAACGCAAACTTCTTGCAGATCATAGAGAGCGTGTGCATTAAAATGATTAGCGTATTATTACATCCGGTGTAATTACTAAAGCCTTCATAAACAACACGATTTGGCTTGCTAAGACTGCTATTAAGACACATTTAGAGTTTACTATAAAATATTCATGATATAGGTATTTTTCCGTGTATCAGTTATGGTCTATCAATACGTGGTTTACTTCCGTCTAGCGTTTGTTTGTCAACCTTCACTCATTCTTTGTTAATCCGTGCTATCTCACTTTCGAAGGTTTTGCCAAACGTGACGGGGTCACCGCGGGGAAACGCGCAGATTCATAGCACCTCATAATTATCTGCTATCGAAATGTTGATACGACGTCATTTTATTATTTCTTCTTGAAGGATTAACCTCGTTATGTTAGAGGTCGATTCCAATCACATATGTATTTAGATATTTTAAATAAATTAAAAACGGCTGCAAGGATACTCTTTGCTATTTCTTTAAACCAATATTTTTATCTAAATCAATAATAGAATATTTTTTATTGCACACGATAAGAGTTACTAGACAAAACTCGTGTCTAAAAAGAAGGGATACCAAGAAATAGAAGATTCCAGGCTAACCAAATATGTAATTATAAGAATAACTAACAGTTTTAATTTAATCATTACATTGTGAACTAGAGTCATTAAATTGCCTTCATGATGCGACGACGGTTATTTATTAAGTCATGAACGGAAATCAACATTTTAGTACGTTTAGCACCGGATAGCCTGCACTATGGTCACAATGAAAATCATTACACTTGACGAGACACAGTGATTACGATTGTCATGCATGAAAGATTAATTAACTAATGTCATATTTAAAAGTCCTTAGCATTTATGCTGCACAATATAAATTCAAATGTCATGACTTTAACTGTTCTAAAAAGCTATTCCACAATTGAAAACCAATCACGGGTTCATTTGAATAGATACTGTATTTTACTTAATGAACTGAACACAGTAGGTATTAAATATGTTAGCGAATCCCGTGCCCCTGGCCCTGGCAGATGAGGACACTCCGGTGGTTTTGGCCGGTAAAAGTTTAATACGCCCTTCATGGACCCCCCCGAAGGCGTATAATCCATGAGGATTTCCACTAGGTTACAATAAAAAAATAAGCTTGTTGTAGTTTACTGATTTAAAGAATTTTGTTCATATGTTACAGTCATAGTGATTAATGAGCGATTATACATAATGACTAGTCATTATGAATAATAGCTAAATTCACTAGACAGTGTAATAAATTAATCACATTATCTAGTTACTAGCTTTCCGCTCGCGGCTTCGCCCACGTGTAATTTGGGATTGTGGCGTTTTTTAATGATTTCGCCAGGACTTTCTTTCATAGGCTAAAAAATTGCAGCTTGAGTTACTCAGGGATGATGTTGCTTTCTAATGGTGAATATTTGAAAACGATAAGTAGTTTTGGAGTTTGTCGATTACGTTATGTAACAAAAAGTAAAGCGAGACAAAAACATCGTCTAGAAAAATTAAAAGTATCAGTTGATCTCCTTCCCCCCCCCCCCCTGCCCGCTACCTAAGTGCTTACTACTCCAAAAATCCCTTCTTAGTGGTCAATTGTGTTACTAAAGGAAGCCTTGTTCAAAATATCAGACTTCTATACCGAGAGGTTTCGGCTGTGCGTTAATCAATCAGTCACCAAATCGCACCCGCGAAATCACGTTTGGAGGGTAGTTTGGAAAAACTTACATTACCAAACTTATTTACTTGCCTATGAACGTGTTCGTGCCAATTTTTAAGTTTATAAACCTTAAGAATAACATTTTTCATAGAAACGTTTTTACCCCTTTTCGCCCCCTTGGGGGTACAATTTCCAAAAATCTTTTTGTAATGCTCACTCCCGTCAGTAAAGGAAGCTTTGTTCAAAATATTAGACTCCTACACCGAGCGGTTATGGCTGCGCGAAAGTCAATTAGTCACCCAATCGCAACCCCCTAAATCACTATTGGAGGGTAGTTTGGAAAAAAATATAATGCCAAACTTATTTACTGGACCATATACGTGTTTATGCTAAGTTTCAAGTTTATAAACCCAAGGAATAAGATTTTTCATAGAAACGTTATGACCCCTTTTTACCCCCTTAGGGGTTGAATTTCGAAAAATCCTTTCTTAGTACACCCCTACATATCTCAAGGAACCTACACGCCAAATTTCAGCTTTCTACGACCAGTAGTTTCGGCTGTGCGTTGTCTGTCAGTCAGTCAGTCAGTAAAGGAAGAGTTTTATATATATAGATTATTCATAATATCGTGTCAAAGTTAGCCAAAGTAATAATACGGTCTTTATCTTAGGTTCACCCTTGTTTGATCGAACAACGTTTGATATAATATTACTCAATCGAACAACGTTTAAGAAAATCATCACTTTGTATAATGTCGTTTGACATAATTTTCAGTTCGTCGAATGTTTATTTGCTATATCAACATTTGCGCTAATGATCAAAAGGTATAATGTTCATTTGATATCCACACTCCTGCCTAAAAAAAACCTAACCTAACCTAAATTAGGTGAGGTTAGGTTTTTTTTTTATTTGTTAAAATCTATGTTTATTGAGGTGAAAATATTATCTTATGTTATTTTAATTGTTAAAATAATCTTTCTGATATGTATGCTTAAGGAAAATTGAAATACAAATTTATTCTTAAACGAATATCTACTTGTTTTATCACTTTATCTAATTCTTTGAAGATATTATGTATAATAGCTAGTTAATGTGATTAATTTTGTGTAAATTATCACTTTATCCAAATTGAGTAGATATTATTAATAATGACTAGTCATTATGTATAATATCTAGATTAATTACTTTGGCTGTAACACATACATCTAAAATAATAATTTGTATTGTCCCCAGGATATTCGAGAAAGTCCGTCAGTATTTCGGTGCACAGAGCGAGTCGATACCGATGTCGTTCGTGCTCGGCTTCTACGTGAGCCTGGTCGTCAAGAGGTGGTGGGAGCAGTACAAGCTGCTGCCGTGGCCCGACACCCTCGCCCTCTTCATCTCCGCGGGCATCCCTGGAGCGGTTAGTAAAGTAAAGACAAGTATTCAATTTATTACTTACTCTCAATGACTATCATCATCATCCGAACTACTCTGCACCTGCGAAATGACCGTTACGTGCCACACCGGCGATTGGTTGCGAGAAAAGCGAATTTCTGTACGTGTTTACATAACTTTGATTTGATAACGTGCTTGATTCGGTTTCGTTTCTGTTTAGAAAACGAACGCTAGATTTGTAGGCAATGCGGTAAGATGTCATACTTTCTTTAAAATGCGTTATTTTGTATGAATCACGTGATACTTGTTTGAACATTTGCATTAATCCTTTTCAATAAACATACTTACTCGTGATTACAAGATAATTAATAACATTCATAAGAATTCACTGCATGAAGTTGGACACGAATCCTACTATATTATCAGTAAGATATTGAATATTAAATATTGCACCATAAACTTTAGGTACGATATTAATTGCTAATTAAGTAACATTACCTATTGGCCACAGAAGTGGCATTACTTTAAAGCAAGCTGGGTAGGGTAAAATAATTGTCCATATTTGCTCAAGTCTCTAAGCGTTATAAAATTAATAAAGTGCATGTTTTAGTTGATTTGCGCCCCGTACCACGGACTGTACAATCTGAGTCAGTGGTTTCCTCATACATTTCGCGATGTTGAAACATTGATTAAGTGCAGTTTCGCCGAGCACTGTAACAACGTAACAACCGACTATGACTAGCATGATAACACGTTTCGTTTCGTCGCTACCCATAAAACCTTTTGTTACTGAATTTATGCGAAATGCTTTGGGAATTATGAATATGATTTTAACGATATTGTTATGTTTATTGAGCGCCTCGCGAATTATATTATGAGAAATGTTTTGAAGTCTTCCAGTTGTTATTTTAGGTGTCCACATTACGCGGATATTTCCAGTAGCGTTGAGGTCACTCGGGATGCTACCATAAGGTAATGTTGTTCAAAATGGAGTTAATTAAATGTTTTTGAATTGTGCTGTTGCCTTGTGTGTGTGTATAGCTAGCTTGTGTACAATCAATGAGTATGACGCATGGTTAAGCACAAGTGTTGGTGATTTTACGTCTAACTGCTTGCAATAAACCACGCTGAGTCTCGCTACGCGTTAATTTAATATTTTCCACAATATCTCGTCAAGGCGTTTTAGAGAGTGTTTCGAAGAGCGCCTCTTTGCGATAGCAAAATATACACAATTGGTAAGTGTAACAATAGTGGCATACTTATACAAGTATTGAGGACTTAAAGTTTGTCGTAGTGATTGATGTAAATAATCACAGTCTTTAAATCTTCATACAGATAAAGGTGTTGTTTTCGATCAATTTTTATACTTTCTATTATATTTTGTCACTTGGAATAAAAATTATTTTTGTACTCTTACTGAAATCCCTGCAATAGATACATGATAGTAATACAGTTGGCATATTCGGTGTAGAACACAAGAGCTGAGCGTGAGAGGAAGTGCCTCTCTCGATAACACCTGCCATGCGACAAATACCATTGTTCTAGAACACCTATTTCATAATCAAACTCATTTTACTACCAATTGTAGCGTTACGTGATTTTGTGTGCGTGCTTTTTTGTCAGTTAAATGGTTTTGAGTTATGGTTCGTGTATCCATCATCCTCATTTGTTTTTGTTTCACATTTAAGTAAAATGTCGATTTTAAAAGTAGAAAATAAATATAAAGAGAATGATTGTTGATGGCATGACAAAATTAGATTTGATTCTAAGGCAATCAGAAATGTAATATTGATTATGTATTACATTATTTTCAAACACTTTAACTAAAAACAAAGTACCCGCTTACATTCGTAAGTTCATATAGTTCATAATTAATACGATTCAAAATTATATCTAATTAAATGAATAGAATGTCCTCGTTAAATTCATTAAAACAGTATTCATATAGAAAAGTATCCTTGTTTAAAATTTCGAGGTCAGAGCCAAATAACCTTTAATTAATTGTAATCCGATCAACTAATATAAAGCGAGTGATTTATTTTAGACAAGCACACCTATCATGTCTCACGTGACTTCGCAAAATATTTGCTCATAAAACGGTATACTTAGGGCAAAAATCTAATTAAAATATGTAGACTTATTAAAAAACCTACAGATCACTTTCATATTCACAATTCACGTGTCACTGAAATGCCAAATATCAAAAGCGACACCAATGAAATCAGGAACTAAATATATTCAAGAAAAAAATCCTGACAAGACCAATCCATACACGGAACATTTGACGGTGAGACAGCCATGTTCTTTGTTACCAACATAATAACAATAAATCAAACTCAATAATAACAACCTCCTCGCACTCGTTAGGACCACCCTTGTATAGCCATCTTCCGCTACTTATTAATTTCCAATTGTTCCTATTTATTGACAAAGCATTTTAATTGGATACTTAGCGACTAAGGTTCGTGTCTGTATTTTTATTCGCTAATGTCCTAGCCTTGACCACAATGCTAGTTTGCACTCTAAGGCTGTGTCCACAAGCGAGTTTCTTACGTACGCGTGAATTTTTACAACATTTTAGATGCGCCATTGCTCATATTTAGGTAAGTTTGAGCGATGTGCCATAACGCTGAAAAATAACTGTGTAGTATTTATTGTTATAATTCTTCTCAATAGCTTTTATTTAACAAAATGTACATTGTATTTAAAACAAAGAGATGTATGGCAGCCGAGGACGATGTGACAAAAGATTGTTTTCAGTTTGCCGTATACATATATTTTTGGCTATACATTGTATTATATTTTAAAGTATTGTTCAAAAACTAAATATGAACATTTCTTTTACATAAGAAAAAAAAAAGTTCAGATCAGATGAAGCCTGTAAATCAAAGTTGAAGTAATTTCAAAACAGTCTATTTATAGTCGTAAAAATGTTAAAGAATGAACGCACCCAGACGCCGGTGAACGTGACTGTTTATTAAAAGTACAGAAGTACAATCAAATGTTTGTAAGGTTGCTCAACGGTTGCTTCACAAATTCTAAACAAAATAGTTACGATTAATTTGATTACGCACATTTCCTATTTATATCACCTCATTTATATGACTTCCCTTTCCTCATTCAGTTTCACTTATTTAGTTATTTGTAAAGTACGTGTTTTACGTCATTGTAGCAATTGAATCGAGTTTAGAAAGCAATATAATCGTCTAATGTGCGAAATACTTTTATACCGCCAAGTCATCTAATTTGTTAGAGCCGCGCCCCGCGGTATTCTTTGCAGTTTACTTTACATGTTATTGACATAATACGTAAGGACACTTATCCCACATAAATATTATATTTACTGCAGAAAAACCATTAGTCTATATCTCAGCCTATGTAAATCAAGACTGTCAGCTTTGAACATAATTATAAAAAAAAAATGTTTTACCGTTTGAGTGCGAGGACTTAACAAACACATTTACAAACTTTCACCTATATGCTTCTGATGTGATTTAATAACACAATAACAATTAATAGACGAGAAACGAGGAACGTAAATCTTATAAACGAGTATTTATTCCTAACTTTGATTTTCGAAGTGCTTATTACTATGTCTCAGCAATTTAAAACCAAACACACATCTAAACTTAGCAATATCGCCTACATCTGTGTGTACGTGTAATATAAAATGATTTTTATGCACATGTAATGCATGTCACAGTTCGCCAAGTTACATATATTATGTGCACGTGACATTGACATTCGCTGTCGACATGCACAATGAATCAAGTCCGGAGTCGCTAAGTCGACAACCGAGTCTGCAGACCATAGACATAGACATTTATTTATTCACCACGTTCCGTTGTATTAGCACCGTGCAGGCACGCCTATGATTTTAATGCCCAATTGTCCACTTACAGCAAGTCAGTTTAAAATGTATCTTTTACCCTTTCTACCCCAAAACATCGTCATCCTGCTATATATCTGACAAACTTTTTAATCTCTGACTCCAATTTCTCAAAATAAATAATCTTTCTTTATCCAATCAGCACTTAATGGAGCATTTAACTATTTCGTTTCAGAAAACTGTGCTTTTATTATGTCTAATATTTAAACAGGTTAAGAAATACTTTACCACTATTTAAATACATAACAAGGCAAACCCAGTAGAAGTCACGTAATGTGTCTATCTATGTATGTAATTGTTCAAAAGAAGTGAAGTGTGTGATCGATTTGCACAGCTCACGTGAAGGACGACCACATAAAGCATCAGAAAATACCATATTGCTAGTCCCGATAAATATAGATAGAAATATTGAACAAAGCTAACATAATAGAGTTGCAGGTATAATAGGTACCTACAGTAAGTACGTTTACTTGTAAGTTGAAGTAAGACTTAAGTATATCCCTCTCTATTTCACATATTGACTATGTATATTTTGATCTCGCTCAAACAATGTTAACTCTTGTTTCCGAAGCGTCCAATATATTTTCCGCTTGGTGGTTTATATTGTTTATTTGAGCATGTACTAAGAGGATAGTACCCATTGTGAGAGCAGGACGGTGCAATACAAGGCTTAGCCATGTCTCATTTTCACACTGAGTGCAATCATTAAGAATACTTACTTTAAATTAATTATTCTATTCATCTATTCGTTTCTATTTTACGTCTTAAATTACTACTAGCTGTTGCCCGCGACTCCGTTCGCGAAAAAAAGGGATGAAAAATAGAGAGTAGCCGATTCTTAGACCTACTGATTCCATATACAAAATTTCAAGAGAATCGGTGTAACCGTTTCGGAGGAGTACGGTAACTAATATTGTGACACGGGAATTTCATAAATAAGGTGAGACTTGAAGATGACTTTAAACTGACTGGTTATTACAAGTGAGCTAGTTTGATTGCTTGCTCATTATTATCTTTTTGCCATTGTGCCTCTTTATTATTAAACTTAATAACAAAGACTGTCGGTGATTTGCGGCATAAGAATTTTCCGCAATGAGTGCATGGCTTTATAATTGTTAAAGTTTTTGTGTGCCAGACGACATCAGTTTGTATCATTATGGGTACGTAGTGTATTTTCCGAACTACTCCTTTAAATAAAAGTTGTTGTAATGTTTTGAAAATCTCATAAAACACAAAATGGATCCCATTTGTGATCAAGGTATATTCTAAGAGATTAGTTTCTAACTCTTTCATAAATCTACTGAAAAGAGGCATGAAAGTGATATTTTATTCTTAACACACTTTTGTAATAATATTTTAAACAAAACTTTTTTTCCATTGGGAAGTATTTAGTACTTCTTTGAGAAACGACGTTGCCAGAAGATAAAGTTCCATCCGATAGGCAAAAATTTCCTCAGGGAAAGAGTATTTATAGAAATATCGATGTTCTGCGGTAAATTATCTGAGAGAGTTAGCTGCCAGCCTGACTAACAAGTTAATCCACAAGAAAGGCTTAAAAATAGAGGGAAATCTGCTCGTGTAACTTCTACTATAAGAGACAGGCCACGACTGCAATAGAGACAAAAATAAAAACGAATAACGATTCTTTTTTAGAACTCTCGTTTTTTTTAGAACGATTTTTTTTTTATCTAAACCTTTATAAAGTTCACGTTTATTTAAGAAAAGAGATCTATACAGGGTTTAACCTCATTAGACGATTCTCTTTGGTGATCTGTGAAGGATGACATATAGCTCTACAAATAAACTCTGACCTAAACACATAATAACGATGAGTGACATTAATGATTGCGATCAAACTAATGATTCTTCTAAAGATGTTTTCTTTGCGAATGCACATCATTAGCTGTACGACTCAATAGGCAGTTAGCAATATTACGTGTATTCGTGATAATACAGCTATGGTTAGCAAGTAAAGTCCATAAACACGCCACATCTACCACACGGATGGGATGCAAAGTCTACTGAATACAATTCAATGAAATAACTTAGTATTAAGACTAGGAAACATAGAAATTGACAGATCCGAATTATTCTAGATAAAAATAGGTGATTTTAAACGTATTTGGTAATAAGCTAATCAGTTAACTGGTGGATTTTCGTTACTGACCGTACCAATGTCAGTGTAAACGAACAATAACCTCGTCTCCTCGGTTATTTGCGTTTGTATTTAATTTTATTTTTAATTACCGCGCCGTGGAAGACGCACTAAGGTTATGTCATTGTGAGGCATAGTTGATAAATATCTGTGGTATTTACACGCGCGAAGAGAAACAATGAATCTTGGGTAGCAAACATCCGTCCACAACAGTGTGACCAACACAACGAGTAACAATTGAATCTTGTCGCCAGTGTAACCAACAAAACGAATAATAATTGATTCGTGTTGTCGACGTCGTCGGTGCCTGCGTTGTTGTACTTTCGACAACAACCGCACATGGTCAGGTTTTGCACAAAGTAGCAATTGTGTATCCTTATTATTCCTTTTGTTTGTAATTGTTTGCCTCGTTTCCGGGTTTAGACGATGTTTTATAACAGCTATCGTTTTTTTGTCGCCTTATGCTTGATTATGATCATTGTTAATTAACATTGAATATTTTTAATAGCCCATAGTCAATTAAAGTCATTCACAGACAAGTTGGTTATTTAATTATCCCAAAACTTGCGATGTTGCTGCCGCGTTGAAATCGCTCGGTAATAGAAATCGTGTAATCTCTCTGAATTCTTTGGTATTGCAGACGATTCTAGCTTTGAATCACGACTTGACATTATTTTGTACAACGGCGCTACTGTATTAAAATCTAAGTGAACGATCCAATATTCAACTGCGCTCCATTGTTAAAATTTTCGCATAATAAAGTTAATTTCGTCAGCTACAAGCCTGTTTAAACACAATATACTCATACGAAAGAAACATAATCGTCAAGTGCGTGTCGGATAACGCGTAACATATTTTATTCCATGCTTCAGGCTGTACAAGTAAATAGCTTCACCATGTCGGGTTTATTTTTTCACGAGAAACGAATACATGACGCGAACTCTTGTTTTACAAGATTTTAAAATACGGATAGTAATAGAACCTACATTTTACTACCGGGTGATTAAGTTAGCTGGTTCTAGATGGTAAACAGAATTCTAGGTTACAGATTTTCTCGATGAAGCGCAATCTTCGAAGATAATTAGATTATTTTTGTTTGTAAACTATATTTAACAGCACGAGAGTTCGTGACGCTAATAAGGTGCATGAATAGTAAGACCTAGGATCATCACTTGTTAACATCTAGGTAATCCCCTTTAATCTATACTAATATTATAAAGCTGAAGAGTTTGTTTGTTTGAACGCGCTAATCTCAGGAACTACTGGTTCGAATCGAAAAATTATTTTTGTGTTGAATAGACCATTTATCGAGGAAGGCTTTAGGCTATATAATATCACGTTGCAACTATTAGGAGCGAAGAAATAATGGAAAATGTGAAAAAAAAAAACGGGGAAAATTGTTCATTCTTGAGGGCTTCCGTTGCGTGCGCTGCGAAAACGGTTCAAGATACACACAATATATGTGTGTAAGAATTATTCCTATTGAAATGATCTAAAAAAATGTCCGCGACAGTATATGTCTATCTTTTAAGATTAATCACTAGAACCGTTTTTATGGTAATCAAATTCGATCGAAATTAATGCATCAACGCACAGTCCAAACTACTGGACGGATCGGGCTGAAATTTGGCATGCAGGTAGATGTTATGACGTAGGTATCCGCTAAGGATTTTGATAAATTCTACCCCCAAGGGGATAAAATAGGGGATGAAATTTTTTATGAAACTTTGTCAAACTTAAACCAATCGGGCTGAGACTTTACATGCACATGGGTACTATAACGTAGGCATCCGCTAAGAAAGATTTTGATAAATTCCACACATAAGGGGATGAATTAGGGGATTTTTGTAGAAATCTTCTTAGATTTTTGACTAGCCACATGACTATAAACAAGTCTCAGGGGCAAACTCTCAAATTTGCGGGTATTGACTTGAGATAACATTGCTTCTCTCATGGGCAGTTCTATGTTGCTTGCTCACGAGTAAAGCTACTGGGAGAACCCCAGTAGCTTAATAGGTTTAGCGCCAAATGACAAATTAGTTAAGAATATTGTGTACAAGGACATTTTGTAGGCCCTAATTTTTTATACTAACTTGCTAAACAATAATACTTCTTAACGCGTGTGAAGCCGCGGGCAAAAGCTAGTGTTTATGTAAAATTCTATTACCGTACTATACCACAGTATAAATACATACAGTCATGCGGTAAATGCACAATATAACATACCGTCCGTTCATTGCGACACACTTGCGACTGTATCGTGCCTGGGTCATGCCACGATCCGATAGCGTAGGCATAACTCGCGTTGCGCCCGTATATGAGAAATTCATAATGAATTTTAATATTATACTGTGACTATACTATTCTATATAACCCAAAAAAAATATTTAATTGAGTACTTAACAAAAATAAAATGTGTTTATTGAGTGATTAGTAAGAAAGTAAAATCCCACTTTTAACTCAAACGAATAGAAAGGATACGAACTAATACGAATTAGGTTAATGAATGACAATTTATAATTAAATCCATAATTTATAATTAATTATACGGTCATATGTATCGCTTTGATTAAAACCTCTTTCAACTTACTCTCACAATCATATAGAGGCTAAAGAGTCAGAACACGCAGGCACATGGGTTTCCATAGAAATGCTTTTCATGGAACCGTTTTTCCCTTCCTTTAGCAGGGGACAAAATGGGAGCGCATTTCCTTTCTACCGCGAAATACGACAAAAAGTAATCACCTGTGCAAATGAACAGTGATCTCACAAATGCACGTAAAATATACGTAATACAACAGCCTCTTCATGTGACCTTGAACGGCTGACGTTTCAACCAAACTTCATTCAGATAGTTATCAGTTATTTTGAACGCAGTGCAATTTTCCTTATTTTTTTGTAGTCTCTAAATTATCATCTACTAGCTGTTGCCTCCGACTTCGCCCGCGTGAATATCGGTTATAGCCTTAAAAACAAAAACATTACCCAAGTTAGACATCATTACCTATCAACTATCTTTCTATATTTAGTTTAATAAAGAGAATTATATACAAAAACTGAACAAATGATATACTAAAACCTTCTCGAGAACCACTCAATTTATTGGTGAAAACAGCATGAAAATTGATGCAGTAGTTTTTGAGTTAATCGGGAACAGACTGACAGTCATGGCGTAGGACATTGTTTTATAATATGTAGTGATAAACCTCCTCAACAATTCTCGTCATATCTGCTGTTGTTTAACTCAACATTTATTTTGCAAATTCTCAGTATCAAAAGTTTTTGCTAATTATGTCGTTATTAATCATAATTATTTACATTCAATAGTTTGATCTAAAGCGTAATTTACGTAGTCACTGAAGTCAAATCACTGAGAAATCTATAAATCATTGAGGATATGAAGATATAAAACATAATCACTTTAATTATTCAGGTTTAATTAACAGGTGATTGGCAGATTTAATATCAGGACCTTCGGTATAAATAATGTTTATGTTGCGTAGGAGGCAGCAGTCCGTAATGCAAAATGTAGTTTTGTATTGACGAGGTATCGACCGACGGCGGTGTGCGCGCTATGCGGTGCCGCGACGAATGTGTGATGGACGATAAACCAGTATAGAAAGGATTCGATATGCCTTTGCTACACACCCTACAAAGAAAATTATTGATAGTGGCGTTTGAGTTTTAACATTTGCGCTCAATTTAATATTTTATGTTCTGTACGTGATTTTATGGTTCGTGTGTTGCGTAGGCAAGGCAGTGTATTATAAACGTATTACGTATCATAATAATTTGTTTTTACAACCGATAATGATACACATATTGTACCCTGGCCATATCATGATACATGATAAATAATACTGAACTATGGATGGTATTATTTTACTAAATTCGGTCTAAAAATAACTTAAGACAAAACATTTTGCGTTCGTCGAACCGCATAGCGCTTAATAGGAAAAAGATTTATAAGTTTATAAGATAAATATCGCTAGACTAACTGGCTGTAACATAATAAAGATGTTTATAAATTGCATCTTTTCAATCCGACGTTTATTTGACGTTACGTTAATATATAAACATCATAGTTTATTGATGAAGTACACAAACGATACTCAATATGTCATAAAATAAATGATAAATGTTTTGTTGTCCACATGTTATTATAGAGAGGAATTAGATCGTGTGAGTGCACACGAGGGCATACATATTGTCAATGACTACAGTTTGCAGTTTGGTACACAAATTTACAAATTAAAACTCAAGAGTCGTATCATTTAACATTACCTAATTTTGCAGATCGACGAAAAAAGGTATTGTGTATACATGTTACAGCCAAAGTGATTAATCTAGATATTATGTATACTGTCTAGCTATTATGAATAATATCTACTCAATTTGGATAAAGTGATAATTCACACAAAATTAATCACATTAACTAGCTATTATACATAATATCTTCAAAGAATTGGATAAAGTGATAAAACAAGTAGATATTCGTTTAAGAATAAATTTGTATTTCAATTTTCCTTAAGCATACAAATCAGAAAGATTATTTTACCAATTAAAATAACATAAGATAATATTTTCACCTCAATAAACATAGATTTTAACAAATAAAAAAAAAACCTAGCCTCACCTAATTTAGGTTAGGTTAGGTTTTTTTTTTTAGGCAGGAGTGTGGATATCAAATGAACATTATACCTTTTGATCATTAGCGCAAATGTTGATATAGCAAATAAATATTCGACGAACTGAAAATTATGTCAAACGACATTATACAAAGTGATGATTTTCTTAAACGTTG
The DNA here is from genome assembly GCA_941860345.1 of Chrysodeixis includens. Taxonomy (NCBI): domain Eukaryota; kingdom Metazoa; phylum Arthropoda; class Insecta; order Lepidoptera; family Noctuidae; genus Chrysodeixis; species Chrysodeixis includens. Next base: position 9,649,383 of record OW796090.1, read on the forward strand.
TTCGATTGAGTAATATTATATCAAACGTTGTTCGATCAAACAAGGGTGAATCTAAGATAAAGACCGTATTATTACTTTGGCTAACTTTGACACGATATTATGAATAATAACTAGATAATGTGATTAATTTATTGCACTGTCTAGTGAGTTTAGCTATTATCCATAATGACTAGTCATTATGTATAATCGCTCATTAATCACTATGACTGTAACATACATATTAATTGTATAAATAGCAACAAACATTGAAAATACCCCTAAAACAAGTAAGTCGCGTACGAATGCAGTGGAGAAATTCCAGGTATATTAACAAGCGCTCGTGGTCCAACGGTAGGGCGCCTGGCTCTGAGTTCTTCAGAGTAGGGAGGTTGGAGGTTCGAATCCTCTCGAGTGCAATGAATTTCGTCTCGGCTTTTGTTATTTTGAACTAAATTTGTTTTAACATAAAATTCATATATTTAATTTGATAATTTATAACTTATTATTTTTTACATCTTAATAATATACTTTTTACCTTACACTTTTTAAATTGAATTACAACACACAAACGTAACTAAATAAATAGGTAATATTTTTTTTTTAACTAACTAGTCGGCTAAATGTTTATATTTTTATTTTGTAAATTGCGTGCAAATAATAAAAGACAAACTTTGGATTAACCTTGATAATAAACAATAAAATAAATATATTTTAATTGCTACCGAACAACAGTTTCCATGCGATCTAATATGAATCAAAGGAGCCTTTAACTCTATAGGGACAGTCAGTCGTTGGCGTTGACAGTTTATTGGCGACCTGCCAGCAAGACATCAGTTTATATATCACAATGTTGCACTTTCATTAAGAAGAAGCTAATGGTCGTTTAACATCACTAAACAAAGAGTATCACGCGTATCACTTATCTTTCGGTGTCAAAAATGCCATTATATTTGTGGTTTTTCTCAACTTGTTAGCTTAAAACTCCTTTATTGCTAGAATATACTTTCCTTAGATATTTACCCTGTTCCTCCTCTCTGCAAAAACAATCCACGGTCGTTATTCATTTTACTTAAATGACCTTTTTTCATCGTGGATAGTAAAAAAACATAGAATATGGCGACCTCCGCATCTAACCCTCTCCACTTCATGATGTCATGCAAAAATAGCCTTTAAGTCTATAGACCTAGGACTGCTATTTTTTTGGCGCTTATTTTCAAGGGGTTCCCGCATGAGTTGCAAAAATGAGAAAAAAGCTAGTGAGTAGACTGCACACGAGCTCTACATATCCCTACCTAAATAAGAGCCAATATTTTTTTATGACGAGACGATGAAAGGACATAATTTTCAGTAATTGCATTCTCTATTTAATAACGGTCCCTCGCCCTACTTCCAGGCGATTTCTAAGTTCATGCTATAAATGTTGTATTAAGTTTTCGCAATTATCGTTTTACCGAATATGGAAAATATCTGTAAAACTATCAATTGCTTATAGTTTGGCGGTTATCCTTACCTATTTACTCTCGCGTTCACGAGAAGGTATCTCTCATTGGGACAATCTTTTTTTACTGAAATCACTCAAACACACGGCAACAGTGTTTTACACTAGGTATAATGTAGGTACTTATACTTATTATACCTAGTATCGAATTCATAACAAACAATTAATCAATCCGGTGTTAATCGAGACACTTCTCTCACTACGCTGAACCGAGCTTTTAAAAGATAATTTTATACTAAAATAAATAAATAATAGCGTCTCAGTTAAATTGTCTTAGAGACTTGACCGTCCGTAATATTTTCCAGATTATAACTAAATATTTAACAGTTAAGTATTCGTTTTGAGATGTAACACTGCTGTCAGAGTAGTAACCATTGATATTCCTATTAATGTAGACAGTTTCACTCAATTATTCATTTTGAATATTAATCCAAGTCCAAGAATAAATGTCAAACCAAGAGTCTGCTGAATCTGATAATTTGGAAGCGGTTTTGAAGACGAAATATGGATAGATTGAAATTGCTTATAGATTCTGACAATGCTGTTTTAAAATCCATCCAAGAATGTCAGTAAATATTGAATACTTACCTGTGTATTATTTAGATTCTGAATATGTTGTTCCCAAAATATTAAAGCAGTTAATATGTTTACCTACTAACACTAGCCAAAAGTTTCGCGTGACGTCACTTGTACGTATATTTTTTGCTGGCATACTTACTACTTACTTATTAAAAGAGATTTGTATTTTTACTAAATGATTATTTCTTTAATCGACATAAGAAAAAGGGGCAATCTTTTTCGGGTAATATTTAAAGCAAAATTTATCAGATAGTAGTAACATTTTGTTTGTTCTTCTTTTTGGGAAGTACCTAAATGAAACTAAACATACCAGATATGTGTGTATAGCTTGTTTATTTACAATCAAATGCTCATTGATTACGAAATATACTTGCGTGAGTGATGCTCGCGTGGAATTCTTGGTGACCAGCGAAGCGTGTGCAAGTCATGTAATATCTCCTTCGTTACAACTTACAATAACATTCAATTTTAAACAACGCACCTAATTTTGTTCATTGCATACTCCATTATTCTATTCTATTTGTGATTTTGATAAAGTACGATTAATAATGAGATGAACAGAATTCTCGTTTTGAGTGAAACTGAATAAAGCTTAACTTGAGCATCTTTTTTACCCGACTGCCAAGGAAGGGTTATGTTTTTCGCGCGTATCTTGTATGTATGTATGTATATATGTATGTATATATGTATGAGCATAATATTCTTTATTACCTCATATCTTCGAAACGGCTTGATGGATTTCGACAATCAGGGCATCGTTGGATTCGTCTTAATTACCCAAGTGTTCTTAGATATGTGACGTCAAACAAAAACCAACATGGCGGCCGTGAGGCGCCGTAGATAGAAGTAAAAAAAAAAAAAAAAAATATTTGCTACAATATGGGTATCAAATTAAAGAGCTCATCATGAGGATTCCAAAATGGTATATCACTGACATATAGAAAAAAATACTATGTGCAATTGTTTCTTTACTATCCAAACTAAATACTCGTATATTATGCGACGCGGTTGACTAGCGGTTTCGCACACCGTAGACCGTTTACGAAATTTGTAAATAGTAAATTTTACTGCCCTTAATCCTTCTTCTTTTTCTAATTTCTTTACTCTCTTTGTGTTACGCAATCAATCTAAAATAACTGGATCGACGTGTGTTACTTTTTTATTATCTTGGTATTGGAAGTAGTTCTCTCGTGTCGCGGGTGAAATCTTGAGAAACACATAGCCGTATTATAACTAACTAAAAAGTGTTAAATAAAAATAAATAAATTAAAAAAATTAAAAAACCCGACTGCATAAAAAACACTTTAAATAAAAACTGAAAAGTAAAAAACAAGCTTAGTCTAAAAGTGTAGATAGCAATGCTATTACCACAAAATTAAATAATTTCAGAGTCAATACACAAAAAATTATAATCTTATGCGAAACATAATTGAGTGCAGTCGGGACCCATTAAATAAACTAGACTAAAATCATTCAATATGGGTCCCGGCTGTTACACTCAATTATGTTTCGCAATTATGTTTTTTATGCAGTCGGGTTTTTTAATTTTTTTAATTTATTTATTTTTATTTATGTTACTTATCAGCAATCATAGAACGATTCTAAGTCAAGTTAAACGTTTCCATACCCTTTTCTAGGAATGGTTTGGCCTCTAAAATAAGCGTTTAAACGGCTCAAAATTACTAATTTATATAATTGGTTTAAGACATTTACAGCGACACATTTTCGTCTCGAATAAAACACAATGTATATTTCCTTAAAACCCTATTGGCTCATGCGTAAAATATTTCGAAACCATACTACTAGTCTATACTAACAATTATATTACGTTTAAAATTTCGCAACAGTTAAAGTTTCACCGTAGCGACATCTATGCTGGCGTCAACTGTTTACAATGATGTTTGTGTTCTATATCGTGTATGTCTTTGTTACAGGACGAGACAGGGCGATTAATGAGAAGAAATATTGTGAGATACGCCATCTTAGCGTACGTGATAACTCTCCAAAGAGTTTCCCTGAGAGTGAAGCGACGGTTCCCTACGTGGCAACATGTCGTCGACTCCGGTAAGTGTACAAAACATTCGACACCTAAATTAACTTGAAATTTCCAAACTCAATGTTTCCATCTCTTTCAGGACTTATGCTGGAGAGTGAAAGAAAAGTCTTCGAAAAAATGGACGGCAAAAGCCCCATGTCGAAGTATTGGATGCCTCTCGTGTGGGCAACGAATATAATAAATCGGGCAAGGAAAGAAGGCTTGATAACTAGTGACCATATTGTCCAAACGCTACTCGTCGAGCTTTCTGACATCAGGCGGCGACTGGGGGCGCTCATAGGCTATGATACCGTGTGTGTTCCTCTCGTGTATACCCAGGTTAGTAAACACCGTTTCACATGAAAATTTCAATAATAATACAATACTTATTATGTGTCAATTCGTTACGGACTTGTGTATTTCTTAACATCATTTAAGAATAGTTACGTAGAAAACTTTACGGATCTCTTCTAAGAAAAATGTTCAGTATTAAAACGTAGTGTTACGTTGGCTATTAATTTTAAAACAAGCAACAAGTAAGTTCCTAAGAAAATTGTTGAGCTACTGTGGCATATTTACCGAGCGGCAGGTGATGATGCATTAGGTAAACAGTGATGTAGACACACGCGCATTTATGCAGCATTAAGATCTGTAAGCGGCCATGTTTTATAACATTATCTGCGAGATGCAGAATCACTTGGCGGTAAATTGATGTTAAAAATATCTTTAGAAAAACAAGACGATATGATATGATCTGCCATGTGTCCAAGTTAATTCGTTCCGATGATAACACATATACTCCATTTGTTTAGGTAATTAACTAAATGTAAACAATCTTGGCGTTACTTTTTAACCAAAAAAATAATTTTTAATTTGGATATTACTGCTTATAAATCAATTAACTATAGTTTTAGAAAATCTGAATGTATTTCAAGTTGTAAAACGTATTTTACATTTTTAAAGATCACATTTTGTTTAAAAGACATACCAAAATTGTTTACATTTAGTTAATTACCTAAACAAATGGAGTATAGAATAATTATCTGTTCGTACAAGCGAGGAGTCACGCTCCTACACCGTTATACGTGAGGTTTTGTATTATCTCTCATTTGTTGACCAAGTTTACTTAAAGCTAGTCTTGTAACGAGAATCTGGGTCCGAAAATTTATTTGTTTTTATTATATTTTTGTGTCATAGGAATTGATGACTGATTGCTTTATATCACATTTTTAATCTTAAGTGTCAAGTAAAAAAATATAGACTTTTCGATTTTAGAAAAAGATAGCGTCAAATCGATTTTTATAAAACGGCGCGAAGTCTATGTCGCGTATTTCACAGGCCATGTAATAAATGCGATCGAGGCCGCAGGCACAACAGCTTTGTACATAGTGGTGTCGATATTTTAAAACAAACATCTCTCGTGTTATGAGTTTAATCCTTTTGTTTTAAATTCATGGATGCGTGCAAGAAACATGTTAAATGCCTGCAGTGTTCGATATCGTATTCTTCTTAACTCTTTACCAAACCAAAATCATCTTAAACAAAATTTTAATGATATCTATTCGCCTAAATAAACTACTACTTACACGGACCACCAAAATGCCCCTTGTATTACTCTGTATTTAAATGATTGTTGATTTTTTTCTGTTATTTTAAAACTTATTTAATATACATTTCAGGTTGTAACGCTGGCTCTCTACACGTACTTCGTGGCAGCCCTGATGGGACGGCAGCTGGTGCCCCCAGCCCCCCGGCAGCACCTCCAAATATGAACCCGACGTATATTTCCCACTTTTTACCGCATTACAGGTATATTTTCCATTTCACTATCTACTCACAGCCTCGTACAGGAACTTTAGTTAGGAGAAAAATATTAGGTATATTCTAAAATGTTATTTCGTCTCTGCATTCACTTGACAATGACGAAAACAGCATGACAGCTATCCTTCTGGGCATCATTCGGACACTTGGCTGTTGTTCGACATCAACGAATACCTATTGCTATTACCTAGTTACTCAGCTGGATATGCAATAACAGCCGTTCGGTACGCCCGTACGATCTGAAAAAATGCACCTATGCAGATGTAATAATTACCTAGGCCTACTAATTCAGGGTTAGTTTAAGAGTTACGAATATTTTTGTCTCACATACAATTTGCGTTTATAATATCAGTAGGCAAAACAGTAGGAGAGTAACAGAAAAATTGACGTACGCTCTACCATTTTTTACCTTTATATCGATATATTTTTCAGTTTTGTTTCTACGTTGGCTGGTTGAAAGTGGCGGAGGTGTTAATCAATCCATTTGGCGAAGATGATGACGATATTGAGCTAAATTGGCTCATAGATAGGCACATAAAGGTACGTTACAACAGTTACGTTATAACTGGATATAAGGTGGTTCTGTTCAAGTTCAAGTAGTGAAGGTTGACATATGTCGGTTTATTTTTATTCTTACCTTGCGGCTTGCGGTGCCAGACAGATCGGCGCTTGCAAAGCCGGTCTTAAATAATGTTAACAAAATACCTGCTTTTTAATACTAATATTTTGTCTCAAGAATAATTTCATTTTGGCAAAGAGGAGACGTGTTTTGTCAGTGCTTGTAAACAAGTAACATTTATCGCGCGCTAAAGATGATCGAATCGCATGAATTAAACTAAAATTAACTTGTCCGGTTACAGGCAGCCTACATGATAGTGGATGAGATGCATGAGGAGCACCCTGAGCTTCTGAAGGACCAATACTGGGAGGAGGTGGTGCCTAAGGACTTACCTTACACCGTGGCTTCGGAACACTACCGGCGACATGAGCCGCCTTGCTCCGCAGACCATTATAAAGTGAAGGCCGAGGACGCAGTGTACGCCAATGTTCAGGCCCCCCGAAAAAGCCACGATGAGACGTATGCGGATTATGTAAGTAATGAACAATGACAGAACTAAAAAAAAATATCAATGGTATAGTGTAAAGAGTGTGACTTGCGAGATGGCTTGTGGTCTTCCACATGTTCCTATCTGACGCCATCTCGTGCTACGCCGACGCCAAATAATAATTGGGATAAAGGCAGGGGAATGATGATGGTATATAGTGTCAAGTACGAGTATGACAATATTGATGAAAATTAAGATTTCTATGTTATTCATCAAAAGCAGTGTTAGTAACAGTTAAACTACATTACTTTTAGGTTGATTACCTTGAAATAATAATATAAGCCAAAGGCAAGAGGAGTTTATATTACTAGCTTTTGTCCTCGAGTGTATAAGAGTTTTAGTTTCTGAGATTTCGTGTGGTATTTAGCTGTTACATACATATAGAAGGTAGGAACTACGCATATGTATGCGAAATAGATAATTTGAAAAAGTTACAGAATAATTTAAATTTCTAATATTCCAGGAAAGCGTTGACACACCATTAGTGGAAAGAAGAAAAAATTGGTTCCAAAGACAGATATCGAGAATGGGGTCTGTGAGGTCTGCATCTACAGCGTACTCTTCTGGAGGTCTATTCGGGCGGAATCGGCACAATTCGGTGGTCTACTCGAGCCCAGAGGCCGGGCAGCCAGTGGCCCCGCCGCCTCCGCACCACAAGATGTCGCTGTACGAACGACTGGTCGGCCGCAAGTCTGGGCGAGGACAGCATAGACAAAATTCGAGACACGGTAAGAATTTAATTTTACTAACTATCCAAGTTGAGCATTTTAAAGCTTGGAAAATAAATTATCTTCATGCCCTATATAGGTTTTAATGTTATTATTTACACTCGGCGTTATTTCTTAAATGCCAGATATGTAAATAAATATTCCACGACTTTCACACAACGCCATCTAAGCAGAGCTTGTATTATGAGTACTTAGACAACACATAAGCATACTTATATACTTCTAATTACACCCAAACAGAATCGTGCTCATCGCACAAATATTTGTGGGGGGTGGGAATCGAACCCGCTAATAAAGCAGTCAGGGCCACTAACCATTACACTAACAGGCCCGTCCAAATGACCTTTATCCTCTCACAAATTGCTGTAACAGTAAAACCTGTAACTTTTGTTTTTTGAAAACGATTTATTATATAACTACCTAATTACTTATGTTGAAAAAATTTCCAGGCGGTCAAAAAAGTAATGGCTCGGCTGTTCCAATAACTCTACGTAACCGGCCACGCATCCCGACACCAGACGTGACGAAAGAAGTAATGGATCGCGAGAATAGGATCGCTATGGGCATGCAGAATATGGGAGTCATCATGGCTCACCAGGGCTACCAGAACGAGGTACCAGTGCTGGGAGCGCTTGTTTTGTCGCCCATTCAGGAGCTTGACAGTGGGTCGGTGAATAACACGCTGCACGCTGGTCAGCCCGGGACGACTGCGCTAGCCCAGGCGGTGTTGTCGCCGGCGCTGACGGCGGGCGGGATGCCGCCGATGATCGCGGCCGCGCCGGTCACGCTGGGCGTGTCGCAGCTGACGTCGCTGGTGAACTCGACGCCGTCCACTCCGCGGGCAGAGAGAGGCGCGGCCGACGGCTCGGGGGGCTCCCCCCACTCCCCGCGCGCCACCGTCACCGAGCTGCCCTCCGACCGCGACAGCGAGCACAGCAACGCCAGCACCGGGACCCCCGCCAGAACTCACCAGGAAACGAAGCAGCTCCAAGCGAGGAGAAGTCTACGTATAACCCACGCGTGGTGCTTATCAAATTGAGATTGATAACATTTCGATTAGTCGAGTATTTCGTCTGATACTTTAGTGCCTACACGTACTTGCGTACTCAATACGATTGATATGAGAGAGCTCATTTATTTTTGTTAGTCGATTTCCATTGTTTAATGGATTGAATTTGACGCACAGACAGGGATTGAATTGTATAGATTTATATAAAGTATTTTTTATTATAGTATTTTTATTTGACCTCTGTAACACTATTTCAAACCTCTACTAACACGTTGCAGAATCGTCTAGAGTAGTGTAGCAAATTATTTAAAAAGAGAATCGTGATTGCTTTTTGTACTTAAAAACAGAAAATGTTTTTATTGCTGAATTTGATAAAATTAATTTAGACGGGCAAGTACAAAATATCTAGTTATGATATTGATTCATTTAAACTCCATTTAAAGGGAATGATACTTGGTTTAAAAAAAAAGTTTTTAATTCACAAACGTTTATTACCATCTACCATGAATACATCCCTACAATTAATACATAACTTCACATTATATTTCAAATCAGTAAATTGATACATTATAAGAAAAACATACGAGATTTATTACTAAATCTAAATAGCCCATGGTAATGAGCTTACAAGTGTCACAGACAATATTATTAATAGACAAAAAAGTTTTAAAATTACACTTACATACTATAATCCTACTATATGATGTGGTAGTAGGCATTCGCGAACTCTGTCGCACTTTAATCATACCGATTCAATATAAATATTATACTGTAATGGTAAATTTTGATTGAATGTTCCGTTGACATATTATGTCTTTAGTCCTCTAAGTAAATTCGAATATAATTACATTATAATATTTAATTTGGACAATGATACGTTCTACGTATATAGTTACGAAATATCTGTTAAACTAAATTTTAGCAGGAATTGAAGTTAATTTTCTTTGGTTTCTCCTCATAGATTGATTAAAAGATAATTCGCCAAATGAATTTTGTTGCTGGTACGATTTTCCACCTGCAATATTCATTTTTTATGTTAATGCAAAAAAATATTCTTTTACCGTTATAATGATAATTGACAATATCAGTTATATTTCTAAACGCGCCACACACGATGTTCATATAGATTTTAGCAGTAGCAATCGCAGCTGTCCTGTATTCGATACCCTGCTCGTGCTCCTTTCGGAGAAGCTTTAGTTTACGATACCATTACTTTTCCGTTTTGCTTATTTTTTTCTCGAGCAACTCGCGAACCTCATTATCAACTCCACTGAGTCAAGCGTCGAATACCGAGCATATCGGCAACAGATATAGCAGACCAAGGCACTTAGCATAGTTTGTTACTGCTGTATTTCTATGGGAACATTGTTTGTGAACGGCGACAAACCGAGAATAACCATAAACATGGGAATAATTGAACTTAATGTTTTGGTACCGACTTCATCCAGCAGGTAAATAGCCTGTTTCTTAAGCAAACGGAAAAACGGTTAGATTTTACACATGAAGGAGGCTAAGGTTAGTGGTAAACATAATACTTTATGACATTTTTTAGCTTAACTTAGAAACAGACTATAACGGCATGGCGTAGTAGTAAGAGCTTGTTATAGCCGCGATTAACTTACTATTGGACTCGTAAGTATAATAAATTAGACTAAGTACCTAGTAAATTTGCAAGGTAGTAGATTTTTCTAAAGCTGGGTTCCCTAAGGAGAAACGATCTAAGACAGTCTCTTTAAAATTTGAACAACTGTATTTTTTTTAACCATTTGTAGTGGTGACATTTTCATTATTTTTACCTGTGCACTCAATCTATTCGGCTTCAGGCTGAAATAAAAAAAAAGCAGATAAGTAGGAAATGTCCATGATTAATTGATTGCACTACACAAGTTCTAATAACAATAAACCCCTCGGGGCGAGACATTACCTCTTCAGGGATAAGCTCCTCTTCAGGAATGTCTTCCTCGAATTCATCAGCGGTGACCTAAAGACAAATAAACTTGATTATTATTTAAGCCTTTAGATTTAAATATTAGAAGCATCTATCCGCAGGCCAGCTTGTGGCGAACTGACTATAATTATAATTCTTCATAACACTTACACAGTGCCATATAGTCTCAAACTAAGCAGTGCTTTTATTATGAGTACTAGACAACTACTAAACAACTAACAAACATACTTATGTTTGATTATAATTTACACCCAGACACAGAACAAAAATGATCGTGCTTATCACACAAACATACCAATATACACCCACCACTACTGTCATTAATGTACGTAAAATTATACACGGTAGACCCTAATATTAGTAATAAACCCCTCGGGGCGAGTAGTTACCTCTGCAGGGTATGCAGTTTCTTGCAATTGAAAACAAATAACCAAAAATTTTATAACATATTTTTAATTGAATCATTGTATAGCGTCACACTGGATCTTGAGCGCGCCATCTTTGAGACTTTGAGTTCTTTCTTGCAGCCAATTAGGCTGGATAGAGGTATCGCTAAAACCATATGCCCGGGGGTGGAAATCAGTGTTACATCTATTGGCACAACAAGCAAATGTTCAGAGATACTAATCAACAAAGTTTTTCTTCACCTATTGTTGGTGGTGTGTTAGAAAGTACAAGTAACTTTCAAAAAGTTATATTGGTCGCCCGCGTTGTAATCGAACTTACCCCTCGTGCATATAGAAGTCTATTCAAAGAACCGCAAGCCCATCACAACATATTAACTGCTTACAAAAGTACTATCTAAGCATGCAAATTTATTACTCGACTATAGCTAGGCTAATCAGAGAAATATTTAGTCTATAAGCATCATGATTTGACATGAGATTTGTTTTTAAGTATGGTCACATTGATTATAAGGTTTTATGTTTTATTCAGTAGCTCATTTAATAAAGTGCAATTCATTAGGTACTAGTACTTGACAGTAGGTACATTATCTATATCGTGTGTTTTACGTATAAATCTAAATAAAAAATAACAACGTAACATTTTATACAAAAAGTTGTTAGCTATTAGGTACAAAACAAAATTTTCGTAGTAAAAGTGCGTAATGTATCTTCGAAATCAATAAATGTGTAATCTTTTAGATTACGTCAAATAACAATTGTAATATTAGTTAATTCATCAACAAGCACAGATTACTTGACCAAGCTATCGATATTACTAGAATCTATGATCAACACGTAACTAGCGTCGAAAAAACCTCAAAGGACGGTCGACCTACGTTGTTAACTAACACGACGGCCAAATTAGTGCACAATCACGCTTTTAGCAACTCTACAAGAGGTTTGAAAGCTTATTAGTTAATTTTTAAGTTGCCTTCAGCTATCAGCCTTTCAGAAACCAGACACAAATTTAAAAAAAAAACCCTTTGCTATTAACAGATACTGAAAGTCACTTTTCTTAACCAAGAAAAGATTATTGGTAAAACAAATGTTTCGATTTATTCATATTTAAAAATTGACAAATAACCGTGCATGAATAAAAGGAAAGCGTTATGACGCCAAGGGAAAGGAATAAATGCTAGGTACAATTATAATTAGCCTATAAGGCGAAATCTATACGTACCCCCAATAGAAGCAACACGGCTTGCAGCTTTTCGGATTGCCTGGCCAATAAAATATTTTTTTCCATCAACTCATCTGTTTGGGCTTTCAGTTCCAAGCATTTCGCTTTCATGCACTGTAGTTCCGATTGCCTGTCAAACGAATAAAACGTGTTAAATATTTTACACTAAAATACCTATACGTTATTATTGTAAGGACGGACAAAAGCCAACTACTTCTTATGGTAAACAAGCTGCACCCTGCATTGGTAACCGCAGATAAAAGATTGACTAATTTTGGTTAATCTTTTATCTGCGGTTACCACTGCAGATTGTAAGCTACTTGCAAAACTATACACTGTAAAAATGGGCTTATTATTAAATATAACACATAAACACACTCACTCTCGCCTTTGTAGTAATAGTGTATCGTTTGAATATTATGAATGAATATTGAATATAGGCAATTGACAAGGTCAAAATTTAAGGCATAATGGTTATAGTTTTAAATATATGTAATACAATGTAGAGTATTCCGCACATGCGAGGTCCTTCGGTACTAACGATGACCTTATTAAAAAGCACTAAGGTTCCATTTCGATCACCTCGTATATGCGGTCCACCTTGCGTGATATAACTACTGGCTACTGAAGCATAAAAGCAGTACGAGTCAAATGCAATCATGCTTTAAAAGCAGTTTTTAAGCGTTTCATTGAATGTAGTCACTCTCTGAAATTCAGCTTTAATGTAAAATTATTTACAATGTACTGTTCCAACTGTTTATGATAATTATTTTGTTTAGTTGTCTTTTCTGGACTGTTAATCAAATAATTTAAACATCAAATGGACACCGAAATTTGAATCCGAAAAAATGATTATCTTTTGAAAATCAAATAGAAAGCTTAAGCTTTCGATGGTAGTAGTAGATAAAAAAAAAAAAACAATTTTCTTTTATTAATATATACCTAATTTGATAAACATCCAGTTCGAAGTAATAATGACAACAATAGTTTAACATTTACAAAATACAGGCGGTTCGAGGAAAGATGGACGATCAGGTATCCAGTAATAGAGAACACTTAGAGGTACCCAATTCACCCAACATGTTTCGAGACTTTTTTATTGTTTTCGAGTTTTAAAATTATTCGTTTTCATTATTTGTTTGCATTATAACTGTTGCAATAATTAAATTAACGACATTGATATTAAAGTTGAAACTTATGAAATTTTAAAATAGCTTTTAATCTTTTATTTCTTTAAAATTTGCCCATTTCATTGTCTACCTACTATGTAAATTTTACAAGGCTAACAGAGTCAAAACTTAACTCTAAGCAATTAACAACGAAATCATTAATTAGAAAATGGCTCGCGCAAGGTATTTTCAACCGGATTACTTTCTTATTATGTACTTATTCTTTAGGTAATGTTAAATCATTCGCGAAACATTTTTGGGGGTGATTTGAGTACCTCTAAGTGTCCTTTATCACTTGACATCCAATGGCCAACCTTTCTTTGGACACCCAGTATAAGTCTTAACGTGTAAGGATAGAATAAAGTGGTTAGTAAATAAATTAATATTTTATTAAATAAATAGCTGTGCGAAGCTTTAGGAAATTTCGCAGTTTGCAATTCAGAGCAGTGGCAATTACATTCGCATTTCTTATAAATTACGCCTGTTTTCAACAGCCATAATAGCTTCGCTGCAACATGGTGCGGGAGACAGTTTTCAGTGTCACTTCGAAAGTCGTAGCGATATAAAATTAAGAATTATAATTTCGGCTTTACTGCATTCGTAATGTACGAAATCATTCAATAACTGAAGTAAAATAAATTAAAATTAACTTAGATGTTTTGGTTTACAAAATAAAAACAAATTCAAAAATAAACTAAGTGCTTTTCGTAATGGAAATTCGTATATTGCGCGGAGGTCCTATGTCCTTGACTGATATCAGTCACAAGATATTAGCCAACTGCACAGGACATATTTTAGTGCACAAACACGAGTGTGCGTAAACACAGGTGTTGTCTCTATTCCTTTTTCTCTTACAGCTAGTAGCCGGACCCACACTTTACGTGCCTAAGGAAACCCGGAGGCTGTGATATTTATTTCTAACACATTCTAAAAACAATGTATCTGATACAGGTATCACATTCATTTGTTAATATTTATACAATTATATTGTATCTTAATATTTATATATATTTATTTATGCTGCTAACATTGTTAGCGGTAAATCATAACTACATAACGTTACATTTCTAGTTACGTGGTTCTGACCAAGGTCAACGCCATTTTGTAAACTGCCACCTGCACCATGCTATAGTGCAACTATTATAAGATAGAAATCATGAATCAAACCTGATTCTAGAATACCCGCAGGTACATTGAAGACGTTTATTTTTCTGGGGCGCCTCACTATAAGCTGAGGACAGCATTATTTAAAAGAGTATTATACAGGGTTCAGTAACGAAACAATACGGTGGCAATTTGACAAATTGCCAGTGGCCCCAAGACATCAATTTTATTTTATTTTTATAATATTATTTTATTTTTTACGGGCAACTATATTTTTGAGCCCTTTGGGGTTGAAACGCTTGGGGCATGGGGGCCGGGTGCCCGAGCTCTGTATAAGGAACTCGATAAGCGCTTGGTCGACTCCACCCGTGATCAGAGGGCTGGACTGTATTTCGCGCAAAGAATTGGCATTGCCATTCAGCGTGGTAATGCGGCCAGTCTCCTGGGCCCGTTTCCCGCCATTGACGGAGATGAGGATATATTTTTCGACGTTTTGTAAATATGTATTTTTTAGTTACATAAGTTTAGTAATAAATGTAGATATTTCTTGTTTAGTATTGTTTCTGTTCAATAAATAAATGCTTTATTTTATATAGGTAATATAAATTCAAATATTTAAAACCCCAGACACACTAAGATCTGAAATTTGTCATAGTGCCTAGTGTCTTGTAAATTAATATATTTTACAAGACAAACCTATCCATATTTAGGGAGTAGTGGTAAAATTTTCCGCCTTTTTGTGGAGGTCATCCTTGGCCGATATCCATAAAACTGCTAAGGGCACTCAACTTATTCACCATTTCAAACAAAAAAACAATCCCGGTTCATCTGGTTGTGAGCTACGATGCCCCACACGAACATGCACGTCAAAGATAAAACATCACGGCATTTTTACAACGGAGTGCAAAACTATAAATATATACTTAAAACGTCGAAAATTTTATCCACATGGTTGCGTTATTGTTTCGCTACTGAACGGGTTTGTTAGTTCAACAAAAAAGTGTCACATTAGGCGCAAGGGTATACATTCGCATAAGTGCATTCGCATAAATACATTCGCATTTTATATCATACACATTACAAAACTTTCTTCTAACTTCGTTGTTGCGCAGTTGTCTGCGATGCTTCCTAAAAAGTGACAGCAAAGACCCGAGCCATTTAGGCATAAATTTAGAACTTTTTAGCGGACTCAGAAAATAGGACTACTAAAAGTTGCTCATTGCAGAAAAAGGCGTCTTCGTTTTATTAGGATGCGCCCCTTTTTAAACTCGAGTTTTTTTTTTGAAGACTGGCTTGGATCTAAAAAAATGTCATAAGTCTCTTTTAAAGGTCAGGTCAGTGGTAACGCAAAATAAACAAAAGTTCAACATTATGACATTTTCAAAATTCACAAAAGAAGCTTGGAGCTTTATTAGAAAACGCTATTTTTAGGCTTCAAGCTTCTCGAGCTTAAAGCCATAATTTAGAACTAGACTCAAAAGCTTAAGAGCTTGAGCCTTCGAGCCATCGAATAAAAACGGCGAGTTTAAAAAAAAGGACAAAAAGGCTCGAGTCTTTGCTATCACTACTCGTAAATCTCTCCTTAAAGAACATTATCAGTAAAAAGATTGTCGTCATATCTTCAGCATCTATCTTAACCTTTTGAACGCCACGCTAATAACGAAGAACCGTGCTCCCGACGCCAAGCAATAAATAGATAGAATTGTATGCTTATTTCAGACACTAATTGGTCCGTTACTACGTAAAATTTTAACACAAAATTTTTGAAAGTCCATTAACACTCAGTACAGGGTGCTTAGTACGTAAAAATAGTGTTTTAAAAATACAAAATTGAGACAACTTTAGTTGTCGTGGCATCTCAGGCACGAGATCGTTGAGCAACTTGTCATTGGCGTGCAAAAGGTTAATTTCCAAGTATTCAATGACTAATCTTCCTCCGTAGTTTGAAGTTGAGTTGAGTCGCGTTCTTAGTACTTTGGTGCGAAACTAATTCGATACGAGGTCCCAAAGGAATAAGAATACTACTCAACTGAAATAATTGCATAAGAATAAAAAACCATATTGAAAATCAAAAACAGTAAAACTTTATGTGATAGATATTTCTTCAGACGCTTAGCAAAATGTCGCTACCACATAAGCGCCCTACTAGACAGTAGGGTGCTTATGTTAGCGTAAATAAATGTGAGAATGACCAAGACTTGTCATTGTCACATTTATTTTGTGTCATTGTCAAGCAAAATGGTATAAAGATTATAGAAGCCGCATAGCTAAGTTTCGATCTTTTCTGACCAATTATTTTGACTTCAAAAATCGTTGTAGTGCATTGTGATTGCTGTCACTACCAGACAAGTGCGAGTTCGACTCACCCATGAAGGGTTCAGTAGCAACAAGTTGCAATTAGCGATTTATGAGGTATTAAAAGTATTTTCGGTGGAAGTGTGCATAGTTAGGTATGTAACACATGCTATTTTTTTTTTAGTTTTGTCATTTTCTTATTTTAGAAGTTACAGGATGGGGGCACATTTTTCCACTTTGGAAGTGTCTCTCGTTCAAACTTTTCAGTTTAGAAAACATATACATATATGAGAACAAAATATAAATAAAATTTTAAACGCCTTTGCACCCAAGGATAACCCACAAGGTATGAGTTTGATGAAAAAGATTGACGAGTTTCAGTTAAGTATGAGGAACCTCTTGCAGAAGTATAGTTTTTTATCATTATTAATCATTATCGTTATTAATCATCCAATTATAGTTTAGTTTTTATAGTGTCGGATAAAAGTTGCTGTGACATACGGGGATAGAAAGACAAGCAGACATGCCCAATCCATAAAGATTATTGATCGAAAAAATCAAATAGACAAAACGATTTTACTACGGACGGAACCCTACTTAGCTACAGAACCCTAAAAATGAAATATTGTCATTTATTTTTTAATAGGAAGTCTGAAAAAATATATGTGATATGCATTACAATGTAAACTTTCAACAATAAATGGTTTGAACAAGATCTAGTAAGAAGTTTTTTTTTTTAATACCTCTTAAATCGTGACACGCAAATAATACTTATAACTAACTCAAAATTTGCAGGCTCGTATATAGTTAGATTTTAAGCCCAAAATGTAGGTAATTATAATATTATTATTAAATCATCGGCCAAAGTTAAAACGAACTTCAAGAAATTCTATATCTTTACTTGCTGTTACGGAGCCCTTCATGGGCGAGTCCGACTCGCACTTGGCCACTTTTTTGTAATAGTAGCAAAGCAAGGTCAAAAACATTTTATATCATCTTTGATATGATACTGCCATTGCAAATTACCTACAGTTTAAATCTTAAACTGTAGGTAATTGAATATTTGAACTTTAATATTTTTTTCATGAATCGCAAATCGCTTAATGAACATCAGTAGCACAAAATATACATACATTTCGAGGAACACCGAGCCTCCCCCCCAGATCCAGATGGTACCGGGTCCAAGAATACAGCGGGCCCCGGCTCCGCGCCACCCAAGTCCCCGCGTCCTGATGTCTCATCCTCCTCGGATACTGATGGGCCAGCTGAAGGGCTGAAAGTAATTAAGTAAATTGTTCAGTCTTTTGAATTATTTTTTAGTAATTAATTCCGCGGCTCTGGCTTAGGCTATAGACGGGATGGGACGGCCCGGGATATTTTTAGATGGCGGGAGTCCGACATATTCCAACGCCGTCGGCGTAGCTTGAAGTCATTAGCTTTTCACCCGAAGAAAAAGAAATAAAAGTCTAACCGAAGATAGCTTGGGAAAAGGTTAGGCAGCAACAAGATGGGTTGTAAAAATGAACTAATGTAATAGTAAGTTGGTCTAAGTTTTAACAGAACGATGTACAAAATTGTCTGTGTAGACATCTTGGCAAATCTAATAGTATTTACTAAATGCTATTTTGTCCCAATGTTTATTCTAGAAGCGTTTTCTCTTCTTTGTTTACTTATAAAATAATAACAACCAGAATTGCAAATCATACATATGTTTTCTAAAAATACATTGTTTAAAGAATTTTAACAAGGAGGATATTATATTTCAGTCTTTTCGGTATCGGGGAAGAAATTAAGAAGGACAAAAAATATTAACCTGGCAGCAGTTGAGGGCACCGGCACCATTTCTTGGTCTTCTGAAATTAAATACACTTATATATTAGATTATCTATAAATTTAAGCTTAAACAAAAAACAAGATGGTTTGAGTAAATAACATGTACATTAGCACTTTACTCTGGAACGAATGATATATTCATTCAATTGAATGATAGATATTCATTAAATTTTAAGCCTAAACATAATTAGAAAAGAATAGTTTTATATAGAAATGAAATGGCTTAGCAAGTAGCACAAAATATACGTACCATTTAGAGTTTGGGCAAGTGGAGAATCGGACTCCCCTGATCCAGATGTCTCAGGCCGAGATAAACTGCTGACATAATAAAAATATGTGTTTATATTGTAACTTCTTTAGTATTTAATCTTAATAGAATCAAGTATATCTCAATAAAGACAACTAGCTTTAATATGAGATAATTCAATATCCAGAAAATGGGTTATAGTGGTAAGTTAAATTGATGAACATCCAGCCCATTTCAAATACAGTATTCAGCAGTCTGGTGTGGCAAAGATAGCTTGGAAAATATTTAGGCACTAAGAAGAGATATTTAAAAAACTGACAATGTGTGATGCAATAGTAAATTAGGTACTGTATTACGAAACAATCTGAAGTAGGTAATAGGTACTTAGTTCACAAAACAATATCAAACACATCTAACATTCCTAGGATACCCGAACTGATCAATGATCAAGCTATCTTTGCTTGCATGCAAATAGAACTTGATCCTGATTGGTCTGTATCAACTTTGTACTATTAAATTGAAAGAGCTGTCTCCTCTTGCTTGTATAATAAAACAATAACAGTAACCATTGTGGATGGTATAACATTGCAAATCAAATCTTAATTTTTTCTTGAATATAATGTATAGTGTTTTTCAAAAAGGATTACTTTTTTTTTTATATCATATAAAAATATTTACCTTGTGCTTGCCATAGATTGAGTAGGCAATGTCTCAGGCTCTTCTGAAACGAAATTTATTTATATTAGAACATTAATTTCTTTTTTTATTGTAACAAATGATAAGTTTTTCAGTTTATGGGTGAATATACAGCACATTACTACCAAATAGCATAAAACAAGTGTGAGTCCTATGAAGATCAACCGGTAGACTCTAGTTAGTTTCTTCTAGTTAACTTCTTAAAGATCATTCCAAATGCAAAATAGTGGTATAAACTTATTGATATTTACTATATTTGAGCAATGATAATTACTCTGCATGGGTGATAGGTCTGGAAGCAGATACCTGCGTGCTCAGACAAGTGACATTAATACAAGCACTAATGAAAAAAGGGTTGTCTTTTCCACACAATCAGATTGGATTGACCTCAATTGCATGTGTCTTACTGCATCATTGGTTTCATTATAAAACATAAAAGGCCCTCACTATTTCTAGTGTACATCAATGACCTCTGTTAACTCTCTCTCAATAACAGTAAAATCATTTCTTTTGCTGATGACACTGCCTTATTTTTCCCTGGTGATAGTTGGGATGGGGTATTGGATTAGGTGTTAATATTGATCAGCATTTGAGTTATAAAATACATACAGATCTCATAGTAACAAATTAAGACTTTGTAAATAATATGTCTATATATGGCTGACACATCTTGAAGTGGTGCAGTAAAACCTTGCCTATTGGGACTAGTACACATACAACATGCTATCCTTAAGGTGCCAGCCTTCCCTATCATTTCCAAACAGCTAAACTAAGCAAACTGACTCCAAACCTACTTGTGAGCAGTCACCGTAGAAATAGAATTGTCCTACATGTTGGTTGCATTCTTTAATATCCCACAAATAATTTTGCTTTCTTTGTCAACACCTATACAATAAACATTCAATATGTACCTTAAAACAAAATCTTATCAAGGCTTAATGTAATATCTTAAAATAACAATAATCCAAGAACTTATTAATGGAGCTTAAAAAGGATCAAAGCTACCATTAATGGCTGTTACCAATTCATGTCTGATCTAGCAACTCATATGCCCTCCCCCCACAAGTCCCCCACCAGTCTCTCACAAAGGTGGACAGATATACTGTTAAAAGTTTCCTCTATTCTTAAGACTAGACGACTAGAAGACTTGTTGTGAGAAGAGAATAATTTGTATATCTTTTTTTAATCATGGGATAATTTCAAGGAAAGAAATCAGGTCCTATTTTATGACTTACACGGGGACACATGTCCGACATGCAGAGGCTATGTTAAGAACTTCTTGAATTCTCAAAATCTGAAATGTGACGGGACATCTACCAACAGTCATCCACCCCTGCTCTATGGAAGAACAGATATGGACGGCTCAAGGTAGTCACTAGCCTATTGTTAATTATGGACATGAAATGGAAAATGTATTTAATGTATTGTATGTAATGGAATTGTATGTAATGTATTCCTATTACAGTTATGAACGAACGTAAACAATTATTGTGATATCCATGTAGTTTTTCGTTTTTCAAATTTTATTAATAACTAGTTGATACCGCGACTTTATCCACGTGGAATTTAGAACAAAAGTTAATTTGTTTACTTCCCTTCATTTTTCTAATACAAAAGTAGAAGAAGTTACTGCCCATCTGCTTCCAGCTAATGTCCAATTCGACTCGCGAGACTCGCGACCGCGTCAGTTCATGATTAAGGACCCGGATTTGGTCCAAAACTAATTGGGCCAACCCGATAAATACGCAAGAGAATACCAATAACTTACATACTAAAATTATTAAATTATTAAAAGACCCGTCAGAATCAGTCCCGCCGTTATGGAGATTACCGGGCAGAAAACAATTGTAAAGAATATTATTTTATGGTATATACTGTATATTCATAATAATATGATCTGTATATTCTATACTTTCAAATGCATGTAGTAAAAAACGGTTAAGTATTATAATATTATTAACTGACACTCCAATTTTATTCATGTATGTGTATTTTATAGATGTAGGATATTCTCTAATTATGAATAAATCATACATATTTTTAAATTTCCTTTCATTTAAAAATATAAACAACAATATTTTACACAAAATTGCTCAAATTAAAAACAAACAAGAAAATAAGTAATTTAGTTACCTGTAGATGGATGTCGCTCCATTATGGGGTAACAGTACTTAACACTGAAGAAGTATTGATTTAGAAATCAAGTCTGCAGTTAGCTTATTAGCTACAATTCTCGCATCAAGTTTGCTACTATTTTAAAATACTGGTATACTATTAAAGTCTTAGTACTGTGAAGTGAAGTCATAAAACAAATGGCGTCTGGCTTGGCTTATTTATTATACGTTGATTTAGTTTCTCAAATTGGCGCGAAATTTAAATCCAAAAAAAATGATTTTCTACAAAGGTACATACTTTTCTGATATAATTATTTTTTGAAGGCGCTTTTTAAATAAACTTCAGTAAATCATCAGACTAAAGGTGGGATTTATATGACGTATTGCCAGCGGTATCGGATTTTGCAAACTCTGTGCAAGTCTTGTTATCAAAGCTATTCAGTTCAATTTGTACAGTACAGTACAACATGAATCAACAGTTAATTTTGTATAGCATTCCCTTGTATTTTTTTTTACAAGTAATTTCTGTGGAAAAAAGTAAATTTCCCTCTCAGGTTCCAACCGCTGAAGGAAAAGTGTATCCTATTATGTTAAAATCTCCAATGAATTACTCCCCGATTGCAATTACTTTCATTCCACCCAAAGTAAACTTCAAAATGTCCTAAATAATGTTGTAAATGGTTGTATTCTAAATCTATACTTTATGTATAGTATATCTCAGTTAGGAAAATCCAAAAATAAATAATCTAAATATCACGTGTCTTTCTTTTTGGTTCTTAATTTCAGAATAAAATAAGATACACCCTATACCTGTACGCATTACTAAGGGGCAAACGAAGTGTAACAAAAACTAGAAAAAAAAATGAAATTATATAATCAAACATGCCTTTCAACCACCGGAAGGTATGTACAGTTGTTAATGAATCGCGACCAAATCGGTTACTATTATATCTTCATAGTATTAAAAAAAAAATTGAGCTGCGTCTAATAGTGTCACATTTATCACTTTAGTCTGTTGCTTAAAAGCCGTGATGTCAAATTTCTAAACACAACGCAAATAGTTGTCGGCCATCTTGTTCCGAGTATAGGCAGGCGGAGTTCTGAGTGCGTTCTATTCGAGTTCGTTGGTGTGGCGCGGTCATTCGCTTAGAGCGAAGGGCACAAGTATATAAATCTGAACTAACTTTACAAGAATAAACTTTTTTTTAGTGTTGTGTGTATATATAAAACTATTTTTGGTAAATGTAATATTGTGACGTATGTTTAATTTAAAAAGTAAACTGCAGAAATGCAAGGTTCAGAGCCTGGTAAGTAACTTTCTAAAATTAAATTACTCATTTGTTTTTATTATTCTTGAAATATTAATGTAAATTTCTTTGATAAAAAGTAATAAATTTCAAATTTTAATATGTTAAAAAATATTTATTAACTACTTAAATAAAAAGTTGTTTTAAAGGATTGTGACTGGGTTATAGAGGGTTTGTGGTTATAGATGAATGTTGGACTGTTCTAAATGAATGCAAGTAAGATTATGTATTAAAAAAATAAATGACACGTGCACGAGTAAGTAGAGATAATTACGTACTCGGTGCATAACGCGGAGTGCCCTCTTTCGGCATTATTATGCGAACATTGCGAACTGAATAAGTTGTATCTTAGCTGCGTATTTACGTATTTATAAACCCTTTTGTTTAATAACCTGAAATCATCCTATTACTGTACTTCACAAAATTATTTGAAAAATGCTGTTTTTTTTGAAACAAAATAACCGAGTTTTAAGTAGGTAAATTAATAGTTTTATAAAACTTATGACAGGTAGATGTTGAATAAAGTATTTTTTCTTTTTCTGTGCCATGGCGTCATAAGTATCTACAATCATAGACTCATTGTAAATTGTATTACCTACTTAGGTATGAACATATTAAATTATTTTCAAAATATTAATTGCCATTTATAATAGACCAAATTAAATGTAAAGAGAATGAGCTTAGAACCTCAACAGTTCCTCCAATGACTCATCATGTTAGTTGTAGACAGACGATCTCTGAGAAGGTACTGTAAGTCCTACCGTCGATACCGTTTGGAGAGTCCTTTGTCTATTGGAAGTCTTAAGGCGAAGTCCATCTTGAGATTATACGATAAAAAATCCCGAGTATGTACTAATCATGTGTGAGGGCGGCGTCGTCAGCGTAATCGGCGTGTATATAAAATATGTAGAACAGAAGACATCTTTATTATTACGTTTACTATTAATAAAGACGTACCTATTTACTAAGGTCATGATGAATGTCTGTATCGTGCTGTGACCGTTATTCTTTGAAGTCAAATTATGTAGGAGTATGTATATGATCTAGTTCAAGCTATCTAGTTAGCCAACACAACTTCGAGAACGATCCTTTCAAAGGGTCCGTTTTGACTTGATAAACTACATTAAATTTCTCGTCGCCTATGCTACTGCCAAGTACTGCTAATTTAGACATTACTATGTTCGAAGACGAAAGGCTTTACCCAGTTCATCCATCGTGTCATAACATGCGGCGGCGAAATGTGTGCACTAACAGCGGGGCAAGTCTACAAATTCAAAGTCAGTTATGTGTCGAGCTATGCCAGGATAGGCTTATGCTATTTCTTAGAACGATAATCAGATCAGCAGTGAAATTATTTGGAGAAGAAATGAAGTGACTGACATAGATTGTAGAGTTAGAAGGCTGTAGTGGCACGTCCGCTTCGTGTAGTCCGATGGACCGATGACGTATAAAAGACAGCTGCAGCAGCAGCAGCGGGTGTTGTGGCGTGACTTGGAGAAGACCGATGTCTATCTGTGGAACGCGATGGACTACGTATATTGTATTCATTAACAAAGGAATTCATGTTATTATGCTATGGGATATTAGCAATAGAACCTATGGGATATTAGAATAGAAAATAAAAGCAATATTGAGCTATTAACACTTAACGATTCCTGACAGCGCGATATTTAAAAAATACACTTTTTTTTTTAATTAAGAACATTGAAGTAACATTTTTTGATAACGTAAATTCAATTACTCATGGTCAAAACGTGAAAAATGACCGTCTACGTGCAGACTTGCCAAATAGCGAAAACAAAACTAACTAAATTTCGACGCTTATGGAAACGCCGGCGGCGGCAGCGAGTCATAAATGAATACTATGACTAGCGGCGTGCACCATTCCTATCAGCGCACACGTCTTGTAAGTACTTAGTACAATGCGGTTATATTAATAAATATCGTCCTTTTCTTTATTTTTCGCCTCAATACCAACCCAAATTACCCTCAATTTTAGTTCATAGTCATGCACCGTTATTAAATACCCTTTCTTGCTTACAATTCGTCTACTTGTACAAATTATAATATGTCGTCCATATGTAGCGATAAGTTTCTCTATATTCTACGAATTAAAATGAAAGGTGTCATGCCAAATCTGATGCGATTGATCTGAGCTTTAGCGAATTTTTTACTCACCCTGGAGCCTGGTTGGTTCCCGGGATTAGCGTAAGTTGCTGAGCGGAACTTATGGAAGCTAAATATGAAGTATTGCACTTTCGTATGGATATTTTGCTGTCGCTTAACGTTAACGAATTACTCCAATATATAGGGCCTGTATTGTCATTCCCAGGAAGAGGAAGACCAAAGAAACGATGGATGGATTGTGTAAAAGATGATAAGGCTGCAAAGAGTGTGACTTGCGAGATGACGTCAGATAGGAACGTGTGGAAGAAGAGGAGATACTGCGCCGACCCCAAATAATAATAATTGGGATAAGGGCGGGGGAATGATGATCCATTCCCTATTTATTATTTACAGCGTGGCGCTACCACCCCGACATTAATTTAACACACGGTTAGGATTAGTAACCATGAATCATTTGAGTCATGATACGTTTTGATATTACGTAAACTGAAAGACTTTTTTTTTTCAAACAAACTAAAAAATAAAAATATATTACGTAAACTGAAAGACTTTTTTTTTCAAACAAACTAAAAAATAAAAATCTATCTCAAATTGTGATCACTCTGTGCGAAAGTTCATTCATCAAATAACTTACCTACGACTAGCGGGCTTACGTTTACTCGGTGCGGCAACGTCGCCGCGTCGCGCGTCGCAGGCATAGGTAGCTTTGCGCGCCAGCTGGCAACGCGTCGCGACTTGTAGTAGGAGTTGTAGGCATAAACTGTCTCATGTTAGGTCCGATTTTGGCGGCACAATATCACAAACACAGATCGTACCTACAGCGGAGGTGCTTAGTTGAACATCATTACACGCACTTTTATTTTGTACTATTAGTCCATTAATCACTAAATTAATTTAACTGCATTTACTTTAAAATTTATTTGTTTGCGCACACAAAGAGCTAAACGCCGTTAATTTCGTAATATTTTAATGGGTGCACTTTTCCCGCTTTAATATCTGGATAGGAGTTTTGTGGTGGCCTTGAAAATGCGGTTTGGCGAAGGCTAGTTTTGATTGATTTTCGAAACGTTGTAGAACATTTTCACACAATTGTAGGTTTTCATTGTTTCATTCGGTTTTGCCGTGTAGGTGGTCGGTCCGGGTTTTCATGGATATGCTGAAGAGCACCTACAATAGTGCGTCGATTTTTAGGTAGTTAGAATTAGTATTTGTCATCACAATTCAGGTTAAGGTTTGCACTATTCACAAAAGTTGAGATCGCAATCTAGTAACAAAAACAATCGAAAGCGTATTGATCACAGTAACTTATTACGGTGATTACACTAGAATAAATAAAGACAACAACAAATAGGAAAGAGTCACTTTCTCGGAAACAATCACCAAAACATTAAAGGATTTATGCGCACGAGTGACAAAAAGTGTGTCAAGGTGTCAAGGCCCGGCGTGCACTGAGCAGCTGAGTGAAGACGGCGGCTGGATAGAGCCCAGAGGGCGCGCGCGTCGCCTGCGCCGCTCGGGCACATGCATTTGTTTCATCCTGTCAGTATTGCTGACTCGCTTTAAAGTTCATTGATGTTTTGTTGACATTCGTGACCCCGGCAAATGACCGCTTCGCGATGGTTCTTTACGTACAGGTTGCTCTAACTTGCATTATTTTAAAAAAATCATAAGTCCGTAAATATTAACATTTAATGAATTTAAGGGCCCCTTATTCCGAAAGTTTAGGCATTTAACGCACCGAAACGGCTTGCGCCCGCTTTGCCCAGGAGCTGTCGCGATTTGAACTCCGGTGACCTATGGCGGCGGGCGGGCACGCCACAGTATAAATAAATAAATCAGTAGTTCATATATTATATATTGTGTTAGTAATAAGTAGTAGTTTGCAACAAAAACATAATAATATACTTAGCTTGATGTGCTATCCACTAAACTATTGATTGTCAACACTAGTATGTTATGAATGTGTGACTAAGGAAAGCGATGATCTTTCTATAGAATTTAAAGAATGGTTGTAGAAGATTTGGTGAGTACTATACAGCGTGGCGCTACCACCCCGACATTAATTTAACACGGTTAGGACTAGTAACCATGAATCATTTGAATCATGATACGTTTTGATATTACGTAAACTGAAAGACTTTTTTTTTCAAACAAACTAAATAATAAACATCTATCTTAAATTGTGATCACTCTGTGCGAAAGTTCATTCATCAAGTTCATTCATCTAATTTTAGAAGAGAAATTATAAGTATTCTGCAATCAGAACTCTCAACTTAGCGGTATCGTTTTTCCAAATTGTTAACCACCCAAAATTCGTAATTATTCAGAATTGTTTTCTTTTTTTTGTATTCACTTAGTTTTAATTTAGTATTTAAGCAATCACTGTACACCTATTAGTAAACTGTGAAAACGTCGTGGACTGTACATTTGACTACATATTATGTATGTACACTTAAGTTAAGGAAAAATGTATAGTTGTTTGTTTTCCAAATAAAATAAAATAAAAATAAAATAAAATCAAATAACTTACCTACGACTAGCGGGCTTACGTTTACTCGGTGCGGCAACTTCGCACGCCGCCGCCCGCGTAGGTACAACAGCTGTGCGCGCCAGCTAGCAACAACGCGTCGCGACTTGTAGGCATAAAATGTCTCATGTTCGGTCCGATTTTGGCGGCACAATATCACAAACACAGATCGTACCTAAAGCGAAGGTGTATAGTTAAACATCATAACACGCACTTTTATTTTTACTATTAGTCCATTAATCACTAAATTTATTTAACTGCATTTATTTTAAAATTTATTTGTTTGCACACACAAAGAGCTAAACGCCGTTAATTTCGTTAAATTTTAATGTGTGCACTTTTCCTGCTTTAATATCTGGATAGGAGTTCTGTGGTGGCCTTGAAAATGTATTGCGGTTTTAGTCCAGTCATTTGGTAGAAATAAAGGGGGTTACCTGGTCCTTTACGTACAGGTTGCTCTAAATTGCATAACTCCGTAAATATTAACATTTGATGAATTTAAAATTCATTTATTGAATAATAATATGGTAATGTATACGTGTGTTAAATTAATGTCGGGGTGGTAGCGCCACCCTGTATTAAAAGACAAAAATATGATTAATAAAATATAATAATACAAGAAAAGGTCAAAAATTAAAATATTTATTTAATTTTTTTTTTTAAATAAGAAATAATAATAAACTTTAAAACTATCACGACAAAATACCACGTGCACTCACTGACACCTTGTGCGTTAAAAATCATATAATTCGAAGTTAAACATAATATAATACGAAGAAACATTTAAAAAAGTTGAAATTATAAATTACCAATAAAAATACAAATAATTAAATTGCACAGAAGTGTACTAGTGTCGAGAAGTGTGTGCTGCAACAACGAGCCAATCAGGACTCGCCTCTGTGACGCGTCGCTCTGCTTCATGCCAAGGGCCAATCACAGGCGATAAACCGTTCCCTGCGCCCGCATGCACCGGTGCATTGACCCGATGAGACCCAAAAAACGACTTCTGCGCATGTCAAGGCCAGCGCTCAAGATCCGTGCCGATAATTATAAGCTATCGGTTTCATACTATTTTTTCATTTAATAAAAATAAATACATTTAGTTTCGACATACCCCGCGCCGAGTGTCGAAACTAAATGGATGAAACCGATAGCTAACCCAGGCGTGGCACACGCGGCACGGCGCGCGGGGCGCGCGGGGGCGCGCTGCTTTAGTGTCGACGGTCTGTGCGACGCGCCGCCGCGCCGCGCGGCCGGCTTATTTCTACCTACTAAACACATCGCGACCATAAACCGTGATATTGTACCTACCTGAGAGTGGTATCGGTGAGTTGTGATC
The DNA here is from genome assembly GCA_941860345.1 of Chrysodeixis includens. NCBI lineage: Eukaryota > Metazoa > Arthropoda > Insecta > Lepidoptera > Noctuidae > Chrysodeixis > Chrysodeixis includens. The sequence goes on from OW796090.1 coordinate 9,678,470, forward strand.
GATAGCCATGTTCAATTTCTTTCAAATCTTATACGTAATAAAATAATGTAATAATAAAATCAAAACACAATATTAGTAAGTAAGTACATCTCCTTGAATTTGACCAGGATGGAAATCTGCACCTTATAAAGGTGAATATTCCCATTATAGATTTTAAATTCTATACAATATACTGACTTCTCGTTGCTCTGTGTATAGAAGTAATCATATTGTGACGTATTTATAGAATAAGTACTTACGCAATACATTTTCGGATTATCTTCACTTCAGACACCCTTCTTTTCTTAATTTTGTTTTTTTTTTATTTACCATTTAAATCACTTACGTAAATTTGTGGTCGCGAGCAAAAGTTGCATAGGTCCTACCTCGATGGCGTCCGGCCGGACACTGGCACCGAGCGCGCGGCGCGCGCGAGCACTTTTCACGTATTTATTTTATTAAAAAAAAAAATAAGCGCCATATTAAAATTGTATCCAATAATATCCCTGGCAAATCAGATTAGTAAATGAAATGTTAAATTTATATAAAATTACGTTCAGTGCAAGTCTTATAAAACTAAAAATACTTTTAAAATCGACCTTACTTCTGAATTTTTTTTTATCGAGCAAAATGTTAAATAATTCGTTTCTATCCAAAAAAGTCACTAGATAAAGCATGTATCTGTACTATATATTTTTTTAAGAATTTAAATATGGTGATTTCTCTGAAAAAAACTCGATCTAGAAACGTAAATTTCGAATAAGGGGCCCTTAAAATTCATTTATTGAATAATAATAATATGGTAACGTATACGTGTGTTAAATTAATGTCGGGGTGGTAGCGCCACCCTGTATAAAATCGTAATTATTTCCCTATTTATTAAATCTACCTATTTAAAGTTTTCTATTGTAATGCAATGAAGTCTACATTGCTTGCTCTGAGGGCCTATTCATTTTCGACTAGTGACGTGAGTTTGACTTTTTTTCCAGTACATTAGAGTGATTCGTTAGTGTTTGTGATAAAGTCTGTCCAACGTATTTTTAAATTTCGCAGTCTATTTTAAAAGGTTCTACAGAGTTAAATGATGATTTTTCATACTTTCAGTTACTTCAACTCAAAGACAGACTGTCGTGTGAGTAGGTCCTTAGGGTCATACAACGGTATTTTCAGTGTAGGATTCAGAATTTTTGCTTTCTTTGGATGGGGAAGATATGATTCGAGATACTTGTGTATTATACTATATAAAAAAACCTTAATCTTGAATATGTTTAAAAAACACTCTAAAGGTGCTCCCACACTGCTGTTATAGAATGTTTAGTAACGTTAGTAAACATTTGTTAGCAAACATTTAATCACAAAAGTCAAAAAATGTTTTCATGTTAGTAAACGTTAATTAACATTTTTGAACAAAATTGTTCAACAGATCGGAACTATTCATTTTTATAAAATCTTCGAAGCAACCATCAATACCCAAATCCTCGAGATAGTTTGTGGCACTATATTTTTCTCTAGCTTTAAGCGTTCGGCGCATGCAATAAGAGCGCTTTTTCTTTTTTTTTAAACAAAAAATTAAAGCTATCCCAATTAGCAAATCTTCTTCCATTTTCGTGTAGACGCCTCAGAACGCAAAACCAAACTGCGAGCCAATGCCAGATTCAAAATGTTATAAAATCTTAGTAAACACTTTCCATCAGTGTAGGAGCACTTATAACATGTAACAGTTCCTAACAAAATGTAAGAATTGACAACATTTCTTAGTAAATGTTTTAGTGTTTAAAAGTATTTATAAACGTTTGGTAACAGCAGTGTGGGAGCACCTTAAAATCCTTTGAGTAGTTTTGAAGATTTAAGCGGACATACAAACAAACAGCGACAGCAACTTTGTTTGAAACTAAGCGATAAGTGAGTGAAATATCATATTTTTCCGTCCGCACTACTTCCGTTAAAAGAGACAAGTTGGCTTGTCAATGGAAAATAATCTATAAATACACCACCACAATATTCCATGTCAGACGCCTCCGATTCTCGTTGTAATTTATGACGACAGCATATAAATATTGCGAATGATTTTAGCAATAGCACAACTAGTACTGGGTTGTATTGTGAGGGATTCTGCTTATCGTTTAACAGCTGTTTTACTTCGGAATCTGCCTTCAGATTAGTATTCCGCATTTTTTTTCGTTCAGATGCCCATCATACCGATTGGTCTGAACTAGACGTGTGCGTCGATCGGCGTGGAACACGCTGCCGTTTCATTTGGCCATGCTGCCGCCACTGACGTTTTCGTCGGCGTAATCAGTTTAAAAAAAAATGCATCGTTTTAAAATTCGCGCCATACGAGGTAGCAAAGTTGAAATTCGAAAAGAGCATATCCAAATCTATAAAATACCCAATTTTCAAAACTCCCGGAAAACTATCAAATGACTGAACTATTAAGAATTGTAGGCTTTATTGCTTATCCTTTACATCTAATTTCGTAATATGTATCCCATATTGTTATGTTATCCGTATTGTCCGAGCTGCTTTTGTTAGGTCATCGGCCTGAAGGGCATCTCGCGATAAGCGGTTTCCACTTTTATCCTCCTTCAGGAAGGAATCTCAAACATTGTCTTTGGACAAATATGACCAGCCCACTGCCAGTTCAGTTTGTAACTCTATAAGCTATGTATTATTTCAGTTCTCCGGATAATCAAATTTTTGTCCAATCTACTCACACGTCTTCTCGTTTAAGATCATGCATTTTTTTATGTAATCTATCTAGGTAGCAGTTTTTAAGATTTTAACGGACATTCATACAGATAAACAAACAAATATGAAAAAATGTTTATTTTTATCGTCGGTATGGTTTGAAGACCATTCAGCAAAAATTCTTAAAAAAAAAGCTGTTTTTACTATGTTACGATTTTATGACGACTATTTTGTAATAAGTTTTAAGCATACTGGTGTTTAATCTTTATTAAACGTTTCATTCTACTAAATGTACGTTGATGACGGTTTAAATGTCAGACGCTGTCGCCGCTTATATAACAAGGACATAAATTAAAAATTTAGAAAACCCCCGATTTTTTAACCCCCCATTCTAGTATATTTGCCGACATTTGGTTAATCTCCCACTTTCACCGCTCACAACTTTAAAACGGCTCAACCGATTTTCATCGAACATGTCTAAGCACACTCGCACATAAGTCACCTTTAATACAAATAAAACTAAATTGAAATTACTGCATCCGTTCGGGAGTTCTGATGCCATAGACAGACACGTCAAACTCATAACACCCCTCTTTTTTGCATCGAGGGTTAAAAATCAGCACACACGTCTAGTCTGAGCTATAGAGTGCAACTGTATTGGACAACACCACATCTTTTCACCACAACTGATGTTGGTGTCCTTGTACAATACTGACGATCATATGAGTTTATTCAAAAGTTCATAAACTTTACTAAAAATGTCATCATCATTCCCCTGCCCTTATCCCAATTTTTACTTGGGGTCGGCGCAACACGTCTTTTAGACATGTTGCTTAAAGTTTTGGCTATGGTTTTATAGTCGGCCGCCTGCCTGACACTAACCCTCTTTGGGAATGCGATTGTTGGTTGTTTACCCGCCACCATTCGGGTGACCCAAGGTGCTTGGTACAGTGCACTGGGTCTTAAGGTCCATTAGTCGCCTTTTACGACACCCAGTGGAGGATATGGGGTGGTGCTATTCTTTATATCCGGACACCACACGGGTAAAACTTTACTAAAAATGTATTATGCAAAAATCCCTTGGCTGTGCGCTAAATCTGGTCGTGCTCATCATTCGATAACATCTTTAACAATAGAGGGTAGGCGACTGATTACATAATTTACAACTTAGCACAGCTGCTTCAAGATGCTCTAGTCTAGCTTTTTGTCAATACTGTCGTTCCCTTGTAGTGCCACTTCACACTAGCGTATATTCAGAGTAGGCGTCAGTGAGGTTCTGTTGCAAAATGACCATGTCTCAAATAACTACAGTAGCAAAATGCCCCTTTCTCAGAGAGTCCCTTTCGTAAAAAGCCCCTTTTAAAGAAACAAACGTTAAAAAAATGTACCCTGGTAAACAAGGATACTACGTGAATGTTTAACCATTAAAATATGGGTAGGCACATAGCGTACAAAAAAAAGAAATCGAAATTTGGCAGATTTTATTGTTGATTAGTTTATCAACTTACACAAAGAATCAGCAATCAAGAATTTAATCTTAGTTTATTAAGTAATCATGACATTTATTTTCTACTTGATGTTTTGATTGACATTAAATGAGAAAACCTTCGAAATATTTTAGTTTATTTTGAATTTATGTGCATGCGCCTAACTTTAATGATTAAACTTTAATATAGTACCCCTGTTTACCAGAGCAGTTATTTTTACTGATGAAAGTAATTAACGCTTTTTTTAAAAAAGGCTACGTTTTGTGGAAGGGACATTCTGATAAAGGGTTAATTATGCTACTTGTAGTCATTTTGAGAAGTGGCCATCTTGGCACAGAGCAGTCAGTGACCGTATGAGCGGCGCAAACGCCAAGACAATGCAACGTATGAAATCGTATGCGTGGTTTTGTCGCAGTGTTTTCTTTGTTGTGTGAAGGAGCACAAAATCATTTAGTGTTCAACCATTTTATTAACCTATAAATTTCGTATAATTTTCGTTCGTTTTCAATATTCTATCTATAGGTGTCGATGGATTTGGCTACTAGAGACATCTTTTTAATTGTATTTTTTTTAGATAAGTTCCTTTTTTACACAGTTACATCCTTAATAAATTATAAAATCCCTTTCGCAGAAACATCCTAAATTGTTAACAAAATCAGAGCTAGACAACACAATGTCATTTTTTATTTTTAGAAAAAAAATCTAAGTCTCGGTGCGATGAGGATTCCATAAATTTCCGGCCATCGCCCAACTTCAAGCACATGCGAAAATATTTAAAATCGAAGTTTGAAGAAGCAAATCAAATGGCGAACACAAGTGCTTCCAACGGAACGTGTGATTCATCAGTAAGACATGATGAACGAGAGAAAGTCAGTAAATCTGCAGCGGTACAACCACCACTGCCGCCAAATCCTCCGCCACCAGAAAGTCCTCCAATAATTAACTTAAAACAAGAAATTGAAGACGATGAATATGGCTCAACTGAGAATAGCACAGAATTCAACCAAGCTGAAAAACTTCTGACAGATAAGATAAAAACAGACCAATCTGAAGTGTCTGATAAGCCTGAAGTGACAATGTGCAGGAACTTTGCCCGGGGCACTTGTAAAAAAGGCACAGCATGCATATTCGCTCATGAACTAATTCTGTCTCAGTTACCTGGAGTGTACACATTTTGTAGAAATTTCCAGAATTCTGTTTGCACTTTTCCGAAATGCAAATTTGTACATGCTACAGTATTTGAGAAGGAGCATTTTTTTAGAACTGGTTTTTTGCCGCCTCACACACTAGCTCACCTCAAGGAAAATAATGTTTTGCAGCCACCTCCTCCACCGCCACCGCCTGAAGGTAAGAGACACTATTAATATTTGAGAGAAATATAGATAAGGTCTGATGTGTATTGTTTAATAGATACCTATAATTTCAGAAACAACCACTGAAGTGCCTCAATTATTTGCAAATGCTCCACCTCCACAAACTATACCATGGTAAATATAATCGAAAATTAAATGAAATGAATAATACAGTCAGTGGTCTCTAATCGCTTTAAATATATCCATTTCAGCATCACGCCTGGACCAGTGCTAACGTGTGCTCCAGCTCCTTCTCTAGAAATGACGGGCGACACTAGTATTTTCAGAGCTGGAATAACGTCCTCTGGCTCTCCAAAACGGGAGTGGAGCGACAGCGATGACTGTAAGTATAAGTTCAAACTTTTTCCTACGCCATGCGATTTTATGAGTAGTTTTATTTAATATATTTTATGAAAGTATTCACGACTATGTTAGGTTAAATCTGCAACATAAATTTTTTTCGTCTTTCATATCAGCAAGTGATTTTTATGCCCATTTTATTTAAACTTGTAAATTATAAATTCTTTGAAGATGTCATACCTGCGAATTCATTTTTTTCTGTAACTAAAACCGTAAATATCATAAGAGTAAAATGAATTCAAAGAATAATTACATACTAATGCTATATGAAATATAACTGCAATTTTTGTATATGCTTAGCCAAATATGAATAACATACATTTTTTTAAATACGAAGCTTGAAGTTTCTGCATAATTATAAAAGTGTATGTACTACTTGTATTCATGTCTAATATCTTAATTTGTGGAAATATGTTTTGATCAACTCTGCTACTCAAACAAAATATAATTTTATGATAGCACTTTGAATTTGTTGTATAATTTTTGTATATTTATAAACACTTGCTTTCTGCAAAACTTAATAATATCATTATATTCAAGTTGCTTACAGTATGTTCTCACGATAATTCCTTGATAATAAGGCATGCAAAGCGAGTGTAAATTATTTGTTGCTTTTGTCTCCAGTCAGCAGCTCGCCGCGCGACCTCGAGTCCAGTGAACCGGTCACCAAGAAGTGCAAAGCCTGTGATCATTGCGAATTCAGGTACAGGTAGCCAAAACGCTGTGATGTTTTTGTTAATTAAGGATAAAAGACATAAGCGAATAAATTTATATTTTCACTTTACCGCGTGTAACTATCAGCTGGCCTTATTTGAAATCATAACACAGTTTTTGAAAAAATCAGCTGTACTGCATGACATATGTTTAGTAGCTAATAGCTAATTTCACTAACTTAATTTTAAAGATCTAAAAATAGCGAATCGAAGTATAATATAAAAATAGCTAATTTGCAAATTAAATTATGTTTTAAATTATTAGCGTACACAAGATTACTGCGATTTCCTTGCGGCAAACAAAAACACGAAAGTACTTAATACTTGTAGAGCTGAGTAATAGTTGCAATATTTGGTATGGGCGAGCCTTTGGTGTGCGACGCAATGCGCGTCGACCCTTGTGCCATCCCATTCATGCCATTGACTTAAATGACGATTTATTTTTCAACGCTTTGTAGATTTTTGATATCATGAATTGTGATAATTATGTGATTAAATAAATTTATGTCTTTCGTATGTTTAACAGGTATCAGTACAACAAGTTCAAGGTTGAGAAGATGATGCGCTCCAGTGAAGAACTGCTTAACAAAGTCGCGGCTCTCAATAAAAAGAGTAACAGGTTGTGCACCGTGCTGGTTACTATGCTTAAAAATGTGAGTACTAGCTTATATTAGTAAACTCTAATTACATTTTGCTAAACCATACTGCCGTGTTAAATTACTAATGAAATCACTTATTCGTTTCAGAAATTGCCTGCTAACACTCCTACAAATGGGTTAAGTATCAGTCCGGAAAAGGACGATAAGGTAATTAAAGTTTATTTTTTACCTATATTACATACGTCGAATCCATTACTCCCGCACATACCTTCTTTGTTAACTGCCACAAATATCATAATCGTTTTACACAACTGGTATAATTGTAAATAAAGGTTAATTCCCCAAAAAAATTTAATTATACTATTTGTAGACGGTGACGGTATAGTGACGGGCAACATGTTGCTGGTTTGATTTAACAGAAATTTTATGTTTTGCTAGAATAAATAATTTACGTTAAAATAAAATACGGCTTGCTTTTCATATAATTAACAAAAATCCAAGTCGTGGTGGCGCGTGCAACCATTGTGTCACTCTCTGATCACTTGTCTTGCGATGTTATCCTTGGTATTTCGTTCGATTTAGTAAAAGGCTTCGATCACATTCCTATGGCTGATAGAACATAACTGTACTTATTGTGTAAAACTGTAATAATTTGTTTATACAGAATATTTTTACAACTAGACTTAGTGTTATAATGAAATCAATACACATTATTTCTTCCATTTATTAAAAAACAATCCGTATTGAAAAGATACGAAAATCGCACTTACTTTCTATAGTTTCTATGTCAACTGTCAACAAATACAGGTAAGTTTAATCACAGACAAATTTCCACACGAGTCATATTTTATATGTCTGTGCGGGAGATAATAATCTTTCTCTCTTTAGAACGAACGCTATTCCCAAAAATGTAATGGAGACCTTATTCACTAATTTGTACATAATCAGGATGTTTGAAATATTTATTTTTATCATAGTGGCTCTAATACTTTTCTATAATGGAATGGAAAGTGTTGAAGCAGCTATTCAATTTAGTTTAAACGAAATGAAGAAAATCTCTCAAAATGCATTTATACCCGAAAATCTACTGCAACCCTGTTATAAAAGCCTTTTATTATATAAGTATTAACCTGTTTCCTGATTTGCTTTCAGACCCTGATGGAGAACATAAATAGATTAATTGCAGGAAACACGAGATTGGCTCATAATGGAGATGACACTAACTGGGTAATTATTTACACATTATCAACACATTTATTGAATTTTTAATTAACAAGTTTTGTTTAAAACTTCTTCCATAGTCTCCTCATAATTGAACTGAACTCTAAGATGTGTCAAAGTCTTAACAGTCTGAAATGGAACTTCCACACATATTTTGTCTTTTGACAATAATAGTACATTTTTTATTATCAACAAACAAGACTGACATGAAAAAATATAGTTTCAGAGCCTGCTGACCAACCCCACCAACCTGACCGCTATTCTGGCGAAGATTCTTCTTGGCAATACCACCTCTTCGGTACCCCCGGACCGTTCGTGATGTTTGTAGAATTACGCACTTTCAGTGCTTAGCCCAAAGCTAGCACTAAGTAGGCGTGATTATAGTATACTATTCAGTCCAGAGTTGATAAAAGTAAATGATACTATTCTAGTCTACCTCAAATATAATGATGAAGATGTATAAAATTAATAAGCCCAGGAAGTGGTAGACTTATAATTCTATCTGTGTAAGAAGAGTACCCATAAAATCCAATATGTATCTAGGTAATATTATTATTATTATTTTCTACAGACAGATGGATTACAATGGGTATTTTTCTTGAAAGATAAGTCTACCAATCCTGGGCTATAAAGGTTTGAATACTTTAATTTAATCTGCACCAGTTCCTGTTATTGATTACCAGAAGCAATAAACAAATATGGTATTAACGTGATGAAATGTTTAATGATTATTAAGGACATAATTAGGATACACAATATTAATAAGTTTATATACAGTCATAAGCATATATACCTAGGTCCCTAGAAGTATATGTATGCTCCTGGCTGTACACGGCAGATAATTTCAGCCAATCGAAATATTTTTATACTTGAGCTAGACAGAATTGTAAGAATAATAATAGAATTTTTGAAATGTTTCAAATATTTATAGCAATATTTTTATGTTGTATGGTAACATATCTTTTGCTCCATCGTTGTTATTCTTTAAATAACTAATGGATCAAATGGCCGTGCGTGAATATTATCCCGATATATTTATTTTTTAAATCTCGTGCCTTAAACGTTGCCAGCGTCGTTGTCGAAATATAAATAAATACGCTACGAAGAGTTAAGACCGAGTCTTATATTTTGTAATTGTGTTATTGGCAGTAAATGGTATAATTTATAGACAATAGATTTTTATAGATTAAAGTTTACTGCCTTCCTATGAAAGATATATATTCAGCGTTACCAATGTAAATCGTCAAATCAATTAAGATTGTTACGTTTTGACTATTCCACGCTGGATGTATCAGGAATAGCTAGGCTAATCACTGCCTGTATGTACACCAATGTATTAAACACTCAACACTATATATATATATATATAAAATAGAAAGCTAGATTTTAATATACCTTTGATGTTAAAGTGTAATTATATTAATAAGAGAATAATTTTACCGACATTATTCTGTAATTGTCAACTCTGACTAGAATAGTATTACGGTCGGTTTCAATATTTAATTTATCGTTGGATTTGACTACTAGAGATAGAGATATAGTATATATTTTGTATAGAGCTTACGTTAAAGTATCTAGTGGAGAAATCTTTTGTTAGGTAGAATATTGAATACAGCCTTAAGAATTTACCAAAAACTGTCGTGAAGGAATGCGATAATTAAACGTTTCGGTGTTATGGTGTCATGGTGTCCTGGTTCCAAAAATATCAATTGGTTTGATACAGTCTATTATCATTGACATACAATTTAATTTGACATAAGTATTTTTATATGATAGTACATTTTTTTTAAGTTAGTATGTAGACTGACTTTACTATGTACTTTTTTACGTTCCTTTGACGTAAGTCAACTTCATAATTTTGTTATATTTATAAGGACTTAGAGGAGTTGATTTGAAAGGTCCTAGTGCTTCTTCACTCTAGCGTTTCTGCAGCGCAAGTGTTCAATCAGCGTATTAGGCGGTTGGCACACTGCATCGCATCTCGTAGCGTCGTGCGGGCGTGCGTGCTTTTTACGGTGTTTGTAAGTTCTTGTGTTTATACCGAGAACACGACATTGAAAAGTTTTAGCTCGCAGTTTTGCAGATCACGCGGGGAATCGCGCAAGGTACGGCACACCGAGTTCTGCAGTATCGTGCGTGGTTTTGACGTATCACTTACAAATGATCTGTATACAGGTTGATTTATTTACGAAATCTAAAGTCGTGCAGCTATTGGAACATGACATCCAAAGAATATGGTGTGTGAAATCCAAATAATAAATGTTTGCACTGACCAAACTGCAGCTATGCGCGTTAGTGCGATGAATTTTGCATGATGATGCAGATCTGCTCATATGCTCCAGGACTCTGTCACCGCGCATCCCGCAGTGCCGCGGGGCAGGAAGTGTTTAAATTGCCTTAGCATACGATGCGTTGTCGCGGTGTATACGATCAGTGAAGGTCTACGCTAAAGAAACGTTAGAGTGAAGGAGCACTTAGTGAATCCCGAGAAGTAATCATTTTTATGTGTTTGCGTGTTCAATCTGAAATGTGTTTTAAAAGATTGCGACATAATTCAACAATATGCCATAGATTAGCTTATTTTATATTACAATTATAAGATACTGACTTTTTATAGTGATCTACTCATTTGGGGTTTTGAAAGTAAGGTGGGACCCGGTGGACATGCAAGCTGGAATGCTAAGAGAAATGTGTAAAATGTGTGATAGATTAAAACATAACTAAAGTTTCCGGTCGATAAAAGCTTTGTTCTCTCGATTTATTTTTCGGGGTAAAAGTGTATACTGGACACACTTGTTCAAAGTGGTGATCTCAAGAAAGTGTGTTGTCTCTGCTTTGAAATACTTTTAAGCATATACGAGTGACTGCTGAAAATATTGACCTAACCTTGCATTGCTACTAAGACATCATTATGGCTTACTCAATACACGAGTAACAGGTTCGACACTGGAGCGGCTTGTTGCCAACGGCTGAGGTACCCAAATTCGACCATTCCGACGGTGACATGCCATTTTGGTGTCGTCGTCATAAACAAAGTAATGATTTTTTCTCTGGATTAAACAAAAACCGCATTGGGTTAGGTTATTAAGTTTTACATGTAACCTCTACACATATATACCTATGTAGTATTGATGTAGACTACTATTTAGGGGTAAACAAAGCCACAAGAATTTCGTCTTATTTAGAATATAGTATTGTACTGTTTATAACTATTACTTATCGCCTCTGCACGGAACGAATAATCTTAGAAGTTTAATATAGTTGTAAGCCGAAGTCGATCAATATCTGTGTGCACCATCATTGTTCATGTGTTCACAACTAATCATAATTAATAAATATTTTTCTCAATTTTATACACATAATCTTATTTATGCATATTTACACAATCAATGAGATATAAACAAGTCAATCCAAGTAGTAAAAGTAGCTGTTTACTACTAAAATATTTTTGCATATTTATATCTAGACCTGAGTATATTCTCTAAATACAAAATATTTACCAGCCACTTAGTGTTTAAAAAAATGCGCGTTACATAAAACATAATTGTTAAAATTCATATCTCCGGATTAATGTAATAATATACAACGTTGATAAAAGCGAGAGGCATTAAATGAAACCACATATTCTGTATATCATTATAAGGCTACACAACAAAAATCAAATCAATGTAAGCAATAGTTTAGTCACAGGATATTCTTTTAGTTTTTTTTTAGTTTGAACATGCTGTATCTTCCTGATTAGGTGACTAAGTTTTATAGGCATAGTTATCTAGTTGGCTCCGGTTGGGTCCGAAACTAGTCGGGCTATCCCGATAAATACGCGTGAGTAAACCGTTATAACGTTTTAAGTATGAATCATCCTCACGAAAGTTATTATAAAAATATTGCTTACATTGATTTGATTTTTGTTGTGTAGCCTTATAATGATATACAGAATATGTGGTTTCATTTAATGCCTCTCGCTTTTATCAACGTTGTATATACCCTTGGTGGCAAGTCTGTACCCGACGAATTTTAGTCTCCTACGAGACGTGCATTTGATTTTATAAACTGTATGAATTTAAAAGGCGTTGATCGCTTAGAGACCAAAGTCGTCGGATATGGACTTACACAGGCTCGCGTATAGAATACCGTTATGCAATATAGTGTATTTAAGCTAAGTTAATAATATTATAAAGAATATTTTCCGTAGTACATACGCTAGATTTTTGTAAACTCATATTTTGATGACTATAGTTAGCAAAAGTGTATATTTTAAAGTTTAATACGTTTATCGGAGTACAGCAATATTATGCTAATTAATCACTGTATGTACATAAATTGTATAAATGCATTGTTAAAATTTATCTCTATAACTGCTTATATAAAACATGTAATCATAAGGTTACGTCAAACAACGCGTTCTTTAGGCGTGAACACCAGTCTGACACTGCCCTCTAGCACTACTCAGACGTAGAGCAAAATTGTTTCAGTGTATTGTAGCTGCTATTGCTTGTGCACATTTAAACCAGAAAGTGTCACGGCACGGTACCGAGACTTGCACAGCACGGTGTCATCCTGTGAAACGTGACATGACCGTAACGGGGTTACGTGTAGCCCATAGAGGCGAGAACCGTCCTACACTGCGAAAGAGCGTTGGCTGCAGTAAGTCTAAAACAACAACGCGCACTAAGGTTGTGTATTGTATGACGAAGCCTTTAAATATATCTTAAATGTTTTTGTATGTAAGAGGAGTAGTTAGGTCATGATTTTGTGGACCCGTAAAAATTCTGAAATGGCGAGTACGTGAGTTGTGAACCTCTGTAAAAGATTTGGATGCCGGGGCGATGTGAAGTGTAAACGTTATCCGTAGTCTGTGTTAGTCTAGTTCTGGTTTAGAGTGCCTATCTTACAAAGCGACCAATGTATAATCGAAACAATCTTCGCTTATCATAAACTTGTGACTTTCAACTGTCTTGTCTTCAATCATTTTTTCACGCCACAATCACATTTTCGTACAACTATATCTTAATATAACTAATAATTTGAGAAATAGTTGCGCCGAAGATGTTTTCAATGGTCATAACTATTAAACTGCCATTTGCCTGTTATTATCTAGAAAGTTTAAAGTTCAATAGCATTGGGCAATAGCATATTTTGTTTAGGCACTTTAAACTTGATCATTCCTAGTAGTAAGTATAAAATGTTAATCTGGTGTGTTCTTGTAGTTTGTTAGTGAAATCTCGTGGTATTTTATTAAATCAGCAATTTTATAGAATGCCCATAGATTGGAATGTTTGAAATAGTATGGCATTTCTGTTATCAATTTAGAAATAAATATACTCCAATTTATTGATAAAACAATGCCGTTTTTATAAAAGCTCAAGCAGAACATGCAATTAACGAAATATTCAAAACTTAAAACTTTAAAATAGTTTTTGCAGCCTTAACACGTCTTCCCAATTGACATCCTCCTGTATTATTTCCTGTCTGGCTACTGATGGTAAAATGTCGTTCCAGCTGTGCGTGTGGTGGCAGCGTAACGCTTTGCCTAGCATTGGGGAAGTCTTCTTTGACACCCAATTGTGGCGCCAGAGTAACGTTACAGTTACTATTTGTTGCCAGCAGGATTATTAGAATATTATATTTATAAAAAACTTTAAAATAAAAAAAATACACTTGAATCTTCGAATTGCATTTTCTGTTTTAGAGCTACTTCATTTCATATGCTTGACTAAATAAATAATATATTGTTGTATTAATAAAAGTTCTTTTAACTGATATTAATGTGTTTGTATTTTACTTTGCTAAGCTTTTTTATATTAATTTTGAACAAGTTATTAGATAAAATGATATAATTTTGGTAAAATGTATTTTAGCAGAGATATTCTTGTCATACTTCTTAATGTATAATGTTTGTTCTCAATTGACTCCTAAACCACTTAACCGATTATAATAAAATTCGCACACCATGTGCATTTCGATCCAACTTGAGATATAGGATAGTTTAAATCTCAAGTTATAGTCGCAATTTTAAATTGTTGCTAATTATTTATATGTTATTATTTGACAGTCACAATTATCTGTTAACTCCAAATGATTCCAACAGATGTCGATACCTTTCGACTGGGTTGAGTAAGTAATCAATAGATGGCGCTGCTATGGTAAATCTAGCCATTGGACGTTTATAATAAACCAGTATGCAATGTGTAACATCAAAAAGAATATACCTTGTAAAATATAGCTTGATACCTGTGACATTACCGAACGTTTTATGAAGACAGCTACAACCCAAATTTTATTTTTAAAAGTTCAATTTTCTTAACATAAAAACGACGTTTGTGTATAAAAATAAAACGCATTTTTAAAAACAATCATGTAATTATAAAGATACCAGTAAAAATATGAGTAATTTAAATAATATTTAATATTTCTTAAATAATTTTTGGTTCTTAGCTTACTTTATAAATGCACTTTGAATAGCTCTAGGGACGTGCAAGTGACTGACAGATGATTATCGATAAAATAATACTAAGAAAATTTCACTAGTATAAAATGTAGTTTAGTTTGGCAATAATGGTTTCGCGTGCTGGAAACAAGTGGGCGCCATCGTTTTTGAGTCAGTACGAGTACTGACGCGATGCAGACGCCTTGTATACGCTACCATTGTTTTGTTGATATTTGTGTTACTTTGTTTTGTGTTACCTTTTTTTTGTTTGCCAAAATGCCGAAAAGACAAAAAAAGACTGTTTTGAATAGTGAGTGTCGCGAATTTGTGATCCGTTTGCGCGATTATTTTGAATTATGTTTGTTTTATTTTATTTAAATCAACTACAAATACATTTATTTTTAATTTACATCTTTACAATGACAATGACTACAATGTCACTTTTAATAAAACTCATGACGTCACAGACATCGATAAGCTACGAAACACTCCTCCATCCCTAGTAATGTCATTCCGACAAACGTCACAGGTATCAAGCTATATTTTACAAGGTATAGTGGAATAGCTGCAGTGTTGCGGAAGAGTTCTATAATAATTTGGGATGAGTGCACAATGGCACACAAATATTCACTTGAAGCATTAAACAGAACTATGCAAGATTTAAACAGCAATAATAAACTTTTCGGTGGTGCTATCTTACTTTTGTCTGGTGACTTCCGGAGACCTTACTGGTTATACCTCGCTCTACTTTCGCGGATGAGATTAACATGTTTGAAACAATCATTCTTATGGCGAAGTGTTGAAACACTTCGATTGTCAATAAATATGCGAGTACAATTGCATGATCCATAAGCACAAATATTGTCAGAACATTGTGCACCGATTGGTGTTAAATTAAATTGAAATTGAAAGTATTTATAATTCAAAAAAATAGATAATAATGTTTAAAAGTTAAAGACTGTCTGCCTACCTACCTCATTCATGAGTTTAAGCGTCACATGTTATTTACTGTATTATACTGTAATATACTTATATTTGTTATAAAATTAAATGGATATAATAAATCTGATATTTTTTATTTTGTACCTATTGATTTCTGCTTAATGTCACATTTTAATTAATTGTGTTCAACGTACTTCCCCTTCAAATCTCAATCCAGTGAATTTGTATACCAACATCAACATTTTCGTCATTGTTCGTAAATAATTTCATTGTACTGAAGGGTTATAGTAGTAGAAAGTCAAATAAGGAGATCACCATATTTTTTTACAAATACCATTTGTATGAAAAAGCATAGTGGACTCCGTGACTAATGTTCTCTTATTGTTCCTCTTAGATTGTTTACTATAATGTAATATAATAAAAACTTTTGCCACAGCAACGCTAGTTTTCTATATATTCTAGCACAAGCAGTTTAGTGTAAAATCTTTTCTGAACTACATCAAAGTTGAATTACGTGAATAATAAATTTATACAAATCAAATAGTCAAGTACTCAACCTCATATATTAACAATATTTTATGTCTTATCTACCAAACTTAAAAACTCTAGTTGGACATGAAATGACATCATTTAGGTACCATGCCGAACTCAAACCCTCAGACTAAGAGTACAAAATATACCAGAGGAGAAAAATGTCTGTTTGCACATTTGATAATAACGTTTGCAATGATCATGCTGATGGCACTGATATATTTAATACACTTGTTGGTTGTGAAGCACACACGAAACGAAATGTTGTCAATATACAGACGATCTGACACCCGTGAGTATCCGTCACTTGTATTAGTTGAATTTCCCAAAAATACTGTATTCTAGGCAGGCAAAGTCGCATCTATCCTATATTATTAGGTCCTAACATATATACCTGAAGTTTTACGAGGTAAAAGCAAAACGTCACTGAAAGAATATTACAAATCTTATTCAATAAAATTATACGCCGCCGTTGTGATCTTTGGAACCTTATCATTTTAACGGTAGTTCGTTTATTCCTTTGCTTTAAAAATCCGGGTGATGAGAGTCAAGACCCTATTTGACTATCAAGTCAGAATTATTTTATTTTAATTCAGTTGAATCGTTACAGGAATTCCATGAAAACGGTACTCTGCTGGACCTAGGTCCGAGAAGTATGGTGGGGGTCGCGAGAGGTTTTAATCGTAGCTCCTCTAGTTGCGCGACCGTCTCTTGTTTACTGTCAGATTTAATGTTGCGCAGAAGCAGTGGTAGACTGGAGAAATTGACCGGACTCGGCTGTTAAAAGGCCAGCTTTCTTTCGTTAGTTCTGCACTTATGACCAGATTTCAGATAGCAGTTGTGGATAAACACCAGAACAGGACCACTACACACTAGCCAGCACGTTGTTCAGGTATAACTTTCGCTTGAAGCATGACTTGATAGGTTTTCCTGTATTTAAACATTATCCATTTGTCGTCATTAGATCTATCGTTATTTCTATTACTGTTCCTTGAACAAGTCAATATTCCTTCGAGCTGTTTCTGCTGCGCTAGTTCCGCTAAGGAACTCGTATTCGTAAATCACCAGAATTTTCAAGTTTTCCAAGTGCTGGCTTACTGAGCAAAGCTAATGTCGAGAAAATATTAAATATCGTAAAAACAAATGAATCTCTGAATTTGAAATATAATCAGGTACGTAAAATTGAATCCAGTTTAGAGTTTAAAATTCTTTACAAAACTATATTAAGAGGTATAAGTTAAACATACTCGTACATACACACAAACATCTTTTTCTTAAATATGATGAGGCATCTACCAATATCTATCCTCTTTTGCTCTATATGAGAATAGACATAAACAATCTAAAGTAGATGCAGATTATGTGCTGTGGCTTTATTATTCACCGCCACGGTTGGTAACAAGTGAATAACACCAAAACGTGAATAACACTAAATGGTGTGAGATGTAATGAGATGAACGTGCCTAAATGTGATGAGAAGTGGAACACCAATTTCGCAATCACGGGTCATAGGCCCGGTGCCGGCGTAGGTTTCCTCGTATTTTCGTCATTAGAAACTTCCGCCTCCGACCATGTACTTAGCTACTCCTCTGTAGCCAGCCAGTTACGGCAAGAAAGAGCTGAAAATCCTTTAATTAGTGACTGCCTGCACTGCCCTCAGCTTCCGTTGTGTCGCTACTCTCAAACAGCTCGCTAAAAGCTGCCCTGCGGATGTACAATCACAGGCAAATACATGTATATATGACCAAACAATTACCTAAAGTTTAGGTCATACTCAAGTGATTTATGAAATTTTCTTTCATAGGAAATACTTCACTTTTAGCTTACAATATCAGGAATATTACATAACAGTTTCAGAAATTTCGCGTAAGAACACTACAGCAATTGTTTGGTCGTGTATACATGTATTTGCTCGTGACTGTACATATACCTTAAGATATTTTTTTTTATTTACATCTTAGGGACATCATTTGATGTCCCTAAGATATCATTTGATGAAGCGTGTTAATTTACCCCCTGGTCTTGCGTTATTCTCATAACTAGGTAACGACTCGTATCGAAAGGCTTATAATTCTTATTCTTAAAACACCTGCCGCTCAGCAAAGTGCACACAGATGGTTGATTTGTTAATTTTCGAAGGATTGAATGCAGACACCAGATTAAACATTTGACTGCATCGAAATTGATGTTTTCGTTTCGGAATTACGATGTACAGTAATATCCATCCTTGTTTTTAAGATAAGTTGAAACGTGTGTAAAGTACCCTCTTAATTACATACATAAGGATTAATAGGTCTACAACTTGATCCGTAGAGCAAAAAGATACATTTAGGCATAATCTAAGAGCCTTGTTCTTACAAGTCAGTAGTATTGAATTTATCCTTCGTTCATACAAAATCGAATTCTATGTCTCTCTTCCAAGAAATCAATAGGCTATTCCGAAAAGATAACTTCGATCAGCTGATACCAATTTTGTGTCCAGATCCATGCACAGCAGTAGTATATAAGGTGACCAGCCTCTGTTTACCCTTTATTAAGTATGACGCGTTATTGACTTGTGCCATTTATACAGGTTTGTCAGCTCTAGATGTGTCTAATTACGAATCGATCGGAGTGGTCTATCTGAACATAACTCCGATCCGGGTAATCTGCAACACTCTACTCCTTGCAAAGCGGTGGTCCCTGGCCCCGGCGCAGTGCACCTCAATGCGCGACGACCCCGACATGTCCGACTATTTACCGAAATGGAAAATCAAATACAAACTTTTTGGAAAATTTATACGTAAGTCTTTAGTTTGCTACTTTATTAAGTTTGTTCTGGCAAGGTATTCAAAACTATTTTATATTTAAAAGGTGTCCAATTAAGTAGATTAGATATAATGAAAATACCAATATTTTTTTACAAAACTAGTAGAATTAAAGTGGTACTTAGTCTCTGCCAACAATTTTAAAATCCGAACTTATCGAAACGTTACATGTCAAATTATAACCGACTAAAAATGGAGGAGTTTCTCTAGCTGCATGCAGTTCACGTTCTATACGCTTTATTCTTATAAAAGGGGAAATGCCCGTCGGGAGTATTAAATATTTTGAAATCCCACACCGTTTGTAAAAGTATTTAGGTTTTAGGTATTTAGAAAAAGTAACATTAGGTCCTTATACTCCATTTGTTTAGGTAATTAACTAAATGTAAACAATTTTGGTATGTCTTTTAAACAAAATGTGATCTTTAAAAATGTAAAATACGTTTTACAACTTGAAATACATTCAGATTTTCTAAAACTATAGTTAATTGATTTATAAGCAGTAATATCCAAATTTTAAATTATTTTTTTGGTTAAAAAGTAACGCCAAGATTGTTTACATTTAGTTAACTACCTAAACAAATGGAGTATAGTTCTTTAGTACTGTATAGGTACCTACTAATTCAATCAAACAATCAACCGTTGCTATCTATGCATATTTAACATTTCAAGGGCAATTTATAATTATTTGCTAAAAAAAGTCTGGGTGCTAAAGTCGATGAAACCTCTTGAGGTCCTTTTTTATCGTCTTGTTAGAAAAGTTATTTTTTCTTATAAATACGATATCCAAGTTCAAAAAATATGGCTTCTATTGGAGCCAGGTCCAAAAAGTGTGATGGATGCCACAAAAAATGGTATCGCATCTCTTTTAATTGTGCGACCTCATCTAGAGCAGCGTGAGTTCTTCGGTCGTCTCGTTGTTATCCTGAAGCACCGACGTGCTGGAAATATAGACCGGTGTCGGCTGTTTAACATCTAGCTTACCGTCATAGTTTGAGGTTTGAGACAATAAAGGTTTGTCGTTATCTAATCAGATCTGAATGACACAAGCAAAGGACCAATATTGAATGACACAAGCAAAGGACCACTTACCAGAATTACCTTGATTAGAATTCCTACCTTGGGTTAACTTTTGCTTGCCCCGTGATTTGGCACCGAATTCTTAATTCAACTAAGGGATAAGTATTTCCATACCAATTACCATTTTTTATCACACGTGACTTTACGACTCAGTAGCCTTTCGTTATTGTGACGGTTGAGGGAAGTACGAGGGAAGAATCGAACCCTCCGGCTTAGCATTCAGGGTCACTAACCACTAGACCAACAGGCCTGTCATATATTTGTTGCAAGTAAATTAAAATGGTTTTTTCACTAATATGAAACGGAGGAGGCTTTCATAGACCAGTTTTTCGTGTTGAACTAAGGCTTCCCTTTGTCTAGGGGGTTTGTTCTTAAGTTCTTCCGGAGTGAAAACGTTGGAATAAAAAGCCACCCTTATTTCTTTTACAGTACTCCTCTATAGATTTTGTCCGTTTGTGCAACATTTTTAACAGTTGCTTCGCTCTTATTGGCGCAGCGTGCAGCGTGATGTTATACAGCATGTATATTTGAACGACGGACTTATTCAAACCACCGATAGTTTTTGCATAGACTTCACCAATAAACGTATAAACAATAAAAAAACCCTGATTAATGACGAACAAAATCGTTCCAAAAAAGTCCTAAAAACATCGCAACGTTTTAACAACCTTGCGATAAGCGCAGAACATATATGCGCGGTCAATGACCGACGCCGACGTAGGTATGAATGCATTTTCCCTTCATACTTTAAATCTGGCTTAGGACAGGCAAAAATATCTAGGTACATCAAACTATAAACATTCTGCAATGTAAAATTTCATAAGACGTGACGCACTATCGTATTTTTGGCGTATTTAAAAAATGTAATCACACCTATTTACAACGGTTAATAATTTGAGTATTTACGACGATTAATTTGACGGAGTGAGATCTGGTGAGCGTGCGGGCCATGGCACGGGCCCGCCACGACCTATCCACTTGTCACCAAAATGTATGTAATGTTAGGTACTCACGTACGCGCACCTGATAGTGCGCGGGCCACCCTCCTTCAATAAGTCCGTCGTTCAAATATACACGCTGTATAGCCTTTCTCGATAAATGGTCTATTCGACACAAAAAGATTTTTTCATTTCAAACCTGTGATTCCTGTTGCAAAAATATCCAATTCTAATCGTTTGTCATCAGTTCAGCCTAGTTGTTATGATTTTAATAACACAAGATAATGACTCGCTTTCCATAAATGCCCTATAAATTATAGCCATGATTGGAAATGTTAGTTATTTTGGAGAATATTACGTTAACTGAGATTAAATGTTATGCATCTTAAAAAATACTACCGCAATAAGCGTAGAAGAAACTTAAAAATCTATATCATTCAATCAGCTTTCTAAAATAGGACAACAGTTGATTTTTTCGTAAATATAAATAATGAAAGTTATTATTTTTACTAGAAATAGCTTATTATTACTAGGCAGCAATACGTCGTTTTCATTGTTTCCTGGAATACATATGTGCGGTTTAGTTATGTGATATGCATAGATATGCACCCAGTGGTGACCAAGGTTACAGACTCTATAGCGAACATTCTAAAACAACTTGACATGTAGGACTGATGGGCCTGTCGGTCTAGTGGTTAGTGGCCCTTACTGCTATACCGGAGGTCGTGGGTTTGATTCCCACCCTGGACAAATGTTAGTGTGATAAGCACGATCGTTTATTCTGTCTGCGGGTATAGAGTTTATCTATAAAATGTATGTATTTAGAAAAAATATAAATGTGTGTATCAGTTGTCTATTACTCATAACATAAGTTAATCTCGTATACTTAATTTGAGACTAGATTGCGTTGTAGGAATGTTGAGAAATGAATTTATGTTCAGCAGTTTCGAACCTATTTATACTAGTTAACACAAAATCACCCATCCTAGTCTAAGTGTTAATAAAAAGTATCAACGTCTTTCATACCATCAAGTTTCATCAGAATCAGTTCAGCCGCGTCCGTGAAAAGGTAACGTACGAGTACATACACACTCCGATACTTCACTACTTCACTACATAGTATAAAACTAAGTCGCATTTTCTGTCCCCTTGTCCCTTCGACCGCTTAAATCTTTAAAACTCATCATTCCCCTGCCCTTATCCCAATTTTTACTTGGGGTCGGCGCAACACGTCTTTTAGACATGTTGCTTAAAGTTTTGGCTGTGGTTTTATAGACGGCCGCCTGCCTGACACTAACCCTCTTTGGGAATGCGATTGTTGTTGTTTACCCGCCACCATTCGGGTGACCCAAGGTGTTTGGTGCAGTGCACTGGGTCTTAAGGTCTATTAGTCGCCTTTTACGACACCCAGTGGAGGATATGGGGTGTTGCTATTCTTTATATCAGGACACCACACGGACAATCTTTAAAACTACTAATAGAATGTTTCAAGAGGAAGGTTTATATGTATAATAACTTCCGTTAAATAGTGGAGAAACACTCTTATTTTTGAGGTTTCTTATGTGATGTCGTGCAAACGCAGGCTGAGCTGCACAAGATTTATCAAAACAATGTACTAATTATTTGTACACATTGAAAAGATCAACAGAAAACTCCGCGGAAATGGTATATGTCTATCTCTTATGGATATCGCACAATATTTTTTTTGTCATTTACTTTTTACGACAAATAATGGCTAATTTTTTAAGCGATTTTAACCAATACAGTATGAATTCTTATCCAATTAAATAGCTAAAATACATTGTTGATTTAATATATTTGTATGGTCCTTTACACCACAAGATTTAAATGAATATTTTCGAAGGTATTATAGATTTAAAATTGCGGGACCTAGCGTTTGCGTTTGCTTGTATATGTTATGGACCAAGTGATTAATGCGGGCATTATTCATAATGCTCGGGCATTATGAATAATGCCTAGCATTATCGGGCTAAGTGATTAGTTACTATCTTAACTTCATTATTATCATATCGCTCGGTCATTATTATATTGCTAAATGATAGTTTTCACCTCAATAAATATAGATTTTGACAAATAAAAAAAAAACCTAACCTCACCTAATTTAGGTTAGGTTAGGTTAGGTTTTTTATTTATTTCTTCCATCATTACGACCACAATCAACATCGGAACTCGAACTCTTACGGTGTCCCCTATTGCAGCCATGGTTTATTTAGCGCTTGATACAACTTAAATATAGCATTAGTATCAAATTGCCCAACTATCATTTAGCAATATAATAATGACCGAGCGATATGATAATAATGAAGTTAAGATAGTAATTAATCACTTAGCCCGATAATGCTGGGCATTATTCATAGTGCCCGGGCATTATGTATACTGCCCAATTTATCACTTGGTCCATAACATATACATAATTCACAGTTTTTCTATAATATAAAGCCGAAGCCGGGTTGGGTCGCTAGTTTCCTATAAACCTTTATTGTAGTAGTGCGAAATTTGATAATAGCTCGCTTATGCGGATTCCGTGCAAAATGAACAATTCGTTGTACGAAACCAATATGTACTGTATTCGGAATAAAATATTTTTATATTATTTCGCGGTATTCAAAATATGATCAGGTACTGCGTATAAATGTGTATTGCGCTTACTTTTTATTAATTAGTAAATGAACTCATATAAGCACATATGAATAAATTTATTTAGTTCCTTTTTCAAATATATTTTTTTATCCGAGTTCAAAAAGGAGGAGTTTTCTCTATTTGACCGTATTTTTCACCGCTTTTTTTAAACGAGCACTTTGAATGATTATTGAATTGATTTAAAATTAATCGTCTACGATACGATTAGTATAGATAAAGCATATCTTATGTTTTACCTATACCAATTCTAAGGAAAAGGCTACGCCGTAGCTTACGCCGTAGCCTCAGAAACCTCAGCTGTAGAAACTTTTTCAGATAATTAGGAAACACCAACTTTTACCTGTTTGAGTTTAACTGAATGAAGAAGGCTGCTATAACATAGTCTTTGCTCTTTGACGATAGTATGTAAGCTACAAATGTTTGCTACGTCGTTTTGGATCTACGATGTGCTACGGCGGCGCTTTTGTTTCTAGAACTATTATTTTGGGTCATATACCTAATCATTTAAATGATTTTGTATCTCTTTTAATTCACGGGATAACTTCAAGGGAAGAAACCCGGTCCTTTTTAAAGGCTTACACGGGGACACAGGTCCAACATGCAGAGGCCTTGTTGAGAACTTTAATCTAATATGTGATGGGGCAACTACCAAAGGGCCATCCACCCCTGCTCTATGAAAGAACAGACATGGACGGCCCAAGGTAGCTACAAAACTATTGTAAATTATAGATAAAACGAATTTGGGCTATGGATAGGATATGTTGGATGTGTTTATTTCTCAAACTATGGATAACTATGGCACCTGCCTTTCAACACATGAAAATGCAATTAAAATTGGCAGGCGGTGACTCGCCGACTCCAAGATGGGCCCCCTATTATACCGCCACGATAGGCAGCAGGTGGGCAACACCAGAGAGTAAGGCTAAGGGGTGTAGAGAGGTGCGACACCGATTTCGCCATCGCGGGCCACAGACCCGGAGCGGGTTTCCTCGTTATTACGCCATTAGACACTTCCACCCCCGAGCTCTAGCGACCCCTCTCTAGCCAGCCAGTTAAGGCAAGAAAGAGCTGGGAGTCCTCATGAAGAGTGACCCCCTGGGGCATTCAGGTTCCGTTGTGTCGCCACTCACAAACCGCTCGCCACAAGCTGCCCTGCGGATGTATGCTCCTACATAGACCTTCAGATACATTTTTTATTTATACCTCAAGGTTTGAAAAAGCATACTAATATCTTCTTGGTCTTGCGTTATCCCCATGATGAGGTAACGACCTGCCCCGAGGGGTTGATGAGGTAACGTTTTGCCCCGAGGGGTAAAATGATGAAAATGAAAATGTAAATGATTCTGTATTATTATTAGCTGTTGCATTATTAATACTCTCGTAAAAAAAGTTTTTTTTTAAGAAAATAATTCGGTAAAAAAAATAATGTTGGCCGATTGTCAGACCTAGGTACTCAATATGCTCACAAAATTTTAAGAGAATAGGTCTAGTCGTCTCGGAGGAGTACGGGAACGAACACGAGAATTTTATATCCTACTAATATTATAAACGCGAAAGTTTGTAAGTATGGATGTTTGTTACTCTTTCAAGCTCAAACGGCTAAATCGAATTTGATGAATTTTGGTATGGAGTTAACTGACACCCTAGATTAACACATAGGCTACTTTTTAATCCACTGCGTCAGAGAGGGGTCATGCTTTTGCAGCTATAACTGATATTCACGCGAACGACGTGGCGGGCAACAGCTAGTATCTGTATAAGGATGAAAATAAATGTGAAATTTTGTGAGTATAGATGGAAGGATGTTTGTTACGATTTCAAGCTTGAACGGATAAACCTATTTTCATGAAATTTGGTATGGAGTTAACTGACAACCTGGATTAATATGTAAGCTACTTTTTACTCGACTGCATGAAAAGAGGTCATTGTTTTTCAACTTTAATGACATCCACACGGGCAAAGCCGGGATAAAAACTAGTTACACGATAACATAACTATGGCAGATGACCTTTTTACGCTCGCAGCGAGCGCGGTTGTATAACTCTAACTAGTAGAATCAAACGGGTAGCGGCGATCGACTACACTGTGTAAATGCGCATATGACCGGTCTCAAGAGTTAGAAAAACAACTGCAGTTCCACAACCGCGGTGCCCACGTGATAAAATCGCTACATCAGTTCTAAGACAGAATGATCGAACAAAAGATGCTGTTTGACGGACCTGTTGGTCTAGTGGTTACTGACCCTGACTGCTAAGCCGGAGGTCGTGGGTTCGATTCCCAACCAGGACAAATGTTTGTGTGATAAGCACGATCATTTGTTCTGTGTCCGGCTGTAATTTATCTAGAATATGTATATATTTAGAAGTATATAAGTGTGTTTGTCAGCTGTCTGATTACCATAACGCAAGCTCTGCTTAGTTTAAGATCAGATGGCCGTTTGGGAATATTGTCCAAAGATATTTATAGTTCCAACCGTTTTTGGTAAGAATATTCAATGGTGATGCATGCAGTCAATGGTGTCCCAAATTCCTTTTGTTTTGTTCGGGGAGATAAGATTAAATTTGAGAGTGTCACTTGCGAGATGACGTCAGATAGGAACGCGTGGAAGAAAAAGACATGCTGTGCCGACCCCAAATAACAATTGGGATAAGGGCAGAGATATGAGAGATAGGATTAAATTTCTTCGAGTAATACTATTGAATTTGATGAAAAATGTTTTAGAATTGAATAGTACCTTGAAGATGATAACAATAAAGTTACATAGATATAAATTGTTTATTCTTAAAATTTTGACAATGTATTGCTGCGGAATGAGGTATTAGGATTTTTGCGAGTGATTTTAAGTAATTCTCAAGTCGTCAAATATCAAATTTCAGCTCTCAAAGGTTTTCATCGCAATATGTTCCAAGTATACAGTATAGTAGTATAGATTTAAGTCCAGCGACTGTGCAGGTAATCCAAAACTTGAATATCATTGTCTCGGAGAGCCGTCGAAACCAGCGGCTTATGGGAATTGACAATGTTTAAGAGATAATTATATTTACTGGATCCCAAACAATTTCAGTCTTGCCACTTCAAAACAGGAGTGAACATCGAAATGTAGACTTACAAGAGAAAAATAACCGATATTCTTAATTTTATGTAAACGGAATTCTAAAAGGAGGATGTTAACTAAACGATACTGTATCCTCCCTTTGACGGTATTGATGTCCTTTAAAAGGTTTGTTTTTAATGCACACGGCGGCATAACGAGCCTCATGTATACGGTAAAGTAGCCTTTTATGTTATTTTCCGAAGCCTGTTAATTTTTTTGATTTCACGTCTGCTATTTTGGTCGTAAACGTTTGGGTACTTGTATTTCGCAGTGTGCGATTTAATATACAACGTTGATAAAAGCGAGAGGCATTAAATGAAACCACATATTCTGTATATCATTATAAGGCTACACAACAAAAATCAAATCAATGTAAGCAATAGTTTAGTCACAGGATATTTTTTTAGTTTTTTTTTAGTTTGAACATGCTGCATCTTCCTGATTAGGTGACTAAGTTTTATAGGCATAGTTATCTAAGAGTCATTCACCGCAAAACAACAAAATTCACGCGACGTTGCCGCTCCGCATCGTAAGTTTGCAATACAAACAAGTGCACTATTACCAAATATTTCCTTAAAAGAAAGTACAGATCACGGTCATTTCACTCAAATGTAATAAGCGTAACAGAAATAGAAATAGATCAGTCTGTTGCTATTGCGCGGGTGACGGCGGCGGTGACTCGGATAAGTACGTCAAGGACACGATTTTTACATTGTTTAGTGCGAAGACGCGTCGCTTCCGGGGTGCACGTTACGCAATTAAGCACAAATGATTGTCGCTCACGCGTCCGGTTTTCAATATTCTCTAATATTGTTAAGTTTTTATTGTTATAGGACACCAAACTTCTTATTCTAAGATAGTGATTTATGTTGTGACAGGACAAGTTAGTTTAAGTTTAGTTGTGTGTGCAGTTTTTAATAATTTTGTAAATTAGGTACGTAAGACATCCATAATGCCTCGTGCTACATACACTGCTTCAGACTTCACTGGACAGCAGTGGATTGGTCGATTTGGACCAGTACGATGGCCACCAAGGTCCCCGGATCTCACTCCGATGGACTTTTTTTTGTGGGGTTTTGTGAAAGGTGAAGTGTATGCAACAGACGTGAATACCGTAGAGGAACTTAAAAACCGAATTATTTTAGCGTTTCATAAATTAAAAAATTCAACAAACAGAGATTTTATTGCACGATTAAATAACAATATTATACGTCGTTATAACTTGTGTATTAATGCAAACGGCGGACATTTCCAACAATTGAAGATTTAATGTGTAAGTATAACACTGAATTATTATTGTTTATTATGATCATTGATCATACTTTCCAACGATACCTACACCACTTGTTTACATTATCGTCTACATCAAACCCGGCCGCTCTGCTGTGTGTGAGCCCGCCGCACGCGCTATGCGATAGGTACAAATGCGATGTTGCCGTTTTGTTACGCAGGTCACCGCACGTCAGTGTAAATTTTTATTAAGGGTGTTTACATTTTAAGTTAATAATTAAGCTATTTAAGTTCTTTGAAAAAAGTTTTTTCGTATACTTCTTGAAAACTTTTTTTTAATAGTTTCGGATTAGCAGTAGGCACTTATAGTATACTAGCTTTTGCCCGCGGCTTCGCACGCGTTAAGAAGTATTATTGTTTAGCAAGTTAGTGTAAAAATTAGGGCCTACAAAACTTCCTTGTACACAATATTCTTAACTAATTTGTCATTTGGCGCTAAACCTATCAAACTACTGGGAGAACTTACTCGTGAGCAAGCAATATAGAACTGCCCATGAGAGAAGCAATGTTCTCTCAAGTCAATACCCGCAAATTTGAGAGTTTGCCCCTGAGACTTGTTTATAGTCATGGCTAGTCAAATCTAAGATTTCTACAAACATCCCCTATTTCATCCCCTTATGTGTGAAATTTATCAAAATCTTTCTTAGCGGATACCTACGTCATAACATCTACCTGCATGCCAAATTTCAGCCCGATCCGTCCAGTAGTTTGGGCTGTGCGTTGATGCATTAATTTCGATCGAATTTGATTACCATAAAAACGGTTCTAGTGAGTTAATCTTAAAAGATAGACATATACTGTCGCGGACATTTTTTTAGACAATTTCAAAAGGAATAATTCTTACACTTACTAAACGGTTCAAGATACACAAAATATATGTAATTTTGTGTATCTTGAACCGTTTTCGCAGCGCACGCAACGGAAGCCCTCAAGGATGAAAAATTTTCCCCGTTTTTTTACACATTTACCATTATTTCTTCGCTCCTAATAGTTGCAACGTGATATTATATAGCCTAAAGCCTTCCTCGATAAATGATCTATTCAACACAAAAAGAATTTTTCGATTCGAACCAGTAGTTCCTGAGATTAGCGCGTTCAAACAAACAAACAAACTCTTCAGCTTTATAATATTAGTATAGATTAGTATAGATGTGGTTTCATTTAATGCCTCTCGCTTTTATCAACGTTGTATATCTACCTATCAATATTTTTGCCTATGATAAAAAAAATAACTTGCAACTTTCTTTAGCAAGGAGTTTTGTATCGTAATAGAGATAGACGTTAGCTTGTTAGTGATAGGTTCGGAGAAAAAATAATAAGGGAAATAAGGCTTTCCTCAGAATTGTATGCACCTCATGCAACTATAGAAGATCCTATCAAGAACTGTATTCTCTTGCAATGTATAGGAATGTTGTTTAAAACATAAGTACGACTTCGTAAAGAAAAAATATTAATCATAATCAATTACTACAAAACTAATTATAACCATTTCTCGATATGAAATTTTGATGAAAATGGGAGTCTCAAAATCTACTATCTGCATTTGATTTTAATCACATAAAGGTGCTTTTGCTACAAACTGTCCTCTACGTTTCAGTCTACGTTACACAGTCCATGTGCTACGCCGTAGCTTTCAAATGTTTCAAACTGAGTTGCCAATACGCTACGCTACAACGCTACTTTAAAAAAATCTGACTTTTATTATTATACCTAGTTTGGCTAGTGCTTCACTGCTTACTAGATGTAATTTTTTTATAAGTACCTATTTATTCATGTTTAGTGTCTTCTTATTTCTTTTTCTAGGATGTTACTTATTAGCAGAGCCAGAGTACGTAGAATAGAAAAATTGGTTTGGTTAAGTTTTTAGTTCATCTAGGTATATCTTGGTACATAAGTTTATGTCCAGTTTAGGAGCGAGCGATCGTGTAAAGATCATAAGTAGGCGTCAAGGTACGCGTAATGGCTGACAATAATAACGTATAATTTCAAGTTCACACTGGGGTATCTGGCTACGACGATGTTTGGTTTGAACTCCGCTAAATTACAATTCGGTTGAAGCAGAAATCAGTGCAGTCGCGAGTACCCCGCTGTTCTGGGAGCAAATTTAAAGTAATTTGTCTAGTACATAGATGCAGCGTGCGTCATACTCGGAGAACGAACTATCGTATGATGTCGTGTCTGTGGGCTCGATGAAGGGCGGATGCGATGAAACTACACTACATGTGGCTATGATAATAATATCAAGTTCGTTGATATCATGGCATTGGCAATGAGTCAAAGTTTTTTGAACGTCAGAAAGCTTAATAAAATCCGAACAGTCTTTTTTAGTTAAGTGGAGAAATCCTCATGGACACCCATTTCGTCGGGTAGCAGTTAGTGTCTTACTGACTAACCCTGAACCTGCTTTGTCATCCGCGTTTTTCACCAAATTGCCAGTAACCATGTAATTATGCCGCACATGCCTTGTTTCAAGCTGTCATATCTATAATGTCATATATATATAATAGTATCTAAATTTCGACCACAATGTAATAGAACTTGTAGCTATCACAGTACTGTTAACTTTTGTTGTTTATATATTCTGAAAGGGGTGAAGTCTGAAGTCTAAAAGGGGTCACATATTAATGAACTCGACTGTACGAGCCGTATACGGCTACTGGCAATATTCATGTATTAGCACACATCAATGTTGTACTTTGATATGATAGCAGAACGCCTCGAACACAATGTGGCGTTCTAGCTGCGTCGCTACAAGTCCTAAAACCATTCTAGGAAGCGCACTACTATCAGAGGTTGTAGAGAAGTGGCAACTTTTTAATATGAACGCATCTCGTAATAATTCTTAAGTTGTTACCTTCACTGACGCGCGTCCAAAGATGTAAAATTCCTGCAGTGCAACGTTTCTTTCCGTCTCTAATTTGAAGTCAGTCATAATAAACCCAAAGCCAGGAATAGGCAGTGTTGAACGTGTGGAAGTGTAAGACGTATGACGGTGTACTTTAAGGCTTAAAACGACGTCTTTCTTCCACAATTTCAACAGTACTAAACACTGTTGTATAATGTTGAAATACATAGGTGGTATTCCCAGACACTTATCTTACGACAAATTTTAATGAACTGTTTTATTTTTTTACGCAGAAAGTGGTATCAAACGCACTTTAACTCACTCGAGATTCAACAGAGGAGACTTTCATAACAATATTGGATTATTTGAGCATATCAAGCCAATTCGCAGCGATGAGTATTATGTTGGTAAGTACATAATTATAATATAAATAAATATAATAGGGATGATGACAACTTTTTTATGTCCGTCATGTATTGGGTACGTATTTTTTTTGTGGACCTAAGTACAGTCATTGACACGTCACGTTTTCGTATAAATTTTGCAAATGCGTTACGTCACAATCTCAAAGATAAGCTGCTTTAGTTTAGGAGAAGGGCTCCTAAACTAAAGCAGCTTATCTTTGAGATTTATAATTCTTCAGGTTAATCCAAAAATACATGTCTAATATTTTTTAAATATCTATATGACGGACTAGTTAGATTTTCACTTTTCGTACCCTGTTATCATCCCTATAGTAAGAATACTATCATTTTTAATTAGTCTGTCACTCTTTTTAAATTTGCTTCGAAAGCAATGTTTGATTTTTACTTAGCGGTTAGTGTTTTACTGCATGTCAAAGATCATGTCTACTCTGTCCATGGCCATTAGGGACCAGCACTACCAGCCTTGCATAAAGGAATTAAGTTCCCATTTCCTCCTTGCAGTCTCCAGGAAATCACTATGTGGTTATTTTCACCAAAAGGTTGAGTGTATTATGGACAACTAATCAACTACGAGCATGTAGAGTAGATCTGCAGTTTAAAAAAAAACAGCGTTTTTTTAGACACATATATAGGTATAATATAATAGAATGTTGGCGACGTTATATTATATTTTACCTAGTATTTAATTATACGTACAAAAAACTTTATTAAAAGTTTACTATAAAATTTAAAATAATTACAGCTTTACATTTAATTAGAGATTGTGAGAAACATTTAAGACAAGGAGTTTTAAGTTTTACACAATCTTAATACCTTTCTGAAATATGTCCGAAACACGCACTCTATGTTAACTCAAACTTTTCCGACACTGCACTCAAATCTTCCATTAATTATTTTAGATTTTCGTAAGGTTCTTAGTAAAATTTAAAGGAACTTTATTCTGGCATGGCTGCAGGTATATAACTAGCTGACTAGTCGAAAAAAATCAATATTAAGTAATTGTTACTTGGCATAATAGAGAGAACTGTAAGTAGTCATTAGAACAATGCCAGTGTTAGGCTCTATATAATTAAACCGTCGATATCGTCATGAAAATGTACTCGTAGCGTAATTCCTATGCACTGTAAATATACGTATACAGTCCAATTAGACAGTTTACAGCACCTGACAAAGCAGAAACCATAGTTTTACAATTGTGATGTAGCGAATAATGCGAGTATACGTTAAAGCATTAACTTGTAATTAGTTGTGCTCGTGACTTTATCCGCGTGGCATTAGACGAATAAATTAATTACTTAATTTCGAAAATTAGTATTTTTTTAATTAAAGAAGTCAAATTTACTTCTTATGATATCAGCTACCTGTCAAAAAAGTCTCGTTCAAATCGGCCCAGACGTTTGAAGGTTTAGCGGGTACAAACAGACAATTAGGAACGGCAAATGTTTTTTGGTGTATGTAGCGTATCATGTTTATTCATACGCACGGAGTAAACAACGCTAATTTCAAAGTTAGAAATGGAACTTTCAGTTTTATTTATATGTATAATTAATAGAACAACAAACCGCTCTATGATTATCATATGGCAAAGTGTATCAGCCTTCTACGAACTCGACCTAGAGCAGGCTCTGTTACAAGTTAATTGTACCAACCAACAACATATTTTGTTGAGCTTTTGCGCGAACGCGAACGGAAACCAACTTTTCTAGAAAGAGTGAATATGAGGTAGGAAATATAACAATTAAACATTACGAACATAGCGCCGAGCTGAACGATAGATATCTTAAAGGGAAATGTTTTGGAAATTAAGATTTTACCTCTATTATACTCGTAAGAAGGGTACCTTACAAAAAAATACTTGAAAAATGCTCTATTTTCTGTTTCCAAGTATATTTTTTAGACCTATATTTTTTGTAATATTCGTATTTGATTATAAAACTAATAAGTTCGTCAGATTGATCTGACGAACTTATTAGTTATCTATACTAATATTATAAAGAGGTAAAATTTGTAAGTTTGTATGTAATGGGTAATCTCTGAAACTACTGAACCGATTTTGAAAATTCTTTCACCATTAAAAAGCCGCATCTTCACTGAGTGACATAGGCTACTTTTTATTGCGAGTTAACGCACCACGCGGGCGGAGCCGCGCGCGGAATCTAGTGTTATATATTATAGTTTTGTTCCCAGAAAAAAATAATGTATATAACTGTACAGTTGTCCTTTTCTTTTTTAATTTAATAACATATTGTAATAGTGCACAAGTTTATCTAAATGATCTGTCATGTTTCTTGTTGGTTCTGGGCGAGTGCGTCAAAAATTTCTACTTAATTTAATTAATTAGAAAAGGAGTTAAGTCCCCCGGATCATATGGTTTCCTAAGATGAAGTTATTTTTACAAGAAATTAAGACTACCATAGCCTATTCATAAAACAAAAAACTTTTACCGCAAAACTGAATTTAATAATGAAAGGAATTGGTCAATCAAAAATTCCTTGCAATATCATAACATATCCACAAGTTCTGTTACCCCTGTATTCGATTAATTCATAATCGAAACCTATAAAGAGAGTATTATTATAGGGGTGTGTGTTATAAATATTGTGTGCATAAAGTCATTACTTAGTTGTAAACTGGGCCGGAGTATTAAATGTGGAAGCGGTTTATCGTCATTAGGTGTCTGATAAGCTGGAGTAGAAAGTTCATTGTAATAACAAACCCATAGGTTATTGTAAAACTCAATATTCATTTTTTTTCCGGTTATACTTAAAACTAGGGGATAATACAGGAAATATAAATATAAGGAAATCTTTTATAAGGTAGATTAAAAGTAATTATATAGCCAATGAAACCAATTAATCCAAATAATTCTGTGATTTGAGATGTAATAAAGTCGATTGATAGAGTGAAATTAAAAGATTGCATTTAATATGAGTACATACATAGATTGGGTATAGATATCGGTGTGCCGTTACCTGTTGTGCAGTCTCGCCCCGCGCAACACTCCTGGCCCTCTCCGACAGTGGACGGACGTGTCTAGCGTGCGCCCTGCAATTTGCATCGCGTGAATTGTACTGGCTCTCGATATCATCAACTTCTTGTCACTTGTTCTATAAAGTTCCATTCAATCAGTAGCCATGTGGTTCCAGGGTCCTGATCATATCATCGTGCAGCATACCTACCGTTTTGTGAGTATTAATTACTTAATTAATATTTTTATTTCAGCTCCTAAAAATATTGTCATTAACGAAGAGTTGTTACAAAAATACGCAAAAGAAATGGCTATTGTGAATTGGCAAATTGCATTTTCCAATCAAGGTTGGTGTTTAATTATTTTCAAATTAAATAAGAGCAAATTAATTCAAAATTTAAAAAGGGTTGATTTATAAATTCAATTTTTTTTTTTGTAACGGAAAGTGTTACCTACTGTGATTTTAAAGATTTCGAATAAATTACAGAATGCAGTGATTTTGATTAGCAGCAATAAAATAAATTGATATCGCTGCAGAATTTTGCCTAGGTAGT
This sequence comes from Chrysodeixis includens, assembly GCA_941860345.1. Taxonomy (NCBI): domain Eukaryota; kingdom Metazoa; phylum Arthropoda; class Insecta; order Lepidoptera; family Noctuidae; genus Chrysodeixis; species Chrysodeixis includens. Next base: position 9,713,428 of record OW796090.1, read on the forward strand.
AGCTTTTAACATATGTACCTTATATAGCCGTGCGGGTGGGAAAAATCCTTAAGGCCTTACATACAGGCCAAAATTAATCGCAAGTTCTTTTTACCTGTTGATAGTGAGTAGGGGCCGTCGTTGACTTTGTATTGTTCTTTTTAAGGTGATATTTCACATGCTATGGTCCTCAGAGTGCGCCCAGTCCCTACAGATAAATGTTTTTCATATGCTGCGCCTATAGTCGAACAAATGAGAGATTATGAGTTCTGTGTTAATTTCTATCGGAACGGGCCAATTGCGGGTTAGTGAATATCAAAAAGAGCTATTGAGTAGAAAAATAATTAGATAATTTTAATATACTGTAACAGTAGGTTTAGTACGTTTACATATGTATGTAATGTACGTTGTGACCCGTTAATATATTTGCTCTATTGGGCCACATTCGGACTTAATAGGAAACAAACGGAATGCGGGTAGGTATGTTGCTCATTTCAATGACCAGATAATGCTACAGCTATGTATTGTTGCATCTTCTCGGATCACATACATGTCATTCATTAAATTATATCCGTGCGAGCAACTCCCCTGTAAGCTAATTACTGGTGATGATGATAATGTTGTAATTATTCATCCTATAAAATAAGCTTTCTGAATAATGAACGAAAGAGGATTATTGACTAGGCTTCCTCAATGCGCTCCGCGATTGCAGACTATTAGGTTCATGTTTTTCTTTTCTCGGAGTTAAGCATCTTATGATAGCAAAAAAACAACGCCTTTTTGTAAAACCTCCTGCAGATTTTTTTTTTGTCTGGGAAGAATAGAGCTAATATTTTGCTTTATATGCGAGTCGTTCCTTAAAATTTTATGACAATAAGAGCATTAAGTCGTTATTGACTATATTAAAACTGTCTTTATTGTAAGTTGCCTGTATGCCTATCGTATTAGGGAATAGGCACTAAGTAGCAATCATTGCGTGGCGTTACGGGTTTGATGCCCGCCCGGGATAACATTCTGATATTTTTTGTAATAGGTAATAATTTTAAAGCGTGGATTTACAGACAGACGTGGTACAAGTATTAAGTTTAAAGCACTTCGATCGATGTTAGTAGTTTGACCTGGGCAATTAGGTTGTCCACTTGCGGGTCATTTTAAATACATTCTTAAAAAGTATTTGTTCATTCCTGATATAAGTATCTTTCGAATCCCAACCAATTATGGTACTTCCTTAACAGTTACCGGACTTAAAATAATAAAGAGGCACTAACATTTTTGTCGGACGGGAATCGAACTCGGCGTATTACGGTGCATTAGCAGTTAAGAAACAAATTGTGGACTCTATTGAATGTGCGTTTTTCTTAAACACCGTTAAAATAATGAATAAGTTATTGATAGTTTGTATTTATTTTTTAATTAAACTAGGTATTTTGATCAAATAAACCAAATGAACCACACCCTTAAAAAATAATAAAAATACAGATTTTTTGAAATCCATCTGCCATTTTAGTATTAAATATCACAAAAAACAAAACGAATAGAGAACTTTCTCTATTTGTTTGCGTGCCTTTTGTTTGGGTTCTATGCCATTTCTATCTATTTTATTGCGGTTCGAGTAACAAGAGATTATAATAGCGAGTGAATACAATAAATTCCGGAGAATAAAATAAGAATCCGTCGGCGCACCGACGGTTCCGTACAAATTAAAGTGACTGTCGAGGTTCATTCTTTAAAGCAAACTAATAATTAAGTAATAAACCAGCCTTCATACGTCCCACTGTTGGGCACATACCTCTTCCAATATAGGGAAGGCTTGAGCATTGATTACCACGCTAACTCACTGCGGATTGGCGATTTCAGATTTCAATATTAGGAATTCAGGTTGCCTCAAGGCATTTGTCTTCTCGTTTTGTTAGTAGTGTCTTAGAATGATTAAGAAAGTTCATATAACTTTGAAAAAGTCACATTGGTACTGGCCTGCGCTAGGGATCGAACCTGCACCTCGTGCATACAAACCCAACCTTATCTGAAGTTTCAATAATGTACGGAAGGTACGAATTTCCATAAATAAGTATTTTACTTAATATGTTACAAGACTACAAAATTTATATATGTTGACAAACTAAAGAGACTTTATTTTATCACAGTTTTAAGTGAACCTAGAAAATTATTTCATACCCATTTAAAAATTGCTACACGTCTCATAAGTTATCTAGATAACACTAGCTGAAGACAGACGGATAAACCAAGACCTTTTATGATTTCCTTTTGAAGCAAGCGCGGAACCCTATATGCGCGGCATAAGCCGCTTAGTGCCTTATCAATCGATTTGTAAAATCATACCGCAGGTCGCAGGCACTTTGTAAATTGATATAAAAACAAGTCTAATATGTATTATCAACCGGCTAATTAATTAGCCAGGCAATACACTTAAAGACTTATACTGCGGTCACAGACAGGATAAGGATGGTACTCTGATATTGTGGTACATAATGCATTTAGCAATTAAGTTATTTATTAGTAAAAAGACAACTTACACAATGCCATTTACACAATGCCATCTATCAACAAATAGTATCTATAGATTATTGTGTTAAATTCTAATAGCCAACGATAGCAACCAGCCACATCTTACAATATTGGATGAGCCACTGGTCAAGACAACACATGACGTGTTGTCTTAGCTTCAATTCCACGATAGGCATTCTGAGAAATCTGGAGAACGCTTTAGGCGATAAATTGTAATAGGCTTCCCTCTATCAAACTGGGATCGGAATTAAGGAATATCCTGCATCTGATGGGATGTCAGTGCCAATGATTCGAAACAAACCACAGATGCTGATATTTACAAGTAAAGTAAAATATTATTGTTAAGCTTATGCAGTTTTTATGTGATGTAGAACTGGGTAAAAACCAAACGGCGCAACTATGTACTTTCAAATTAAAAATCACTTTATCTTCAGTCAAAGTAAGTTCCATTTCATATCTCAAAGGAACAAAACGTCTGGAACTGGCATGTATATTGGTAATATGTCCATAAAGAATACATTATCGAAAGAAGTCTTTAAAAGCGAATAAAAAAGAATCGGCATCTTCGTTTGACAAGAGCAATCTTTTGACTACTGTCCGATGTTTTCTGATCGATCACTTTCTTTATTACTTCGTCTTTGTGTTAGTGACAGGTCACGGCGTGTAGAGAGTGGCTAGCTAACAGGATAGAGGCTAGGTGGACTTCCTATTGTGCGTCAACGTTCTAAGGTCGCTTGGGGAGCTTTCTGTGATACCTACATACAAATGTGTGTATATGTTGTGTAGAGATTACCTAGTGAATTGCCTTTTACAAAGCCTAAATATGTTTATAAGATGTATTGGAGTCAATACTTGCAGCAAACATGGAAAGAGAGTGATCTATCGTGATTAACTAATATAAGACATATGATTTTTTTATCCGTTTAGAATCTTGTGTCTCCAAAAATCTTTTTTTTTTTATTATATTTTTAAGAAAGGACAAAAGGTTTCTCTCCAGTAGATATAACGAGAAAACAAAAGGTGCGCTTCAGTAACATGAACTTTTCAATCCTGAAATCATTTCTGGCAGTCGGTGAACAGGCAGGTACGCATTGTTAATTAACAAAAACAGAACTCGGTTCATATCTTCACCCCAATTAAAAAAAAAAACTATTAATTTATTTCTGTTTCTCGTATTTACATTGTTAGTTTAATTTTGGTAATTTTTTGTTCGTTTGAAGATGCAGTTTCGGCGGAATCTAAAAAATAGTTCGTTAGGGGTACCTAACACTGGAGCTAACAGACTTACAAAGTTTGTTAATTGGCTTATAGCAACACATGCCGACTTGTAATACCGTACCCATTCCGTCTTGTCTTTGCATAAGTGTATGACGTTTCGTAAACCGACGCATACACACTTATATTCGTAGACATATGGATACTAATGATGATGTTTATTGATATAAGTACAGTATAAGTAAAAGACAGCTATTCAAAATATGATCATTACGCAAGACGAGTGGCGATGTGTGTAACAACCCTTAAACCCTTACCTACTTAGGGCATAGAGATACGATTACCGTGCTTACCTTTCGTGGTATTTAAGTGAACGCACTGTCTTTAAAATTACAATAGGGATTCTGTCTAAGTATTTTGTTCAACTGTCGTCTTGTTAATTTATATTTTAAATAAATAATAAAATCATTTAACACATTCATCTTATTGTTGGACAAAATAAAATATACTTAGAAAACAGTATTTTCATACGTTTATTAAGGGAGATTTTGATTGATATTGTTTTACGGATATTTATGTTCCTAACCGAAATCCTTTGTTTCGTCAGTGCTATCGGAACAACGGCATAAACCCACACTTCTATTCGTCCATTCAAATTAATTGTAGGTGCGTAATTTAAACTATTTGATGAAATATTTCATACAAAGCACGTCGGCTCAAACATATAAGTTTGGCATTTTATTTTTTTCCAAACTACCGTCCGATAGTGATTTCGCGGGTACGATTTGGTGACTGATTGATTAACGCACAGCCGAAACCTCTTGGTCTAGGAGTCGTGATATTTTGAACAAGGCTTCCTATAGTAATATAAGTGAGCACTAAGCAAGGATTTTTGGAGTAGCAAGCCCTTAGGTGGCAGGTGGGAGGAGGAAGGACTTCAACTGATACTTTTTAATTATTGAAGGGATTCGAAAATGCCTTTAAATTCCTATTGTAACATTTTTTTAGCCTGTGAAAAAAAGCCCAGTCGTGATCATTAAAAAACGAGACAATCCCAAATAACACGTAGGCGAAGCCGCGAGCGGAAAGCTAGTATAATATATTTCAGTTAAAGATATTATTATGTCAAAACACCACAAGTCATTGCAGGTATTGACATTTGAGTTCACAAATCGCTATAGACAGCTTACACTAAACATAGGTTTTAACTGCGCTTAATAATTAAATATTCATTCGAATTGATTTTATAATACGTCGTGTAGTCTATCTGCAAGGACAACCTATACAGAGAGTTTAGTCAAAGACGTTGTAAGTCGCAAGTGCAAGGTAAAGCTCAAATGGCCGACTATACGCCTTATGTCTTGAAGTAATAACTATCTTAGTTGCCTTGGAACTTGGGTACACTTTACGATGTGAGATAGATCCTTGTCTGGAGCGCATACAAGAAATTGTTTCTAAGGAGATCTGTATTCCATATCCTATAGGGAGGCTTAGGAAACTAGCTAGCTTTGAAGACACGGCCATACAGAGCCAATCAATATCATACTAATTAATAAATGTCTAGCTGGGAAAATGTACATTCAACATCAAAGACATTTTAAGAAAAAAGGCAAAAGAACTTCGCGTGTGTAACTTTCATTTTATTTACTTTTCCTGGTAAAACGGATATAAAATATTTCTGTCGTACTTTATAAAGCTCCTTTACTGAAATAAGAAGAATTAAAACCGTTAGTCTGAAGCCGATAATTCAATTTGATTCCGGAAAAAGCTTTACCTATAATATTGTTATGTGTCTTTGTATTCTCCTGCTGGAATAGCATAAAATTTAAACAGGATGTGATGGCTGAGGATGTGCGGTGCATCAAATAATTAAATGACGTTTGAAGCTGATCCTTTCGGAACGACAATCTACTTATGTACTTACCTTCGAATACAGGTTCATAGCCCAACGAATAGGTATGGCCCAGCGTAACGTGTTATCAAACGTAAGTAGACCTCTCTGTGTAAGAGCAATAAACGGAAGTCTGATATCAATCTAGAATGGCCCGAAATTGTCAGCATCCTATTTGTAAAATATTTAAATTAAAACCGGCAACCGTTAAACGTTTACGTGAAACGGGGCGTATCTATGATTCAAGTTATGAAATCGAAGGATTTTAAATTCTTGTGAGCTAGGGTCCCATATTTGCAAATACGTATAGGCGTAGGTATAATTTTGCTGTCAAATAAAAATGAAATTGCATGACTCCGATTTAATCTTGATTTAAGCTGGCTTTGTAAAAAATTGTTGGAACATTTTAAAAATATTGCAATCAACTAATGGGTCTAGTATTTATATGTTTTTCCTAATTCTTTTAATAATTATTTAAGCCAAGTACCTTTATACCTAGCGAACTACATCTAACAATATTACAATACTAATTTCAATTCATAGGCGGAATAAAACACGCTACCTGCAAAATAAAACATTTTTCATAAGAAGCCAAATAGCAGTGATATTGGCTTTGATGTATGATAGCGAACAGGGTATTGTTTTTGGATGACGTTTGATGGCAATTTTATAAATAAGCGTCATAAAAAAATAGCAGGACAATAGCGAATTCTCTATAAAGTTCAATCCAAAAACTATTGTTTATCGTTTTTGTTTAACATTTTGACTTTACTAAAAATGATTTGCTACCTATTACTATGTCAAAATTAATTGTTCGAGGAATATTGAGAAATACTGTGCACCTGCACGACTATATAAACTAACACGATGCTCTGCCCCGGTTCGGTTCTAATTATTGGTAATTTTCATCGTATTAATTAGGTGCCTATCTAATAACTATAGACTATTGATCGATAGCAAATTGGAATAAAAATTGCAATACCAAAATCCTTTGTGACAAATTTGAAGACAAATAAATTGTAATTTCGCAGAAAAAAGGATGAAAATAATACTTGACCGAATACAGATAATTCAATGTGTTACGTGAGAAGATACTCGGAAATTCACAATGAAAATCTTTTTGTTTCAATCAATCTGATCCAACAAAATTCCATTGTTTCAAGTAGGTTTAAATACTTTATACACAAAATGAAAGAAATTCCTCTGTTATCGGGAATGTATTTTCAGAACACAATGTTCAACATTTTTTAATAATATTTCACGTATTTTACATTCATATAATATCTTTGTAAAATGTTTATTTCGTCGGAAAAATGCCCATGCCCATCTACCTACTGCTAATGTAATGAATCCTCTTTGTTCACAATAACGTCGATGAAAATTCATCGTAATATAATAGTTTTATCATGTACAATTTCATTTGAGTGGCATGTATGTAATCCCGAGGTATTGTGTTTTACTGATGATGACTGATGATTTATAAGAAAAATACACTTGTTTATTAAGGTATAAAATTATAATATTTAGATATGTTTTAAAAGTACAAGACGACAAGATGCAACAAGAACAGCTGACCTTTAGAACTAAACAAATTACTCAAAAAAGAACTATCCCGAAAACATATTCGTAGTTTAGACCTCTCATACCAATTCATTAAGTAACTATATCGGTACCTATTATGTTACAGCGGTAGTAAGAACGTGTTGACGCTTTTCCTTTAACTTGTACGTGTGATTCCTACCAATCAATCTATATTTTAGATCACGGAGCGATGGTTGTAATCAACTCAAAAATCGTAGGATTCTTTTCATGGGGCGACATAAAAGGACGAGGCGTACCTTTAATTGTTTTAAATGTTTTACATTTTAGAGAATGGTTTGAAAGTATAATAAATATTTCACATTGAAGTATAGTGTCGTTTTATTTTTGGTGTAGGTAACAGTAAAATTTAATTATATGATGCACTTCGTGATGTATTTTATTTGGCAATCGAGAGTTTGCAAAATGTTATTTCAATAGTGATTTCTAGACATGGTTTTGATTTATGTATTTATATTGACTGTTTTTTTTGCAGCTTTGAAATCGGTACGTGTTTCGTGTTGTTTAATCTCATATTGTCGAGTATTCCTCTATTTACATAATTCTTAAATAGTCTTTAGAAAACACATGCCGATTACTAAATGGTAGCCTTGCACAGTGCAGAGGCCAACTGGTAATAACGGAGGTTTTTCTTACATGCATACTTAGCCCGCGAAAGGACGTTTAAAGTCGCCATTGATTCAAATCAAACTGAAAGATCGTCGGGGGTCGAACGTGAGTACATTGATTTCATCTAAAGACCGTACATCAAATCACGTTTTAACTCCACTTCGTCGAATTTTGTATGTGTTGACAGAAATATAGCATAAATTCTTTCAGTTAAATTTTCAAATAAACTGTAAAGAAATAATGGTTTAGCGCTAGCTAACCAATCTTAAATCGGCATTGTCACAAGTTATCACAAAAACCACTGATGTTGTAAGAGTACATTTTTGTTGCAAGTATTTTGCGTCAAAATTTGTCTAAACATAGACAGATGAACATCGAAGTCATCTTATAAGGGTACCCTTTTGAGTTTTTAGAGTGCGGAACCCTAAAAACTGTTCAGTTCGAAATGTGAGACGTAGAAATAAACCATATCGAGCTGTTTTTGTTTAATGAGTTCAATACTTACAGAATAAATAATTAGGAACATTGATTTTGTATTAATGAATTATAAAATAGAATATTACGAAATGTTTTTAAATCGTAATAAATACGAACCACACATATATGGTTTGGAGCGATTTGTGGCCTTAATCAAATATCAAAAACGATGTTGGAAATGATTTCTGAACTGCATGGAGTAAATATTAACCACCAACGTATTGATATTTTATTCCGTTCGTCCGTACCAGTCCCGTATGCCGTGAAAATGATTTTCACATTTTAATCAAACTTCAAACGTATTCGTATTTCTGTGAATAAGGAAATAGAAGAAAAGAAGAAACTTAAATAATAATAAATACGCCCCAGAAACCACTCTTTACGAAGACTCAGCTCATTTTTTCCTCACACGCTTGTCTTCTCTGTTTATCTTGCATAACGAAGCATAATCATAATTATAGCGAGAACACTTTTGATTCGCGATTTGAAAGGCCGCACCAGTAGTAGTGATTATGATATGTGGGCAGCTCTAGTGAGTTGTTGAGTTTATCTACCAAAAACTGCAAAAATATTTACCTACAGTATACAGCCGCAGGTAAAAAGGTATTCAGGCGTCATGGTATTCCAGTAAAATCGAATTTCAGTAGTATTTCGAAAGTTTCGATAAATCGCAATAAACTTTTTTAGCGTTCTGTTTATTTTAGAAAAGATGCATAGATTGTAAAAGTAACGTTATGAATAAAAAAGGAGTAAATGACAGTGTGACGTCTGATAGGGGAGAATGGAAGAGTAAAACGTGTTGCGCCGACCCCAAGTAAAATGGGATAAGGACAGGAAGATGATGATGATGTTTGTAGTCGTAAGCGTCTCTGACAAACCGATATACTGATAAGGTTTTCGAATATGGACCCTTAATAGTCCGGCAGTTAAGCTAAGTTTAGGTTATTTCTAGTTTTGTAAACTTAAAAAAAAAAAACATACCAAATATTTAAACATCATGATTTATTCATGTTTTTATTGTTATAAATACTTTCAGTACTTAAAGACACGATACACGATACACAAGATAATCCATATCTCAAATCTGAATTAGTCAAATTTGATTAATCTCTAATTTAAATTAACGGGCCTGTTGGTCTAGTGGTTAGTGACATTGACTGTTATACCGGAGGTCGTGGGTTCGATACGATTATTTGTTCTGTGTCTGGGTGTAATTTATCCTTAATATGTATGTACTAAGAAATATATTATATACATATGTATGTTTATGTCATTGTGTGTGTGAAATTTATAAATTCAAATTGTTTAAAATACTTTGAATTAATTAAATTTAATTCAAAGCTCGTTTGGAAGCTACAATTCCACAGAAGGACGACTTTAGCTTCTTAGTTTAAAATGTGATGGTGGATCTAGGGTTTTCGTTTGGGGGTTTACAGTTTAAAACTTGAAAATTTTCCATTGACGACAATCGTAGGTATGTAGAGCTTACCTATTCTGAGGGATTTTGTAGTTCCGCGGGAAAAAAGACCACCGCTCCGCCGTCCTCTGGATCTGCCATAGCCCAAAGGTTATATCGCCTTATGGCACAGTATATTATGATTAGTTTCATACATAATAATATGGAGACAAAACAAATAAGTCTACACGGTACGTCCATGATAAGATTGCGTGTCGTTGTCATTACTTCGTATATTTTGGCTTACCTGGTTTACATAACTTTTATGCAGATTGGTCTAGCTGTTTGAATGTGAAAGAGTAACCAACATCAACACTTTACAAAAAAAATGTAAAGAGATAAAGTGATAGATGACAAAGAATCGATTGCTAGACAATGTGAACTAGCAATTTCGAAAAGTTGGGCAAAATAATAATAAAACCAGTAGAAGCAACAGGTACAGAGTATAAAATCATTTCAATTTTCATACTAATAGTTATTAAAATGTTTAAAGAATTCTAATAAAGAAGGGATGACGACAGGGTACGAGAAGTATAAAACTGATCAGTCCGTCAGTTAGAGACGTATATTTTATCAGGGAGCCCATATTGATTATTCCAACTACAGGCAATCCTATCAGTACTAAATAAAATAGTATAAAAAGTGGTAGTAGGTCAGGTCAGTGATTTCCTGGAACAGCACACGTAGATATCAGATACTGAGCGGAGTTTCAGGCGCAGTCGCAGTACGACAACGGTTTTATCAGGGTTTTTCGAATTGTGTAAATGTCAGGCTGGACAATAGCCACCAAATACTTTATTTTTATAGACTATAAAAAGGAATTCGACACGTTAGACCATGAGGTGCTCCTCCAGGCTATGGATGGATCACTAATATGTGGTTCCGTACATGCCTTAACGAAAGAACTATTCATGGCATGGCGGGTATCACTGGACGGGACGCTGAGGTGGCTCTGGGTGTGCTGACCGGTACCGGGATTCGGGATAGTCAGATACCTACATTATGCATGTGAACAGTGTAACAAACATTGTTAAAAACTGTCCTGTTTATATGTATCGGCATACATATAATGTGCTTTACAAAAAATACTCAAAGCCAGAACCGTAATTCAGCACGATTTCATTAACATCACCAAGTGAGTGCATGATAATATAGATATGAGTATATATGTTATGGACCAAGTGATAAATTGGGCAGTATACATAATGCCCGGGCACTATGAACAATGCCCAGCATTATTGGGCTAAGTGATTAATTACTATCTTAACTTCATTATTATCATATCCCTTTGGTCATTATTATATTGCTAAATGATAGTTGGGCAATTTGATACTAATGCTATATTTAAGTTGTATCAAGCGCTAAATAAACCATGGCTGCAATTGGGGACACCGTAAGAGTCCGAGTTCCGATGTTGATTGCGGTCGTAATGATGGAAGAAATAAAAAAAACCTTACCTAAATTAGGTGAGGTTAGGTTTTTTTTTTATTGGTCAAAATCTATATTTATTGAGGTGAAAACTATCATTTAGCAATATAATAATGACCGAGCGATATGATAATAATGAAGTTAAGATAATAATTAATTACTTAGCCCGATAATGCTAGGCATTATTCATAATGCCCGAGCATTATGCATAATGCCCGCATTAATCACTTGGTCCATAACATATATATGTTACACATATATATATATGAGTCTTGCATGCAAATAATATGGTTGTGATTATAAAAATATGGAATATGTTAAAACATTTAAGTATTTGGGTCTAGAGCTGGACTGCAATGCTAACTGGGGGACTCACGGTGATGCAGTGTGCACAAAACTCAGTAATAATGTACTAATTATTTGTACACATTGAAAAAGTGTACAGAATACTCCGCGATGGTATATGTCTATCTCTTATGGATATCCCACAATATCATTTTTTATCATTTTTTTTTTACGACAAATAATGGTTAATTTTGTAGAACGGTTTTGAGTAAGTTTTATGTACTAAAAGCGTCACTAAGTATTTTCTACTTACACACACTACACTACGCATTATTTATTTTGCTCTAATCGAATCGTTAATAGGTTACGGATTAAGTTTCTATGTTCGTGCTGTTAAAACTTATTTAGATATCATTAATTCTCTGCAAATCCGCTTTCTGAAATTTCTAGTACCCCTAAAGTTAAACGAGAATGTAAACTATGAAAGACTATATTCCATGTAAAATACTTCCTTTCACGACCGGGTCAAATACTTGTTGATTCTTGAATAGTTTTATAGCCAGCAAAATATGTTAAAAATAACAAATAAATACAATACAAGGCTTGTAAGAGAGAATAAGCTAGTCCATTCTTGTATTTGTGGTTTCTAACAATAATATAGGGTCGGGTGTCTCACAGTGAACCAGGCAGCTACATTTAACCACCGCCGTATCTCGAAAACGCCACGTTGCTAAACCGCGCTAATATGAGTGAAAGAGAGGTATTTACGATCCCTTACTGCCCACTAATTTGCGTGGCGATCGCGTGCCAATTGGTTGTGTGAGGAGCATTTGAAAGCAATATGACTCAAAAAGTAAATATTTTTTTCCAATTTTATTCTTTTTTAGCTTTTTTCATTTAAATAATATAAATTTATTTGTATGTGCACTGAATTCTACGGTTATTTAGCAATTAAAAACGCTACAATTCGAGTTTTTAAGTGATTGGTATGCCGGTAAATTTTTAAGATTAGCTATCAAAACCTGGTGTGTCTCACAGTGAACCACCTGTACATCCAAGTTTTTTTCTACAATTTTTTTAATTTGTTATAAAATGGTGCGAAACAAAGTAGCGATAAGAAAAAGAGGCCGGCATTCGACTGCCAACTGCATTCGAGGCCAAGCCTAAGTGTTAAGCTGCACAGATCAGGTGCCATGAAACTCCGGATGCCTTTGGAACCCGATTTGGCTAATTATCCAATTAAGGAATCATAAGATTTTAAATGATTTTAATAAATATAAGACTGATTTTTATTACTACAAAGTATTTGCCTTATAAATTGATCTATAAGACATAGTTAATAAGGTGGCTCAATGTGGACCATACCCTGGTTAAATGTGTACCGGTAGTACACATTGAACCAAAAATATTTTTTCAGAAAAACCTGTTTTACGCCGAAACTAAAAAGAATATGAGAAATTAAAGTTTTACAAAATTGAAGCTAAATAAAAATTGAAGGCATTGATTGAAAATCCAGCAGGGCAACAATGACATGTAGGTATACCTCAAATCGAGCCCCAAGCTTTGTTTTTTATGTTTGCATTTTATTTGAAATGCATTCTCCAATACCCGAATGCATGTATAATTTTGGCTCGATAGACCAATATTAAAAGCGTGAAAGTTTGTAGGTAAGTGTGGATGGGTTATTAGATGGATGTATGAATGGGTGGATGTTTGTTTCTCTTGCATGCTTAAACGATTGAAGTTCTATATATCAATTTTGTTATGTTATGCAATTACCAATCTTTATGTGCGTGTATACCTAATAGTTACCTACTTAATCACAAAAACACATTTACCAACATGGCTACATATACACTGACGCATTTATCACATTGATACCGATGTTTTTTGTATTCAACGTGCTCTAAAGGGACTAAAATGACCTTGACAAAAGTCCCTGCAGACTTACAAAATAGCGTAATAATTGTCGACCCTAACTCTTTATTTAGGCTTCTTCATGGCCACGGTCGAAAAATAGAAGCTTACAATTATTAATGACTACACGAATAAACCATAAAAAGGATCTCAACATGTCAAATTATAAAAAAATGTTGGACAATTTATAAAAAAAATGCTCATTACGTTATTGTGAATAAATACAATATTGGTTGTTTTTAATAATAATGATTGTAACTTGTAAGTGTGACCTACTTTCCGAAAAAAATGCCGGTTTTACGATTTCAATAACAATAAAGCCACAGACGTAAAACTTATCTTTCTTTATGTCACTCGGCGACGTTTTTGTAATTAATGTTGCAAGTATGATAAATTTTTCAAAAACGAATGTAGCACAAATAATTCCCTTTTATTTATGTTTCTTCAAATTACGAAGATTTTTGCTTTACATTATGATAAAAGTAATGGTTTACATTGTAACTTTTTAATTTTCTAACATTTATTCTTTTATACATCCTTTACATTAGAGTGCGAAATATTGAATTATTTACTCGTCACTAACGAACACAAGCAAAAGTTCCATAAATACTGATAAAAAAATGAAATATTAAATTTAATTTTTAAACTAAATGCGGATACAAGACGAGTATTTAAAAATTTTGGTAACTATCAGTATCAAACAGCACGGCCATCAAACTTTTCGGTGGCCATAAAATAGAGAAAAATCAAATCCATATGATAGATTTTCGCCTTTAGACAAAAAAATAAACACAAAATTTCAAAAAATCATAATTTATATATTTATTCTGTCAGCTTAATCCAATATTTATATGGTTATTTATTTCTAACAAAATATCTAGTTTGTAGGGCTGGATCAAAGTCGTGATAAATGTTGACATTCAATATGGCGGTATGTCGTCAGTGCTATGCTGTGTCGTGGTGAGATTTGATTATTTCATGGTTTTATTTATTTGCTTTCAAATACAGTTTATTAAGTTCAGTAAAAACTGGTAACGTTCGAGTTGTTTTTATGTGATATGCCGTTTACTTGTTCGGAAGTAGTTAGAAGAATTGAGACTCGTCCCACGGCGTTGTAATTTCAGCCCATCGTTCTATCGGACGGCCGATGCCTACCTACATTTTAAAATTAAAATGTAGCGAGGTTTCAACCAAACGCTTTGATTTATTTCGACGTTCTTAAGTAATTGTAACTATTTAGATTTGTTTTTTGAAAGTATTTATCGTTTTTCATTATAGAAGCTAACCCAAGTGTCTATTGCAGCTTGTGAATATCGAGTTAAACACGTATAGATAGCAACAGAGATATACGATATCTACCTCCATCCAAGCTAATGCACCACGGGCTCCAACTCAGCAAGCATTGAAGACATCTGAGGATTTAGCATAACATAATCATAAGTAGTTTTATTTTGCAACATTAGTGGTTTTGGTGTATAAATTGTGACTTTTGCGTTATAGACTCCATAGTGTTCTAATGAACACAAAAGACTAAAAGAAAATGTGATTTGATGTAAAAATTTGTAACCTCTACTGTAAACTTAACATCACACAATATTCTGTGATATATTGGTACCCTAGGTACTACGTTTTTCGACCTATATACAAGGAAGCTACAATCGACCAAGAATGTCCAGCAATCCTCAGTGGAAAATGTTCCAGCCGCCAGATTCACACTCCTCGCCCCTACAAGATATTTTAGATCTCCAGCAATCTAACATGCAGCCTAAAACAACATACCGCAATGGTGAGTGAAGTAAACAATCTTCAAATGCACACAGGACATGCTTGTTATATCGTTATTGAGATAGTATCAATTGTCATCGCAGGAACTGGTGCTCGTCTTAGTATGTTCTTCTAAGCTTTATCAACATACAGATTTGGGTTATAGTATACTTTGTTGAGATTTTACTAGCAAACATTTCAGATTACTAAATTGCTGCCCTTTTACTGGAATTAAGTAAATGTTATCTTAAAGTAACTTAGATCAATGTTTCATTCACTTAATGTTTATAATGTAACTACTTACTACTTATTTTCAAACTGCAATCAATGTGTAGCTTAACAGTTTAAATGCATAACATTGGAACAAAATATCAGATTAAATATCCATAACTATAAAGTTAAGCAGTATATAAGTTTTGCATGGTGATCATATTTCTTGTTCTTATGGATTTGCAAGGTTTTTTCATTAATTTTGATCTTTAAAATCAAAAAAGATCTTAAAAATATTTCATACAAAAATATCTTATTTTAGGTTAGTCACTTTGCAGTAAACTTGATTTTTTAACTAATACTCATAATGTTTGTGTACAGTTTTAAAGGGACCAAACAGCTTAACTCACTATGTATATATTAAAAAAGATTTTTTTATCAAAATGTTCATACTGCTTTAACATAAACAGAGATGTAGGTCACCAAACCGATTGCCACTGTGTGCAACAAGCTGTGGGTTTGATTCCTACATGGAAAGCATTCGTGTAACACAAGTATTTGTTGTAAGATTTATTGACTGTCCTTTGTGTATTTGAATTGTTAATAAAAAATATGTTTATAAAATACCCACAAGAAAAGGATTATAGACCTTCAAGTGAGCAATTTCATTAAAATGTTTGTAAAATGTTTGGATTTAAGTTAAGATTTATAACATAATAGACTCTTTTTTATGAACTAAATCTTTAATGGACTTAAACAAAAGCCTGACAAAGAAAAAGTAAATACATTATGTATTAGTAACTGTGAAAACAATTTGTGAAGCTGGTCTATTTCTTTTCCTTTGTTTTAATTCTGCTACATATCAATTTATTCCTGGAGTCTGAATTTCAGATAGATTTTGCGACATCAATAATGTCATAATTTTACATCTCATTTCATGTTAAAATATTGATTATACCAGCCTAAAGGTTATTTTGAAATTCAGAATATTTTTTGGTCTTGTTCCATTGAAAATATTTATTTTACAAATTTCAAACCTGGGTGTGATAACACCATATTTAAATAATTTGATGTGTAGCCAATATATTTTTCTTTAATTGATGTAATTCTTCATTTCATTCAACACATTGTTTTTTATTTGAACACAAAAAGACTAGAATATTATTGAGTTAGTAAACAATATTCTTTTATTATTTAAGACTATAAATCAGATGTGTAAAGTTTTCACTAAGCATTTGTTCAAAAGGTAAGTGCTTTATGTGCACCTAGATAGAACCAAACATGATTTAGAGTGGTTATGACTAATTATTTATTAGTTCATTTTTGTTCAAGGCCTTAAAACAAGCTGTTGGGACATGCATGGTAGTCTTTGTAATATTAGGAAATAATATGTAGTTTGATTTAAGCTTACATTTTTGTAGTCCATAACTAGTCATAGCTGTAATGATATAGTTACTAAAACTACAGATCTCTATTTAGATTTTGCTCCATTTATAATGTAATGATATAATTACTAAAACAACAGATCTCTATTTAGTCTCCGTTCCATTTATTATAGTTTCACTTCTACCCCTCCTTTTGTGCTAAAAATGTTTGTTATTTATCCTTTGAAGGTCCTTCAATATATTTAACTGATTTGTTTTTAACCTGTAACTGTTGTCTAACATTTCCATCCTTTTATTAATATTTTTAATTATCCTATAACATGCTAGTACTATTTTTTGTTGTCTTAATTAATAAATTTTGGGTTTTTGTTCAAAGGTGAGTATCCAAGTTCACCAAGAGATAATTACAACATCAGTCAACCTAAGACGGGTAGTGGGAATCGCTTCTCTCTTGGTTACAACATAGACGGCTGCCCGATGGGAGACTCAGTTTACTCTTCTGGCTCCACTAACAATTCTTCATCTCAGCAGTATGATTCAACGAATCACCCACCTATTAGAGAGACGGGTATAATCGAGAAACTTCTCCATTCATATGGGTTTATCCAATGCTGTGAGAGACAGGCCCGCCTGTTTTTCCACTTTAGCCAATTTAGTGGCAATACTGAACATCTTAAGATTGGAGACCCTGTTGAGTTCGAGATGACATATGATCGTCGCACTGGGAAACCGATTGCGTCTACGGTTACCAAGATTGCACCGGAAGTGGTAATTTACATTAGAATCATTCGTTTTTCTATTGTTAGTTTTGCACACGCCTTATTGTTATGTATATTAATATTTATTTTAGGTGCTGAGTGAAGCACGAGTGACTGGTACGGTAACAACTGAAGTTAAGGGGGAGGGCTCTGGGGATAATACGGGAAGAATTTCTTATGAGAATCGCGGTGAATGTTTCTTTTTACCATATACTAAAGATGATGTTGAAGGCAATGTCACCTTGCACACAGGCGACGCTGTTAGTTTCCAGATAGCAACAAATCAGCGGTAAGTGCCTTACAAATTGTTTCGGTAGTTAATATTTAAGATGTATCTAATAATCATAACATTATAGAGGTACATTGGGAGCTTGCCATGTTCGTTTTGAAAATCCTGTACACCCCGTCAAGTATCACGGTGTGGTTTGTTCGATGAAAGAAAACTTTGGATTTATCGAACGTGCGGATGTAGTGAAGGAAATATTCTTTCATTATTCCGAAGCTAAAACTAAAGAAGAATTGGTTTTGGGAGATGATGTCGAATTCATCATTCAGACTAGAAACGTAAGTTACATTGTAGTGGAAAGTAGAAGAGTGATATTTTCATTTCCTTATTGTTATAATTACTATTGTAGGGGAAGGAAGTGGCTTGTCACATTACGAAGTTGCCAAGTGGTTCCGTCGTGTTTGAGGATGTCAGTCCGGAAATTATGCGCGGGCAAGTGTTGAAGCCTTTGGAACGTGGAAATATGGTCCGTGTGCCTCAGAACGACCCGCTGCCAGGGCGAATCAGATATCGCGCTGCTGACCATTCTGAAGTCGAGGTATGTGTCGTAGACTCGTTTTTATTGCCCACTGTTGGATCTCATTTCTTTTTACTTTTACGTTGCCAAATTTTTAACAGTGATTATTTTATCGACTTTAAAAAAAAAATGATTTTATTCCTCAAGTTGTTTTAGATTTTGGTTCGATACACTATAATATGTGCTGTACTGGGCCTCCTTGAGAAATAAGCACCTTACTTACAAGTAGGTTATTTTGTAACCTGAAGGTTAATATTGAAAATAGAACGCGTAGGTGTTTCATCTGAATGCGCCTCGCGCGGAAGTAATTGCTAAGAAGGGGCTTTACCAACCAACCAGAGTGGGACGTGCACCTACTTCTGTGTATTGTAACTACACCTCGCTAGCTCACATCCTTTATTTTTTATGTAATAATGATTACGTAGTAATCCTGCGTATTTATTTTCTGATGATTGACGCATTTACTCTGCCCCGTATTAATGAACTCTTACTATTATTGAATTACAATGGATGATTTTGAAGAATTCGTCTGGAAAGATGAAAAATGCGTTCTTTGACGGTTATTATCCCATTTGTTATGAAACAACCTCAAATTAACAATCACGTTATAATATAACTTATAAGTAGTAATATCCTTTTAAATATTATTTTTGCTTAGAAATTATATCCAGGTACCTACGACGTTGGCTTCGTATACTCTACTTTTTTATCCTACCAGTGATAGACCTTAGTAAATTAAAAAGTTACATCATCGACAATACATAATTATTAATATTTCGCTCAAAATTGTCACAAAGATATTCGCAAATCACGCAACCTTGTGATAAATTACGAAATAAGTACAAGGTCATAAACTAATATACTCGTTTCGTTTTTGTTCTTATTTAATCAAATTGAGTTTAACCCGGAATTTTGGCAATCCCTTTTCTGTCATGAAACGCCATCAAAAACAAGGTGTACATAAGGTCTTCCTGTCCGTAGCAAATGTCTGTATGAAAGTAGTTAAAGTTGTAAATGTAAATGAACATGACATTCACAACAAATTTCAGGGATTTCATATTTTACTGTAATACTACAAAATTGGTTCAGAAAACCTATAACCACCTGTTAAAGTGTATTTCTTAAACAGGTGTAGCATTAGAAGCGTGATAGCGCACTACGCGGCGTAGTGGTGTTTCTTTTCTACATTGGCAATAATATTAGATACCTACTTTAAAATGTGGTGGCCCTCAGAATTTTGTGTATATCAAAATGAAACATTTCCAGGAACTTAATATCTTGCTTACGTATAACAGGTTTTTTTTTTGCTTTTAATTTAACTAAAATTTTGTGACTGTTGACCGACGAATATTTATATTCCTTCCCTAGAACAGACGTCATTACATTTAATGGTTTTTTTACATAGGTGCCTTTTGGTGACAAAGACCAATGCGGCGAGTTCACACTACGCCATGGTGACTGGGTCCAGTTCCAAGTCGCCACAGACCGCAGGGACCAGTTAAAACGTGCCACAAACATCTCATTACTAGACGAGTCATTCAATGTCTCTGGTGAACGGTGAGCTTTTTATAAAGTGATATTACAGAGTATTTCAGTTATTTTAGTAGTAGAACATGCATAAGTGATGCCTCCGCTCCGATAAAGTCAAGGACAAGGCGGTTGTTTGATCGATGCAAAGCGTTTATTTTAGTCCCATATAGGTGTATGTTAAAGTCATTAGATAAAAAAAAGGAGCCTTGCGGTCGCGGTCAACGTGATGTCGGGCGCGAATAGTCAAGGGCGGTCGATTCAGGTCACCGGATAAGTCGCCTGTCGTCTGCTAAACGCTTTACATGCCACTTTATTTGAACAGTATTGAACAGAATAGTTGATGAAATTCCAATGTTATGTCGGACCGTATTGTTTTGATATAAGTTCGTCGTAGTTAGTCGTGACTGCGCAAACTTGTCATGTTTGAGATGCACACATACTACCACGGTACTTGTGACGCGTAAATACTTGGAACCAAAGCTTAAGTTCTTACTAATTACTTATCTGTTACATCCAGGTTCACTTTGCAACTATGGACAGTTCATAGAATTTGAATTCACAGAGTTGAATCTAGACTTACGCCCTTTTCAGTCTGCTTAGTTTTCTGGGAAATGCCAAGCTGTCTGTGCCTGACCTATAGTTACAATTTCTATTTCTGTACGTTTGTCGATACGCCGCTTTTAAACGTCTAGTTTTTATAATCAATAACTATGTAGTATTCATAACGACGTTTGCGACGAATGACCCCAATCTTAAACTTTGACACTAATATCCATTTATCTTTTGTTGGTTAGACCAAGTATAGTACTCATTTAAGAATTTTAGTCATAATGTTTAAATTATTAATTATTTTATCTATTTTTCTTGTATGTGTACAGGAGGGAGCAGGGGGTCGTATGCTCACTGAGGGACGGTTTCGGGTTTATTCGCTGCGTTGAAAGAGAGCAAACAATGTTTTTCCATTTTGCTGAAGTACTTCGCTTGGGTCAAGAACTTAGTGTAGGGGATGAGGTTAGTAAAACCACAATTCTATCATAAATTGCTAGTATTTTATACCTACTTGACTGAAATAAAGATATTTTTTTCATTTGAATATTTGATATAGTGTATATAAATATATTTATTAAGGTGGAGTTTACTGTGGACCCAGTGAGCACATTCTCCAACATGAGCCACCGGCAGTCGGGGATCCGCATCAAGCACCTGGTCCCCGGCACCGTGAAGTTCGAGACGCTGGTGGAGCACGGAGCCCGCGGCGTCGTCACCAAGGAAGCCCAGATGTACACGTCCTCGTCTAGCCCCACCAGGCCCCCTCCTGCCGTGAGTACTAGTTTAATTATAACACAAATAAATATTTTACTATTTAATTTAAAACTCATTCTCAACATAAAAAAAACAACTTAATAAATTATAGCAACATGTACCTACTCGTAATGTATCCATCACGTTATTCGACTTTACTTTCTATTGACAGGATTTAAATGGTCTGATTAGTTGGCAAGTAAACCAACAAACAAAGAAATCTCTCCCATTCTCTTCCAAAAAATGCGAATCTAAGATGCTTCCTCGTGTTGGAGACATTGTCACTTTCGACGTGTATCAGGTTAGTAGCGTCATTTTCCTCTGTCTGGGAAATGAATAATTAGTAAATCATGAAAACAAACCATTAAAACACCTAGATTGGGAGTTATAAAAAAAACTCAAAATGCGACAAAATACCAATAGATTTGGTATGTCGCAAAGTTGTTCATGCACTCTCATGCACTTGACTAGAGAGCTCTTTTGCAGATTTGGGTTATAGCAGAGCAAATATTAATGTGATCCTTACGCAATGAGCCTACAAAAAAGTATAGCTTTACAAAAAGCAGTATTGTAAAAAAAAAACCACAAACACTTCTTTTTTTTAATAAGGTTCACATTTGTAATTGTTCTGTGGTTATAAGCCGACGTCGAATATAGAACTTTTCAATAGGATCTTTAGACATTAGTTTTGGTGGCGGCTGCTTGCTGTAACGTTTTCCATCATCATTTCCAGGTGGGTAAATAGAATTATGGCTTTCACACCATTTGCTTTTACTAAGCTATTTATGTTATGCGTTTAGCTAACATAATGTACTTCCAAAGATTATGTAATCATACTTAATAGTCTACACTTCTACAGACAGTAGACGTTAAACATAATCTTCCTTTAGTCGAGTAGTCTTGTCTTTCACTTGTAATGCCTAATGCTATCTAAATACAGTTTTTCCCTTCCAATTTATCAACCAGAACTACTATCACTTTCCGCTTGTTACCATTAAGAACTTAATGTATTATACCCACAACGTTTGATGCTCCATTGTCCACTAACTCGCATGGTTTCTTCCCGTTGCTTTGTACTTTCAGTTTGTAAATGAGATATTTGTAACAGGTGAAGCGGACAAAGGAGTTGGTAGCTAAGTCGGTGCAGGTGCAGCATAGTCTGACGAACGGCAACAGTAGCAACAACGGCGCGGGTAGCCGGCCCCTCATGAAAGGGTTCATCGCTGCTCTCAAGGACGGTTTCGGATTCATCGAAACTTCAGACCACACCAAAGAAGTGTTTTTCCATTTTAGGTAAGTCACAACATCGACTAATAACTTTTATTAATTATCTAAGCGCTTAAATTAAGGAATTGCAATGCGATGTAATATTTTTATTTATTTTTTGTTTTTATTGGATTGAATTCTGGCTAAGCGACTGTTTGGGTGATACGTAAAATATTTTTGAAATCTTAGAACTATAATTATCCAGGATGAACTATAAGATTATATAGCAGTTTTATAAATCTAATTCGCATAATTTTGTTGAAGGACTTTTCCGAGTATTCGTAATAAAAAAAATAACACTGACAGGAATTGCCTCGTCGTCAGAGCGACGAGTTCAAATTGACCTGTCGTTAAAATTACACCACAAATAAAGCGTCTGTTTATTCAATTGTTATCCAATTGCATAAACTGAGTCGGTCTGGAGCTCCATACAAATCGATAGGGATGGAACATGTTTTTCATTTTTTAGCAATGACTTTTACAGATCAAATTGTACCACTTAAGAGAAATAAAAACAAAGTATGATTGTTTCTGCGTTGCGCCCTATGTTAAGTGGGTCTGCGTTCTTTAATTTAAGCGAATTCTTCTTACATGAACAGCTGCTGATTGTTCGATCTTTTTTATTTGCTACATATATTGTTGTAGTTTGTGTATGTGAGAGCTAATATGATATCTTGCACGTTAGCAATGCGGATACAGTTATAGATAAACACGTTACAATTTTGTGTCCTTCCTGTACCGAACCAAATTGTGATATACGTACAATGAAAGCTAAACTAAGTTTCATTAAGAAGTGACGTATTCTTTTCGTTTAAAACGCTAAAATATTAATAGAATTTGCTATAGTTATTTACTTGCATAACAAAAGCCACTTGCGGAGCCTTATTAGTTAAGCGAATTGCCAGTTACTGATAATACCTATCTGAGCGAATGAAATCTGTGTAAACTGTCGCTTATTTGCCTTGTATCCGTTGCTAATATTTATTTTACTCCATATATTTGCATGGAGAAATTGCTCGCAACGTTTGAAATATGAAAAGCATTTTACAAATATTCAACTAAAATAGCTAAAGTATTTTTTTATGGCATTCGTTTATAGGTAGCATTTGATGTTTTCTTTTAAATGATTGATATCTCTATATTAAAAAAAAAAATATCTTTAAGCAGCTAAAGTAACGCAAATTACACACACTATGGTACTTTTAATAAATATCCATTTACTTGCTATGCTTTGTTTTTATAAATCGCATGGCATATAATATACGCTGTGCATAATCTCTGTGCTCCTAAGAATTGTGAATGACACAAATGCTCTAGCATTATATACTAAATGATATGATAGTACTAATGATATGTGTGGTTTCCAGTAATTTGGAAGGCAACCCGGACGGGTTGGAGTTGGGCTGCGAGGTGGAGTACACGCTGGGGCGCGTGAGTGGCTCGGGCGGCGGCTGTGCGAGCGCGGAGTACGTGCGCGTGCTGCCGCGCGGGTCCGTGCCCATCGCCAAGCCGCTCGAGCCCACGCTCAACGGCACTGTCACCCGGACGCTGCGGGCCCTCAACCCCGACCAGGCCCACTACTCGGGTAACTACCACCACTCCTCTATCTACTACTACTACATTATAATCATAGTTCTGTGTATGTAAAAGTCTCCGTATACATACAGAATATAATACCAGCTTCTAAGCGTAAAGACCTCTGCCATATAAAAAAGATTAAGCGTTGAAAACATGATCTATTTACAACAACTTTCAGAACAGGCATCAAGATGCTTGTGCACAATTTTATATGTGAATCTCATAAATAAACTACGACTTTTATAAAATGATAATTTTATTTTTCAAAATAAATTATTTTAGTTAATTTTTTTATTCGTTACCAGATTTTTCTATAACGTATCTTCATTTCTCTGCAGGTCTGATACAAGTGGAAGGTGGCACATCATACGAGTTCGGTATAATGGGTCTGGCGTGCAAGCGTGAGATACTACAGGTCGGGGACCCAGTCACCTTCCAGGCCGACGTGGAAGGCCGAGCCACCAATATTGTGCCAATTAGGAAGAAAAGGCGTGCCACAGTTGATGCTATTAAAGGTAGGCTATCTCTAGTAATCGCTACATAACACTACACACACATTTGTAACCTAAATCTATCAAAGTAATTTTATACTAAAGCTTGTTAGGTTGTAGAAGGTTATCTCTGGATCTACTAAACTGCTTTTTAGATTTCCTTGACCAATACAATGCCGTATTTATTTGTGAGTGTCATAGGCTTAGATATGCTAACGAAGAGGGCACGGGTGGTCATTCTAATAAAGTACTATGCTAATAAAAGTCCATTATTTTCTTGTCAACAGGTGGTTTTGGTTTCCTGTCACTGGAAGTTGAAGACAATCGCCGATTATTTTTCCACATGTCTGAGGTTCGAGGCAACCCTGCCGACCTCCAACCCGGCGATTTAGTCGAGTTCGTTATGTTGACCAATCCTAGGAATGGCAAGTCGTCTGCTTGTAATGTTGTGAAAATTGGGTAAGTGTAATTCAAACTTTAGCACAATATTGTGTTAAAAAAATTAAACGTTTACATTTTCTAAGGTTATTAACCATTTTGCTGCGTGTAGCCAGTTCAGTTCGTATCCGCCCGGTGCGCCTGCGTGACCTTGCATACATTTATTAACGGTGCGTCTGCGCATACCGCTCGGTACCGCTAAAGTGGGTCGGAGCTGTCTGCCTAATGGCTAGACATCCTGTAGTGTATTGTTTTGTTGTTATGAAACGCAAAGTGTTTTGTCCCACTATGTAATTATTAATGACAGGGTCATATCTAAAATACAGTTAACTACTTTTCTATGTATAAATCATGTCTTTTAGGGTACACTGCCTGACAGTTTGTACCAGATTTGGGTAGGATAATATACATTTTTACATAACATATATGTTTTAAACCAGTGTGTATTTGTTGGGACCGTCTTGGACTTAGAAGTTTTTACAAAATAAACTGTTAAAACAGTGCAAAAGTATAAAATACAACAAGCAAGCTTTAAAAACTGAATATTTGACAATTCAACTGCATACAATTTGATCAAAATACGTTTGATTGACGGAGTTCAAATAGGGTCAATCGAAACGAAAGGTTAAGGCACAAGCGACAAGTGTCAGTAGTCAATCAATTAAAAGGTTTTTATTTCGTTTAGGCTTTCTCAGGCACTTTCAAAACGTTACTGACTCTCTGTTATGGAGAAAAACCGGCAAGAAACTCCATAAAACTCAATAGTAATGGCAAGTTTTTACGGTTCACAGTGGTAAGAGTTTCCCGGCTGGCAAGAACCGTGTGGCGGAGCGTCCGGAGCGGCTGCTGTCGCGGCTGCGCACGGCGTCGCTGGAGGAGGCCAACGGGCCGCGGGTGGTGGCCCTGCGCGCCCCGCGCGGCCCCGACGGCACCCGCGGCTTCCGCCCGCGCCGCACCGTCGCTGGTAAGCTACTCAACACACTTTATAATAAACCAGCCTTTATACGTCCCACTGCTGGGCACAGGCCTATTCCACTATAAGGAAGGTTTTGAGCATTGATCACCACGCTAGCTCACTGCAGATTGGCGATTTCAGATTCCAATATTTAGTATCTAGGTTTCCTCACGATGATTTCCTTCACCGTTTGTCAGTTAGTGTCTTAGAATGATTAAGAAAGTACATATAACTTTGAAAAAGTCACATTGGTACTTGCCTGCGCTAGAAATCGAACATGCGCCTCGTGCATACAAATCCACACATAGAACCACAAGGCCACCGCGACATCAACACACTTTATACCTACCATTTTTTTTTCCGTGTTGAAACCTGACTTCAACCCACGCCGAGGGCACGGCGTGGGGATATGTCGGATTTCCACCGACTAAAAACACCCCGGGCCCCTTCTGCTACCTAAGCCAGCGTCACGGGAACGCTCGCGCATGCTCTGCGAGACCCTGGCTGATACTGTATATACCTACTCTTAGGACGTACCATATTCTGGCTATCCACTAATACACTAGTAACTCACCCCGCATTCTGGAAGGCTAGCCAACTAAATCTGCTTTCAAATCAACTGATCACGAAACGAGAGTTTAATATTAAATTTGAATGACCATTTATAAGTTTTTGCTTTATCTTTTATTCAACGTTTGAGAAAACAGGGATAAAGCTCAGAATAGAAAATGGAAATATTCGGCTGTATGTGTACCTGTTGACTAAACATTGAAACATCACCCTAATTTAATGAATAATTATGAACACATGTGATTTAATAAAAACACCCCGTGAAGGTTCAGTAGAAGAAGTTTTACTTTTAGCCTATCATCTATTTTTTTTAATGCAGTTATAATTATTCATTAGTGAATACGATGGGGTTCTTTTTTACAATGTACTATATATATATAAATTTTCTTTTTCAGAACAATTGGCTGAGTATTTTTGTTGAAACATCAGCACCAAGGCCTCAACCATGTAGGTAAAACATCTAATGGTTTGATTTTCCACTTCAAATTATTTCATTGTATTCATGAGAGACTGACTTATCCCCTTTTCTTTAGCAGCATTTAGGAAATTGTTTTGTTATTTTTACTAATTCTAAGTGAAAACTTTAAATTATTGTCAGCTGTCATTGATACAGATCGATTGATTAAACGTAAACATGTATAACATCAATAAGCAAGGTACATATCAATTAATCAAACCAATTTGCGTTGCTTATATACAGTTGATTTATATACAGTTGATTTATATACAGTTGATTTATGTAAGAGGTTCTTTTTCGCATAGAGACGTTGTTCAAAATTCCGTTAGTACCATTCCTTGGCCTATGTAAATGTTATGGTTTGCCAAGTTCATTATGTAATGTCTGCGTTGTCGCGACACATGGCACATGAAGTGACGTGAGCACGAACAGCTAAGCATCTGTCTTCAACCTGTTCGCTGTATTGGGATTGGCATTCGAAAACAATGTAAATATTTTATAGAAGCTAGGTATAATGTGTATAAAATGCTCATAATCAAACAACCCAGCTAGTGTGTGAATCTGTTGTCAATCGAGTTTCGAGGATATTATATTGATATGTTCATTTATTCATTTATTGTCTGTCAAATGAAAGTAGATTTTTCGTGGAGGCTTAGTGTGTCGAAGTAACTGTATAAGTAAGGTGCGTGATTAACTATTGTAATAAATTGATGGACATTTGATACACGTTGTTGCGGTTGTTGTTACGTTTAGTAGATCTCTTTATGCGAAACATACTGTGATCAATAAAAATTTGTTGTGCAATAAAAAGATAAGATGTTGTCCTCATAGGGCAGTGCTAGTCTCTTAGTATTATGCGATCCCCGTCTCTCATTCGCGCGCTCTTCATCTGATATGTGTCGTCGTACATTGTTCTATTGTGATGATGGCTAACCTTTATTAACGAACAAAATATTCATTGTTAATCGGAAAAGCATTTATGCAAAGAACTGGAATGGAACCAAAGACTGAATTAAAAAATATTTATAACAGTAATACTTATTGGTATTAGATTATTTTGATTGGCTGAATGATGTGGACCTTCATGGTGTTCATTGTGGCCATAGATTTGTAACAAATTAATGTTTTCAGCAGAAATAGTATTTGATTTGAAATTTAAGTTTAAATGATCTACGAAATCAAATTTATGTCAGTTTATTTTTTGTTTTTTAACTGCATTCTATTTTCAATATATGATGTAAAATAAAACTTAGGTAAGTCCAAACCATATTTAGCTTACGTGGCGTCATGAATGTGACGTAGCAGATCTAGTTACATAATATTATGTATTTTTTTGTAATTAATGTGAGTGAAATTAGGATGTTTATTAAAAAAATAATGTTACGTTGCTATTGGATTGCCTGAATTTGACGTAACTACTGCATTGTATATTGATTATAATTGCGGCTAAGCACTCTGATTATACCGAACTTATGATGTAGACAAATACTCATTGTAACACATCAAATTCAAGTAAATTTGTGCATTGGAGTTCCAAAGGCGGGTAAAACTGTGATTAATGATAGGGATCTCATTGGATCTTTATGAATTTAGTGCCGATTTTTCAAGCGAACTTTATGGATTTCCTTTAAAAAAAAAAATCATAATAATTAAATTTTTCCTCTCATAATCATTCAGAAGACGAAAAATCGGCTCTTAGTTTATTTATGTTGCCATTAAAATGATTTGAAATAAAATTATTTTTTATAAAAAGTAAGATGTTCTTAGAAAATAAGATTTAAAAAAATATTTTTCATCTTATTTTTTATAAAAAATAAGATTTAAAAAATTAGTTATTCGTTATAAAAAATAAGATGTTCTTATTATAAGAACAGCAGTGTTAGCTTAGCGCATTGTTGTTTATTGCTACCAGCTGTAACGCTTGTATATGCGTCTCTGTGAATACCCAGCCATGTATCTTACCTGGACCTATGTATTGCTAAATATTTTATTGTGTTAGCGCCTTTTCCGAATTATAAATCACTTGTATTTCGATATAAACCTTAGTT
Organism: Chrysodeixis includens; assembly: GCA_941860345.1. Classification (NCBI taxonomy): domain Eukaryota; kingdom Metazoa; phylum Arthropoda; class Insecta; order Lepidoptera; family Noctuidae; genus Chrysodeixis; species Chrysodeixis includens. The sequence continues at coordinate 9,742,365 of OW796090.1, forward strand.
CTGCGTTATTTGTAGACGTAGTCTTGTTAGTTACACTTTTGTTCCTATTATACTTATTTCATTTTATGTCACACGTTATTTTCTTAATAAAATAGCTTTACATTTGTATAAGTTTACGTTATAACGAATCCACTGTCATCCCTATCATTTATAGTTTCGTCGGCGACAATTGTAGGCAGTTACATCGCATACGCGACTTCCAGCCGACGATCCAGCTACATTAGTTGTAATATATTTTGTGTACAAGCAGTCACGTGACTGGACCTCTGAATATATTACAACTTAGGAGCCTGGCAGGCGTCGCGTTGCAGGCTTTGCGCTTTTTATGTTGTTCCTTCCAAGTGCCCGAGCACTCAGTACTGTTTCTTTCATAACGATGCACAGGTATCTGCTGCAAACCGAGCTAGTAACAATATCGCCGGACAAAACGCACAGAACTAAAAACTATAGTACATAGTTTTACCTCGTGATTATTGTTAGATATAATGGTTATAAATACCACTTTTCCCTTATGGACTTATGACCCTGTGATAGCTGTAACTATCATCTAAATATAAAATAGAAATTCAAAATTTTGAGATGCCTTAAATTAAATATTTGAGCCTTTTTGTCTTTGAATTAAGGTATATTTTTTGTTATTGTTAAATTACCTTAAAATATGAAGTTTCACTTTACATCTAATTGCACAAATGGACAGAAGTTGAAATATGTATCACCATGTAGACTAGCGATATTGAATCTGATGCCTGCGTGGTCTGTTATGTTTTCTTAATGGCTCGCCAAATTTTTCAATTGGGCCTGAAAATGGTAAGTTAGCATAAATAATTCGCGGGACGACCCCTCCGGCAGGGGCTATGTTGACCTTACCTTTGGAATGACCGGCGTGTAGTCTACTGCCAGAGTAACGTAACCAGTTACTTTCACGTGTGCAGCTTAAACAGGTTGAGTATCGCTACACTTGCCTTAGTAATAACAACAGTCTTGTGCTAAATCAACTGGTTCGAAGATATCTAATTTATTGTTTCGAATGTGTTCAACAAATAATATTTGAATAAGGTCTGATTTTCATCATCATAGTTTATCATAGGAATAGCTTTAAACTTGGCAATTTTTCTATAGAAAAAGTGTCAAATATGTTAAAATGATTCCTCTGGTAAAATTTATCAGACAATAGAAAAATCAACCCTTATTGTTGGTCATTGAGTGATTTCGTTGGACGATAAGAACCGTTCTTAGATTTGATATTGGCAGATATTAATCTAATTGCCGGAATAAATAAAATAAGTCTTTTCAAATTAAAATAGTTTGAAAGATTAGAGTATGTAAGATTTCCTTTCAAAGTGATGACTTTGGCTGTGAATTTAATGCGACTTTGTTATGTGTGTATATTTAAAATAATTCTCAACGCAATAACTAAGGGTTGTTTGTGACTTATACGGTCGTCTGTGTGTGACCCGCTGCGTCGGGCTGTGTCGGTGTGTAGGTGTAGTGCTGGCGTGGCCACTCGCCGACTTAAGTCAATTAACAATTCTAAATCACATTACGTCGTCTCAGAGTTTAATTCAGTTATTCTATAATATTGTACAGTAGCTTCAGTCGAGATTCAAGTTCAATCGTGAGTCTTCCATCTGCCGTTCATGATGTCCTGTGTGTTAAGTGTAGCATCGATGTTCTGAATAGTTGTCATCATGGTAATGAGTATCATCATGTTGTGTATCACATTGTGTGTTCGGTTATCATAATAGGTATTTAGGTATCTACCGTCAAATCTATGAACGACTTAGTTTTATCGTACCAAAAATCAGCATTTCTAATTTATTGTCTCTACTATACGAACTAGTGTATTGACAATTGATTAAGCAATAAAAAAATGTGTTCACTTGTATTTTTACGAAAGGCAAATCAGCTTTCGTTGGCATAGTACACATTTATAGTAGAGTTTACACGTTACGGTTTGATGTTCACAGCATATTTTTCTACAAGGTGCAAAGCGACTGCTGCCGATCGTTATGTTACAATGATGGTCTTTTTTCTTGTAAAATATGTATTCAATGTTTCGTAATCAAAATTGTTTAGTGGTAAATATCTTCTATGAACAAATTCATATGTTCAATGGCAGCACTTGAAAAGGTTCTATCGTAATTAGTATAAGGCTACTTGTTAAGATATTTCAATTTTTTGTTCGGGAGCACTCGAGGGCAGAGCTTTACACCTTGTACGCGCGTCATATTGTTCAACTATGTTAATGAGTATACTATCTTTGGTGTTTAGTATAATCTTCCTAGTATCGGATATGATAGGCATAATATTGTCAAAGACAATTTGACATCTTTAAAGTTCAACAAGAAAATCACAAAGTTAATAGTTGTATTTATAAATAAGTATATGTCTAGTGAAGTAATAGATTAGAACTCTGTTCTAGATGAGAGCAATAAATATTCAGGTATGTTACATCTAAACGTTACTATATTAATACGGTGTCAGCAGTAAGTTTGGTACGTAGCGTTACACGAGGGCGGGCCGGCGGAGCCGTCGCCGCTGGCCGCGCGACTCCACGGTGTCAAATTGTCGCTTCACCAACTAATTAAGTGCTTTCGTTCTTCTTAATATGTAATCCCAAAGAAATAATAGGAATTTTGAACAAACGTTATATGCTTTACGCTTAAACACTACAGTTTTTGTTATGCTGTAACATATAATATGTATGCCCATGTAACCAATATAATAGTAATAGTGAAAACTATGTATGAAATAATCGAAATACTTGATGTTGTAGTGTATGAACTTAAGCCCCGGATCATTTCGGGTATAGGTATTATAAACTAGTCTTAAACATGTACGCCCGGGCGCCTGTCACGAGCAGATGTATTTTTAAGCTAAACTGCTAACAAATGAACTATGTGAGATCTGATAAGGAAACTAAGGTACTTCTCCTTTACACTCGAAAGTTTCAGTGTAGCTACGAATTTGGCGAACCAGTATAAATATATTCAGTGCCTAAAAGAACCTCTGGGAGATGCGAAAAAAACAAACTAATGTGAAATTATTTAAGCATTTCTGAAATTACAAACTGATTAATCATAAGGGTTTATTTTTATTTAATTCTTCTAATGTATACTTTAGACAAGTTATCTTTGCCAAATGTTTATACAGCCCTGTACATTTTTGGAATTGTGATTAAACCAATGTACACCACCTTCTTCGCGTTGTATGAGTGCCCTCATTTTTAGTTTGAACACGTCAACTTGCAGACATAAGCATATTATATCCCTTTATCGCGCTATCGTCGTTAATCGTTTATAGTCAGAACTAAGGTCATTGTACCCTTAAACTCTGACACCAATATTATATCTACGCTAATGGTATTATTTAAAGGCAAATGCAATATATTTAATTTTTATTATAAAACAGTAAAAATCATACAGATTTTAATTATAATTAATATGTAACATATTTTGTTTAAGAAAGATGTCCAAGAGTCATAAGTAATACTCTGCTGCATGTTATAAAGAGGTTATCAGGGTCACTGGGGGTACGTTACCTATTCTGATATCATTGCTCATTAATTATTACAAACTGGATTAGATATTGTTCTGAATTAATAGAGAAATACGTACCTACAGTAATTAAGAAGAAAACAATATTCCTTTACCTCGATAGCAACAAGAATTTATCCTTCCGAATCAAATATTAGGTACTAAAAAATCCGACGAAATTCAAAGTTCTATAAAATATTAACTTACACATAGATACTAACTTATAAGTACTTACAATTAACTAATTCCTATTGTAAACGTACGGTAATACTTTCTATATACACTCCCTAATAACACTGACTCATGTTGACACAATCTGTTTATATAATCATCATGCGGACACGAGGAATGTGTTCTAAAGATAGACTAGTTTAGGTTTGGTCCTGTTCATTCTTATTTCTTATCTAACATTTATCTCAATTTAAATCTAAGTACTTATATACTGGTCAACAAATTAACGAGACTTGTAAGCATTCTTATTGTGTTGATCACATAAACATTTCACTATATCTTACCGCCTTCCTCTTTTGACATTGTTCTCAGTGTGCTCGTCAGTTCAACAGGTTCAGTTTGGTTTTGGTACATGTTTAATATGTCGTTGCAAGACTTTCCGTGGTACATGTTTTCATGGTCGAATTGCGGCCATTTTTTCACAGCTTCGTAGAGATTCGCGCCAGGACTAGCTGTGGCTTGGAGGTCTCGCGCTCCGACAACATGGTAGGAAGGGTGCAAGTGACCAAGTTCAATGCCCTTTTTAAGTAACATTTGTGCTCTTTCCAACTGTAGTGGAGTTACTTTTGAGTATGACGGCAAACCCTCTCGGTAATCCCCTGTAATAATACGGATTTATTAATTGTATTCAAGTGCCTGATGGACGAGCTGAATATTGAAGATGCTGGTCTACAATTTAAGTTTGTTATAATTCAAACCATAAGCGTAAGTATTGTAAGTATAAAATATCTTTACAAGAGTCCATGGTCTGAAATATTTTAACTTAACAGTTCTCAATAATCTTGACAAAAATTTTTCGTTCTGATATTTTTAAGGATTCGCCTCCTTATGGAAATATACAGCAGAAAACACCCTAATTAATCATAAGTATCTATCTACGACCATTATCCTTTGATACCATTTGCACTGAATTTTTAACAACAAAACCAATAAGCTACTAACAGGGGAACTAAACTCATTTTCATCTTCTGTGATGGGGATACAAACACAAGTTAAGTTTGACGGCAGGAATCAAGATACCTAGTAGAAGACGAGAAAAAAATGTAGTCTGCTTACCGATGAACGCTAAACCAAGTGAACAGCGATTATAACCTCTTGTGTGCGCCCCGACAACGTTCCAACCCCGTATTTCATATACTCTGCCATCATTTCCGATCACGAAGTTATACCTGAAATAAATAAAAATAGCTTTTTAATCGACATTGATTTTACATAAACAATATGACATGTCCGTAGTTGGCACATGTTTTCCTCTCACCCCTACTTAATTACCTATTTCCTTCATATAATCACAATTACTAAAACAAATAAAAAAGACATTAAAGTAATATCGATCAAATCGTTCTGGTATTGACTTAGCGACCAAATGAGGCATATGTACCAGCTCGTCTCAAAAACATTACTTACACATAGCTACGATATAACCCATAATAAAAGACTTATAATTTATTATTCCGTCCTAGATACTTACGGTAAATCGTATCCATAGGTTTTAGCGTAGTAGCCCTGAAGGTTCCTCAGCTCGGCAGCACAGTTGATGAAGCGGGTGCACTCTGAACTGACTGTGTGCATGATGATGACCAGCCTCAATGGGTCATAGGGATCCGTCTTCTCCTGGTCCTTATCAAAAGGCGGGGCTAGCCACATGTCACGGTCTATGAACCATTCGTGTGGAGCTGTGGATTACAAAATGCAAGTAAGTATATAAATAGGTATTTACGAACCTCCTTAAAAAACAAGAGGTCAGATATTTATATGCTAACTGGGTCAGAGTAGGGAATGTGAGTTGAAGATGGGTTCAGTCAGCCTGTGCGACAATAAGATGGTGGAGGAAGGTTTTTTTTTACCATATTTCTGATAATCTAAGCTTTGTTCGATAGAACAATGGGAGAACAGCTATTGCGATCAAGGATGATAATCAACAAGACGTTGCAAAACATCGTTGACTTCAGCGTTATCGTTAGTGCAAGTATTACTACGTAGGTACGTCTAGGTACACTTCTTAACAGTGGGGCAGCTGTCCTTGCATGCGTTATCAACTGTTTACCTCGTCTTCCAAGAATGAACGTACTGGCTAAGTAGGTATTACTGCGAACTTTATAGCAGAATGACGTTGGGGATCATTTAGGTTTAGTACAAACTGGAGGTAGTTTATGTGGATTAGACGATTTAAGACTTTTATTATGATTGCATTCGTATTTATTTTTCAGTTAATCTTGTAAGTTATGTATTTTTCTCCTAATGTTTACATGAACATGAGCACTTTGAATGTGATTATGTGATGTAAGCCGTTTTGTAGAAATTACATACTTATTGAGAGATCTATAGGTGACGTGTTATGCAGAATCCGGTAGACGTCGATAGTGAATAATACATAACATGTACCTTCGCATAAGTAAACCCGTGGGTACCTTAATGTACCTACCGATCTTAGGGTCCAAGGGATCGTAAGGCCAAGACGTTTGTAATATTTATTGAGGGTTTCCAAATAATATATTAGTTATATAAGCATATTTTAAATTATAGTTGTCTCATTTACAGAAGCCCCCAAATAAGTGTCAAGATTCTAAAGCTTTTATTGCCTCACGCTTTGATTTTTTTGCTGGAGATCATATCAAAACTGGTTGAAACCCGATTAATTTGTCTCACTTATACAAGTAATTAAGCTGCAAAGTTTCAATTATAGAGGTAAACATCGAAAAGTCTTAGTATTCAAATTTCATTTGACCAGTTTCAAAAAGTCACACCTTTGATATAGTAGCTCTCAATATTTCTTCTTTATACAGGTCCCACTCAACCAGATTTCTCTGAATAACTATTTTGCGGTATCCAGAATCCTCAAAGAAGTAGTGTAATATCCTTACCAGGATCATGGATTTCTTCGGATGCTTTCTTGGCGATGGCAGTGAAGTAGACGACAAGCATGATGCAGGCGAAGAGGGCGATCATGGCCGCAGCACACAGCAGCCTCTCGGCCCTCGTGGTGCTCTTGGCTATGTCCCAAAGGTACTTCGGCAGTGGAAGGTCTGAAAGCCACGGAAATTTTGAAAAAAGGTCCAGCTATCTCTTGCTGTTTCGCCGTTTTAAGTTTTCATTTTCAGGAGTAATGTCAAAAACCCGAATTCTTTTACATTCGACATGTTTGGGGGCTGCTGCCTCCTTAATATGTTAAGTATCTTATCTGTTAATCAATAAAAATAAAGAAAGATAATAAACAACTAAAGTTTTCGCTAAAAAATTACAGTTTCTAAGTGACAAAAATGTATTGAGTATCATGCATCTGATTTTTATGAATAAGAAGGAATCATGTTTAAAGCCGAACTATGGCGCACCATAAGCAGATTTATAAATAATATCAGGATTTTAAAAATATTAGAATGGCGGTAGGTCCATATGAAACTTATGTTGTTGCCATATCCTAAATATGCCTGTTTGTTCCCGCTAATTAAAGAAAAAACTATTTCTTTTAAGACTATAAGCAAAACATTTTTAATTTGAAAATAAACTTGTTTTTGTTAAATTCTACACACACACGTGGGGACACTTATTAAATTAAAGGTTAAAAAATAAAAACAGATGTAAAAACGTAATTCAAATATATTGAGATAATACCTATTGATTACAATGAACACTCAAAATCTTAATTAAGTAAGGCACTTCGCATGCGAGGCAACGCAAGTCTCCGATATCATGATGATGATGTACGTACAGTCACGAGCAAAAACATGTACACATGACCAAATAATTAAAGTTTAAGTCCTAGTCAAATGATTTATGAAATCGTGAAATTTTCTTTCCAATTTAACATTTTATGTTTAGCTTACAGTATCAAGAATATTCAGACATTTTGCATAAGAAATCTACTGCAACTGACAGGGAATGGGTATTGGGCAAAGATGCCCACCGCTGGGCGTTCGTCCATCGTTTATCCTATATCGGACACTAACGTTGTCTCACGTAAGAAGGGTCCTTAGTTTAAAATAATAACACAACATATCTACATAATTATCCAAAATGTTATCTTCAAAACATAAATTCGCTATGAACAGTTAGGCACTAATCATATTATTATGCCAATAATAGATACTAGATGAGACCTACGGTGTTGCTTGCGGACTACTTTATATTAAATCCGGTCTAATTTATTGTAATTTATAATCACTAACATTTTTTAAATCGGGCACTTAGTTAACTGATTAACTACTAAGTTATTTTGTATTGTACCTAGGTAGGTAGGTTTGATAGTTCGAACAGACACAGAAATGGTTACTATGACTTTAAATAACAAAAATAAATCTAAAATGCCACTGTTAAGAATATGCAAAAGTAAACAAAGTATAATTTATCGTCTGTATCTATCAATGGTTATTTATAAAACCTAAATTATTATTTTTGTTTGTATTTAATATCTAATGATAAGAGATCAATAAAGCTAAAATAAATATAGTACTAGTATACTAAAACGTGTATAAATTTATCAGTCAGGCACAATGCTACGCTGACTGCAACAGATTTCGTTATCATTCGTACTCAAAGGAGTGTTCTGATTACAATTAATATGTAAACAGCAAAAGGTCTTATAGACATCGACCGTTTCAACATTATTCCTAGAATTCACATAAAAACTTAAACGAAAAAAAAGAAATTTTAATATATAGGTATACCTTCATATTAACGTGTATAAAGGGGTATTACGTACTACAATGAACTAAAATGTTTAATAATGTCTTTAAAAAGGCGGAGGCTATCAACATTTGCATCTTCTAGGTACAATTAAATACTGCTCTAGAAACAAAAACAGAAAAAAACCTACCCAAAGAAAGTTCACTTACTTCCATCTAATGTTTAAGTGTGTAGGGAGATGAAAACTTTTCAGTTATATTGCGTTTAAATATAATAATTCATATTAAAAACAACAATTTTTTAAAGTGATTTTTAAATAACACAATTTATAAAACTTTCCTTTTGCTCACAAATTTTCAAGAAATATTTATTCTGTGATATTGCATTTAAACTCTAGTGTACTCAGAAATAGGATTATGTTTTACTAACGCAAGTCTAAAAGAGAATAGACGCATTCCGTATTGACAACAGGCCTACGTTACGTCTATGGGTATTATTTACCTGTCCGTATAATCCTATCACACACTTGTTTCATTAAACACTCAAATTGTGACAATATCTGTTACTATCGAATACAAGCAGTTTTGTTAACGGGGTTCCAGTGCTCAAAGTTGTGTAATTCATCCATTATGTTTTTGCCCGGACTTATAATACTGCCCGTCACCTGACAATGGCCATAGACCACATAGTCTGGCCTCAACACCTCCTTGTCAACTAGTTCCTTTAGGAGAATCTTGACATTATGGAATTGTACTTCCGAGGTCTCTGCAGTTTGGTAGTCACCGAGGAACATGACACTAATGCCGTTGAGGTTCCAAGACTTCACCATGACACCTACCACATTCGCGCCTCGGCCTTCGAAAACCATACCATTGACGCCGACGAGGAAATTTGGACCGATGTCCTTCCAACCTCGACGCTGATGGTCTCTCTGTATTTCCAACACGTCTTTAATACACGAGTATTTATCCTTGCACTGGTCCATGGCTGAGTGGCCGATGAGTACGTTGGGCACCGGCAACTCGAGCAGTTCTATGCCGTAGTCGGGCATGGCCTGCCAGTCACCGCGCCGCAGGTACCATTTCTCGTGTATATCTAGCCAAATAAAATATTTCATTGAATTTTTGGGCCATGTAATGGCTTGTAATAAATTGCGATTATTATTTTTATAAGGGGAATCAAGTTATTTTAAGGAATGTGTTAAGAAAAAAGTGAATTAATTTCAAAAGGTTAGAAGAAGCCAGGTAAGGCAGAAAATTGATTATTACCTAGATCAAGTCGTTTTTCTTGTTTTGCCAACGCAAAGTAGAAGATGAAGAAAGTTAGAGCCGAAACGACGACAAACGCCCAGCAGACGAACACCGCGATGCTACACCGGAGTCGCTTGGCGTTCTGCGGCGACACCAGCTCTAGGCCCAGAATGTGGCCTGAAACATTAACAACGCGGGTCTTACACAAGGAGAAGAGATTTATAAAAGTCAGAAGAGAAAAGAAGAGAAAAGCAGCGTTACGAGAGCTGCGAGTAAGGGGTAAAATAAGAGAGAATCAAAGGGGCCTAAACGATGTTACATCGCAATAGAAAGTGAATAGAAAGGACATTCCTTTTTGAAGTGACTTAGACCTAGACAATACATATTAGCGAATCGTCAGTGTTAACGCTTGGAAAAATATGTGCCCGTGATTATTTTTGCTTGGTTGTTTAAGTGATTTGTGCCTAACATTATTACTGGACGTTTTGTTCATATCTTACTTCTTCATAGTTCATAATGATATTAAACCGCTATACAAGGCCTAGACGCAGCCGAAAGGAGAGAGTACTTACATAATTTACCTAAGTATCACTAATGCTATTTATAATGTTGCCAGGCCAGCCAGTTTCACAAGTGTTGAAGAACTTTAGTATTTGGTACCTGTGCTACGTGTCTATCGTCTTTTGGTGTCAGTAATACTTGGTATTTCGAATTTGCTGCTCCCAGAACTATTTGAATAAAATGATGATTTCAATATTTCCTTAGAATCCCAAGAGACCTTAGCTTAGTAATATGGATGAACAACACCTTTGGTTCACATCGAAAGTCTTGCATTTATCGACTTTAGCTGCTCTGTTATAAAATATCGTACCTATGGAGTAGAAACAAGAAAAAACTTCTTAAATTACTCTTAAAAAATGGAAAATGTATAAAAAAGGAGGTGTACATTTATTATACTATGCAACACCTACGAAATTGAGCAAAATGTGGAAAACGCTAAATTAGGAAAAATATAAGCGTCAAGCACACGTTTGTGGGTTTAAGCGGTCTCTCTTTTCCACTACACCAACGAAATAACTTAAAGAGGTTGCGTAACTTTTAAAGTTGACCCGGATCCATCCAAGACAGCCAAATCAATTTCGCGTTTCATTCGTAGGATTATTCGGTAAGTTTGAATATCACCCGTCAATATTCTCGTCATTTACGTCATAGTTACTTCAAATGGAACAAAGCATCTATTTATTATGTGAAGTCACTTAATGTTTACATTATGTATTGAAATAATAACATGCCGATGAATACATATTTATATGCCGATGTTCTTTTTGTGACATTGTAGGTACCTATTCGTTCAAATGAACGTTTATAGGATAACTGTATTATTAAAGCAAAATTTGCAAACAATAACCGTTGTAGGAAAACAACATTTAATGGAGTTACTAAATATTTCATTAAATTCTTGCGGGTTTGGTTTTATTTCTCAAACCATTTTAAAATGACAATGAATTTATTTCATCTTCTAATGCGTATGAATAATAATAATTTGAACTATAATTAGTATCAATGAAAATAAATACATACTATCATACACATAATATCAAGATTTTTCAAGTAATTAAAAAAATAATAGTCAATACGGAATAAAAGCTCTATGCAACTCACACACTTGTAACATCTTATTCGCAAACTAAAACATACGCACACCATTACATCTAGAGCTATTGTACTCAACATTCAGTTTTAATGCCTGTGATATAAGGTTGATAGTTTGAGAATACGGAACGATGACCGCGACCCTATTTCGCACCCTATTCCACTGTTACACTGCATGGCCTTGACATTGGTCAGCGCGCAATCGATAAAGGTGAACGACCGCGACTTTCAAGGTTACGCCTGGTTGAACTGTGACCAGTGGCAGTGTGTCAAAAGGGAGAAGAAAACGGTATCTGTTACACCAAATTTGATATTTGTATTAATTCGATCTTTGTCTTATCGTAGCAATGGTTAATGTGCTTGAACAAAGGTCAAAGTTAAAATTTAAGCCTCTGACGTAGTGTTATATTCTTGAAGACATCTCAGTTGTTCTTGTAAACGATTAGATAATAGAAAATAATGCGATAATATGTTTTCTACATTCGGGTACTTCTTAACAGAAAAACCTAGTAGAAAAAAGAAAATAGATGCATCGCGAGCAATTTGGCAAGTTGATAAAAATTCCTCCTGTATACTTTTTATAGATGTGTTTTTGCGAGTGATTTTAGCATAGTAAACCGAAGATGAGATGGGCGAACAACATAAAAAGATAGCTGGAATAAGTTAGATGCGAAGGGCAAGAGACACAAGAGAATGGCTTAATCTCAGTCCAATCAGGTCAGATTTGGAACAAAACATTTACTGTAAAAGGAATATGTAAGTATGTGACTAATCACATACTTACAACTAAAGAAATAAATGTAGCTTTGGGCACTAATGCCCAAAGCTACATTTATTTATTTGCTTTCGAGTATAAGAAAAGAAATAGGTATTTTACTTATTTTAGTCGACAAATAAAAATCGATTAGGTTTGGTGACAATGGAAATTCTAAAGATAACTTGAACTTCATATTTATAGCTTAAACAGTTTTCGTTGTTAGCCTATGTACCATCCCACTGTCGGGCCTTATTTTCAAACATTTCTGTTTTCTATGACTTCGGGTAGAACATTGATTCACTGTTTAATTCTGTTAGTGAATGTTAAATTTACTTATTTCGTTTTTAGTCCGTGAAGTTATGACATTTATCTCCTTTTTTTTTAATTCATAATTTATAAAATATAAGGTTATGATAACTCCGAAGATAATGATTAGATTTATGTGTAATAAATAAAATCTATTTATGGAGACTATAAAGAGACTATTAAACTCATCCTATTAAAAACATCTAATACGATTGCAAGAAATATGACGAGATTTAAAGTGCTACCAGGATCTTATGGTACGTGGACGGCATTAACTTGAGAATCGACACGACTGCCTGTGAACAGTGATAGTTTTTATATAATTACTAGCTGTCCCTGCAAACTTCGTTTCGCTGACAAAAATAATATGAAAACTATCATTTTATTTATGACGAAAAATCCAAATATCTTACAGAACCCTATATTTCTCCAAAATAAAATACAGTCTATGATACTCGTGGATAATGTAGCTTTCGAAGTTTTTGAGCCTATTTATTACAACCAAACAAACAAAGATTTCCTCTTTATAATATTAGTGTAGATAAGTGTAGATGAAGGCTATGGTTCCGTTTTCAACCATGTTGGAAAAGATCCTAGCAGCATGCTCGCAGCAATACAGTTACAAATGAGTTGTACATAGCTGCAACCTTTTTAAATGATTGTGTGCACGTATAACGTTTTTCCTAGAACATGAATGAAATTTTCCTTTACTTATATCCTCAAGTTAAGTAAACGTTTTTATGCAGAACTAGAATCGATTATGAAATTATGTTAGTTGTTGTGTATGTTACTATGGAGGGCAATAAGGTAGATAAAAAGTTTTATAAGAGACATAAGCAAAAATAAATGATACGTAGACCATATATCGTACCTTCAACGTTAAAGGTACATACAACATTAGATTCGTATTTGCATTAAGAAATATTTATATATAAGATAATTGTAGAGGTATTTATAACTGAAAACGAATGTAGATGGATGGAGAGAAAGGCCAAAGAAAAGATGGATGGGTTGTTTAAGAAATGACATAAATGAAAAAGGAGTAAAGGACACTGTGACGTCTGATTATTTTGTACAAAGATTTTTCTTGTTACTTTTGTGTTAACATGTTGTATGTATGGTTTAAATAAAATATAATTATTAATATATGAAGTACCTAATACCGTGAGTCTCAATCTGTAACGTTCCCACAGTGTGAGCCGCATGCCTGACTCTCCTCTGTTGGTTGCCAGCAACCTCACGTGTTCCCCTCCCCCAAGTTCATCATCAACCGGGTTTTCAACTTAAAACAATTAGGTAATAATGTTTAGTAGCTAAGCTTTAAGAATCACTTCAAAAAATCTACTTTAATGATGTTTTACTTGCTTTAAAGGAAAACTGCATCTTCAGACTAAACAATTACTGATTATTTAATTAAACAAAAGCTTTTTTTAATTTGTTAAAGTAAAATAAATCTGTTCGCTAAGATTAATAAAATGTACGTACCTTTACAGCAAAACATAATTAAAAAAAAACAAACACTGGAGATAATAAACGATTAACCGTTCCTAGTTTACACTATTGACTGAAATAATAACTTTTTAACGCAGGTTTATATTTGTAAAATGTTGGTCAGATAAACCCGGTGCTTTACCTGAGAATAACCTATTTAAAAAAGAAAGTAAATTGACCGGTAGATATGATTCAAAGATAATATGAGTCACAAGTTCTAAGATAATATGTGTACTCATTGTTTTTGCTTATCACCATAATCAAGACCATAATTATTACGATTTCACCTAATTTGATAACGAACTGAAGTGTTTTATAAATAGAATAAGGTCTTTTTGTAGGAGCGCGTGTATATCTGTATAACTTTTTACGAACTTTAGTGTTAAAGTTCTTAAATGGCGTGCTGGTCAGCACGTGAATTACCACTTTGCGCGACGTTTTCTCCGCTTAGGACAAGAATTTACTCGATACACAAATGCTTGTTCTAAGTGTGGATGTCTGTTCATGTTAATTAAATGTCTGTGAAACCCCCGCGACACAAAGACTTAATTCCATAGTGCAGGAATCGTTTAAAAAAAACGAAAAATAATGCTTTAACAAGTGGTAGGCTCTCAGTCTATCTTATTATTATGTCAAAATAATAATTTGCGAGACAGATGCTGTAATGATTTCGTTAATATTCAGCGTTATATTCTGCCTCTATTGTAAATATTACCATATGTTCAGATTTTGGTGTAAACAGGCGCAGCAAAAAATTGCGTATACATAAGAGTGAATTGCGCAAGCATTTATTTCATTCCGGTGCACAATCTGTTATTTCAGTGGTAATTTTTTATCATTTTGACATACACTTTTCATCATTCCTAAATATCTATCTAACTTTTGAAAATATTTGATGTCCTCTTACGCACAATATTAAAGAATAGGCTAAAGTTTTATTTGTCACTAAAAATACGTAGATTATAATATTTAATATTAAGTAGGGAAGGTTTGAGCATTGAACACGCTAGCCCACTGCGGATTGGAGTTTACAGATTCCAATATTTGACCGTTTGTCAGTAGTGTCTTAAAATAATTAAGAAAGTCCATATAACTTTGAAAAAGTCACATTGGTACGAACCTACACCTCGTGCATGTGATACAAATCCATACACAGAATAGCAAGGCCACCCATAGTATGTTTGGAATAATTGTCGTTCTATGACGTATTCTGAGTGCGGTAATTTTACGCTTCAGATACGAAATACGGTAATACGAAGGATTGTCGTGATTTTTGGCGGAAAAAACTATTGCCATAGACTATAAAAACTGTAAGCGGTCGACTGCAAAAAATGAAACGACTGGAATAGGTATTTCAAAAATAGAAAAAAAGAAAATAGATGCTAATAGTCTGATGTTAATAGAGTTTAATTTTACTTAAGCTAATATTGAAGCGTATAAGTTTAATTTCTAGAAAAATCGCGAGAGGTTGCAAGTAACCAAGAGAAACATCGCTAATAACCATAATTTTCAAACTACGTAATAATAATTGACCTCGGGTAACAATTTACTATACAAAAACGATTTGTTTTAAACATACCTAATCAATTAATCATCCTAGCCATCGTTGTAGCAAAAACATAATGTATCTCGTAAGTGTTGTATACAGAGATTTATTTAAATACAATAAATACTAGCTTATTCCCGCGCGTTCGCACGTGTAGAATAATCGGTATCAGAGGCAGAAGAAACCTTTTTATTGCAGTACGTTTTGTATAACAGCATTAATTAAATAAAAAACTGGATATACACGAGGAACCCACGTAAACCTGCAGAGAGCCGTAAGAGAAGCAGGGGCTGCCCAAGTGTATTCCGGCTACTTTTAAAGTTTGCTCATAACATTTATTTGCTGTTATTTAAAAGCTATGTTCAACAGAAAATGCAATCGCTAGAAAAAAAATGCAAAATATTTCAGTTTTAGCTTGATTTATACACTTAACACTAATTGTATTTTATTTAATTTTATACATTTTGACTTTGAAGCTTCTCTGACTGATGGATTTGCCTTTAGAGTTTTGTCAGTCAGTAAATGACAAAACTAAGGTACTTATAACTCTACTAGTTAGAAGTTTACTGCTTACAATGGTAGTTTGCAAAATTCAAGTTACTGGTTTTATTCATTTTGAAAAGTATACGAGTATATTACTTACTTGTCGATTATAGTATCTACTTGTTCAAACCTCAGCGTTGGAATGAGTTCGCAAAATTATAATAGGATTTCAACAAGCGTTTCGGAACGCAAAAAACTGGTCATGGTTATTGTTATAAAAGTTGTAGATGATTATAAATAAATAAATTTATCTATGATACCTAATCGTATTTATAACCTATTTAATTATCCAGGTCTGTACGTATAGATAGATGTTTATAACCGACTTCGATAGAGGAGGGTGATGTTTTTGCAGCTATAACCAACATTTGCAACGACAGGTCGCTGGCAAAAGCTAGAAGCAAATATTTTTTAAATTACCTACATTGTAACTAGTGATAATAAAAACCCGTTTAAATTTTCGGATCTAGTAGGTTAAGCATAATAAATAATAATTTAAATGTTTGATTATATGGAAAACTAGTTTTGAAAGTAAGCAAGAACGCTTATTCTAAAACGTTAAAATCACACGTGGGCAAAAGAATTAATAACTTCAGAAATAAATAAATTTTGTTTTAAAGCCCTCTCACTCAGGGTCAATGAACTAAGGTAGAATAATAGTGACTAATGAATTAAATAACTTAAAAAAACTTAGCAAAAACTTTCAATGGGCTCACAGCTCAGCGGGGGTTACCTAAGCGAGCGGCCTATCTTATTACTTTTTCTATAGGATCTTATAAAAATCACAAATGACTCTAGACTTTAAACCGAAGATTATAAGAATCTAGTTTTAACCGATACCCTGTGGTAAAAGTAGCATATTATTATATCCTTTTTGAGTTCAGTATACAAACAGTCTGTAGGAACAAAATAACATTATGAACGAGTATAAAGTTCTATTTCTATGTTTTATTGGATACCTATAACAGTTACTGTTATTTAAAATGTGAAATCTTACAGTAGGTAAGATTTGACTTGGCCAGTTTTTTAATACTTCAGTAATCTATAGATAATAAATAAATAAATATTCCTCAACATTCATACAACGCAAATGTTGAATATAGTTCGTGTAATATTAAAACTTACATTCGGCCGGGCCAGCCAATTCCTTTGATTGAACTTGGCTTGACACACTGCCGCGTATCTTAATAATTGCGTTCGATATAGAAGAATTGGGTAATGTCAGAAAAGGTATTGTTTTTACTTCTATAACCGAGATTCGCTTGGGCGAAGTCGAAGGAAACAGCTAGTCAATACAGTCAACAATAAAAATGTACCCTGGTTATTGGACTTAATGTTTCGATAAATATTCGACGATAATCAGACATTGCACATTATATCGATACATTTATTAATTGGAACATTGCTATGCTATCTCGAGTAGTCTTTGGAAACAACAACAATTAATTAGTCTGTCAACTAATAGAGATAACAGGTATCTAACACTTACACATGCTCAATACTTATGAATGAGTTTCACTTACGATTACAACGCACTAATGTGATTTTGATTTGATTGTGAGTAAATAAAGATATGCTGATAAAAACCTTTTTGGTGCCGTTTTTACATATTACTATGAACTACTAAAATGGCTTTAAAATAGCTATGTAATAGACTAACAGTCAAGACTCTACATTATTGATATGTAAACTATTGCTTAAATCGTATTGTTCTAGTTACTCTCGGCCATTTTCTGTTTATTTTTTTTATATTAGACCAACAACAATTATGAGTTTGAAATTAATATTCATTCTATCCTACTGTAAAGTGAATATAAGTCTCTTAAATACATAAATATCTACGCTTAAAACGTTATACAATGTTCAAGAAACATCAAAGGTTTATAAATATACCTACCAATGCCAAGTGCCGTAGTTTTTTTTTTATATTGCATAGTTTCTAAATATACATAGGTACATGATGAAAACTTTTTTAAAGTTCCATCATAATTTAATTAAGAATATTGGATAATATTTTATCTTTTGTCCTGCAAGCGCAAATTGACCAAAGTGTGTACAGTCAATAAATTTGCGGATGATGTCACTTTCTTGTTAAAATTTTGCGAAAGTGTTACGTCACGAACCCCCTCTCCGAAACTTTGATGCAGGTTCTCATTGACATTGTTTATTGTTCCGATAAACGCAAAATTACGTGTCTAATATTTATTATCTGACGGACAAATTAGATTTTTCCTTTTTTTTTCTTATTATCATCCCCATATTTATTATGCTCAAGCAAGCAAAGTCTAAATCGCATTTATTACTCTGTTCTATACTTGAAAACTAAATATAAACTTAATTTGAGTGTCCTTTGATATAATTAGAGCACAATGCTTATAATAATGCTATAATTAGTAGTGGTGTCTATAAATAAAATATGATGCATAAACATAATCAAAGATAAAGGACTTTGTTTCCGGTATTGATAAAAAATACGCTTCAACTGCGATTTAATACATAAATTCAGATTTACTGAAAAGCATTAAGGTCGTGATAGGTACCCATAGTTATACGGTCATGGCTTTTCAAATTATTATTTTTTTCTCTGACAACTACTACTAACGGTTTGGAATAAGGTATAATGTAAAAAAGAGAAATGTCAAAGTTTAATAAACTATAGTTATAGATACTAATAGAGCAAAAGGTCCTTCTTCTTCCGTCCATGTTAGACTATAATCGGTAGTATAATAACATGTGAAGACTATCGCTGCCCGGCAACAGGACTTTTATTGTCCAAATAAAACAAATCATTTTTGTCTGCTAATACTAAGCAGAAACTCTAGTCACGTGACATTTCGACAATCGTTTATTATAAGGGCCGCGGCTAACATGTATGGAACTGACACCTATTTGACTTTGACCTGTCATCTCCATACATTCGTGCGTTTTCTATTAACTATAACGACAGTTGAAAATCGAAATGTCATTTGTCTAGAGAGGCAGTTTCTTTGTATTTGATAGACGAAGATGATTTGTAAGACTGTCTTGCAATTGTTTTGTTGCTAATTAACTGATGTTTGTACTTAGAACTATAAGTGTTATAAGTACAAACAATTATTTCGTTAATTACTTCACAGCCTTATCTCAACATTTCCGGCCTGTTCAGTCACTTATCGTGATTGCATTTTATCTTATATTCAAGAAAGTATATGTGAGGAGTTAGAGGGATGTCGAGACTTTATGAATTAGATATTCCTTACTACAAAATGCACTTCATTCGATAGGTCTGTGACGTAATACGCGATAGAAAACAACACTTGACATTACGCTGTATCTATACAGATAACTTGCGAGTAGTTGTTATTAAATTATAATCAGCAATGAATTCATTAAAATATAGCATTTCTTTTCACAATAGGTGGTCTTACAGCTTAAACCAATTGCCTAATGAATGTGTTTTAGCAATATTATTATAGGTATAAGGTGTTTTGGTGGTATACCTAAATTAATAACTGAATACTTGTTGGTAAATCTTCAATTTTAATACAAGTCAGCCTGGAATACAATATTACCAAATGGATAATAAAATTTCCTTCTTTTTTGAAGTCGTTTAAAAAAGACGCTTTATCGTTATGCATATAGCAGAAAGCAGCTGGGTTACTGAGGTAACTGTGGTAAGTAATCGAATAACCGTACTCAACGTCGTTTTTCATTGTTTCTAGATTATGTTTTACGACAAGTAAGTACTTTTAAATTACGACGTACCAATTACTAGAACACACATTGTTTAATTGAAACGCATTTAAGCCTGGATTAAATATGAGTGACTGATGATGTAACGAGTTGACTTAGAACAATAGCAATCATAATCTTTGGATTCATTTTTATTTGTTAAATATTAGCTACCAATGCCCCTATCACAGCTGGGCGTGGGCAAACTGTTATTCCGTGCGGCCTATTTCTGGTCAGTTTTAGCAGTAGGCCTAGATAGCCTAGCTTTGTCACTCGGGACCGTTATCGCTGCCTCTTTGTATTTATCTATACTAATATTATAAAGCTGAAGAGTTTGTTTGTTTGTTTGTTTGTTTGAACGCGCTAATCTCAGGAACTACTGGGTCGAATCGAAAAATTCTTTTTGTGTTGAATAGACCAGTTATCGAGGAAGGCTTTAGGCTATATAACATCACGTTGCAACTCTTAGGAGCGAAGAAATAATGGTAAATGTGTAAAAAAACGGGGAATTTTTTTATCCTTGAGGGCTTCTGTTGCGTGCGCTGCGAAAACGGTTCAAGATACACACAATATGTGTATGTAAGAATTGTTTCTATTGAAATGATCTAAAAAAATGTCCGCGACAATATATGTCTATCTTTTAAGATTAACTCACTAGAACCGTTTTTTATGGTAATCAAATTCGATCGAAATTAATGCATCAACGCAACAGCCCAAACTACTGGATGGATCGGGCTGAAATTTGGCATGCAGGTAGATGTCATGACGTAGGTATCCGCTAAGAAAGGCTTTTGATAAATTCTACCCCCAAGGGGATAAAATAGGGGATGAAATTTTTTATGAAACTTTGTCAAAATTAAACCGTTCGGGCTGAGACTTTACATGCACATAGGTACTATAACGTAGGCATCCGCTAAGAAAGATTTTGATAAATTCCACACATAAGGGGATGAAATAGGGGATGTTTGTAGAAATCTTCTTAGATTTTTGACAAGCCATGACTCATAAACAAGTCTCAGGGGCAAACTCTCAAATTCGCGGGTATTGTCTTGAGAGAACATTGCTTTTCTCTTGGGCAGTTCTATGTTGCTTGCTCACGAGTAAGTTCTCCCAGTAGCTTGATAGGTTTAGCGCCAAATGACAAATTAGTTAAGAATATTGTGTACAAGGAAGTTTTGTAGGTCCTAATTTTTACACTAACTTGCTAAACAATAATACTTCTTAACGCGTGCGAAGCCGCGCGGGCAAAAGCTAGTGTACTGATATAACGGAATACTACCTTAATTCTGTTAAAAATATATTTAATACACGTATAAGAAAGGTATAAAGGCCAGACGTTCAGGTGGAGACGTCCGGTTGCAAAATTTACCAGCACAACAGAAAAAAGTCGAGATTTCATTACACTTGTCTTAAAAAATGATGTTTCTGTCTTTTCGCGTTGCGTTTCAGTTGTGTGAACGATACAACTCGCTTTATGTCTCAAGAGGCCCATGACACGCAGAACAGAACCTTGTAGGATCAACACACAGCGCAAAGTTTACGATTGGTCAAAAAAAGGCCTTAAAAAAGAGTAATTTTCTACGTGCTTATCTTCAGAAGGCCGTGTTAAAGCACAGATGTTTTTAATGGGTACTTCTCAGATTTCGTGCAAATCGCATGTCCGGTTAATTATTTACGATTTTAAGTACGTAATGCGAACCAATATTTTTGTATGTTGTAGTTATAACTATAAGGTATACTTGCTGCAATAAGTATAGTATGATTATGGTTAAATCAATTAAAAAAAAAACAAAAACCGGTCAAACTTTCATTCCCTTCAGTGTCCTTTTTATAATTTTAAGCAAACACATTAAAAACAAGCCTCATCTATAAGCTTTAATTCTAAGTGGTTACTTTTCAAACCTTAGGTATTTCATTAGGAATAAGACTTGATATTTATTTTATAAATATGCACTGTCCCTGACGTTCCCGAAATTAAAAACAATTTTCCCAAAAAAAAAGTTGCATTACCTTCAGCATAAACAAACTAGCAAAATATTATAGTTTATTTTAGTGCTATGGGTACAGCTCCCAAAGCAACAGTCTCGCGCACACGCCGCCAATCGCCTGAGAATCAGTGAAGAGGATGAAATTTGCCCAATTTTCTGTAATGCTCGTGTAATTGTCGTGATTAGTGGTTTCCAGAATTTATTTTCTAATTACCTTCATTTAAATTTAACGGTGAGTTCTCATCTTTTTATTTTGGGATTAGATTTAATAGACTTGTTGATATATTTCAATACCTAGAAACTTCTATTATAGAAATGGTGTGATTATTAAATGCATAATAACCAAAAAAGTTATTAAATCTCATTACCCTCTAATACATTACCATCCTTCAGTTTACCAGTCCAATTACCTTCAGTTTTAATGATGATGTGTAAATAGGCTGAAGTGAAAGTTATATGTAAATGGTTCTAAAATATAGATATTTAAGAAGGTAAGAAGAAAAGAAAATTAACTGCAATATAGATATGACGCCTAGAAATCAAAGACTACAGTAAAAACGGTGGAAAGTGAATAGTAAACATTGCTTAGAAAACAAAAAGAAAAACAAGAAAATTAGTGAGATGTTGATTCTTCAGCATCGACGAGTAATTAAAATCACTAAATAAATACATTATGATGACATACTAGTTTTTTTATTGAATTTCAGCTATATTTACTCATTAATTTCTTGAAAAATATCATTACCAGATGTACTCATTTCATTACCTTCAGCGAACATAAATTTATTTTATCAATATCTTTATTAATTATGTGTGGAATGACATATAAATAGCTCAGTAAATATAAATTTATTATAGGTTTGAGTTGACATCAGAAAAATAAACATTTTTTATATTCTCACAATTGCATCCATTTTGCACGAAATCTGAGAAGTACCCTAATATTCGTTAACATTGATTCAGCAGATCATTGACAATAGATATAATATTTATAAAGGGTTCCATAAAAAAAACGCAACATTCACACATAACAACGCCATCTAGTCTCAAGTCAAGCAAACTAAAGTAGCTTGTGTTTAGAGACTTACCTGTATATTTCTAAATAAATACATATGATAGATGAACTACACCCAGACAAAGAAAAAGATATTATACTCAGCACACAAGTATTTGTACTGGTTTATTATTATTCCATTGTCTTGCTTCTAATGTTAGGGCTCATAACACCGGCATTGAACTTCGACAAACCAAGTTAGTTTTAAGGATTTTTTTTAAGACGTCAAATGGGACTTATTCGCGATATAATTCGATATTTCTTTTCTCCCGACGTTTTGGTCGAGTTGCACCGACCGTGGTCACGGGTGGTTCACCAAGTCCAATATGTGAACATTTGTACAAGTCGCGAAAGTTTAAAAAATAAGTTAGTTTTGTTGGAAGTTTTGTAAAAATACAGCTGTTGGCGTACACCTTAGTATTATACTTATATCTGGCTTGAGAAACGAGTAGTTTCCTTGTTTTTAAGAGTTTACTTGATGACGTCATGCGAGACGTAAGGCCGTGCAGGTTTGTTGACTCGTTTCTGCTCAAACAAATTCGGCAAATCAACTACAATAAGCATTTTAACCGACTTCAAAAAGAAGGAGGTTGTTTTTGTATTTTCTGTAGCATTTGCATCAATCAGCTAATACTTATAAATAAAGTAACAATTTTTATAATTCAGTTTATTTTTCGCTTTTTAGTGATAGATTTTTATATGATGATATTGTTCTTTATAATTTACATTAGTAATATCATTAAATTTCATTGCTAAGGGTTAAGAGGTTAGGTTAGATAGATGTAGGGTATTTTTAAGAGTAAATTACATATATCATTATAATCGTGATGTAATTTGGGGACTCCCCTTTTTTTTGCTATAGCATGTCTTATTATACAGATCATAGGTACCTATATTTACTTAAAGATAAAAGTTTGGTTCTTTTTAAATTGCGTGTAAGTAGGCTTAGCCTATCTCAATATACGTACAGTAAAGAATGTTTGCTGTGTACGTAAAAATATGTCTTCCTCAAAGTAATCGTACATAAATATATTACTTTCGAAGTGCCTTCCTATAATGCCCAGAAAGAATGCCTTTTTATCACTTACATTTTTTAGTCAACAAACGTGAGTGATAAAAACTAAAACGAGATTTGTCGATAGTAAATGACCATTTTTAGCATTTTCGGACTGATAATAATTACAACTGGATTAAGGATTTTAATCAAACATTATTCAGCTTTACTTTTTGTACAGCACTACATATTTTGAATACCACGCAGACAAAATCGCGGGTAACAGCTCAAAAAATATATTAATTTCCTGTACTGTAATCCATAATGTAAGTTTAAAAAGATTGCATTATTGTAAATTCTACAATTAATTTGTGTCATTGACTGTTTACTTAGCCTTCATTTATTGATACTACCGATAACCTAAAAAAACACATTAATTCTGAAAAGGTACAAAATTACTGATAACTATCGATTTTTGGGTTTGATTGCAAATATCAAATTCTTTAACAAATACTAGGCATGAGATTACTTCAACAATTGTTATCATTTACTTTTAATTATTGAAATAGCAGATAGATATAAGTCATCTCTTACAAATGTATGAAGATGACATTTCATTTCGACAATACACGTGGCTTGTCATATCTTTAATATAAATGTTCGTTCTCGTACTCCTCCGAAATGGTTTAAAATTTTATGAGCATATTGTCTAGGTCTGAGTATCGGCCAACATCTATTTTTCATTCCGATTTTTTGTTTTGCGGGACGAAGTTGTGGGCAACATTGTATAACTATAAAATTCTCGTGTCATAGTTTACGTTACCATACTCCTTTGAAACGGCTTGACCGATTTTTATAAAATTTTGTGTGCATAATGAGTTGATTTGAAAATCGGCCAACTTCTATATTTTTGACGAATCTTTTTTTCAGGGGGGTTTTGTTCACAATTTACTAAGCTACGAATGCTAAATGGAGGACCCGCATCATATGCAGTAAGTGTGCAAAACGAGCAATAAACTGTCATATGATAGCAAGTATATTATACACTGCTCATATATACAAGGTTTTGAAATAACACGCAATTATATTTTGAATATGCTATGCCTATAATGTGCATGGAAATATGCTGGTTAGGCACAGACTGAAGATGGGAAAAACAATTGATAATAGTTACGTTACTAATATAATATGTAACATTTGACTAAAATACGCCATGAATCGACTTCCTTCTGAGTGACTTTGGAGAAGAAACAGTGCAACAAATTCCACCGAATTTTCAACCGAATGCATTTCCGACTAGGAATTTCAGAAAATTACAAGCTGCAACTCTTTGACGTAATACCATAATTAAACCCTATTTATATTAGAAACGCGAAAATTTGTAATTATGGATGCCCAACCAATTTGAATTAAAATTGGTATTGAGAGAGCTGACACCTGGGATGTTAGATAATTCAGGTATCACATAGGTTAGCTTATAACCAAAAGCAAAAGAGAGAGAAAGAATATTTTGCAACTAAAACCGTCAATTCGAGCGGGGCGAGGTATAAAAAAAGCTAGTACCTAAGTAAACAATATGTAAATATATATTTAACGCATTTACTATAAACAATCCAGGACAATACTAATTCATTGATAACATGAATCGTTACAACGGGAGCCTATGTACTACGTATACTAATACTACAGTTGTGTAAAAGAGACGCTGCTCTACGTCACGTAGTGTTGTCTCGCTCCCGCAGTTTTAACAGCATTACTTTATGTGGTGGTACGCTCCTTTTAGTGATAAGAGCGAAGCGTTTAATAAGGATAAACAAACTATTATTTATTTTTAAATCAAAGGCCTAGTCTACAATTAGTCGAAATATTAAGTATATTCCAATGACGCTACTCTAACACTAGAAATTGTGGTGTTAGTTGTGTTTATTTGCTCTTCGAATTTTATTAAGACGTATGGGTAACAATTGTGAACCCCGTTGGGCACGGCAAAAGAAGGACAAGTGAGGGCGACTACAACATATTGAACTTAATCATAATGCTAAAGCTAAAATATTTTTCCTGTAACTCAAGTTTTTAAACTGCGTGAGTTGTGTACCAAGTTTCGTCGAAATTCATCAAGTAGTTATGAAAAACTTTAATCATTATTTCATTCTCACAAAACTGTTATAAAGTTTAAGAAGTTTATATAAATTAATGAAGGTACAGTTCATAATCAATGGAAATAAAACCTTTTTGTTGGTTTGAATATTGTAAGCGATTGTCCTTGTACGACGCCATATTGGATTTCTTTGTTTATTTGCAATTATAAAGTTAAGGCGTGTGTCACATGTGCGGAGCAAGCGTTGCTAGGCTCTTGTAGGCGCCAATGTACACTCGGCATATGAGCAGAGAACGTGTGTGTTTAATATAACGTACTTATACAGTTAAAATTACTTAGAACCACAATGATAAATAAATTGTCATCAATATGTTCTCAGAAATATAGTATTTTTTGCCTTTTTTGTGTGCATATTAATTAAAGTAAACAAGTTATATTATAGATCGTGTTGTTGCCAGCGAATGTTATTGCCAAGGTTAAACTATTTCAAGAGATAAATAATAATCTAGTATTAAGGTAAATTACATTACCTGCTACAAAATTACGTGTTTTACGTATAATTGCAATAAATACCTAATGTGACGCGTCTACCACAACATCTATGGACTTACAACAAAACATAAAAAAATGAAAACCAGTCACAGACTTGTTCACGCAGACACCTCCCAAACAACTTTATTTTTATAAACTTATGTATTCAAATCTTCATAACCTCTATATGTGAGTTCATCTTAATTTTATTAGCAAATATTCTTATAGTGCGTAACCAACTCAAACAGGAAAATGAGAACAAAAATATTTCGCTTGCCGTGAATGCATACTGCATAGGATCTTTGAAATAAAAGATTAATTACAATTAATTGAAACTCAAACAATAAGTAATTCTAAACTGGGATGTTTGCAATAAATTGGTAGCAATGCAACTTAAACAACGTGCGCAAGCTTTGATATCGCAATACATGACAGCAGCTCAATGGATGTGCAAACAGTTCAATTGAGAGGAAGTCGCTTTGTTTACATGCTGATAGAGACAAGTGACAAGTGACAGGCTCACCTTTGACCACCTCGGTGTTGTCGACGTTCTGCGTGACGGAGACGAACTTGGGCCCGATGTGCAGGCGCGAGGACTTGGTGACGTTGATGTTGGTGAGCGCGGGCTGCGTGCGCGCCGCCGCCTCCAGCATGCGCTCGTCCATCACCACCACCTCGGAGCTCCCGCTGGTGCGGCCCATCGCCACCTCGTGGTCCCGCAGCTCGTGCCGTGCGTCCCCTTCATTCCACATCGCGAACACTACTAACTTTATTTAACCAACTTGGGAAAACCAACTGCGTGACGTAAACAGATGATTAACAGCTCGAACTGACGGACGTCGATCCGCGGCGTAGTCTGCAGCGCGACTAACGCACACTTCGTGCCTTTGCAAATGAGTAATGACGAGCAGTGATAAACGTTTTGCAATCCACCGATTCGCATATTATCTGCCCTCTCTACGGTCACCGGCGATTTAAGTGGGTAAACAGACATCAATAATCAGGCCTTACCTAGTTTATTAACTTTACAATCACAAGATAATACCAAAATAATTGTTTTTTTCATCTTTTGAAATTTTGCGTTGACGTTGTGTTTATTTCTATGTATGTCATTAATATTTATACCTATATCCGGTAAGATAAATGCGGTACTGATGACAGTGTCGATAACCTCAGACTTGCACTCGTTGTGTATATTCTTCAAGAATAGATTCTCATTTCAATTTAAAAACATGTTACAATGTAATCTCTGAAAGTAATTCAGAACACAATACAGTAAATATTATAGTCAAGATTAAGATAACTGTAAACTGGTACTTTCTGTTTCAATATCAGGAAACAAAAAGGAAAAAACAACATTTGACAAATCATTTATTATCCGCATAACTGAATTTATACCTAAGGTAAAATTACAAATAGAAATTATTTGAAGTGAAAGACTTATTAAAATTGTTGATATGAAAATATTGTTTACAAATGTGAACCTTGAGTTACATGTCTTCTGTGTATTATCAAAATGATAAAGGTACTTTACTGGTACCCACCTAAACTCCGCGGGCGACCCCGCGGGTATTTTTACTTACTTTGTGAAAGTCTAACATAAATCTTGACACCGTGCCCGGAGTCCGGGTCAATAGTAATTATAATATTGATACTCTTTTAACCATAAAGTAAAAAAGCAGTTGTTACTTAGACTAAAAAACGACACACAGCAGACGCATACCTAAATGTCGCTTTTAGCCATCACGCTGACTTTGTCATTGGAAAGTAGAATGTAGAGTCAAATAATTGTTTTAGTTCGTAATTGTCTTGCTTACTGCTGTTAGTAATAATAATAGTAATGTCTCCTGACCGATTTCGGCCACGGCGGTTAGTGTTACTATGACACCAGCCAGCTACGTAGGACACATAGTCGGTGCACCCTGTGGGTATCGAACTCGAGACCTTTGACTTGGCAATTTTATGGTCTTACCACTGGGCTATCAGCTGTCACGGCTGTAAGTGATGGTAGTACCACGAAAGAATTTAAAAAAGATTGATTATTAATACTTAAGAAACGGACTGAGAGTTTAATAAAGTAATATCCTAGTCAAAAGTAAAGAAAACCGACTTATATCCGTCGTTATCCAAATTAATTTCAAATCTTGCATGATGGCAGATCATGAATTTTCAAGGCTAACAAAATAATGATGGCGTAACTTGTTATTTAGTTAAACGATCTGCAAATATTTTTTACGAAACCAGTTTACATAATTGTTTTTTTGTCATCTCCAATGAGCTCTTGTGTTCGACGCTTAAGGTATGTAAGAATTTGCCGGGGCTGCGGGATGTTCGATAGAGTTACCGCGACCTTGGTACTCAAAGTGCTCCAGGAGGAATATTGGATTTTAGAGATCGAGGAAAGAGTGAAGAGCATAGAAGACTAATTGGTCAATGATCATACATTGACGGGTCTGTTGGTGTAGTGGTTAGTAACCCTGACTGCTAAGCCGGAGGTCGTGGGTTCGATTCCCACCCAGGCCAAATGTTTGTGTGATGAGCATGATCATTTGTTCTCTGTCTGTTCTGTGATTTATCTATGATATGTATATATTTAGAAATATATAAGTATGTTTATTAGCTGTCTGATTACCATAACACAAGCTTTGGTTAGCTTGGGATTAGTTGGCCGTGTGTGGATATTGTCCCAAGATTTTTTTCAATGCCCAAGAAGGCATGTTTATTGGTATTTTAAGGGGCCTGGTAACACCTCTTGAAGAACGACTGCTGTTGTGGAAGCAAGAATAAGCATTACAAGGTGTAGAATCGCAACTCTCTTTCACAACTATTAGTAGTAGGCCAGAAATCTCCGTAACATCCCTAAAATAAAGTTCCCGTATCCAGCATAGTTCCTTTAGCAGTAGTCCTTTCAAGATATTCACTTATAAGCAATAAATAATTAATTTTGTCGTATATAAAAAAAAACCTCTCAAATATATGGAAACGTCATTTGCTTTCCATAAATCACAAATACCACTTCTAGAAATTTCCAATCAAAAAATTTGCAATCGTTCACGACCTACATTTGAAATCGTAAATTGATTTCAATGGATAATTGATAATATTGTATGATTTTAGGCCAGGTATCACTAGTTGTAAGTTTAAAACACGTGTAACCAAAATCGTGACACAACACGGTTATTGTTTTTTTTCCAAAGCCTTGTTACTACAAGTGATTTTCTTCACTAAGGGGACATATTTTGATATCTTTGTTTCTGAGGAGTCAATTAGAGTTATAAACTCATTTTGTAGAGTATCATGGGTAATTACCTATTATCGACAAGGAAACAAAAAAAAAACATAAAATACACATAAAAAAATTATTTGATTTTTGTATGCATAACATTATTCTAATATGCTTATTCTGTGTGCCAAGTGAAATCGCGAACTGATTAAAAAACAGCTTTCACTTTTATTTATGTAATATTGTTTGGAAATTTATATTTTGGAACTAAGCTTGTGTGTGCAACATGTAAATAATTTGAAAAAATGTCAACAGCCCTCACTTTTACTCCGTTTACTGTACTATATCTCGATTTATTTTACCATCAGGAATCCCCTATTGCTAACTCTACCATTTTTTTCCGTCCTCGGCGCATTATTTATCTAACATCTTTCCTTATCGGGCATAATAATATACAACATTAACATGTTATGACAAGTCGGGGAAAATATTTAAGACCGCTATTTATCTAACCTTTCTACTAAGTTTATTTTCCTGAAGAATCGTATCTATAACTGCTACCTTTTTCTGAGACCGTATCGAGTCCGGGTCTTTTTTTTGTACCTCAGTGAACATCCCCTCATGGACTATCCTATTTTAGGTGACGGAAGGGTGTGTCGGACTCTTACTGGCTAAAACCACTGGAGCATCCACATCTGCCGCTTACCGCACCCCTGACAGATCGGGTCTAATAGGAGACCTACCTCTAGTAAGACTGAGGCCATTGAAGCGAGATGTTGCACTACAAAGTGTAGAGCGTCGTCTCTTTTCCACTACTGCCACTACCTAACTTTAAGTTAGTAGTGGCCAATAAATGAAGGTGGATCTTGAGTATATTTTACAAGTCATTGTGTTTAGAAATTCTTATTCACAGAACAGTGTTCTGTCCGAATTCGTCACATGCATGAACAATAAGTACATTGGCACAGCCAGACATGGGTTGCATGAGAACGAATTAGTTTTAATGATTCGTTTCCTCATGAGATATCGAGTGACTCAAAGTGACATGGTATTACTTCTAAAGAGGTCGAATTATTTCTGATAATTTTGAGTCGAACTCCAGCTGATTTGTACACAATAATTATATTAAGTTGAAATGAATAAATTTTATTTATTGTTTTCTTGACATCATTTATGGCAAAACAAAGTTTGTTTCTTTCATTTTTTTTACCATTTTTGGCTTCAAGTAATAATTTTGGTTGGACACAGCTCACTAAAGCTACTTGATGTATACTATATAATCAATGCAAAAGTAGTCAATATTACAAAAAATATTGATACAGCCGGTTTTAATATAAGTTCGAAGCCAGACACAGTTAACATCAATCTTTAAACCCGTCTACTTGCTAGAATATGGTTAGTTGGTAGATATCGTTACACGTGTCCAAAAAACTAATAAATGTGGAACAAAATTATTACGTTAACAAGTGGGCAGGTGAAAATTATGACGAAAGAGTGATTTGGGGTATAAATATTGACTTTACAGTGCACACTACTTGTGCAAATATTTCGGTTTCTGCGTGCAAAAGCTATTGCGAAATACTGACAGTTTATTTTGGAGTCACAAGTCATTTTCAGAATACACGTGTAAATGTATTTGTACGTTACGTATGCATAACTTTATCTTTAGAAAGAAAAGGACGATGAGCAAAAATTTTTGGAAGCTGGTAAAGTCTCCAATTAAAACGATGATACACCGTTAAAAGGTATTTTTGTGTAATAAAGAATGACTATGGCGCCAGTCCTTTATTGTCAGATCCAATCCTACTTTAGAGTTATTCACTTTTCCAACCGATTTCAAAAATGGTTCTCAATTCGTCTTAATCTTGTTATTTTTTTTGTGTATGTTCACCAATCAGGCAAAATCCTTCTTGTTCTGTAGGGTATACTTCCCAGGTAGTACGATATCAAGTCAAGATCTGATGCCAGTACCCTAAAAATATTGTGATTTTTTTTTTAAATTTTGTAAGCAATTTTTTACGTTTTTCTTATACTTTGTTTTTAAAGCTAGCTTTCATTGAGTAATTTTAAAAGGTCTTATTCTTCTTGTTTCTTATTCTTAAACGCCTTAACGGTTAGGAGTTAAATAAACTTATTAATTAGCTAAACTTTAACATGGACTGACAGTTGTATTATTTTAAAGCTATTATTTAAAACTATTAGGTTGCAACGCTTTCAAGAAAGTAAAATTAAACACTGAAAAGAAAAATAAAAACCGACTTCAAAAACAGTGGCACTAAAAACTTAAAAATGATCTAATTGACAAAAGATATCATCATATCACCTACGTACTGAATGAAGTCGGTTTCCAACATTAATTTAACCTACTAATTTGGCACCGACTTCATTCAGAACTTTGGTGATAAAATTATCTTAAAGTTTTTATTTTTAGTTAAAATTAATTTATTGCATCTAAAATGGATGGGAATTAGTATTAAGGTGTTTTATAATTGTATACTTCCTCTGTCTATGGTTGTATGGATGTTTGTTATTCATTAATCATTCCCAAATTCAAATTTATTTACTTGTGAGCACAGACATACAGAAAGGTCTTAGAATTAGGCATGTGAGAGCTCTATGTTCTACCAAATGGTATTAATGTACAAATAATGTTGTTAGTTTATTTGGTCCCAGTTGAGTTTATTTACGGACCTGTGACTTGGAAGCATAACTGGACAACGATTAGTAACGAATCATTAAATGCGGTCGACTGAAAAAAACCTTCAAAACGCTTGCAAAAAACACTTCACAACGTCAAAAAACAATATGGCAGAGAAGTTTAAAATTGTATATTTTAAATAGAGTTTTAAATTATTTTACTAAGTTTATCCTCTTAATCGAGATCTAAAAAATCTATTGAAGAACGGCGCATAGCAAAGTATGGAATTTATGTGTCTTGCTGTATTTGCCAGAGTTAATTGGCATAATAATATAAAGACAAATATAGGTACTATGTAATATTCAGATAATATATTGCATTTCAAATGTCACTTAATCAAGGACTGTTCTTATGTACTTATGTAACTAAAACCGCTAACGGAGTCGGAGACCGCTAAGGAAGATGGTGAACCCAACTGTTTACTTACTATGTCTTATACTTACTTAACGTACCTATTAGTATATATAATGTCTTATAACGTCATTTAATGCATGTACTGTTGGAGCCTAATGTTGGAGGAAAAGTTACAATGCGTCAACAGGAAAAGTTATAATTTAAAGTGACAGATATCCTTTGTAATGATTTGGATGCCCTATAGAATATAGTACGGAGATTATTAGTGATCATGCTAAGAAGCAAAGCTGGAGCGGGTCGATACAAATGTGAAGCGTTTGCCGTATGATATGCAATTTATGAAAAATTGGATTCAAGGGCACTCACGTCTAAAGTGTTTTTTTTGCTCTAAGCACCAATTTGGCAATCTTAAAATAGGTTCAATAAATTGGTTTCGGTCATAAATACAACGTATTACGAGTTACCATATGGACTGTAGAGAAATTACAGTTCTTTGATCGCTAGCGCTTTGTAATTGCTTTTCATTGAACTGAAAAGTCGAAGATACGTCATTTGTCGAAAAATAAATTAATTCCTAAATAGATATGAAATTTTCTATTCCTTTTCTACTTCAAATAAACTAATTTGTATTATTGTGTAGTGCCACTGGACTGCTGAAAAGTATCACTAAGGAAAGGAATATATTATTTGTAGAATAGGTTTTGCTGTAAGATAAAAATGAAAAAAGACATTTATGTTACATATCTTTGCTATAATAAAGTATTGCATAAATACCTACTTAGGTAAAAAAATCATGACAAACAAATAAAAATATTGTATAAATAAACATTAAAAGATTGCTATCAATATTTCACCTACTTATTGTATTAGAAAGGGGATTTAGATAATCAGAAGAATTATCACTGTTTTTACTATAAAATGAATACATTCATATGTACTTATCTCTCTTAATTGATTGTTGTATCGGTTTTGTTTTGTCATTTACCTATTTAGATAATTCAGAATTGATAAGCGTGATTATATTTTATTGCATTGGATATTGATAGCGTTCTTAGTTGGTATATTTGTTTGAATGTATGTCATTGCTTAATCGACATATCAGGATGCCGTCTAGACATAATATGAATAAGGTTTTCAACTTAGGCTGTTGAAGAAAGGGGATTCTAATTTTAAGTCCTATATTATTACTTAAAAGAAGTTCCTTTCGTATGATTAAGTGATAAAGGTTGAAAAATACTTATTTTATTGATTCCTTCTAAAAGATATTTAGCATTATCTAAGCTCTTTCGATCGATCCTTATCTTCCAACTGTAATAACACTAAACTACTACTAAGTAATAGTTGTTAAAATAAACTATTTTGGTCTCTAATAATACAATTCTAGTATAAGTACAGCAGTAAAGTCTTGAATAGCAAGCAAATTTATCGGTTTGTGGTATAATACGCCATAGCTTATAGATACCCACTACCAATCGATAAACATAGCTATTTGTTTAAAAGATTTTTAATTTATAAATCGACTAGCTCGTTCTCGCGATTTTGTAAGCGTGACTATCGGTTATAGCTCCAAAAACATTACTCCCAGACGCAGTCGGTTAAAAAAGCATCCTGTGTTAATCCAGGGTGTCACCTAACTCCATTTTGAATTTCATTAAAACTGATTTAGCCGTTTCCGCAAAGCCGCTGAAAGGAGTAACAAATATTCACACTCACAGACTGTTACGTTTATAATATTATTAGGATATTACAATGTGTAATAGAAACTATGAAACTACATTAAACAAAAAATATCTACATTTAAAACTAAACTTTTAGACCTATAAAAACACATTCCGAAAACGTCGAAAAATATGTCGTCATCTCCGTCAACGGCGGCATTACCACGTTGAATAGAAATGCCAATTCTTTGTGTGAAATACTCGACGGCCCTGTGGTCACGTGGCATCGACCAGGTGCTTTACGAGGTCATTGTATAACTCGTACTCTCCTCATGTCCCGAGCGTTTCTACCCCAAACGGCTCAAAAATAAATTTGCCTGTTAAATGAATTTGTTCAAGTTGTCTAAATTACGAAAAATCAACTAAGTATATATTTTGTAAACCATTTTACAATGTTCCAAGGATCAAATGTTGCTCTATTTATAAGAAAAGCGTCAAAATAATTGGCTGTCAATTCGATTAATTTCTTAGACAAACTTTGCTCAGAAAATTTTAATTTGTTATCTTGATCCATGTGAAATGCATAATTGCTGCAAAATATATATTTTTACTATAAGATAACAATGAAATATTAATAAACGTAACAAAACTTTAAATTACATCGTTTTTCTTGCAATGCTGTTGGTTACGCCATCTATTGGCGGGTAGCACAGACAACTTGCGAACCGTAGTTACTGCGGGGATAAATATGATTCTCTTGATTATTAGCAAAGGCTAAACTAAGTCAAAAATATTATAAATACGTGCAAAATAATTAACTCGTTTGAATAACTAAGTTATAATTGTATTCTGACTAATAGCTGTCAAGCAAATGAAACATTACATTACTAATAAGGAAAACCAAATAAATGTGCAATTTATGCAGTTTCATGGACCTAGATAATAATATGTTGATATAGTTTATACTTAACTATTCTTATAAGCATTAACGATGATTAAATGCTAATCATAATCCTTAATTCAGCTTAGTCCATTAATTAAAAAAAAAAAGTTTTTACTTCTAATAACACAAACATATTATTATGTCTTAGCGTAATACTTAATACTAACATAAGTTAGTGTTTAATAACACTTAGATAATATAGAAAAGCTTAAATACTACCTATTTTTTTATAACTTTGTGATTAAAATGTGATTTAACTGACGAATAACTTGTCTGTAATTTTGTTGGATATTGACCTAAATTATAAATTTGATTTGTGCCTTTATATCTAATAAAAAACAATATAAATCCCGGTCTTGACCAACCGGTACTAATACATCGGTTAATAATACATTTTTATCAAACTACTCCCGATAATATTTTGTTTCCTAATTCCACTAATTAGGTATGAAAGTAAATGTTTTCTCCTACTACATATTAGATAAGTAACATATTATGAATAAAAAGTCATCGCTGCATGTTTTTAAACAAGGTCTTGTTATTCTCGAGCGCCTTCATAATAATAAAGGGAGGGAGCACCACGCTATCACGCCATTATACGTTCCCGTACAACTGCTAAAAGCCACCGCCATTCTCATCGACTTAGCCTCTCCACCGAATATAGGCGGCGCCACTAGCGCGCGCTCCGGAGACTAAGTCGATGTTTCCAAGGACTTAGCCACTGGAGCGCGCGCTAGTGGCGCCGCCTATATTTGGTGGGTGGCGCCACTAGCGCGCGCTCCGGAGACTAAGTCGATGTTTCCAAGGACTTAGCCACTGGAGCGCGCGCTAGTGGCGCCGCCTATATTTGGTGGTGGCGCTATTAGCGCGCGCTCCAGAGACTAAGTCGATGGAAATTGTATTACTCGCCATTGACTTAAGCTTCTGTAGCATGCGCTACTGGCGCCGCCAAATTTCGGTGGTGGCGCTTCTAGATACTAAGTCGATGGCCTTCTGTCTATTTTCGCAAGCTTTTATTTAATTTTATATAGGTATTCCTTTGTAATTTTTGCTACTTTAATTTGACCGACTTAGCGATTTTCGATTGAGCTGATTGGAGGTAATCTGATGCTGAAGCTGAAAACTGGCCATCGGAACTCCGAAACAAAATTATACAATCCAATTCTATGAATCCTCATTTTAAAGCTCAGGTTTTTTTAAATATTTTGTGCGAAGTCGACTTAACACTAGGTAGTAGGCCATTTAAATATTTGTGTTTGAGAAAGTGTGACAATATTCAGCGTGTTTTGTAGCACCAACCGGTCTGTAGTTAATGCTTGACTTATACTTCTAGTGAATAGTAAGCATACTTACTATTCACTAAAATCAAGGCGTAGGCGTTTTGAAGTTATGTTGCCTATTATTATTTATTGTATACCACGTTAATGTTTCAAAGGGGAAAGTTCCTTACTGTGATTATGCGTACTTGTGTAAGTATGTTTGTGACTTGTTCTCGCTCGAATGGATAGACCGATTTGAATGAAATTTGGCATTGTGGTGATACTATTTTTGCAGCTATAAATGACATCCACGAGCGAAGCGGCGATCAAAAACCAAAAAAAATGTATATAATGTAAACAACATATGATTTGCTTTGATTTTTCACGTTTGGTTGTCAAAATATTAATTGTACATTGTTTCTATAAGTTCTCAAAGCAAGATTGTCGCTATTGTGGAAGTGAGACAGAACACTATGTATAGCAACGTCCTGCTTCCACAACGAAATAAATTTGCTCCAAGAGCCCTTGATCTTTGAACCTGGATTTTAAATACGGATTATTTTCTCAAAGTTTTCAGACCATAGTTTTATCTCTAGTTACGTCCCTCTCTTGACTCTTCAGAAAGACAAGTGTGAGAAGAGTAGGGAGGCCTTCGCCCAGCAGTGGGACATCTCAGACTAGTAATATTAATAATAACATCTAATCATTATTTTGGCTTACGTATAATGGTAGGTAGAATCATAGTAGTAACTAAGGGGGAAGCCAGACGCAAGTAAATTTTAGAGTTGTTTAACCCGTTATTCCTGGTGTATTTTCCTGTTTTGATGTGTTTGCTTTATTCTACTTTTGTCTGGTTTCACCCTAAAGCGAAGGGATCTCGTAGTGAGTTTTAATACAGGTTTTAAAACATGTAAACTTTTTTTTGTATTATATGTAGTACGGTGGGTGAGAAGTGGATTTAAATGAATGATGTTTGATATGAATGTAGGAATATCAGGATTTGATATTGTTTTTTAGGTTCAATTGAAAAAACAATTTGACCAAACAACTCTATGTTTATTTCATCACAAATTTATATGACATCATTAATAAAGTAACATAATATCTTAATCAAACAAAAAAGGTGTTATCTCAAAAATAGATTTATTTATTATTATATAATAGCCTTACATATCTAACTCTAACTTTTTAATTTACATTAATATAATAATATGCTTATATTATTTATATAATTACATTTTATTGTTAATTTATCACGTGGTTTTGTTACCCTACCTATTGCATAAACCTTGCATACTTGGTGTCAGGACAAACGGAAGAGACAGGGTAAACTTAGAAATTGTACCATAACATGGACTTTCCTAATGCCGATGTAGTTCTGATAATAAATAGAACGATATGAATTGTAACCTCCGCAGACAACGCTACGTGAACTGCGGACCCCGGTATAGTCGCCAGTCACTTGTTTCACAAATGGCCAAACATTGACAATACTTGCACTGTTGCGCCTCACTTTGTATTCGGCTAAGATACTCTTCTTTAATAGAACAAAAACTTCCTCGCAGTTATAACAACAGCACAAAATTAGCTCGCATCGCGTCGTTGCAAAGTTTTCCTATCTGAGGAGGGTCCCAATAGCATTCCATACATAAATACTTTTAGAATCTAACATAAATATACCTATATAAAACTCTTAAAATTAACATTACGTTTAAAATTGTGACCGTCAACCAGCTCGTCTGCTTTGAATACAATTTTAAACGTCCATGTAATAGGTATACACAAAGCTTAATTTATCTACGTATGTATAATATTACTATAATTAAAAATAATATTAATTCATTTGATCTAGTTACCTTACGATCAGATTTTCAACCGCTTTTAAATCCATCGCAAAAGGGGTTTAGTATTAATAAATTCCAAAGAAACGAATTACCTATACACGACAATTAGCTGTCTTGTTGGGTATTCAATAATAATAATATTAACAATTGTAAAATTATTTAATTCGTATTAGACCAATGATTCATAAATCATTCGTTCTCACAACTGATGGTAAATAAATAAGATGTCTGACCGTGATGACGCTACATTCACTAAGATTTAATACTGTTGTTGTACATAACTATTACTGCTTGAAAAATTACAAAAACAAAGAATTAATAATTCTTATAATTATATAAAAATAAAAATATGAACAATGTCACTCGGCAGTTCTGCTGTATCTGTAACATTTGTATATAACGCCATCTGGTGACATCTTAGCACAATAAGTACTCCAAGTTACGTTTGTGCTCTGCTAAAATTGAGCAACGTTATGCGGATCCAGTTCAGAAAAAGTAATGATGACAAAATTTGAAATCCTATTTGAATACAAAACAAAATCTTAGCATGAATGTATTAGACTATTTAAGACGGCTGTTTAAACCAGTGTCAAAGTGGTATCAGCTTTGTGGATGACCCAAAAAACTGCGGCCACTTTCTACTGACGTGCACGAAATGTATTGTTTAATACCAAATATATAACAAAACAGACTAAGAAGTCAAACGATTAAAACAATGCGCTTAATTACTAACGAAAGAATAATGAACCCAGTCGGTTACATTACCATTCCATTGAAATCAATGTTGTTGACGCTTATGTCGCCAGCCGGCGATCAATAAGGACCAAATATATGTAATATCCTGCATGCGCCACTAACTATATAAAACTGTAAGGCGAAGCGGACGTATTGAATATAATTTCACAACCAATGAAATCTATAGCCAAAGTTCTTAATATACTTCCTTAGCATGTAGATATTTTGAATTTCGAAAAATATATCATATCAAGAAGGCTCGGTTGTTAAGATGTCAAAAATTATCTACATTGATTGTTGCATAGACAAGAGCTGACCTCTTGAATAAAAAATAATGTACCATAATGTAAGAGATTAATGTCTTTCGAGACACAAGACACTGTCGGATTTGTACCATCAAAGTGTTACGCTGAATGAGATTCACATGTAATTCAATTGAATTAATACCGGTCTTGCAATTCGTGAGACAGCTGTAGCAGTGTGTGTGTTACCCTCATGTTTGTACTTGTAAAGTCTTTTAGATATTTCACACCTCTTCCGTCTTATAATAACTTAACTATTGGATACATAAATAGCACTAATTACATTCGAGATTATAATATGGAGATGTCATTGTGATTTTGTACATACCCAAACGTATGGCAAAATTTTGTATGTGCGTGTGGGGCAGCCTAAATAAATGTCCGTGCGGCGAGATGTTCGCGTTAGAGTATGGGACATGGAGCGGCGGCCGCGGGGAGGGGGGGTGGGGGCGGGCCTGCGGCTATGGCTTACAGGTGCGTGATGATGATCTCATCATCGATCTCGTCCTTCTCGTCGTCCTCTTCGGGCGGCTGCTTGGCGGCCTCGGCGGCGACGGCCGGGTCCTCGGCAATAGCCTTCAGACGGCGAGCCTGCAGAAACAAAACACTCGATAAAACAAAATGTTGATAACCGTCGTTTTCAAAGTGCAGTTACACATGTCATGAAATTACTAACGGGTAAATTTAAGTGACGAAATAATAGATATTTACACAAGTGCTGTTGACAACATGAACAACTAAAGTTACGCACGTATTCCAACTACAGGGTCATGATTTATAACGAACAATATTATTCAAATTAGCTCTTTTATCTGTTGTTTAAATACTTTTGGCACAATAGGCTATTTACGTGTTAAGGCGCCTAATATTAGGCTCAAAACGAATGTTCAATTTGCGCTCGACCGTAAAATAATAGCACAAACATTTTTTCTGTTTTTTTACTGAATTCAAATCAACGAGAAAAACATCTACAGTAAAGTAATTCGAAATAACAAAGTAAGGTAAGTATCAGTGCCTTTGAAGAAAAAATACTCTACGGAAAACTTGCGGTATGCTTTTCATCAGGCGTTACGATTATCGTTTCTTTTACACACGTAACTTGCATTTTTAATAAAAAATCTTTGAACGTTATTTCAAAAAGTTTTCACTAAACCGCAGGTATAATAAAACTGTTGACAGTGGAATACAGAAAATAGCACGGCTTTCTTAACTCTAGATTCCTCAAATGCAGCAACGTTGTTTTAAGAGTCGGTAGGGCTGCTGGATTTTATGTTTCAAATCTCACCTTTCTCTTGTGAAGGATTTCGACGACGATATATCCAGCGACGCCGATGAGGAGCATCACCATCATGACGTAGAGCTTCATCCTGGCGCAGAGGTGCGTGGAGTACGCGTACGCGATGACGAAGCCGGCGCTCTCCCACAGCCGGTAGTTGGAGAAGGCAGCCTCTTTGTTACGTCTGAACAACACTCCGTACAATCCTGGAATTGAGAATGTGGAAATGTAGTTGGAAACTTTATCATCATCATCTTCCTGCCCTTGTCCGATTTTACTTAGGG
The DNA here is from genome assembly GCA_941860345.1 of Chrysodeixis includens. Lineage (NCBI taxonomy): Eukaryota > Metazoa > Arthropoda > Insecta > Lepidoptera > Noctuidae > Chrysodeixis > Chrysodeixis includens. Next base: position 9,783,253 of record OW796090.1, read on the forward strand.
TCGCCGCACTATGTTTTGAGTTAGGAACTTTATATTGGACATAAAATAACTTGAAGGGCAAGTATAGCACTTTAAGCCGATCTGGACAAGGTTTACTTCATTCCAAAGATTTAGTACTCGTGGTTTCGAATTTTGACATATGCCTGCCTCAATTTTCGTATCCAAATTAGAATGATCTAGGTTGTAAATGGCAAGATCAAAACCTATGCCAATCAACCAAGGTAAACTATAGGTACCACGAGTACCCATTCACCATACGAGAAGGAACGTAAAGATAACAGTGCCCAGTATCACATTGCAGAAAATACTAAATATAAATTACTTTTTAATGACAGTCCCAATGTTCCTGGAACTGTATGAATCAAATAGTAATTCAATAAGTCAATAAAATCAGAATATCGAAAGCATACGGAGAAAATTCTATACAGCCAGCACAGCCAGCTGAGGATCTAAAGAGGTTATGATCGCTCGTAACATGCTATAAAAATCTATTTTTAACTTGAACTCTATTGAAGCGAGGCTCTAAAACATTTATGGCTATCGGGATGTTCCTTCGAATCGTGTTCTTGTTAGGCGAAGCTACAGACCGGTTTTAAGCTATACTTAGACTTAGTAAATCTACTTGCTCAGGCGAAGGTAAAATTATTATGTACCACTGTAAGTAAGTTTAGAGTAAAATTTACCCTTAAGCTAGTTGAAATCTTTTCTTCTATGACGTATTTAACGTCACAGAAGAAAAGAGTTCAACGCGTGGTGGTGCGGAGCTGAATAAAAGGGAATACAAAATAAAACTTAACAACGATTTCCTACATATTACTTTTTTTAGTATCCTTTAGAAATCTAGTATTGCTTGTATTGGCACAACTGGCGAGAGTCGCATTAAAATATTCATTTCTATTCTTAGCGTGGTTTAATAGGCCATAAAATCTGGCGTGTGGTCTATAGCCAGATTTTCACTTGACTGAGAACGCTGTGAATACCCTATTCTTTATTTTAATTATGGCAAAGGTTATAAGATATATTACTTGCTAGTATAACTACAAACTTGGTAATAGTTCATTCTTATACAAAGAGGACAGTTTATTTTGATCAAGATTGAAATAGTATTTTTTTAAGTTGAATCTCACTATTTAGTAATGTGACGAAAGTAGCTAATTTAATATCTAAACATAATAAAATTGGTTTTTGCTGATATTGCTTCAATTTAATCATCCTCCTTTTAAAACGGAGGTTACTTGTAAAAGTGAAATCTGTTGAACTTGTGTATCTATTTTTCATGCATTTTAGCGATATTGACTTCGTACATATAATATCCATAATGTAACCTTGTATATTAAGCTTATTTCGACATATAAATCAGATATAATAAAATAATAAGAAAGTGTACACAGCTGTGTACATTTTCTATAATATATGTTTGTACATAAGTATTTTTTTCTGGTAATTCGCTATTTGTGTCTCATCGATCATATAAAAAAACAGTATAAAATGCAAAAAAGAAATCATTGTATTGACACATATACTCATTTTGCAACTTATCAAACAAGTTTGAGATTATATTAAGAAGACGCCAAAATTTAAGCCTTCCAGTACACGTTGCAACGCAAGTCCTCGTACCCGACGACTTATTTTTTTAATTATCCCTGAAATTTGTGTTTGGAGGCTTTGACTGATTTACATAACTAATCCTTACTTTAAAATTTTCCTAGGTAAGTATGAGTATCTTCATAAAACGTCGCTTAGAGGCTAAAATCGTTTAACATTTTAGATTTGTGTCGCCTCGTGTGCTAAGGTGTAAAAACATACAAACACTTATTTATGTAAACAGAATTTTAATTTACACCAACATAAACGTGATAAAGCTCATAAAAAAGAGAATAAAAACGCAGCAATAACTCAAACAGGAGTGCAAAACAAATGAATGTGTATGTAAATAATGACAGTCGCTGTATACTTGATCTAACGACCTTTCGTCTCAGAAATGTGTACCCAAGAGTTAGAGTTATGATTCTTGTTTATTATTAATTCGACTAGTCTTCGTAGCTACGCGTGACTTACGCTATGCATTAGAATGCAAGTTAATAAGCTACAAATAATATATTATTAGCCATATCTTACGTATTTATTGAACTTCGTAACCGATTGATTAGTAACTGTATTGGTAGAGTATTGAATAGTGATTGCCAATAAAATGGGTTAAAGTTCAGATGGGCACTTGATCTATGTAAAATATGGTGTTCTAAAACATGATGGCAGAAAAAAACTTGGGAATAAACTGAGCAAAAGTTTGTAAAAGTGACCTATTAAGTTTCTTGTGAGGAAGCCCATCTTTCTTAGTACAGATACAGTAAAAATATTAGTTCCGATGGTAATTGTAAATTACGTAAGAAATAATGATGTAAAAGATGAACTAGAATCTTAGTAAATGGCTTCATTTGCATGTATTTACTATCTAATGATGCAATATAAAACGTATGTTACAAATAGTTACCATAAATACTGGGCACTTGATATTAATCGCCTCATTTGAATGTTTGGAGCATTAAAGGTTTATGTGTTCAACTTAAGTGGCAGTTCTATAAGTTTACGTTGATTAGGCAATAGTTTAAATAGGCAATGTTTGTTTTGTCTGGATGGCTTATAATTATGATAATTCTTTGCTGCACCTTTTTTATCATTGAAATCGGATACATCAAAACAAAACTAATACGATATATTTCCTAATGAGCAACTCAATTAAGGCCTTTATCAACTAATGTTTAAAATAGCCCGAAAACCTAACAAAAAATGCACCATTGAGTTAAATTTGGTACATCAACTTAACGGGATATATCCCATGTTAAAATCAGAGGCAGAAGGAGTCTACAAAGGGCCTACCGCCATCCCTTACACTTTGTTGCAGTTGTAAAAAACGGACGCCGCGTTACACCATGTAGATTTTTGTCACGCTTCCATAAGACAAGCTAATTTTAGACGGCTGTAGGCACCTAGCTTTACATTGTAGGTTGGTATAACATGATTAGTACTTACCATTGATTTGAGTCTGCCACACAGCGTCACCGACTCCCCAAAGTCCAGAGATCACGAAGAAAACAGTTGGAGATTCAGGATTCGGCTTCCAGATAAGGAGCCAAACTATCAGTCCCAAGTGCAGGGCGGCTCCCATCACGAGGATTGGGAACCTACCGATGTACTTCATAGCGGATCCGAAGACCAGTGAACAAATAGCATTGACCACTCCGAAGCAGATCATCACATAGCCGATGGAGCGGATGCCGAGGGCACACGATACGTAGGCCTGGAAGGAAAATGAGGGTTTAGTGACAATTTCTGTGTATTTTTGAAGTAGATCTTGAATGGAATCCACCAACCACATCAATGTACCGCTGGTTTGGCAATCCACCAGCGCTTGGTAAGATATATGCATGACGGTCTAGTGGTAAGCGGCCCTAACTGCTATACCAGAGGTCGTGGGTTCGATCCCCACCCAGGACAAATGTTTGTGTGATGAGCACGATCATTTGTCTTGTATCTGGGTGTACTTTATCTATAGTATGTATTGGGAAGTATATAAGTATGTTTATCAGTTGTCTAGTACTAATAAAGCAAGTTCTGCTTAGTTTGATACTAGATGGCGTTGTGATAGTTGTGGAGGAGAGACACTACTCTATAAAGTAAATATAGATCTGCATCTGAGTCGTAAGTGTAATAAACTTGTTTTAAGATATGGTATTAGACCGCCTGATTATATTTATGAAAAGATTGCTGATTCAAATACGCACGTGTAGTTAAATAATTTCATTGTAACAAGCGGTAAAGGTAAGTAGCTATATTGCTTTAAAACAATTAACTTATTTATAGAACAAGTATGAGTAAAAATTTTAATTCATTCTATAATTACTGTAGTCTTATTTTATACGATCGTAGTTGACTGTAAATTGCGGTTTAACGGAAATCATTAGACAAAGTGAAGAGATGACAATACAGGAGACACGTGTATTAATATTAAACTGCATTCTAAATTGCTTTTAACAGTGCAATAGATATGCATTAATTCATTTTATTCAATTGGTTTACAGAAAACGTGTCTAACTAATTATGTCAGTATACCAGTCTTTAATTGTTATATATCGGGTACTTTACATAACAGTAGACAGTAGTAAACATTACACTTCTTGGCGTGTTGCGGTTAAAACATTTTCCACACTTCCGTTTCGGGTGAATAGAACTGCAATTATATAACATCCTACATATAACGGTGCATGTAACATTGGAGGTCAGGATAGCAAAAAACAATTTTTAATATTTTGAATCCCATTTGTTTTTATTCGCTCCATTGTAATTGCATGTTTTATTTTAAACAAGAATGAGAAGACCAGATAATAGTATATAATAACAGGTATTACGCGAAATTTGTCCGACGATTAAAATAAATATGGAAAAAATAGATATTCTTGTTAATTTTCTTTTTTATAGGTAGCTGTAGAATTGTCTACTATAAAGTCAAGTATAATATATGTAACAATAATATATAAGATGAAGGAAAACATCGTGAGGAAACTTGGATTCTAAATATTCGGTAATCGCTAATCCGCAGTGAGCTACCATGAGAAGAGGCCTATGCCCAGCAGTGGGACATGTCTAGGCTGGAGGTCAAGTATTCTTTTAAATCATTCATTAGCTAATTACAGGCAAATGAAATATTTAGTGTAAAATTAAATTTTAGCTTATTATAGACAAATGAGTTAAGTCAACTGTAAACCAGGGTTACTGCTAAAGTACTGTTATCTATCAATGCCATATATAAAGGCTGAGCCATACACAAACATTTCTAATCGTTCTGATATTTTCTAGGAACCATTTAACAACATATGACTGCCGTTTTCAGGCAGTTACGCGAATGCAATTTAAATATAACTGACGTCGTTCAGTGTGATTATTTGTAATTAAATTTTATTGTTGTCTTCCTGGCTATTGAAGTAATGCTTGCGATAAAGATATTTTATTCTAAGAAATGAGTTATATTAGTACAGAATTACTTCTACACTTAGTGATTAATGGTCTGTTTATGTCAATGGCTGTAACTAATTTTAATGACTTTTAGACTGAAAATTGAAGCTAGATTGAGTTTAGATTATAACGAGTCGGTTCTTTATGAATTTTCTTAGGGCTATCTTGGATTAGTCAAGCAATTACATGGGCTACTTTTTCTTAGCCGACATACATTCGGGCAAAACTTCGAGCAAGTGCTAGTCACTACATACCATAAAATAAATTCGCTTTCGACAATATTATAATACCGTTGTATAAATGTCCCACTGATGGACAAAGGAATCTCAACTAATAAGAAAGATATAAGGAATTTTGCTTACTTGAGTATAATCTGCTCCAATGAAGGCCTGTTCCATTCCGATCCACAGAGATGATGGGGATCAGCAGTTGCTGGTTGGGTTTCTTCAGCTGATAGGCGGTGGCTGAGAGTAGCTGGATGCCAGACAACTCCTTTGAGGGGTCAGTCTGCCTCTGCTTCTCACCATACCTGTACAAAAACAAGGATAAAAATGGAGCTATAAGAGTGTTCTTTTAATAGTATAAGCAGCAGTAAATTGAAGTCCTTTCCTACCTGGGTGTAATTTATCTATAATATGTATGTATTTAGAAATATATAAGTATGTTTATTAGCTGTCTGATTACCATAACACAAGCTCAGCTTAGCTTGGGATCAGATGGCTGTGTGTGGATATTGTCCCAAGATATTTAATTATTATATATTTATCTTTTCCAAAGTATTCTGATTTTTAGGGTTTTAACATCTTTGAGAATCGATGTCGCAAAAATATTTATACTGATTTTTATATAGATACAATAGAGGCCTCAAAATGAAATGTACTTGTAAGGCAATATAATAACACCGTTATGCTACAACGTGAAACGACTCTTGAATATAAACAACATTAGATATATTGCGAATTTCGGCGAACGTAATGGTCTACTGTTCTGGGCCTACATCCACCTCGTAAAGAAATATTATTACAGTTGTGGAAACGTGACAGCGCGCTACACGACGTAGTTCTGTCTCTTTTCCACAACTGCAGTAATGTTACTTAAAGTGGTTGTAGGAGCAATTCTGTACTGGGTAACTACTCGGCATGTACGCAGTTAATGCACCCTGCTCGACTGTGGTAAAATATTAGTCAAATCAACGTGAAATATAAGTAAACATTTAATTCTAAATAACCCTAGACAATTAAATGATTCAGGTGCTTACTATAAACGAGCTTACTATGAAACTATTTAATATTTAACATGACCAGATTTATCTAAAAGTTATGGAAAATGAATCAATTGAAATTCAGACTCTTGAATTTTCTGTCTCACATTTCAACTAGAGCACAAAGCGATTTTCTTTTAGGATCTTTTATAGTCAAATTCCGTTCATTAAAGCTGATCAGGTTAATCGCAGGAATTTCTGAACAATAGTATTAATTCTAAAACGTTTTTCTTTATTATTATCCAAAATATTCAAGAGCTTTTTCTACCACTTCTGGTATTGTCTGATTTGAATTATTTGGAGGAGGAGGGGGACTGGTTCTAGGTGGTGCAGGACAGAAAAACGTGGAAGGACTTTGCTCAGCAGTGGGACACAATAAGCTAGGAGAGCGGGGGAGGGGGGGGGGGGGGGGGCAATTTACAACTTAATATTTGTTGATGAAGTTAACAGTTGTGGTTGTTTATTTACCTTGAAAGTGGATCAACCAGCAGCGCGACCATAAGCACGGCGACGACGACGCAGGCGAGGTATATGGCACTGATCTCATATATCTCGCTGTCGGGCGGCCGGTGGAGGTTCTGGTTGTCATGGTGACCTCCTCCGATCATGCAGAAGTTGGCGCCGCAAGTCAACAACGTTTTGCTCGTGTTCTCTGTCGTCGCAGTCGTGTTGTGGACTCCAGATGAAAATACTACGGAGAAATTATGTTGCTGTATATCGTTTTATATCAAAACATGGCCACAACAGGTAATTTTTGTCCAATTATTAATTTGATATACTTAATTCTGCACTTAGGTATTTTATAGTAATTTTACTTGTAGTAATAATTGATTTAGTAAATGGCTGTTGGCAGAAACTTACCTAAACTTGAGATCAGATTTCCCCAAAGCTCAGCGGTCTGCCAAGCCAGGAAGAAGAAGCCGAAGAACCGTACTATGATACCATCGACGGCTTGGTCTGTCAGCTTCGCGTACACACTTCCCGCTTGCGTCAGATACGTGGCCTTCGACGTCCACATGGGAGCTGCTCCTAGGCCGACAACCACACCCGCAGGGACCAGGGTGTAGAACGCCGGGTAGAACTGCGCCCCAATGTACGGGGCGTAACACATCATGGATATACAAAGGGTCCATTTGACCGTTAGCCTCTTAATTAGGAAGGTGGGCACAAATATACAGGAGACAACAAGCGCCGCGTAGATTGAACTCAGAGAGACTGTTCCGAGGCCATCTGCTGCGTTTATCGAGGACTGAAGGTTCGCAGTCCCCTGGAAGGCGGTGAATTGGATCATGAACGCTGCACTGACTGCAGCGATGTTCTTTAGTATTCTCCATTTTTCGTTGACATTTAATGTTACTTTGCCGGAAGCGAAGTTGTCGTCTTCAGTGGGAAGCGGTGGGGGCTTGACGATGTCATCGTTCGAGTCGCGGTCGTGCTGGTAGCCGTCGTTTTTGAATCCCGTCTTGATTGTGTACACCGAGTCTTTGTCCGGACGATCATCTTCACGTCCGCCGCCGTGCGTAGCAGTCATGCCGTGTTACCTCGTTTGCCCTGAGGAAAAACATAACATAATAAGTAAAAAATATTCAACTTTTTAGTTAGTCATAAAGTTAGAAGTCTTAATGTTTCTTGTTTCTCGTTGAGTATAACATATTATGATACCTTAAAACTTTTGTATGCAGACGGTGATTGGTAACTTAAAAATTCATGTAGCATGCTTGTTTAAACATAAGGTTGATTGACTTTTAAATTTCATTTTAGCGAGGGTTTGAAGTGACGAATTTATATTATGTATGTATTTTATTTTACGAAATACGCTAACTGAAGTTACGGTATGCGGTTAGTAACGTTTGTATACAATAATTATTAAATAGGCCAATCCAATTTTTAATCACGAATGTGTCTTGTAATGACGATATGTGCTTTAAATTGCCTCTTATTTTAGCAAGTCTTCAAAATTGGGCACACGAATTAATCTCGCCTAATTAGTTCAGCTCCAAGCGTGTCTCCACGCCGGTCGTTGAAGTTTTTGTTATAAATACGAATTTGATCCGCACACAGAACTACAATCGTGTATATCGGCTGAGTACATATAGCGCTATTGTTTGCTGGGTTTCACAAAATGTTTCGTCATGATATAATCACTACATTTAAACCAATGCGGCACCTACCACGAAAAAACAGCTCTGAAGTATTAAATTCTTGTATTTACGTCGTAAGAGTGTAAATTCCTACAGTAACGCCTTTTGTTTAATTAACCAGATGTCGTTACTAGTATTTGAAGAGGTTTTCAGAGCTGTTTAATAATGTTCAAATGTTCAAAAATAGAATTACAAACGCGTATTTTTCTTAGTAGTCTTATACAAACGTCAGTCAGCATTCTAAGCATGAAGAAAGTTCTCGCAGTCGCCGGTCGTCAATACAATTGTCAGCAGTATAGCTATCGGTCACCGACACCGGGACGCTACAGTGTGAATTATGAAAACAAGGTACTAAGTTTACAAATATTCTCTTCTATAGCAACGGCTGTACGCCTTGTACGTAAGGCTCTAAGATATAATTCAGTACTCTATGCGAATGAACACGGGAACTGTTTATTGGACATTTACTAAACATTGTCATCAGTGTTTAATTCATTATCTAAGAGACATCCTTTGTGACTCGTTTGCATTGCATTGAGCATCTTATCGGGCTATTGTTTATGGGTAAATACAAATACTTAAAGAAAATTTATAGTTATTTGAATGTCAACTTTAAGTACGGTTTTTGGTGTTAAGGACAGCGGGTAGAGAGCGGTTAGATTTGGGAAAGGGGAACCTTTATGTTATAAACTAAGTTAATCTAGAACACACAGTGTTACCATTAAGAATGATTCAGAAATTCTATTTCTACCTAGTTACCTATACATTAACATTATTGAGAAAATAAATCGATGACGTCGACTCTTGTTTCTTGTTATCCAAGGCGTTATATGACATTTTTAATACGCGCCTGTCTTCGCATTTCCATATTTTATTATTACGTGCATCAACGAATCAGTAGACGTCCTTCTATCGAAATTCATATTTAATTATCATACGAGTTTTGTATCTCACTAATTTGATTTTGTGAGCAAAATGTCTGTGACTTTTGTGACGTTGAAACGATGTTATTAAAACTTTTTGCGGGCAGCCAGAATGGTTTCCAAACCGGTAGTGTTGGTTTTATTGCCAAAGGGGAAGTAAAAACCTTAATCGTCGTTATTTTGTTTACAAATAAGTACTGAGAGATACGTGCCTAGGTGAGTCTAAGCTATCGTCGTTCGAGAAAGGCTCAGACATAAATAAATGGTGACCGGTGTGCGCGGTGTTGTTCGTGACGAAATGAGTACGCATGTATTCGGATCATGTTGTAGACACCCAAATCGAATAGCTATCGAATGCCCCATTGTGCAATTTAATGACTGCGTACGACGTCTGTTTGTTGTTAGATTTGTAACACGAGTAATTGTTGCCTGAACTCATTGTCAGGTGGTTGTGGGCTACTGTAAACACGGCGTAGGTAACGGCTTACAGAACACTAACACGCCACGTGTTATATAACTGTGTGTTATAGCGCTGTTTACATTCAATTTAAAGACGACAACTTAGTAAACTGCCTTATAAGCTGGAAAAGCCATTTAGATCACAGTAAAATAATGATTTGATTGTAAGATGATTAGAGCGAAACCTTTCTCTTAGTAATTATCACACGTAGAAACACAGACGTACATAAGAATCTCTGGACACTCGCTTACAATATCGTAAAGCGAGCTGTGATTTATATAATTGTAAGAATAACTATTCCATAAACAATCAATTGATCTATTTTACAATTGTATTTTTCCACTAATCGACCAAGACAGCATTCAATAATAGCTTGTCGTTATGGAATATTTACAGTCCACTCATTTATTGAGGGTGGTAAGGGATTGTACCTTCTCAGTTTTTCACGAACCGATGTTTAATTGGGTATATAATAACCGGATTATCGTTTTAATGAGTGTCTGTAATGGCCATTGTTCTGGTCGATTCTCCCATCGTAGATTTGTTAGTGCACATCGTTGTACAATGAGCGTACCTTAACTGATGGGCCTACGTCATCACATGTGACTGACACGTGAGCGCAGACTATGCTTCCCAATCATTGTTCCGCATTCGATGCCGAACGATTAACTATAGTTTGACCATTACCGCTGTACCGCGCCTTAGGAAAGCGCGGGGCGAGACGGGGGAAGCATCGGCCGATGCGATTTGTCCTTTCGCTAGTGTCAAATTCGAATTCAAATTCAAATTCAGATCGAACTGTCTATGTCAGAAACGCATGAGATTAATATTCAAAGATGTTTCATGCGATATCTCGTGATGTTAAGACATATTGAATAATTTGTTTACGGCATTCGATAAATTCATTTTTTTAGTAAACCAAGTATTAATTTGAAATAAACTTAGTTAAATCTGACTATATTTCATTAATATTTAATTAAATAAGTAAAATACATAATATATAGTTAAACGAAGTGAAATATTTAGGTATTCTTATTTAATTTATTTCAAATTAACTAATTAACCTTAATTAAATAATTAAATATTGCCGTGCCTGTAGAACAGTAAACTGATATCGTAAGATTTATCCGACAAAATGAATCTCATGTGAACTCGTGCACTTTTTTTCCCGGCCCCCACCTCACCGCACATACCTAAGGCGCGGTACAGCGGTAATGGCCAAACTATAACTACTGATTTTTAGCAACAACATTTTCAATGTTAACGAATTTACATTTGTGTATTTAATCAAGAGTCGTAGAACGTCTAGAAACGCCAAAAACTGAACTGTCCACTTTCATATCAAGTTATGAGTAATCTGACGTATCCATACTTGCTTGGTGGGTGGATTGAAATACGAATACTATTTAAACTGTTTTGATTGAGCACTTTCTTAAACATGTTTGCAGAGAAAAACGGTGCAAAATTGTAGGTTTAATCAGCCTAGTCGTAAATCTATGGCAGCACATTGAATATTTATATACAAAGACATTTTATAGCTCAATTATTTTGTTAAGTTAGTCTAGCCAATGTAAAGAAACCTGTAACAGGTTTTCGACCTAGTGGACAATCCTTATGGTCGGCCGGTCGATGAATACTGGTTGATAGCGACTGGTATAATAAAATTCTTCTCGTTTCCGCAACGAAGTTGTATTGAAAATAAATATAAAATTAAAAGTAATTTAATATCACGTGCAGACGCACGCGCAGTATGAAACTTCCAGATAGCGCTTATAATGACAAGCTGGTAACCAATAATTTACCTTCAGCGTTCGCCTCTGTATGCACATTACACAGTAGGCTTCTCAGAAATGGATTAAAGAAATAATTAAGCTGTCTGTACTTTGCACAACGATATTTTCTAACATTGATAACAACACAATAACAACCTAATATAAAATATTGTATAATGCTTTTCGTAACTAAAAAATATAACTTTCTTTTTGGGGCTTGACACATTCCGGTAAAAAAGACATACATATGTAACTTAAAAATATTTTTTTTTGGATGATAAGTCGAAAATGAAGATGGAAGTCATTCTCCTTAAATGCGTAAGTGATGATACTATTAATTAGAGATAAATAAATCCGTTCTATTATGTATCGCCGGTGCTGACAACAGTATGATGTTAATATATCTGAAGACACTACAGGTACGTATTTACAAAACAATTATACAAATAGTCCGTGATGTATTCATGGAACGTGGGCCGCAGTCACGATAAACGGTTTAACTTGAATCAAATAGTGTCCTGTTTGTAAAAATGTATGTAAGTACTCATTGTGGAAGATTCTTATTGGAGTACGAACTCTGCTGGTGAACAAAAAAAAAATTATTCAGAAAATCTCAATCAGACCGTAGAAATACGTTGCAATTATAAACTATAACCGTCAATTTTTTTATTGTTAACGTAAATGATAAAATTAAGATTACATCAGCCAATTTTTTAACTTTACACTGACTCTTGCCATGTAAGACGACATGGAAAACAACCGCTCAAATGAGCTTCGCAAAACGTTCGTCGTTTTTAAATAATTTAGCTTACTACAGAAGCAAACAAATACCCAACTAGACAGATAAACAACAATTAAGGACCTAAAATCAAACCTATTCAAGCGTTCCGATACCTACTAATTACAATAACAATGCTTAGCTTTGTCGACACATACTTTAGCAATGTTGTCACCAAGAGATAAAAACGCCCTCCCATACACCAATAATGTTTTCCTGGACGCTTTAAAGCACGTATTGAGATATAGTAAGACATAAATAAATGTAAGTTTCTTTGAAAATACCGCGATAATGTTGGCAGTTTATCTTATTTTATTGTTCTGAGTATATTGTAAAGGACTAGGTATTTTAACTTAGGTAAAACTTAAGCTGGTTTAATACGAACAAAAGTGTGACTTCTGAAAAACTATTGCATAACTTGTTGAAAATTTTACAAATACGAATATTTTGTACACACAATTTTAGAACAGTTACGAAGCTAACGTAGGTAACTGAACTTGACGCAGTCCAAAAATAAACACGAAAACAACAATAGCGACAATGGGGGCTTATTGACCAAATTACACTTGCAAAAACCCTAAGCTAATAGTATGACACTGACACTTTATTTGGCAATTCCCACGGATACAAAGCGCGCGCTTCCATCAGGTGTTCGCTAATTTCCCACTTCCGCCGGTCCAACCCCGTCATCGAGGTATAATAATGTTTCACAAGGCTACTGCCAAATTGCCCCCGTCATGTTTAACATAATACACCTTATAAAATACCATTGTCAAATAGTATTTGTGAAGCGCGTGAATGACGTGTGCCTTCGTTTCTCTTCCTGCCAATATCAATAGGAGGCCTTGAATTTTCAGCTTTGGTTGTGATTATAATCATTGGAGTTGAGAGAAATTATAGATAATGATGAAAAAGTTTCAGAATTATACGGCCCATCCATAAGGAACACATTAGTTTGATTATATTTCATCATTTTGGCAACTAAAGCAATGTCCACGGTTTCATCAAGACCACGACTCGATATTCGCGGGCAACATTCTCATTCGAATTAAAATGTAAACTGCATCGCACCGTAATTGATTGTCACGGCGTTTATCGATATTCGATCAAGTTCAAGTCAAAGTAATCACGTTGATGCGAATTTCGTCGGTACCAATCGATTATCACGAGGTTCGACACTGAGCACACTGTTGTATATAATTAATTACAAATTACATTATAATGATAATAGATTCTGGCTCTTTAGCTGAAATAAATCACAAGTAACGGGCAGCCTTCATCGGCAAGACTTTTGTCTATGTTACGACCTCAGTTACGGCATCAAGGAGGAGTGCATTTGCATAATTATTAAATTGAAAGTGATTAAGTTTTTGTTTATCTCTCGTGTACGTCTGCGTTACAATGGAGACGACATTGCTGAATGAGGTCGCCGTTTAAATCTGCATTTCATGGTGCTTCTAAAAAAGTACGTCGAGATTGTTCCACGAGACTTCAAGCTTAATCGATCCACACAACATTGCGTTGAAATGAAACGGAGTTGTATTTATTTCCTGCAAACAAAAACATATTGGCTGAAACCGATTTGCCGTGATGACACTGGTCTTCAATTTTCTGCCTGCATTTTTCTGTAGATACTTAGTAATTATGTCCCTAGCGAGCATACTTAACCTCTGTAGATAAAGATAAATAAACGTGTCTGTAAATAAATTCGTTCTTGACATTGATTGCAAATTCTGCCATAGCTAGAGTCCTTACCACGTAACATTAAATTTTAAAGACAAGGTTTCGTATGCTGCACGTTCTGCGATCACATAACTAAGGTAATATATGTTATTATAGCATTTTATTCGTTGCATCGGACGCTGTTACTATGACCACAAGACTCTCCTAACAATGGCGGAAAAAAGTGTTATTAAATAGTGCATTATGTTTGTTGTAATCTATTATATAAGTCATTTTAACTTGGAATTGTACACGTGCCTTAACATGGGTTACGCACCTGCAACACATTCGTACTGTACGTTGTGTAAAAGATTATTTTCAAACTATAACTGATTTTACTAGTTAACCCGAGAACGCATTACTGTTAACATGAGGAAACCTGCTTCATACAGGTAGTATTTAAGGCATTTAATTATTGAAGTAAAGTACGTTTATTTTCTTGGTAGCGCATTTATGTATGAATGTGGCTGTGATCGTCTGATTACCGCCGAGACTCGTCCTTGCCAAGGCCGCCTACAAACTTCAAGAAGTTCGCAGTCACAATCCACTGCCTCACCTCTCTTCTTGACCGATATTCCTCAGTTTTGACCGATTTTTGATTCCTATTGTTGCTTGATCAATAAAAACAATTCTCACGGTGTAACTCTACAGCAAACTGCGCAGCTGTTAATTTTTTTTTTGCAAGTTTTATAAATCTTTATATAATTTGATTGTTTACGCAAATGCGATGATATTCATAAAACAGTGGGAGAATATACCTAACGATATCCGTTTTAACAATGTGTGTCCGTTCCAAGCAAGTGATGAGACGATGCTACTTACTTAGAACATATTCTCATTTTATGTCCCGGAAAGGCTTATTATCGTGCATTAGGTACGCGATGCTGTATTAATTGGTGGCCAAGGTCGAAACACAATGGGCATGGTCACCGCGGGCGCAACAATTGTATACGCAACACCACGGCCTGCCGCTTCAAAAAAAACAATCGCTGTGAATCGTTGACGTTTAACACACACGTGACATTTTGAATCTATCGTTCATGCTCGCACGACTCGCGCGCCGTACCCAGCACCTTTAACCCCGCGCATCGCTTGACACAAGCTTTAGCAATATCTCCCACAGCTGTTTATTATCAAGCACTCTGCATTTTCCAACTACGACACGGTGTGTTACCGACGTAAAGCTATTAAAGAACCAGTGTCTAGCGTTTAAGTACTAAGAACTTCCTTGTGTATTTAAGGTTCATTTTAAAGCTGTTTGTTAGTTTACAATTGACTTAAAGACGAGAATGAGTGATGTATATTACATTGTTAGCAATATAATTTACTTAAGTTTAGAATTATGAAACATCGGTTGTCATTAGAATAACTGCGATGTTTTTTGTTTCTCGTTTGTGGAATAGAGTATCTTCACGAAGGCATAACATCGATCTAGGCCAGGCGCTAACTTATTGCAAACACGAGATCCGTAGCTCGATTAACTAAGGGAAAACAAACGGCGATCACAATTAACTTGGTCACGCGACTGTAATAATATTGTCATTACTAATTTTTAAATAAGCAAAATTCTATTTGATTTTATCAAAGACTTATCACGCATTACGTCGTTGAGCACAAATTACAGTTCTGGCTGTGAAAAGAGTTTTCTTAGTCATTGGTAACATTCTTGCCGAAAACAAACATTTTCTTTTCAAGTGTCTTGAAAGATGACAAGTTTTAAGTCTCAGTCCATTTGATATTGCGCAAGAGCCATAAGCAAAAGCCGCAGTAAAGTTTAATTGTATAAATAATCGTATATTAAATTGTGTAATAGTATTTATAGACACTAAAATATGCATTGCCAAAGGTGGAGACTCTACTGCACAGCAGGCGGCCAGCAATCCTAAAGAATAATGGACGATGCGAAATTAAGGTTATTACCGTATGAAATAAATAACGCTTGCCCACCACGTAATAATATGATTGGACCGTGATTATTTAGCTCGTATTTTTTGGGCTATATATCACACGATCTTACAGCGAAACAAATTAGTATAATTATTTTAGACATCATTTTTAAGTATACTTAATTCTTAGTTTCCTGAGCTGCAAACGGATGCGTTCAACTAAATTGTAACACCAATTCTAAATTCAAATCGTGACATCTTGAGATTTGTTTTTTATTGAGATTCGTTATTCAAATTTTGAGATTTTTTTTCTTTTGTGCTCCATGGTATAAAACCTCCATGAGTCGTGAACAAACAACAATTACGCTAAGTTAACAATTACTTCAAATTATGTCCGTATTGAACGTCGTATATAACGAAGTTTTTAATGAAGGGCGACCATTGGAATGTAAGACAAATAGTTTTTATTGTAGCATATAATATTTCCGCAGTGGAGCGACGGCGAGCAAGGCGTGGGCATTCCTGAACTGGATGGTAATATATTATTTATTGAATGCGATTACCTGTTACGTTTAGATTGCAAATCTTTACAGTTATTTATGACTAGGTTTCCCTCGAGGCTTCGCTTGTGAACTCACATTTATATCTTAGAACCAGTCAGCTTAGTGCGTTCTGTTTATTTATAGATGATCTTAATGATGATGACTTTAGAACTAAACATATGCAATTGAATGTAACCTTTATTCGTTTTAAAATTAGGAATAATTTCCACTGGCATTATCACATCGATATAATTCGGTAAAAAGTGTAGTGTTTATATGCATTCATTTCCGCATAACTTTCACTAAAAGCGAAACTTACTAACTTTATGTACTCGTACGTGCAAAACTTATACTGCCGTGTGTTGTCACATGCAAAATAATTGCATTAAAATTCATGTTTTACTTACAATACTAAGAACATAAGGTACGACCTACCAGAGCAGAAAACTACTAACTATTTAGAATTGAGAATATGTTGCCACGTAGAAGATAATATGTTTCGACTCTAATTCCTCAACGTTATAATAACACAAAATCTAATTTTCCATTTTCTCTTCTAAAATAACCATCTCAAATCAAATACTAACGATATGCAATTAAATAATCATAATTCCATCGATAAACAATAAAAATGCACAATAATCGCGTAATAGATTTCTCTAATTAAATCCAAACTTGTAATTATAAATAAGAAAGCTGTACGGACACGAGTCGCCGGCACTCAAACAGCAATGTTCTAAATCAAGTGCAATACCGGCGAGATTCAAGACGCGTACATTATTGGCAATTTCAAGTGATCCTTAGTATTCAATGGGCAGAGATATAACGGGCGGGACGAACGGACGGTAAGTAATCGTTGCAAACGCCGCGGAATCTTCAACAACTTTATAAACGCTCACGCTATGATATTGTTAATACTGCGACAATTAATTCGGCGGCTGAGGCCGGTCGTGTCCGGTTCAAACCGATGCGGCACGGATCGGGTCGGATCGGGATGAAGGCGGTTTTATCATATGTCGTTGATCCCTACGTGCACAAACAACTGAACACTTGGGCAACCGACGCATCGAGGAGGAATTGACAACAACCTTCGTAAAATTAAGGTTGCTTACACAATGGTAAGTAAATTCGTTGGTATGTGTACACATGCTTGTTAAAAACATGGGTATACATACTGCAGGGCATGCTAATGCAGAAATTTTAATATGGTCAACAAGGTGGAGTATTAAGGTACTACTTTTTGGAAAAATACTAATATATTTTTACCCGACTGCCAAGGAAGGGTTATTGATTAATTGTTATGTAAGATTGTGTTCCGAATTCTTATGAAATTGTAATTCGTGGTCTTGGACATAAAATATTGCGAGTATGTAAGATAAAATCATGTCGGTAAGAACCTACCGACATGATTTTATTTAACTAATTATAAGTCCAAGAGATATTTTCACGTAGAGGAAAAATCGGTTAAGCAATAAGTTTTTTGTTTTCACAATTATTATTTAATTGCTTTATAAATTACATATTATGAATTAAAGCAATTATTCTTTGGTCAAAATAAAAAAATGCTTCTAATTCAAATAAATTTTGTCACCATGTAGGGATAATATATGTACGTAACTTGTTTTTTAATTCTTCTTAAATGTAGTGTGTGTTAATAACTTTGAAGATTTTTTGTTGCAAAAAAAATGTTTGCCAAATCGAAGGTTGTATTATTTAGTTCGTAAGTGATTAAACACAGTAAGTTTTATTAATTCCGAGAAGCTATTAGCGGCAATGTATTAACGTAACATGTCGCCTTTATTAATAGCTTCTTTCCTATTGAGATTAGTATCAATTAAATTGAAATATCTACTAAGCGGCACATTTTGTAGAATTCCACGCGTGACAAATTAATAATAATTAATATTCGTTCGCATACATTGCGAGATTTGGTACGCACCCTGTATCAGCATATATTGCTGAAGCAGTTATAATACTTATAGCGGTATAAATAAATATTTGCTTCTAGTTTCACCCGGTTTGAGGTGGTATTCAATTGGCATTTGTCGAAGGGTGATGACGAGAAAAATAGTACCTAGTTATATATATACGCTTCTAAGAAACCCATTCATGCGAATAACTGTTTGCTTATTCATAGAGCGACTAAAAAACTTATTGCCTCTGGTTGTTTTGGCATCTGCGATCCGTTTCGCTTGCCAACGCTACTTGGCGGTTTGTTGAAGGTGCGGCTCTCAGCGTCGCGTCTCGTGTCGGACTCATCCTGTCCGTGACTTTCGGCGTGGCGTAATCTTTTAGCGAGTTGACGAGGTTACATCTTGCATTCATTAAATATTTGCGACCAGCTAGTAATAATAATTATGGTTGATAACTCGCACGTTAAGATATCCTCCAATTCGTTTATTAAATCATATATTGTATCGCTTAATTAGGTATCTGTTTTAGTCTGTGTATCATGCGTTGTTATGAACGATTTATGCATGTCTACTAGTTAGTTCTTTCGTAAAGAAATAAAACGGAAAGTGAAAGTAGATGAACACTACCTTATGTTGAATCGTGAATAATAAAGAAAGGTATTGATACTGGATCGAAGTCGAACGATGCATAAGTTTACATAAGGATTTCTACAGAAAATTCTCACAATTTATCAAAAAAGTCGTTTTGATAGTTCTTGGTTAGCTGTCATAAAAATATGGCAATAAAGTCATGCATAATTAATGTAGGGATCGTTTTTTTATTCAAGTAGTCTAAGCGAACACACGTCATACGTTTTTTAGACGGACAAACAAAAGAAGACAGACAACAAGTTTTATAAAAAAGTTGTTTGAATAAAAAAGTTGCCGCGGAAGCAAGAATTTTGAAACTGATTGACCGTTGAAAATATTGTTATTTTATATCATGTAGGTATGAATATTCACTATGTATGTAATGTAAGTAATAAGGATTCAATGAATTTTACATGAAGTCGACATCGCATTATTGATTTATTGTTTGCATATATTAAACAAGCAAAGCTATATCAAATTACATTATAAATCTTGTAAAGAGTTTTACATACGTGTAAACCTTTCAAATCATTTAAATAAGTCGTAAAAAATAAAACTATATTGTAAGAGATTCCAAGAAAACGAATTAAAAAAGCTTAACTTTTGGGAATCACTGCATACTATATTTTTTGTCTTGTTTTTTCCTCAATCCAAACCTGAATGAGTTTAAATTTAAATAAAGAATAGGTGTAATTTTTAATTTAGTAGTACTAATTAGTTGAACAACTTTGATATCAACGTCATCAGCGTAGTCTTGCGGGACTCTACCTTGCATTTTTTAATTAAAGTTTCCTTTTAAAAGAGCTTGATAACAAGTGCCTTTTCCTATGTCTAGAAAACCGTTGTCATTCACAGAATGCGATTTTTTATTATTTATTATGATATATGATTCCAGCAATGCGTGTGACTTTCAATGCAAGTGACATGAGGAAAAATGTTTTAAGCTCGATACGGCATAATCTTTGAGGTCAACGCCATAGTGGCCAGTTATTTTTTTTTACGTAATGTACAAGTTTTAAAAAGACTTCCTTTTTTTAACGCTACTGTCATATTTTCTCTCTGGATAGAATCTGTGTTTGTTCTTTAAATTACAAAGACGATGAAACAGTCTACTGTGTATTTAATTTTAATTTATATCTATCATTTTTCTATTGTTATATCAATTTATTAGTACTTAATGTTTCAAGAAATCATTAAAATCAACACCTGATTAAGGATAATATAGTATTTCTAATCGGTTCTTTATGTGACGCAAGTCATTTCTTAGACAAAGACTTAAAAGAAATATATTTGATGTGCGATTAAATATTGGTCTTCGTATATTTTAAGCCAATTTTGCAGCCCACACTGTTATGTAATTATGCAATGTTATTTTTCCTGTACTGCTACAGTTTATATAAACCTGGGAAAACCTCTACATATCAAGTTTCAAGAAGAATAGTAATAAGTTATTCTTTAAGCAATAAAAGCCTTCTACGATAATGTAAAATACCCTTTTTTTAAATTAGTAACAGGTGTATGAAAAAAATACGACAAAGTGATTTTTTTTTTAAATTTCCTGCTTTCAAGAAAACTATTTAAGTTATAAAAATCACTTTATTTATTCTGGTTTAGACTGGATCAGAAAATATCTACCATAAGGCCTTATAGCAGTGTGACATCGACGTAGTAGCACAAAGTATTGGTAAATAACAAAGTGACTTTTTAAACTATTACTTATCCCACTAATATCATAAACTCAAAAGTTTGTATGTATAAATGGTTGTTTGTTACCCTTTCACGCTCAAACAGCTAAATCAATTTAGATAAAATTTGGTATGGAGTTATCATGCACCTTGGATTAAAACAGGCTATTTTTAACTGACTGCGTCAAGGAAGGGTTACGTTTTTGTAGCTATTACCGACATTTACACGAATTCGCCGGCAACACCTAGTTTTCTATACTTCTGTTTTTTGGGTTTTTCCGATGGCACAAGTTTCTATGAAGTTCACAGAGTTTCGCAAGTAGTACAGTGTGCCGCGGTGTTTCCCGACTTAACTAATGTTCTGTCACATTTAGCGTTCGAATGTTTCGTAACAACGACTCGCTAGAATCGCGAATTATCTACCTGTGCCCACCGTTACTGTAGTCAATTGAATTTATACATTAAATAGGTCCATGCTTGTTTTGTAATTTGCTACGAAATTCTAGAATCCGAAGAAATATGCGTCTTTACTTCCCTACAGAATTAATAAAAGTATTTAAGCTTAATAATTAAAGCAATTACGTATCTGCCTTGCTGAAGTATCGCGTAACACTAGCTTAGAATACGAGATAAAAACAAAAGAAAACTCACTTCATTTAGAACCTTATAAAATGCACAATTACGATTTATAAATAGAATCACATCAAACAATGAATTCAAGTCATCTCAGCCTAAATACTATAATTACTAGTACTTAAGTAACGTTATAAATGACGCAATTAACATTGGTCTGAATTAATGTTTACTTATTTCTTACATAATTATTTATTTTCTATCACGACATCCGCGCGATAAACAATAGTAATTAAGGTGATGATCATCGACCCGTATCCTCTGGTTTTAATTGTTTAAACTCGATTCAAACGTAAAATAAGATAATGGATAAAAACGTATATATAAGATAAGCTTTTTCCCGCGGTCTTGCCCGCGTGGAGACCGGTTAAAGCTACAAGACATCTTATTTGCAGTTTAAAAAGTAGTATATGTGTTAATAAAAAGTGTCAGCTAACTCCAAACCAAATCTCATCCAAATCGTACTCGTCGTTTAAAACTGAAAGAGTAACAAACATCCATCATTCTAAACACAAAAGATCTTGTGTTTATATTAGAAGGATAATGCACGAGCCATAATTACTTTTTAAAGCAGGCTGTCACAAGTGTGAAAGCGAGAAGCAGTACACCAGCGTAGCGGCATCTCACCTCCACAATGATATTAGCCAAAGCTTCAATGAGTAGGAAGAAAAGAAGGTAGATGATCAAGAACAGATTTGATATATTCTCTTAATCAACAAATGTCATATAAGCAAAGAGTAACAGGATAGGTACGTCCTAAAGTATGTGGTCAAATATGCCGACCCCGTCGAAACAAACAGTATGGAGTTCGACTATAGTTCGGTGATTCAACCAAACCTTGAATCGCTGTTCATAGTTCAATGCAGTTTGCATATTAAGTGGTTTGGCAATGTTAGTAAACATGATACACTGATATACTCCGATATATGTACATAATATGCTGGATTCATTGAGTTTCGATTTGCTTCACTTGTTTTCATTGCAGGTCATGGTTGTATTTGATCGTGCGACTTGTTGCGATTGGCACTTCGCCCCATTGACGTATTAACCCTAGCGCTTGTGTTCAATTCAAGAAAAATAGGTCACCAATCAGTACATTTTTCATAAATTGAAAATGCTCACAAAAACAGACAAATAAACTTTATTTTCAAGTTACGATTGCGGATGAAATAAATGTTCGTAAGGTGTGTTGCACAATATTCGGGGTCAAAATCAATGCGATAATTTCGTGAGAAACGTTCAAATCGATCATTTCCTGATATGAAAAACGCAACATTCAAGACCATTTTAGAGCCCCTTTTTACGGAAATACGTAATAAATCTACGTAATATAATTACTGGAATGTTTCTATCAGATAAAATGGTGGTGAGTCTAGTTTAAATAGATATTAAGTGTAATTTGACTGGGTAGCTCCGCGGGTTAACGTCGTGAGTCGTTTCTAACAACTAAACAATTTCTTAGGAATGTCTCGAGACAACAATTTGCGATTTGAAACAGTTGAACAACGAGTGTACCTGCAAATAAATGTATCCTAAAAACATAATTGGGGGTTTTTGGCACTGGCATTTTAAATTTACAATATTTGACGGTTAAAACCTTGTTTTTTTTTTGTTTTTTATAAACGCGTTAGATTACCCTTAATTATTTTGTTTGCATAGGTAATCCCTACTTACTCATATGTGCAATTAGCAGTGTTTTTAGACAGTGAAACAATATGTATTGTTGATGCCTACAAACTTATTTATTTATATTTTTCCTTTAAACTTAGAGTATGAATGGAATATAATTAATTATATTTATTACCTACGTCCACAATTCTTTCATGAATAAAATTACGAATCACAGAAAGAAGTACTGAGAGTAATATAAATTGTCGCTATATTTAGCAACTATATAAATATTTTTAAACGTATCTAAGAGCAAAGAGGCGGCATTAAAATTCATGTTTAACAGCCTATAAGTAACTTAAGTCGCTTTTACTACTTTGTAGTGCGTATTCTATTTATAAACCTAATACTTTCTTGTGTGTGTTTTTTAATACAGCCAGCGAGCCGCGAGGCTAGTTTTTCTAGTTACCTAATACAAACGCCGATTGACTAAGATATTCCAGACTTGTTCCAGACGCATGTAAGGCAAAACCACTTTTATTTTTAGCTTACGAGTCTTCGACCTGACAACCCCTCCTAGCTATTAACGCAGGCATTTATTTATGCACTAAGATGACCAATGCAAACCTAGAGAATCACATGCGCTTATAAAGTTGCAAATATGAGAAAAAATTACGTAGGCATTGCACGTTTCAAAAGATTAGAGGGAGAAGTTTAAATACCTACTACAAAACCTTCGAAATATTTTTCAAATATCTTCCTACGCTTGATTTGCGTATTCGTGCAAATGTGAGTGACCATAAAGGAAGATTCGCAAAGAAAAGTGACACAGAAAATGTTTTTGTTACGCCCACAGCTATTTAGTGAAAGTAACCGGCGCGACTCGACCACCGATTTAGTTTACGACGGCGGTACCTGTTCAATAGTTCTGTTTACACTGCAGACAACATGCGAGGTAACACATGTAACGTTTAGCCAGAGAATTTGAGTCAAGTAGAACCTATAGCACAATTATCTCAACTACAAACTGTTTTTACCTTTACCTCTATTCCCAAATGACTAATTTGAAAGCCTGAAATAAATTATTCACAAAATAAAAAGATTGTTGACAGAAAAAAATAAATCTATTCCACGTAGGTTTCAATCACCGATGACGTCATCATAAGGAAATGTTCACGTTAAATCCCGCTCTTTCTACGTATCACATTTGTTTATCAAGCTGTCCGGCGAGAATCGGATTGAATTGTTTTCGACTGGCGCTAACCGATTATGCATCTGCTCACTGACAAGTGTTTGGCCCTTTAATAACACTCATTTAGTCCTACAGTTGCAACTCTTACCACTAAGTGATTGTAATTACACTGTGACACAAGGTCAAGTCGTTCCTCGAACCGTTCTACACCATATTCATATTCGATTATTATCGATTCATTTTAGTATAAGTATAAAAACATTTAATGGAACTGCATATTTTCGATTCGTTTTATCAAACGCGCCATTCCATTCTACTTTTGAATAAAAACTTTTTACACAATTTTAATAGAATTGTGATCGCGTATAGAATGCTTCACTTTTTGAAAAGACTAACAATCGTTGGATTCAAGATAAAGAATTTGTTTTCGACGACATTTTTGTTTTGTCATTTTTGTTGTGAAATCGCTCGCGAGATGTTCCGATCGAAAAAGTGCAATAATATTATAACAAAAAGATGTTACCAATGTCACAGTTTTTCAATATACCTATCTCGAATATCGCCACTATCCTGTACTTATTATTTACATAAATATGTCAACAATTTGGTCATTTTAAAACAATAATAATAGAAACTCTGTTTTATTTTTTGAGAACTAGTTTTTGATGATCTACGTTTCGAAGAATTTAGGTCTAGCTTTAGTAACCGCTTTATGTCACGACAACTTACTATGCATACATATTCATAGAGGACTGCAGCGATAACATTTTAGACTTTATGTGAAATGTATGAAGGTATAAATTTTAATAAAAGATGTAATGCGTCGCAATAAGGATGCATAACACGTCCGCGGCACCCAATGTCGATCAATTGATTCGTGTTTTTTCCTAGTACAATATAATATTAATGAAATCGGACTAAAAAACATACAAGTTGACTGTAAGTGAAACCTAGACCTACTTCACTGACTGACTCATTCAAAGAGAAAGATATCTCCTATTCAAGTTTTAAGAAAATTGCTTAAAAATATTTAAGAATTCATTTGCTTATCATTGAAATTAAATTATTTACTGACTGGCCAAAAATAAATATGAGTGGAATACAAACCATGTATTTTAATTTAGGAACATTATTTTTTAATTAAAAAAAGTAATACGTGTAGTGCTGTACATCAATGTTATTTATTACACAGCCAATGTATTTCTCATGCAAATGTTACACGTATCGTCTTGCGAAATTACAATTTTAGGCAACTCTGAAATATTACGTTACTTACAAATTGACGTTATGTTTTTAATATTACGTTTATTAAGTTGATAGTCCATCTCTATATTGGATTTATAAAATATCGATGACAAAGAAAACATTGATAAAACTTTTTGAATATGGTTTATTTTGTTTTAGTTTACGTAATGTCTATTTGTAAATGAGTTTACGATCACAACTGACAGAGAACTCACATAATATGTGGATGCAATCTATAAGAAAGCAACGTGAAGGTTATTACAGATTAACATAGGGCAAACATTGCACTATTTGCACTAAAGCATAATAAACCTAATTAGTCACGTGCAATCTATTTTTACCTGAAGTTATTTAATTTTAATGACATTGCAATAAGTCATGACGTCATGCGTTATAATAGTTACGTCCTCGCATATGTATATAAGAATATCGATATTTAGTTTTTTTTTTGTATTTAACGCGATCGTTTACCCATTGGATTAAGGGTATAAGATCTATGCATTTGTTACGCCTAATCCTTCATCGTTATGGTCCGATTGCCGTAGGTAATTAGTAAACCCTGATTTTTGGTCAGGTACCTAACAGTTTTCATTTATTCTTATGTAGCCTATATAAGATACCAGTACTGGGCAAAGGCCTCCCTTTTCTTCTTCCAAACCTCCCTGTGTTTTACGATTTCTGGCCAAGTGCGACCTACATATCTGACAAGATCTTCGCCACGGACGACCTCGACGAAGATGTCCTTCCTCCGGCGTCCAGTGGGTGACGATGTTCGTCCAACGATCAGACTGCATTCGCGCTACGACTAGTCCATTCCCAGTTATTAGCCTACTCCCATTTTTCAAATACTATTTTTAAAATCATACCCTTTACTCGCTCTCAGTTTACCGCGAGTAAAAAAAACGTCTTTTGATACTACGTCTAATGCCGACGATGCTAGTTAATGTGCTCTTTGTGACCCGAGGGTCAATCACCAGCAAAATAATATAGGAATGACGTAACACTGGTCATTCATCATTGTTTCCGTGACTTGAGAATATGAAAGAAACGAAACCGCTTACAAAGTGTACCGACAATTTTACAGTCGTAAAAATACTGTAGAGTTTAGATTCCATTACAAGTTGATTCCAGTATCACTAATGATAATGATTTAGTTTTGAGTTTAGATCAAAGAAAATGCTCTTAAAAGTGGAAAACTGATTTAAGAAAGATATTTGGAAAAAAATCGAACCTTTTTAGTGTTCTAAAAAAGTATCAAATGATTCATAAGAGGGTTTCCAAAATCAACTTACAAACTTGGAAACGAAAAGAGAAAAAAAAAAACAATATTTTATAAACGCAAATTAAGTAAAATTTCGCAAAGTTGATAAACGACTGGGCTTGAACCTGTGACCTATAGCCACCTAACCGTTACTCAAGCTGGTTGATTATTTTACTAAGTTACGTAAGAGGATGTTATTACTCTCCATATAATTGCAAATAATATTATTAATAGTTAATAATTTCATCGTTCCCTTGCCCTTACCCCAATTATTATTTAAGGTTCGCGCAGCAGTTTTCTATCTCACATCATCTCGCAAGTAGTCTCTTTGGTCGTCCTCTTCCTCTATGTCTATCCACATTCATGTCTAGTAATAATAGTCCATTTCCAGCCAAAACATAAAAATTTACCGAAATTTCGATCACATTTTCTTTGTTATTGGTCATGTTTTTTTTTTTAAATCATGCCTTGTTTTTCAAAAGCAATTCAAGCTCTAGGGTGGTCTTTCCAGTAAAGGCTAACCGCAGACCATTGCATTGTCATGTTTTGATGAATTGCATTTGCGGTTTATAACCCAATAACGCGGCTAAGCGTAAGAACCACCTAGTTGACTTCAATTTAATTCAAAAAGGAAAATGTAAAGGCCTATATTTCAGTTCATCATAATGTATGGGGATGTGGTTTGAGAAAATAGATCATTCTGCATGATTTATTTTTTTGTATGGTAGCTATAATTCATAATTCATTTTGCTGTAACAAAAACATAACGATTGCTTTTGTAATTTATTAAATGTGTCAAACTATGATTTTAATGGCTATAAAATTATGTTCCTAAGGACATAACGATTGAAATCACTACATAGTATAAAACAAAGTCGCTTTTTCTGTCATGTTGTTGTATGTCCCTATGAACGCTCAAATCTTTAAAACTACGCAACGGATTTTGATGCGGTTTTTTTTAATAGATAGAGTAACTCATGAGGAAGGTTTTTATGTATAATATCATCCATTAAATAGTGGACAAATACTGTTATTTTTGAGGTTTCTAATGTGATGTCGCAAATAATTACATTTTTTCCGCTTACATTGCAAACGCAGGCTGAATCCTACGAGATTTATCAAAATAATGTACTAAGTATTGTACACAATGAAAAGGTCTACAGAAAACTCCGCGATGGTATATGTCTATCTCTTATGGATATCCCACAATAACATTTTTTTGTCATTTACTTTTTACGACAAATAATGACTAATATTCGAAGCGATTTTAACCAATACAGCATTAATCCTTATCCAATTAAATACCTTAAATACATTGTTGATTTAATATAGATCTATTTGGCCTTTTACAGTATCTGATTTAAATGAATATTTTTGAAGATGTACAGATTTAAAAATTGCGGAACGTAGCGTTTACGGCGACGCGGCGCGGCGGCAGCGTGCCTATAAATAGCGCGTCGGAGGTAAATGTAAAAAACATGTAAAAAAAAGTAAATGTAAAAAAAAGTAAAAATGTAAAAAAAAGTAAAAATGTTAAAAAAATTGTAAAAATGTAAAAAAAAAGGAAAAATGTAAAAAAAAGTGAAAATATTGTGTATAAAAGATATTCCAAAGATAAAGAAAGGGGAATTGTTTTAAGTACTCCAAAAACGCGTGCGGGCTACGGGCAGTAAATGAATAAATCAAATCTACTGGATTGATTTTAACCTTTTTTTTTAGTGAGTTACATATTTTAAACCCGTGCAAAGCCGGAGCGGGCCGCTATGTTTTTTTATAAACAACGTTCACAGTTTTTCTGTAGCGTATTTAGGATTGATTTTAACCTTTTTTTTAGTGAGTTACATATTTTAAACCCGTGCAAAGCCGGAGCGGGCCGCTATGTTTTTTTATAAACAACGTTCACAGTTTTTCTGTAGCGTATTTAGTATATCAGCATTGCACCCGTGCGAAGCCGGGGCGGGTCGCTAGTGTTTAATAATTTAAACCTACCTCAACACTCATTTACATATATACCTTTAATAATGTTTCCCTTCATATATTTGCAATTCAAATAAGTTTCCTCTTTAACTATAAAGACATATTTCCGTGTTGATGACCGCTCAGTTCATACAATCAATAATTGTGAAGCGTAGCAATAGTTTTCTCGATTTACAATGTAAACAGGAATCAAATAGAAATATATTTTCTTTAACTCATCACTTTATGTAAATTGTCTCGCGATTTACAACTTCCTATAGTTCTTTTATGAATAAGGAAACATTTTCAAGATTGTGAAACAAGTGAAACAAACCTTTTTCTAGACACCTACTTTTAAACTTCGAATTAACAATTTTTTATAAAATCCCACAAAAATATTTTGGCACGTGGCTGAAATCGTTAAATTTATGAAAATCCATCAATAGTGACAGACATTAAGTTGATTATTGTTACGAATATCGCCCTTTAATGACATCCACGTGCCGAAAAACTTTGTAGTTCTTGAAGTATATTTTATAGTGTTTTTAAATTGTGACTTCCAGGAGTTTGTTAACCAAAGAGATGGGTAGGTACTTGCATTATAAAAAGGTTCACAAACAATGAATGAACCCTGAAGAGTAATTTGTTGGACTCGGCGGCCCTGCTCCTCCGACGATTGTTTTTTTTTATTTAATTGCAGTAATTGTCACAGAGACTCTCGATGTAATCATTGTCATCGTCAGACACGCAACGCCTATATATAAACCTCTTGTTAATGCTCAGATTATGATCAAAGTTGATAATTTGGTAAGCAAAATAATAATCAATTACGTTTGTTACTAGAAAATTCGTTTGCATTGGTTTTCCCAGAATCTTTCAAATGGTTATTCAGAACTTGTTTTTTGGTACAAAATTATTATGACGACAGTAAGCTTCTGTAGATTTATGTGTTTTATTAATTTTCTCGAAGTTGAGATGTACCTATTTTCTCGTGTTCTTGTAATGCTTAAAACAATTTGTTTATACACTTATATGAAGCTGACATTGCAAGATGAAAAAGGATGGATGTGAGGATTAAACAATACCTTCCTATTACGATACGTAAGATACGAACAAATATGGTTATTATAATCTTTTACGAACATTATAAACATTCTCCTAAACAATGTAATTGTTACTGCTTACTATGGCTGCAACATTTTGAATTGATTTTATTATTTCTGAAATTTTATAATCATTTAAGTAACATATTTCAAGTAATAAAAGCAATAAAGGTTCCAACAGACAAACATTGGCCGTAACATAGTTATGTGCGATGAAACAATTACTTCACTGATTTTTCAAAGTATTTTAACTGACCATTCAGTCAGTCTTCAAAAAATATTGGTGGAGTGGTTCTAGCCAAAGATTGACATTGGTAGAACACGATCAATTCAAATTATTACCCTGTACCCGGCATAGTACCCTGTCTTTTTTACCCTGTGACGAATCAAGAGTGGCCGGAGGAATATACAACGTGTAACGGAAATAACGCACATCCACAGACACCCCAAAAAGAATATCCTTTTTTATCCACAATTAATGTATTGAAACATTTTTATCATTTTCTTAGATATTTGTTTTTATTACATATTGTCAGAATAATTTGTACAAATAATTGGCAAAACGCGTGGGCGCCCTATTGCTCAATACGTTACTTATAGCCTATAGCCTTATAGCCTTATTGCATCGACTTAAGGTTCATTTTCGTTTACTTCGAGTGCTTTATGAAAATAGTGTCTACAATTTAATTATTTCTAAATATTTTTTTGGTAAAAAAAAATATTTATTTTTATTAATGAAATGGATTCTGTTATCGATTCTGAACAAAGTAGTTTCAGGATGTGCGTTAATTATGTTACACGGTGTATAGGCGGCCGTGTAACACAACCATAGCGCGATTCAGAACCACTGAAAATCCGCCATCTATTGACGAAAAACAGAACCTGATTACTCTACGACTTGTCGATGTGTGACTACTCACGGGTGGATGGCGTTGTATTCAAGAATATTAGTATTTAAACACACTTTGATAATAAAAATTAAACATACATAACAGATTTAGTTTGTAACATTGAAAGACGATTTTCAACATAAAGTTGAGTTATTCAACGACGGGACCGATTAATAAATATTAAACTTGAAGGGGTAACAATGTTTGTAATAAGTAACTTACTGGCAGTTGTCTGGCTTTATTGGTATAATAATAATAAGGAACAATTTAGACTACCTAATGTCCCAGAATAAAGATTACCGAAATTCGGATCGCGTTATTTTAGATTCCTAAACTTGACAGACATACTAGTGCTGCTTTTATTAAAGAGAATAAAATTACAAGAGAGAATTAAATTAGTTACATTACGTATAAAAATCAGTTAGCGGCGTCTACTATTAACAAATTAGATTCATGAAACTTGCAAACTTAAACAAGAAGCTACACCTAACAAAGTATTAATTTTAACAAAAAATTAAAACCGACTTCAAACACAATTGTCTGAGGTTTTAACACCGACTTCTTGCATTCCCTTCACTGGGTAATATTGTTCATTTAGATTACTTTCAAGTTTTTAGTGACGTTGATTTTGAAGCCGGATTTCTGTTTTGTTGAAATTAATGTATACAGCTTCTCATTCTCACCATGACATTGATTTTCCTGTCGTTCTTTGAACAAGCCTTTTCTTGACTTTCTGTAATTGGGATTTATTTAAAATCGACTGCTTCGGCCAATTCAAAGCACCCGTCATGGAATAAAATGTATTTTGAATTACTTCATTGCGATCCTGAATTACCTCCCATTGAAACATGAAATATTGTTATTGTCAATAAAAATCTGTTGATACTAAATTAAAGATGCAACGTTGGTTAAAAGTAAAATTAAAAACGTCTTTTGATAATTAAAAAGTGGTTGGGACTGCTTATTTGGGCCTTCGCGGAATTGAAGCTATAAAAACGATATTGCACCTGACCAAGATTTTTTGCCGACGTAAAAATCTTTTACCGCTAAGGCTTAAGTTTCAACAATCTTAAGGTAATATTACTGTTAGTTTTTGAGTGCTATCAAAAATACTTTCAAGATCTATACTCATAGCCTATTAATAGAAAGTAAGTCAGCCATGTGCCAACAAAACCTACTTAAAAATCGTGCTATTTGCAGAGCTAATTGTAAAAAAAAACGTATGTATATCCCTCGGTATGAATAATGGTCTATTAATCATTTAGCATGTAACATTATAATTACTACGCTATGTATAACCGTGGCTTTAGATTGATTTTGATTAGATCGAGGTCGCCGCGATCATCTCGCTTATTAGTTACATGGCTGATTATTCCTGTCACGGAGATACGCAGATCCTAAACGATATGTGGGTAGCACACAATTATATTGACAATAAATATTAGCAATAATACTGTATTTTTCATATTGTAATATATAAATTGCGCTCGCTATAATATTGACAGTAAAATGTTCTGTGTTTTGTTGTATATACGTGTAGCTAGTCTTAAAGATTGATTTTAGAGTGGCCGCAGATACATAGTTATTTTTTTTGAAAACCTTATAAGACTGGTAATTTAAAATTTGATAAACTATCATAGAAAATATATGAGTGACGTTAAACACTCAAATATTTGAAATATTTTTTCGCTTTGATTAGCCTATTAAATATACATTTAAGTGTGTGATTTGATCAGATTTAGAAAATCAACGTAGGTTCGTAAACAACGAAGTTATCGGCGAAGAAAGTTAAGAAGAAACAAACATAATACTCGTACGTACGGTCGAATTTAGAAATCTTCATTTTGGAAGTTGGTTAAAAATCAAATATAATTACAAATCAGAGAATTTTGTATTAGTTTTTATACTTATACTTCTTCTGAAGCTTAGTGGCGAATATACGGTCAATTGATATACAAGGTTAAGTAGCTCTCGTCGCGGTTAAGTGTTCGATGGTCCGCGTTCTATCAACATCGCAATCTTGATTTTGTGAGCAAAAAAATCTTATATATAAAATTTCCATGTCACAATTTTAGTTACCATACTCCTCCGAAACGGTTGGACCGATTCTCTTGAAATTTTGTATATGCATTCAGTAGGTCTGAGAATCGGCCAACAGCTATTGTTCAGCTCTATTTTTTTTGCCAACTAGTAAAACTATACTGTGATTGAAAAGCAAAGTCAAAGTGTGTTTTAACGTCTAGTTTGCTTCACCTATCTCAAAAACAAATGAACGTTTAAAATTGAACACAGGTACATGTTTTACTAAAAATATCTTGTAAGTCAGAAATAACTACGTACAAGAATAACCACGATAAATATAAGTAGGCATATCGAATGTTTACAATGTACCATTAACAAAAAGAACCCTATTTACAATTTAAGCGCCTATTTACTATTTCCTTGTTTTAGTTAGAGTATTCAGCGACTTTGACAAGCGCGTTATTATGTTATTCTTTACGATTATGGTTAAAACATGAGGAACCACAATTTATATAAGCAAAACTTGTTAATGCATTTAAAAAGGAAGTCACTAGAGTTCGTTTTTTAGATTTAGAGTTGAGAGCCACTCTGCTCTCAACAGACTCTAAATCAAGTACATATTCATCGAAAGAAAAAAACACTTTTGTTAACCTTATTTTTGTAACTCCAACCGCAAAAACGACGAGGTTTTATAAAGAAGTTTGACGTGTGACAGACACGTCAAACATCTGTGTATTTATGGCATGGAGCTTTTTCTCAAGGAACGGATAAACCGCTTTCAATTTGATGAAATATGCCAAAACAGCTATACAGTACAAATGAATGCTCTATTGGTTTAAAGTACGAGCAATTCAATGAATGATTGTTTCTAGAATTTTATAAAAAAAAAATATTATTTTATAATAATTTGATCGAAAAATTAATGGAAAATTATAAAGTAATCTCAAAAATAATGCAACAAAATGACATAAGAGGTTTTATGCTTCAGCTGGCCGTGACAGGATTCGAACCTGTGTCTACTGATTGCTAGTCAGCTGCCTTGACCGCTAGGCTACACGGCCTCATACACGGTACGTAAAAATTACGCTTTTGGCTCTATGTACGTATTTATTCAAATGCATGTATTTTCGGTTTCAGCAAAGAGAAAATAACTTTTGATAGTTATAGGGTTTATCAAAAGCCACTAATTACAGAAACAAAAATAAAAATCAGTGTATAAAAATAAAACAAAATTCAGAATTCAAAATCATACTAAAATAGATCGTCGTTTGTTTTTAATTACTTAGTTTAGATATTTAAAAATCGTGCTTAAGCCGCCATGTGTAAGCTGCCATTTAAACGGGTATAGCGCGGTATGTAAATAGATCATTTACGCAATCAACGCGCGCAATCGGCCATAATGTATAGAGAATAACCGGTATACTAGAAGTATATCATAAAGTTTTTTCTGTACATTTTTGTCGAGGATAACTAGTTGGAGCTTCCTAGATGTCCTATTCTACTTTCTTGACGTCATTAATCAACAAAGAAATAAGATACTACTTTTCCTTTGTCAGATAGAAATTAAATTAATTTGACCGCCTATTTGGCTTTATCTATCCTATATTGATGAAAAGCGAGTAAAGAAGGTCTTCTGAATATATTTTCTAACATTGTCCAATTATTCTTTCTTTTAGAAAAAATAGTCACTGTGGCAGCACTAACGCGAAAATTGTGACTGATTACAATTATGGAAATAACTTCCATAATTTTCATTATGTTGTCCTTAAAAAACAATGCAAATGAAAAAGAAATTTAAATCATTTTTAATTACAGAAGAACTCTACTCTATAGATTTTCTTCACGCGATTTTTTTAAAGTTGGCATTTCAAATTCTTGTTGTAGTCTAAGTTCTCGAGGTTAAAAAGGTTACAGTTTAGCATACAAATAAAGATAGATGTTATTATATATTCTTTCTCAAATAAGATTTAGAATTAACATAAAAATTAAAGAGTCTTTTGGAACTCCGTGAATAAATCGTCTGCATTTCTTAAGCTGTCAAATGGTTTATTTATGCTTGAAATTAAATTTCCTTCTAAACGTGTTTTGAAACTGCATCTTTGTATGCACTGCTTATATTCATAATTCATGAAATTCGCTTGTCTAACTCAGACATTTCTTTTTTGTTTTAAAAATCGTTGCGGTTCGAAAAAAGAATACTACGTTTAAATGGTAAAATGGGAATTTTATGTGACTGTTGTTTTTTATACCGGTCTCTCTACCGTCTACCTACATTCTGTGTCTCTAGCGGAATTTAGAATAGATTGCCAGTAACCTAAATTCATAAATCACAGATAATTAGTTCTAATTCTAAAAATCAAGTTGCACCAGTTGATGTGACATAAAATGTGTAATTATGTCTTTCATTTACATCCTTAACTGTATGTCATCATATTGTTATAATATGCTCATAATGAGTAACGATAATGAGCTGAGCCCTACTGAAGTCTTCAGGTAAACATAAGGTTATAAAAAACATGAATCACTATCTAAACATTTCGAATGCAATGCAAAACAGCTGTAAATGATAAAGATGTTTCAATAAAATACAGCGTGATTCATATCATGACGATCATATAATTGTTTTTAATCTTAGCAGTCAGTTATAATATAGCTTCATTATATCCTAAGTAAGGCAGCTGCGTCAATATTGCAGAACTATTCTCGTACATTTAACACTGGGTTACTTGACATGTCTCCTCAAAATATACTTGAAGTAATTACGAATTTACTTTATTCAGAATCACAGGGTACTATAAAATCGAATCATAAAGTAAATTCTGAAATGTAGCGTTTGAAGTAATTCTCAAACAACTGAATCATGTTCGTATAGATATTAACCCTGAACTAACTTTCCCTACAGTCTATTATACAGATACAACGCACAGTATACACAGAACGAAATCATCAGTTAACTCGACACTCGAACACTAAATAATACTAAATATTCCATTCAAACCGTTCAAAGTCACACGAATTTCAATGGCACATGTCACCATGACACTTTTAACATAAGCATAGGATTACCCACTAATTAGTACAACGATAATAACAATCGATTCGTAGTCCATCGCCTGATTTGCATAACGCCGTAACTGAGGCCGTGTCAGTAAAACGCAACCAGTAGATAAGTTGTGGCAGTGCCGTGTGAACGGACTCTACGAATTAGAAAATCTTGTTGCACGGACACGTAGCGAGCGAGCATTTTAATATTTGTCGCTTAGACTCCGTTGTGTCGGCTCAAATGAAGCGTGAAGCTGAAAAATCACAAGGTCGCTGTCACCGCCCACAAAACTTGGTATTAAAATGTACTAGGTACCTACGTGTGATGTCTGAACTCTACAATGTCTGACCACAGAGGGATAAGCAGCCGACAGTTTCTTATCACGCACTACCGGATAGATAATGAACATTGATTGAAGTTCAAGTCAACATTCATTAATTTGAGTACACAGTTTCTTGTAAATTATTTTGACGATTAACCCGGTAAACATACTACATTGAACTCTACATAGAAATTAATAAACGCCAGCAAAAACATATTATACAAATCGTTCAGTTGAGTAGTCTATGTAAATTCGAAAATGAACATCAAAGTCAATACCCTCGTGAGGAACTTCCATTACATGAGGACGTCTTAATATTATAGTAATACATTAAAATACAGTATCAAAACTTGCATATTTTTCATTAATACAAATATGAATTGAATATCAGTATTCAGTAAGTGCATAACGGATTTGCTTTAAAAATAAATATAATAATTTTAGATTTAGTCTAAAATATACATACTACGTGTTTGTTGTTATCGCGACGTCGATGAGTCCCCGCGAGCCAGTGGCGGGGTCCGGGCGAGTGGCAGGCCAGTCCTCGGCGACTATAACCAGACCACACCGGTTAGAACAGGTTCCAACTCGATTGCACAGCCATCATTCGCAAGAGCCAACATTCGCTAGCAATTGAAAGATACCGTCTTACACGGAATCGCTAAGTGTGACCACGTCCTCGCGTTTCCATTTAAGTGTTTTGATATTGACCACAAAATATATTAAAATCGATAAAGACAGTCGTGGGACTTAGAATCGTATTGATTTTGATATAAAGATAATCTAAGAATGTAAAGTTCTGAAACATCTACATTACGACAGCAATTTAGCTGAGAGTCTGAAAACAAGTTTAAGAGTGTGTTGCATCTGTTTCTATTTTTGAACGGATTTCTATTCACCAAAGATTTTAGCAACATATTGAATGAACAGAACCTTAAATTATAATCGAGTTTGCGGCCGTTTAGTGACCGCATAATTAGAAGGTATTTCGGTCAAACTTTATATCTTGTCAATGTTTACAACATAAAGTTATAATAAATATTGTATATTTATTTGTTGACGCACAGCGAATATTTCAGACATATTGGATCATTGGACACGGTTTTGTTTGAGAAAATCACTTGGGTGACGTCAGGAAATGAGGCGGAGTTTTTTATTGTGCCTTACGAACGCAACTCGTTCCTTTATTCAGATTGACGTAGAAAAAATGTACGCAGACTGAGGAAGTATTTTTTCTTTGCCATTCTATTATGTACATTAAAGGGTTTCTTATAAATAGTAACTAATGACTTATTATATAAATTGTTTTAGATCGTTGAACATTATTTATGGACAATGTTAAACACATATCGTGCTTGGTATTGTTCATTTGTTTTGTCCACGTTATATTGAGACGAAAATTGAACAAAAAAGCTGTTTACCAATCCCAAACATTATATTTTTATAATACTATGTTTATCATCTATTCAAATATCATAATATTTGCTTAGTTTGTACATCAAACATGTTCTTTTAGACGTGACTGGAACACACATGTACAAGATTTCTTTATTTTGGTTTATGTGCGAGCGAATTGTTACTTAATTAACTTAATACCTATGCGAGTAACAACTGTAATTTGTTGTAATTATGATGTTACGAGCACTGCAATAGAGAATATTATCCAACAACGTCGGTAACCGCAGAAAAAGTGTTTAGCTGATATGGGAAACGGTGTGTATTATACTTGTGGTCTAGTGAGCTTGCTTGAGTATCTCCAACCGAATCTGTACTTAGAACCTAATAGACTTAGAACAAAACTGTCAACAAATCATCGCGGACATTTTCCTTCATTTGTGGCGACTCCGGGCTATTAACTACCTCGGAGGCTTAGAGACAAGATAAGCTTCACAACGAATGCAATAGAATTTATCTATCTGTAATCTTTGAAGCAGGGTGGAAGGCCTCGAGTTAGAATCAAGATAAAAACCGGCATTTTCCAAGCTAATGATCGCTCGTTGACTAATGTTTTAGAAAAAACATAAAAATGATACAATCCTGATAAAAGATCAATGCTTTCCAAACGCTTGGCAATTTGAAGGCTTTTAAAGAAATATTTTATTTCATCAACCTTTTTACTCACGTACATTATAAGTATGCAAATATTCATGTGTAATATCTAACACATTACGACGGTGGAAACAAAATTTATTCATTAAATTATTTTGTACCCAGTACCAGTTAGTTATGGTATAACTACAATCTAAGATAAAACTAAGTACTTAATAAGAATACGAGTATATTCTTTACGCTTCTTAGTGAAGTAATAAAGTATGCAATGTATTGCTATTTCCTTTGAAATTTTGTGCTATATATTTTTGATATCAGTGGAGTCAAGGGGGCCTCCAGTCACCACCAGTAAGACTTGTAGTCGTGGAAGCGAGACGGCGCACTATTCGTTATATAGCGACGTCTCTTTCATACAACTACAACAGTCCTATATTGAGAGGCAGTGGTTGGCAGGCAGGCAGGTGTGCTGAGCCGTCGGTATGCAACTGGCGCTCAAGGAAACCGCTGCTCTCAGCTATGCAGCGTGGACATCAGATTATATCTCTAGTCGCAACGCTAGTTCCGTTTCCAATGACGTACGAATACCTTTAATTGCTGAATCTACGTAAAGAGTATTGAAGGTTTTCGATGCCTGATAATTTATTAGTTTGTCAACAGTTTAACTATAAACTCCCGATATAAACATTTATGACCATTTAGGTAGGTAGCTAATTTACTAAGATTTGTGGACATTAATCAGTGACGTTTTATTATCATCTTTATAACACCAATTACATTATAAGATAAATACTAGATAAAGCTGTAAAAATAAGTCGTTTACTCAGGTCTGTTCTTAGAACAGCAAGGCAATAATGAGTGTGCAGTCGTATTAATTGGTATTTAAATAACTATTCGCTTCCGCACGAGCCGTTTGCACGGTGGGAAACTTGGACAAGAATGGCAATGTTACGGCGTTAGATTTATAAGACAATTATGCTTCGCGGGGTTTCCCTGCATGGTTGAGGGGGCACCGGAAAATGCAAATTCAATGAACATTATAGCTTGCAGGCAAGCCTATGAGGTGAGCAAAATTCTAAGCAGTGTTAAACTCAAGAGATTGCTATCTAAACGGCGACAATGTAACTTGTTAGCCTGCGTTACTGGTTTGTTTATTTATAGAAGTACTGGCGATCCGCCAATGACTTTGCTCATTTGAAATATTTGAAAACCTTTCACAAATATGTCGAGCCTCCCGCTTCTATCTACAGGAATATTATTAGTGACTTAGCTACTAATTATTCCATAATCCTTTTACTCACGGGATAATTTATAGTAAAATCGAAACTTATATTTCGGGTGTTTACAATTAATACAGGTGTGATTTATTGCACAAAGAACACACGACTACACCAGTGACAAAGATTTCTATTTATTTTTTTATACGTCAATGACTCGCGTGACGTCAGTCAAGTTAAATGGAGGTTAAGTTGTCCAACATAATTTGCTTAATGAGCGATTCTAGATAATGAACCGAGACTTGCGAATTGATGCGATCTTTCACGACGATCTGCGCCGCCACATGCACTGCTAAACAAATGGTTTTTATCACAAAATTTATCTTTTCCTCTTCAGCTAATTGATGTAAAGGTTCTTTGTATTGCTTCACGTACAAAGGTTAGAGAACGAGGTCTATAGGTAAGTTGGAATACAATTTTCTGACGACAAGTGAGCTTTGTATTTATACATTACTTAGCATGTGTAAGCCCACGCAATGTTACGAGAAGAAAAGCCGACATCGACCATGCCTTCTTACATGTTATCGTTTTCTGTTCTGACCACTGTAATAGCACTTTTTAAAATAAGTCGTAGAGCGCCATCTTTCTTTCACAACTGCAAGTTTAAAAAAAAATGGTGGTACAGGTCACAGGTCTCTAAATTTTAAATTATTTCTGTCAAATTATTTCGTATAGTATTATTATTTCGCTACAAACACAACATTAAATTACAATATTTTCCGTTACCCTAAGTCAAATTTTTGTGGTTTACAACGATTTGATTATTCAAATGTGCGGTAAGGTTTTTATTGTAGGTATATTTTTTTACTTCATTAGTAGACTGTTATTTATTACTGTTTTACGATCACAAATGATGATCGTTGATGGATTACTGTTAAGTACCGAAGGCTTATCACCTTTGGTAAAGGGTGTGCACACTCGTAGATCTGTCAGTGTTCTCAACAATTGTCGATTGATTAAAATATCTTCCGTATCGACTCAAAAACTTCTAATAAGAAACAAGCACTTGAATTTGAGAACTATATCGTTCTAAATAAAATAAGCGAGTGAACCATTAATACATACGTAAATCAGACTTAAAAAGTAAGAGTCGAGCTCAAATTTGCAATTCACCAAATTGCAATGATTTTACATTATCTGCCCACCCCCTGATGCAGAATAAATCGTTATAATAATAACCGATAATACGCAGTAGTGGCCAATAGAAATGGAAAGTAGCATTAATCTTATAAACTTGCAGTTTCTATTGGTTTAATACGACGCGACTTTACTAGCTACTAGTAGCCACTGCTAAAGTGTGGAGGCCTCTTTATAAACCATGTTTTTGCTTGAATCACGAAACGTGTCGAGGTAAATTACGTTATAACAACCTAATCACAAAGATACAATTTAACAGTCGGTATTCATAATTTATTATTTCTTTCATTATTGTTTCGTATCACGTCGGTTGCTAATACATTGCTAAGTAACTAGCTTGTTAATTAAATGCTCTATGTATGAGTAAAATAATTAGCTGTCTGTGTGTTTCCAGAAATTTTCTAGTTTTTATTTTCTAACCCTAAAACTTTGCGTTAATTCCATGGTCCGCCTAAAATAGAAGTATACCTACTTATTTTTTTATAGAGATGATTGATATGAAAAAATCGAAAATTATCTTCTAATCTTACATAGAGTATTTAAACCCTAAACAAATTGCTTTACTGAAACTCATCTGTCTACGATAACTCAACAAATCTCAGTCAAAAACAAAACACACCTGTCTGTACCATTTACAATAAGACCCGACATGAGGTCATTGAACTACATGTCATATGTATTATTTGGCCTTAAAAAATCGAAGTAATACAATGGGGTTTCTTTAAAGAGCCATGAACATAATGAACACCAATTTTTTCATAGGTGTTTATTTGTTCCACTTCTGGGTTTTTACAATAATATTGCTTGAAATTATAATTATATATGAACACAATGGAAATGATTTTTTATACATTATTTGTTCCTAAGCACTAATTAGGCACATTGTTATCGTATTGGTTGTATTAGCGGGTAAAACTGAACCGTGCAAATAAGTAATTGTGTATGATAGTCTGATTACTTACTTACACACATGTTAAAAATACAAAGAGAGAGAGAGAGAGAGGACCTTTTTGTATCTATTTTTAATAAAATAGGTACAAAAATTCTTTATCATCGCAAAAAACAAATTAATACATTTACAAATTAATAGAGATGTGAAACTAAACAAGGATTTATGGACAGCCGAAAATCAATTTATTATTCGCACATCGCGTAACACAAACTTAATATTCATATGATATTTATGTAAGAAAACAAATGCTTGCGAGAATACCAGTATGCCACCGTTCCACTGATTCAGCTGCACAGATAAAAGCGCACAAACAAGCCCGTGTACATAATTACCTCTAACGGACACTAAGTACTAAACGTCTAAAGTTCTAAACCTTACATTGTACTTAGCAATGTAGGACTATGCTAGCCTGTGCAGTCTTGCGAAAGTTGGTAAAAGTTAGGCAGGGCTTAATGAGGGGTAATTAATAGACCACAAATAGCCGGCGTAAAGCAAGACAACACTTGCTCGCAACCGGTTACTTAGTCTTCATGATATAATCTTACTTATTTATCTACTTGTTCGTTTTCCCTTGCGAAATAAATTGCGACGTCAACTGTAAGGGTCTACACTACACAACGCTACGAACTCCTTCCAGTTTTTTTATATTAATTAACAAAACAGTAAAAAATTCTAAAGCAGTTTTTTCTGTAGGTATTAACGAAGTCTGTTGACTTAAGAAGACACGTGAGGTAGCACGTTTTTATAAGGCCGCCAGACCACAATAATAATTATTGATTGTTCCTATAATATACTACTAAAACTACCGGTTTCTCTTAATAATTACTGTTCTCAGTTCTGTTTATGAATTTCATGTATTTTTGTCATACTTAGATTCGATTGTGATTCCCATTGTGTTCTTTGTAAGTGTATATTATGTTGTTTATTACGTTCCCACATAATCACCTAACAACTCCATAATTAAAATAAAACTGTCTGTTTGGGATGTCGAAATAATACGACTCTTTGGTAGAATTGAAAAAAAAAATGTTTTTCCACGCAAATCTTTGAAACAGCAATACTGATTTTCTTAACTTTGAAAATGAATATCAAAATAAATTTTATTGGAGTACCTGCAGCTTTTATTCCAAAAAAAAAGAACTTTATCGATTTTTTGCCTGAGATATATGGGCGAAGTCGCGTGTAATAACTAGTTCTGATGGTCTCATCTCTTACATCCTTGTGAGCTGTGAGGTAATGTTGAACATAATAAATTGTATCGCTTTGCAATCTGACTGATGTACGTCCGCTTCAATAAAAAAACAAAGACGCGAGGAAAAAATTGTTCTATCTGTCACGTTTTTTTTTCAATTTGAGAGGCCTTTGGCCTACCGAAGATTTATAGAGTTTAATGAATCGTATGTGCACATTAAGTTAAGCATATTTCGTAATTTTTAACGAGTTAATGTCTCAACTTTACTGTCTCAAGGTACGGTCCCTTACGCCATAGATTAATACCATCATATAAAAATAAACGTGTATTTTAAAGCTAACAAAATATAGAATATATGATATAGTTACATATGAATTTTTTTAAACGGTGGACGTGATAATCGTACAATCTTTTTTCTTTAAAGATGTACAAAAATAACGAAATAATTTACTATATGACAGTTTTCGGAATAATACTTAAACGTGAACACTTTTTACATGTTTTTTATTCATTTTTCTATTCAACGAAATTTTTAGTCCGACTTTTTACGAAGGATTCCGCGAGCCACTGGAGTGAGAAAAAAATATTGATTGGTAGCAAAAAATAAAGGGGAACACATTGAAAACTAACTGAGCATTACGACTCGCAACGGCATATTTTTTTGTTCCTATAGCATATAGCAAGTATTGACGATATTTATTAACTTATTTATATATGGAAAAAAAATATAATATAAAATATTGATAATCACACGGGAAAGAGTGGTTGAAGAATACTAATCAATAGGAACAAGTGGTATTGTTCGGAAAAATATTTTTCCTTATTTTCATCAATTTTATGTTCTTGATATAAATAAGCAACAACCAGGTATAGACGTCACACGATCCTTATAAAATATGTTATAAAATATAAAATATGTTATGTAGTAGCTGTTGCCCGTGATTACGACTATAATAAAATTACTCTCCTTTGACGCAGTCGGTTAAAAGCAGCCTTGGTTTTTCCACAGGGTGTCAGCTGACTCCATACCAAATTGCATCAAAATTGCTCCACGCGTTTTAGCGTGGAAGAATAACATCCATTCATCCTTCCATACTCCAAATTTTGGATTTTACAAACTATCTAGTATGTAATACTGTTGAAAAATATCATTCGTCATATGCCAAGCATAGAGCAACCATAGCAAGTTCACCAGATAACATCTAGATATAATTATAATTACCACTGCTCAAATTATCTCGTCTAGAACACACTGGATTACAGTCAACCATGTCTAACATTACTTAAACAAAGTAAAAACAACTACATGTAACATTTACGTTTGTCAAATCTGTATCTAATTTTGTTTGGAATAAAGAATATTGTATCTATCTACAGCCTTATTTATTCGCGACGTTTATTTACGCCTCTCATAATCAAAATATGTACGATTTTGTTTCAGTCTTATTACTAATTGAACTCTTTTAAATAATGCCAATAAATACTATTATTTGTCAGTTAGTACATATTTTAAGTTAAAATTATATAATTCGTTACAATTCCTTTTGATACATTTACCTACAATAAACGTTTATATCATCAGTCATTATTCAAAGTACAATGTACAGTAAGTAGGTACATTGTTTAAAGGGGCATGCCAGGTTTAGGCCCAGATATGCACACGAACTTGATTATGCTAATAAACTATATTTTTATTTATCGTTATCCTCCCTTGATTTCATTATTCTGTGCAAGTCAGCATATTTTTTTCATAAATAATAAACAATAAAACGACTTACGTACGTAATTCAACAAAAAGCAGCCATATTTCTGTAGAAATGTTACCATTACATAAAATAAGTTGGAAGAAGAAACAAAATAATAATTTACCATTGCTAATAGCTGTGTTATATACTAGTTAAATTGTTTTTTAGCCCTTTTGAACGTTGTTGCACAGTAAAAATGCTATTACTATTTTTATTCTTACTATTTTTTTTATCGATTTATATTTTTTTGTTATTACAACATATCTCCTTATTTGTTGACACTGACGTGTTTGTTGTTGAGTCGGATAAACGACATTGCTTGTTTTGCATCTTTAACATGACACTAATCGTGTTTGAGTTTTGCGATTTAAATCGACGATTTTGAACTATGAAAACTGACTTTGGCGATTCTTTTACTCCTTATTGGTTATTCTCA
The DNA here is from genome assembly GCA_941860345.1 of Chrysodeixis includens. Lineage (NCBI taxonomy): Eukaryota > Metazoa > Arthropoda > Insecta > Lepidoptera > Noctuidae > Chrysodeixis > Chrysodeixis includens. Next base: position 9,828,036 of record OW796090.1, read on the forward strand.
TAAATAAAATTAAATGCAAATTATGTACAAAATGCTAAAATCAATATTAAATATAACTTGCAAAAATAAATTCTAAAAAATGCAATAACTTTTAAATGCTAAGTTTTTTGTTAATCACTTCTTTTACTAAATTAATATTGCCTCTGCCTTCTATTAATATCAATAGCCTGTTAAGGTGGGCACTGTGGGCCGAAATTACTATGGAGACCTGGCATGCCCCTTTGTGCAGTGTTTTAGAGACGTTATTTTATACAACGATGAATCACAATCCATTCATATTATTTATTTCGAGTGATAACAAGGTGATGGAAATTTACATACTTAGTACCTAGTTAACTACTAATTATGTGGTCTATGCGTCATATTAATTTGACCACAAACGCTCCTAATAAATACTAAACAGTAGTGCTCTTTTGTATCAAAATAAATAACAGTAGCATGGTTCGGCTTAACCTTTTAGGACTAAATGGCTCCCCAAATATGCGAAAACTTGGAGAAAAAATGTCAAATCTTCATTGTAATACATAAATATCATATTCTTTATGTTGTCCTCAATAGAATACAAGTGACTATATAAATCTAAGCGTCATAAATCACCGGTATCCATAAAATTATGTTTTCTTTATGTAATGACATTTTTATAGTTCATTAAACGCATAAACTTGTCTGTTTAACTTCACTTGTATGTCTGTCCACGTATTAGACTTTCTCTTGCTTCGTGCAAACGCTAAATAGTTGAGTATTGTCATAAGTTTGCAGTTTTATTTCTCTGTACAATCCTTCAAGTAGATAACAAGAGAATTAATCACATTACAATCGTACACACTGCACTACACGTGCATGTAACTTCATATCTAATTTCCGACGTCTATTTCACATTTCTATTATTGATTCAAGAACTGACATTATGGTGGCGTAAATTGCTATGACGGTAAAATAAGCACCATGAAATTTATATATTTAATACTTGAAAGATTGAGAGCTCACTTAAATCAATAAGACCTGTTTTCACTGTTATTTTACTTTTCCTTCTGAGATTCGCGAATGATAATGTTTTCACCGAACCTCAACTGGCCCAAGCGTGCCGTACACAGCAATGTAACATTAAAGTTAAAGGTGCATTATTATGTAGGTTCATTAGTGTTGGCATTATGTGCGGCACGAGAGCATGTGGAGTATCGATGACATTTGTCCAACATTTATCCCTGTGAACGAAGACACGTAGTGTGAGAAGGTTACAGGGTCAATGTTAATTTTAAACGAATCATCAACGTTGAACCTCTTAGCGATGAGGTGCGGAATACTAATGAGCATATTTTTATTGACCGTACCAACAGTTAAAATTGTTTTATTACTAAATCGGCCACAAGGTCGACGCGAAGATTCAGCCTTCGATGGTTTTTCTAAATATTTATACATTGGCCCCTCAACTATGACATTAGGATACGGACTTCCGCGAGTTCGCAAATAAGTTTGTTGGAGAAAGTTAAATGTGAAATCAGATGTACTCGTTTGCAAAAATATGTTTGTCTTCGACGCGAAGGACTGAAGTGGTGTTGAAGAGGTTTAGCACCAGTTAGCGTGGCCTGTTAACATGTTCAACTAACGCGTTATTTGTCGAGAGCCCAATTTGGGAAGACTTGTTAATTTTATGTTTCGTGTTGTTAATTTGAATTAGTGTTCAACAATTACAGAGCAGAAAAAACTAAATTATTTAGAAGTCTGGGAAATCCTTGCAGTCAGATTTATATTTAGAAACTTACAAGATTTTAGCCTTTTGGCTTAGTGACACCATTCACATGATTCCTTTACCAGTGGAAGTTTTAGTAAATGCTTATCGTTTTGTAGTAGATATGTATGTCGAAAAACAAAATCAAGGTAATCTAGTAAAAAATTTCAAGATCGCAGGCGTCATACCTGATGCAAGAATTTCGAACGTAGTTACGTATCAAAGACTGGAACCATTAAATACAACCCAATGGTATCGCGAGAAGTTGGCGCTAATGGTGACCTGAATCTAAACATAATTTAAACAGGTGTAGAAAAAGGTAACAGGCTGATAACTTTAGTAGTTCTTCCAATTTTACTTTAGTTTTACAGTATCTTAAATTACCAAAATCCTAACGTTATGACGTCCATCAGCTTTATTTTTTTCAAAAATGATCAAAAGTCAAAGCTCTGTTTACTGATATGATTTTGGAATAACAACTTTAGTGTTCTACATTTTGTAATATGTTTATGTAACCCTTAGCAAGGTATCTAAGGCAGTACGTACGTGTTGGCAATGTACCATGACTTCGAATTGGGTTCTTCAACCAGCACCAAGGCACTCGATAATGACACGTCAAGGAAACAACAATGCCCGCATACGAAATTAGTTGTAGGACTTGTAAAAATATTGTGAAATGACGAAAGACTGCGTATAAGAAATAGGGTTAAATACACTTTCGAATAACACATTTTTAAGTAGCTATACAGTAGGTGCCAAATTTTCAAAGGCTTTAGAAGTCATTGCAGGGTCGTTGTTGCAAGTACATTAAGTTCACAGAAGATCCCATTCTTAGTTTGAAGGCATTGCTTATCAACATTCATCGGGCACTATTCCAAGCTTACTTAGAATTTCCTAACAGAAAAACCCAATCGCAGTTCGACCTATTCATCAAATTCAGCACCACACGAACCTCCTGGAGATGCCTTGTAAATATTAAATTATAATTTTAATTAAATCAAACATAGTATTGTTTTGTGAACAAAAATAAAACGTATTCGCATTGGATTTTCCCGTTATCGCCAAAGGCTATTAACGATTCTCGCGTGCATGCACATTGCAGTAACTTAGACGTTTATTACGCTGTAAAATTGAAGAACTGATAAAACGGCCCGCTTTACTTGTTTGAGGAGTATCTGATTAAAGAAAATCATCATTATTTTAGTATTTTATATGCACTTATCTTTATCAGGGGACCTTACAATGTAAAAGGTTTTCTTAATCCGTTGTAAAAAGGTATAATGATGTATGCATACCTTTCTGAAATAATCTTCTATCTAGTTGTATTATTCTAGTATAACATAATAATTAGGCCATTTCGATCAGAATACTTTTTATAGTTCAAGTCAAACAGGTTAAATCTCTACAGGCAGATACATGATAAATTGTTCTAATTCATGGCATATTATTCTCAGTTGGATGTATGCGCGGACTGGGCGTGGATATGTCAGTCACTCAGATTTGGATCTTAAACGATAAAAAACATCTCTTAACATCTTCGCCTGTGGCGTTTCAATGAATAAAACCAGATTTGTATCTTTGGAATCTTACTTATTATTCTTGAAGCGAAAAAATGAAAACCTGTTGATAATATAATTATTATTGTGCGGAATAAGGCAGTGAGCTTCTTTACCGTCGTAAGACTGCATGAGCGAAAGTGCTCCGAGATGTCATGTCGTTACAAAATTGGGTCTGAATTTCGGGTACCGTTTAAGAGTGCATGGGATGGCGTGAGAACCAGACCCAACCGGTATTTGAAATAATAAGAAATCACGTGTACCAAACACGCGTGACACAAAATCACACATGAATAAATACAGATAATACAATAATATGTTGTAAATATTACTTGAACGACCTTATCGTCAGTAGGAATAATATGAATAAAAAAATTCTATTGATTATTATTATTATTTGCTATACGGATATGCAACTGAGAAGTTTTAATCTCTCGTAGATCTTAGGATGATAAAATAATTCTCTTAGTATTCATAACCTTGCCTACAGAAATACCTATATGAATGATGAATTGCACTTGTAGAATATACCAATATGTTCTTGTGTTTGTAAAATAAACAATTTCTCACAAGTTATGTGACAGTGACACAGCAAATTTCGCTGATTGACACTACGAGGCCAAGCCAGTGAAGATTCGTTATTATATTATTTTTATATTTGAACCAGTTGTTTTTTTTTTCAATAAGCCAAAAAAAACTAAGGAGCTTCGTGTTCGTTTTGTTACATTGCTATACGGAACAGATTTTATCAGCAAATTTTATGCAGAATCGGCCTCGATCCAAGCACAGGGTGTGCCATTTTTTCCGAACAAATAACGGACGAATATTTTTATTACTCACAAGGAATGTGATTTGTCATTGAACTGTTCAGGTAAATTATTCAAAAAACTAGTTCTTGTTGTTTAGGAAAATTGCTCATTGTTGTAAAGGAGCTTATTGATTAATAATATTATTAATATTTACTCGATGCGTCACCTTTATTTAGGTTACAAAAAGTACCTAAGACCCAGAGGTGGTAATAAGTCATTTGTTTTTTTCGTTTTAGGGAAATAAGAAAATAAAACGATTGCGTGAATGTTTGCTATTTCACGTAATTTTAAGACGTAAGAGGTTATTTATATTATGTATATTACACAATATATGCGTGTCGTGTTAGTACGAACGCTTTCTTTGTTAGACTCTGTTAAGCAATATACCTTAAAGTGCCACTTACCTAAATATTCGAATATTCTGTTAAACAGATAGATTTATCGATATTTTAACTGTAGTTACGAAGTCTCTGAACAAAATATATAAGGGTGCTTACATTCCGACTGTATAAACTTTAACTCGTAAAATGTCTAGCCTCAATGTCACTCGAACCTTCATTTTAATTTTCGTTGGACAAAATAAATATGTTAATTACAAGCAATAACTATTTCACACAGACTTGAATTTTTAAGCAACTACCGGTGGCTGTGAAACTGTCGTTAAATGTTCTCTTGAATGCTAACATCTTTTAATAATACTTATCGTGTTGACTGAACATTCTGTACATGCACAACAATAATTTTGGAAAACTTTTAAAAATCATTAGGTACACCTATTTTTAAATAATTGTTGTCAACAAGACAAGAATTAAAAAAGGAAACTGCTTTTGCATTTAATTACTCAAAATCAATTTAAAATAGCAGTTTTTTAAACGGTTTTTTAATACTATTCTTACTGTAAAACTTAAACATATGCGCTGACCTACATTCAAAATGTGTTTGGCTATTTAAATATTTGTTTTATGCGAAATAATAGCAGCGTTTGGCCTCTAATTGAGTCGTTATCACTTTTTAATTCTGTTCGTATCCGTCCTGTAATTTTTACTACTTATCAGTTTTAAGTATAAAAAAAAAATACGAATTTAAAATGTCATATAAGATTATGTGGTGTGTGTGTGATAGGTAAATAGGCAATAATGTCTTGCATACCATAGAAGTAGGTCATAACATGTTAAAGGTAGTAATTTATTTATTTTCATTACATTTGTTTTCATAAGAAATTTTAAACATCTTTATTCTATAAACGTCATAAATACAGAGTGGCTTCGGATCGTCCGCCATTATTTGAATACAAGCCATTGATACGACACTATTGCCTATTGTTTGGAAGATCACGGTGTCATAATGAAGAATCGTTTATCGATTAGACATGGGTGGCTCGCGATGTTATTGGACATCCAATTGTTATATAAATTAACCTTAGAATACATATTATAAGGTAAGGTAAGGTTACGCGTGTGATTTTGAACGTGGCTCTGCCATTGACTGCCGTCCCCATAAGATCTGGCGTACAGTTTGTATACGAGTATGTACTTTTTATGTATGTTGTGATATAGTTTGGTTGAAAGAATGGTTATTGAGTGCATACATGTACTGATGCGCAACTATGTATGGGTCGGGCCCGCCGGCAAACTTGTTTGTGGTACCGTTCGCGGCTAGTGTAAGTGAGAGCAATTACAGTTGCAGTCGAAGGCTCCCGCGGCGCCGGCGCAGCCAGCCGGCTTACTTATCTCCGAGCGCCGGCTGCTAAACACGGCACAATTTGTACTTAGCGCATATTTTAAAAGCTTTATCAATGAACATTATTTTAATAATTCGTTTATATTTATATTAGATAGATAGATATTCATCCAGTTTCACACGTGTGCAATACTCTTGAAACATTACATCTATTAGAAAAATTCTTTGCGTAATTTTAAAGATCCAAGCAAACATAGATGGGGACGGAAAGTCGCAGAAACCAACTTTGTTTTTAAATAAGGGTTCTATGTATTGCTAATGCTAGGGAACGCAAAAGTTTATATTATTAAAAGGTCTATGACACAGTTTTAGTATTTATCGTTGTCTTTTTGAAACTACAAATGTACTGAGTGCAAGTAACAAAGTTCTGGAGTGAAGTCTAGAGACACAAATATTACACACAATATATCATATCATTAACACCAATATAACATCGATTTTCAGTATAAAAAAGGGTAAAGTTCCATGCTCTGCGCTTATTACGTTGTGTTTTACAATTCATGCCATAATCACGATCTTTTCATAAAACAGAATTCTATAGGCAAATAATATGCAATGAATAAAGTCCCATCAATTACCTATTACATCCTTAAAATAATACTGGCAAGATAATTTATTTCCTTAGCTACTCGTCGTGAACATGAATGACTAATTAAAAAGATGAATAGCAGTCTCGTGTTTATTTATATATCTTTTATAATTAGTAATTAGTTGTTGCGACATGGAAACTCTAGAGGTTCCCTTTGTAACGTATATCTTAAAGCACGGGCCTTTATTAACGGGTTAGGCAATAAAAATGGTGTTCTTACGTCATTTGTCATGTGTAACCTGATAGTGTGGGTCTTGTATCAGCGATAATTATGACAGATAAAACATTGAATTTATTAAAACAATTAATTGTATGATTCCAAGCACGCTTAAGCTTGAACGTTAATCTCAGTCAGTTGACGCTTTGATTTATTTTCGGAACAAATTAATATTAAAATAGTTTAAAATATAACAATAAAGTGATCGCTAATCCAAAATACCTTGATCTAAAGTTCTACTGACCTTAGCAGACAATTATGCAGATCTATTTTCATGGAAATCGCTTAATATAGAATAAATTGATTGATCATAATTTAATTCCTTGATTTTGCGACCTTTTTGTTAATTTTGTTGTTCTTCCGTTTGTTTTGTTTACCGGAACATGTGAGTTCATTTGTATGCATGACACGTTTCTTTGGAGCTTCCTAGTCGAGGGTCGAACATCTTGAGGTTAGCAGTGAGGTTGCCATTATTATGTAGATCGAATTCCAATAAAGTATGTTGAATTCAACCGTTCATATCAAAGCCTTTGACACTTCAAACTATTTTTGGAGTGTCAAAGGAGGTCTCATAGAGAACTACAAGGAACTTATGAAACGTAGATGACATTAACTACAGGGTGTCGGTGAGCATTTTGCAACAAGAATCAAATCCAACTGGCTGTCAAAAGTGATGATTTTTCATAATATTTTATTCTCTTTTTTCATTAGTTTCAATTTTGGCATGTCAAAGTTCCTTGTAGTAAATTAAACCATCTTTAAATCGGGTTTATTTAACAAGAAGGTTCTATCTCTACTCGTCATGTATTTCAGCACTTTAACCGACTTCATTTCCTTAAAAGCTAAATTACATACCTACAGATTATCTAAGTACCCAACCATTTGTAAAATAAAAGACGATCTCTCATAGTACAAGGGATCCCAATCTCTTGAAGCAAGAGTACCGTAGCATAAACAAATGCAGTGACAACACTCTCGTCCTAAATTATATATCGCAGTTATGTGTAAATAGTAACAAGCACTCATACTCGCGCACATACTCTTTGTTTGACCGATTTGTTTAGAAATTAACGGCTGTTCGAGTCAACCGATGTCCTAGTTACTTCGTGTTTATTATTTACTTTAAACCCAAGATAATAAAGGAGTTTCCAGTTGAAGTATATTTGTTGCCAAGTTGACGTTATAACCTTACGTTTCAAATATGCGACTTTTTGAAAGACGAACGCTGTTACAGTTTTATTGATCGTGTTTTTTTTAATTATTAATTAAGGTCATTGGAGCAAATGTTTGGGTATTATAATTTAATCTGACGAATCTTTCCGTATGCCTATAAGACGTTTAGGTCCAGATCACTTTAATCCACGATAGTAAGGAGTTTGTGGTAAAAGTAAATGTGTGTGTTTATTTGTTACTACATGTCTCAAAAACGCATGTTGCCTTTCTCTCAGAAGTTATGGAGTACCTCGTTTTTTATATAAAACGGGAGAATTCTCATAGACACCCATCTCCTCGGGGGAGGAAATGGGTAGTGTAAGACTCTTACTGGCTAAATCTGAACTGTATGCAACGCCTCCCACGTTAGGTTGACGCCTGGCACACACACTTCATTTGGCACGTACAGTCATGCCCGGAGAGTCCTTAACCTTCCAATCATCACATAATTCAAAGAACAGTTCCAGCTCCTTGGAATTATTGGATGCTTGGGATCAGAAGATTTGAAATGGAATATACTACACTCAAAGTACTAACAAAGTACATTAATTATTTTCTGCAGTATTATAATTGTTCTCTGTCATATCCCCAAACAAATACTCAATAACAATTTACAGCATTTTTATTTGTGCTGCAAATAATTATCTAACCATTAAGTTGATAAACGTAGGTATGTGATATTAATTCAAGCAAAAAGTTTTTAATCACCAACAGTAATGAGCACACTACTTAATAAGACTTTTTTACAACGCCTTGGTCCTTTCATTTGATTGCGTTGGCGCCACCTACGGATCAGACACGCCAACGTGAACTAAAATCTTAAAACCACCGTTTTCTGACCCCCAACCTCATACAGAATGTACAGTTCGAGAGTTACGTTAAGCTTGGATTCGTGGTCGTCTTAAAGTACTCCAATTCATTCTTCGAATTTTCAATAAATTAAAAGGCAGTATTTTTCAAAATGATCCAAAAATACGTCTAATAAACTTTCTATCTGAAAGGACTTTTATAGAATTTCTTAAAATGCTTAAAAGAAGATGGTACTATAGATAAATCGTTTCATAATTTCAGGAAAACATTTTAGTTACCTAGTTATCATTAGCAGTGTTATTGCAATCAGATTATACATAATAAAATGTATATTTATTGATTTGTTGGTTTTCACTGTCGTAATCTTGAAGCCTTGTCACAACAAATTACTTTAAGGAATAATACCCTACAAAAACGATGGTTATATGTGCTAAAAACAAAACACTCGATGATCCTCGCAATCAAAACGTTGTTTATCTTTTGTAGTTAATCAAATTGATGAGGTCGCAGGTATTCAACTGTAATTACATATTCCGTATTCATATTTTGGCAGTCGTTAATAAAAAACAAAAGACTGCAGACGTGTATCATTAACTCGGTTGCCAGGGAAAACCTGTTGTAAACAAAATATAGACTTTCTTAAGATTGCATCGAAGACGGGTTACTGAAGATTTTGGCTTGCGAATAATATTACTTAGTGACTACAACTTACTTAGTGAGTCCATGTAAAAGATAGAAATAAAAAATAATAGCGAATATAAAATAATGGAACTGTATTAATACATCTTGATTTAAAGTTTCATGGATTTATATTAAATGATCCCAAACATGACTGTCCTTTGCCACGTAATATATGAAATAAATCCTACAATTATAATACTATTTTTACATAATCATTTACTCAATATCTTGCTAAAATCGCAACCAAATTAACATCACATTAGTTAAAACATTTCTCTTGCTTAAACTGGTTACATCTCGGTGAAAACGCATGAAATACAGGCCTACATAAATAAAACTATATGAAGAAGTATTTTTAAAGCTATAAAAATGTCCTTAAAGATATCGTGTTTAAAAAATACTCTGAAAGTGGTACGCCCGGTTTCGCTCGCCGACTCGTTTTCTGTTCAAAACACTTAATAGGTATTAAGCTGGTCTGACATCGACAATTTGTTTACGTTGCATAAGCGGATGTATTATTAAATTCATACGTATAGAATAATTATTTCTTCATCTACTATAAGACTAACCAATCCGCAGCGTACGTAAAAGTTTACTAAAATTTTATAACCTACAAAAGGTCATCTTTAAATATAAAAGAATCTGTAGCCCTATCACCGTTACTTACAAGATTTCTGCAGTTGTGGAAACGAGATACCAATCTACTTTGTATATTTCTATCTCGCTTAGTTAATCATCTGTCAATACAAATGACATATGTAAAACGCTGTGATTAGTTGTTGGATATCCACTAAAAGAAAATTGTAGTAAATGCATGAATGCTGGTTTAGTAAGGCTTTTAGGTATTGATTAAACTATAGGTATACTAAACTTGCACGTAACGTGCAGAATAAAAATAGATTACAAGAACATGAGTGATATTTTATTCATAATTATATTTATAGAATCTTATTAATTCTTTTCTACGTAGTAAGTACTTATCACTATCATAGTTTTGTGGCTAAAGGTTGTTTGTTTGTTTCCTTGTCTTTTTGTTTATACTTTGTTGTTTTAAAATACAGGTATTTTAGTAAGTAAAATAAGTTGCACCTTAGAGTTGCTCTAATCCATCGAACTTCAGTTCTGTACTTTATCGCAAAAACATTATTACTGTTCAATAAGTTAAAAATATAAATCCTCAAGCAAACCCACTAACATTGCTAGTTGAAACAGATAAATAATAAATACAACATAAAAAAGGTAAAACGTGATTGATTCGCGCACCTGATGCGGGTGTAATTGTCTGAACTAAGTCACGCTTATCTCATGTGAACATTGATCTTTGCGCACTCAACGAATCACTAGTAGACTAGATATATATTTATCTATTTCCTTCAAATAGATAAAAAAGGAAATATGTTTTGGTTTTTATTTATTTGCGACGGAGAAAACGTAGATTTTAACAAAAAAGCTTGTAACAAAACTGTCTATAGGTATACGTTTGTAGTGCTACAAAAATTTTCTAGCACATGGATAAATAGCATTTACTTGAGGGCCGATTATTTTTGTGTAAAAACTTGACATCATGAGCCAGGAAAGACTTTTTATATGCCGTTGGGACTGAAATAAATATCTGATTTAAAATTCTTATCCTCAAACAATTCAAGCCTTTAGGAAAATATGGAGATTGAGAGAAAATTTTACTATAATAACCTACTCATTATTTAATCCAATAATTGAAAAATATTTATTGTTTGATTCATAATAGTAACAATAGACCTTAAAATCATTAGCTAATAGGCCACAAACTTGATAATTCCGAGATGATAATTAAATATTGTTTTGGTAGTTTTAAAAATAAATTTTGTGCGCAGTCTTAATCGTTTAATTAATTAAATTGAAATAAACTCATTAAAGTAATACAAGCGATTTTTTATTCTATGTCATTTTAATAAAGTAAAAAGTTATTTGCTTTAATCTCAGTTTCTAATGTCACTGCAGTTTATAAATGCAACGACTTGTTTATTTAGAGTTATAGACTATTTTTGTAACTTAATATGGTCCACTAACTCAATTTGTCTTCATTCCCACAGTACCGAATTGAATCATTAAATTAGCAAAGCGATTTGGAATTCATTAGAATCTAGAGAGGCAATTTACAACTTTTAAGTTGGATAAACATGATTTCGAATGAAAAAAATCAGAGGAAAATTTTCATATTACTAAAATTTCAATTATAATTCGAAAACATATAAATTATTTGTATACTCGTCAATTAACCGTAACTATACCATAACGAAAACAGATATAGTCGCGTAAGACATTCACGGACATAATTCCAACGAAATTGAACGGTTCGGTGTTAAACCTGTACTCAAAATAACCGGTACATGCTATTTTTGGTTCTCCGGGACTGGGGGCCTACCACTAAACCACCAAAACCGCTGTGCAAGTGAGATAGCGCTCTACATGATGTAGAATGGTGTCTCTGTCTTTAAAGAGGCGATGTTAAGGTAAATCAAGTTTAACGTGAAGGTATGTGTTTCGGGAAGCCTACAATCAAACTGACCATGTTTTATTTATTCAACCTCTTTGGGCTTGTTTTTAGCTCATCGTTTATTACTCGTTAATGTATTCGCTCATCATTTTCATTGACCCGCAGGCGAAACACGAAAGTTTTGGTTATGTTTACAAAAAGTTTGGTTACGAGACTTTTGTTAATGAGGAAATTTATACCTTATAGACAATGTTTTATCAGTGAATAAAGTTGAAAACTATCTAAACTGTTTAGGGAAGATTTATAAACGAATAATACAATTAAAAGCTTTGATAAAATCGCCTTCAAAGCCTCTGATTTATGTAAGTGCATGCGCAGCTACCTCAACATTAAAATGTCTATAAATTAATACAGATGAGTTTTAGAAAACTGTTCCTGTCTCATTTGTACGACTGTCTGTGCCGTTGGTGAGACAGAGAGGCACGTAGCCTGTGTTGTTTATATTCTGCAAGGCTATTACGGATTCCAAACACGCGGCATCGCAACCTTGTTGCAAGGCTTTTTCGTTGTAAACCGACAACTTTAGACGTGTACCACGGTGTCTGCATGAACAACGGACTATACTGAATTCTTAATAACTAAACCAGTGTGGATGGTTTTCGTGCTTACATTAAAGTTTATCTACACGTATTATACGCTTTTAAGTATCTCATAAACGTATTTTATTGAAGTTATTAATGAATTAGAAATTTTCGTGTGATTAGCGTTGATTTAAAGATAAATTAAGAATCATAGGTAGTTTTGTTGTTAACTCATTAGTAATTAAAGTTTTAGATTAAATTAATAGTAGTATAAACATTTTTTTTTCACTTAACATACATTAATTGTGACACCAGTAAATGTTCCTAAATTCATTTATACTTCAATACATTACTAATATCACTCATATTACACCTATTTTTCATGAATTATAGCTTCTTAAGTTGTCTTTAAATTCCTTACATTATCTTGTAAGACTAATTTTTTTGACGACTTAGATGCGCCGCATTTGATGTTATTGTGTTATAGGACGCGGATCGTATTAAAATATTTGACATACGATCTCAGAAAGACATAAATAACATTACAGCGATCTAAATATTATACTTCAATATTTACATTATTTCATTTAATTCTTTGTTTCATACGGGTCGGTCACCAAGTTAATATGATTGTAGTCATGTCAATAGCTAAAAAACTTTTCAATCAAAATTGTCCATAATTGCTTTAGGTGACATGATTCAGCATTTGTAAATAAACAATAATACCTAGAACTGTTACCAATTAAACGTAAAAACAGGTGCAACGATAATAATATGAAACGAAATCATAATTTTACAGTTAAGTATTACTCGCTATTAATAACAAGTTTATTTTCAACTTTAATATGTTTCGGTTGGATAAAATTCTATGGATTTCCATGAATGAAACGTCAAACCATCACACTTGACTGACATTGACAGTAAACACGGTTATTAGACAGAATAAAAAAAAATCTAATGGTCTTTAGAAGTCATTTACGTTTGAATAGAAGTTATCGTATTAAAATCTTATTTATTCGTTATTACATTTCCTTAATATATTATTTCCTTTTTTGTGAACGTTGCAAGTGTTACAGCGAAGGATTTAATAAGTTTAGTCAGTGTTTAAATTGAACCCAAGCCAACAAGTACCGTTACAAAGAACAAGAGAGGAAAAATGCACATATTGTTGCTTTCTTACAAACTTAGTACAATGAGGTACCAATCACCGAGTGTCAATGACTGAATGTACGTACAACGAACCACACAAGGTGTTTGACATTAAATGTGGATGAAAAGAAATCTATACGCAACACTGTCGCGCCCCTAAATGTAATTTAAACTTGCTTCAACTTATACAAACTCTTTTCAGACTTTTCGATATCTTACAACGCGATTGTACGAATAATTTCTACGAGCTACAAGGCCCTTAATCATGGGAGAGTTAATTAAAAGGCAATTCAATTGTCACTCAGACATTATAATTATGTTTTCAAAAATCTAACAAAATTAACCAAGAGAACAAATTACAATGAAACAAAAATAAAATAAAAATGTTAATTCTGCATTATAAAACGGTAACGTAATTTTCATGTTCATAAGGCTTCCACATAATTGGCGCAGAAGGAACCCAAGGCATGTGAATACTAACAACTTGAAGACAAAACCATGTAATGGAATATTTATGTAAATACAAGTGCAGATTACAATTTTAATATGTTCGGATTTCTTAGGACTGTCAGGACTGCCAACCGTGACTTGACACCTCACGAGAACCGTCTCGCAAACATCCGTAACGGATTTAATAGAAAAAAATGTATGAAGACCCCAAATCAGAATCCCATCGTGAATAAGAATCACCGGCCATTGTTTTGTGATTATTGTAAAAAAGTCTAATGAATTGCCTATCTGCTGACTAGCTCAAGTAGGTAATTTCCGTGGAAACTTGTTTCTAGAAAAAGTTTCTCAAGGCTTAACTGCATATTCTAATAATAATTCCGTCTGTCGTTGCATGTACGCTTATCCGCTTGTGCACCTACTGAATGCATTCATACATCTTAATAATACGAGAAAAATGTGTATTTCTAACGAGATACAACGTGGGCGCGATGGTATTAGATGTACTCTTGACCGCTTTGCGTGGTCCTAGCATTATGCTAAAATATTTATCGTTGCATATCTTTTAGATGCAGCGTAGTGATAAAAACACTATTCAAGGAAATATAGAACTGCCTGTATCATTAGTAGCCGTCCTTATTATTTCTCGTTAGAATGGCACTATGTTTTTGTTCTTCGAGCGATGTTACGAAGCGGTACGGCTGGCAGTGATGGTTACAATACTGATCAATTTAGAGCACGCCATTACGCGACCTCCAAAATAGGTAATCCCCCCAAATGTGCGTCGCTTTTATCTGAATTAAGTAAACGAGTCAAGGGCTCATTTAACAGCCATAGATTATAGCATATTTCCAATGACAGTACCTTACATTCAGGGCCGGAAACCAATCGTTTGGATTATATTCAGCTTGGCCCGTATTATTGCTATTATGGTTATCAATGAACAGCGTAATGTACAGTTTTTGTAAACATTTTCGTTGTTAGGTAAGTGCTAACTCGTAACGCGGGTGTAACGTTTGCGGTAGTTTTTAAGACGATTGAAATGTTTCACTTTGATGAGGTAAAATGAAACAATACTAACAGACCGGAAAAATCACCTTTCGTTGAAAACTATTAATCAATTTTATATATTTGCCAGCAATTGAACCTCAAACCTTTTGAACTTGTATTGTTAATAGGAATATGCGTGGCACTGACAGATAATAAATTCTACGAAATGATAAACAATTAAAGCTGTCATATGTCAACGATGAATGAATGTCATGGGAGTTACACGAGCTTGCGGGCGAGCCGCGCGGTCTCCAGCGCGCGCGCCGGGATTCTAAATCAAATTGATTGAGCTTGATAAAAATGCAACAATAAACCTCGCTTATCATTAGTTTTATGGTTTTAAAATAACATAGTGGTTAAAAAATAATTGTTGAAGTGGGTCATGCGATGAAACGCATGACTCACTATAAAATTAAATATACTATGTTACTGACATACGTACGTACGTATATTTATTACTTCTACGTACATTGTATAATATAGATTATCCTTCGAACACTCCAGAACAATACGAGCTATTAAAATTAGAAGATATCTTCTTTATAAATACTTAGACTCATAAATTCGCCATTCCTAGGTATAAGTATCCCTAAAAGTTGTGCCGATTCAATTTCAAGTAACTACAGTACGAACAGAGACCTATCTGTTGTTCCAACTTCGGTAGTGTAGACAATAGAGTAATAAAAATAATTGTACAATTAAACAAACCATTTCGTTAGTATAGAGACGCTAACGTGTTAGATAAGTACCTGACTGCGGATTGTTCGTCGTCAGACCATGGCGTTTCATCGCATCCGATTGAACCCGCATGACTTTCAATACCCTGACTTGACAAATCTGTGATTTCAGGCCTAATTTATAAGGACCGTCACGGAAAGTGAATTCGGTCAAGACCTTTGTACTCAATCTAGAACTTTAATTAATACACGTAGGTATTCGCCGCTGCTTGTGGTCGCTTTTTGTCTTTTATTTTTAATATTTTGATTTATGTTCCGTTTGTTGTTATTTAAATAAATGGTAGCTCGATATCACTGCGCTATCCGGAACGTGCCTAGTCCCCATTCATACTCATTATATTTGTACACTATAATCGTCACGTCTTTTGTAAGTATGTTTTCTACAACACATTGTATGCTACAAAAGGAAAATGATATATACCAGCAAACATTTAAGCCTTATTATTCTTTGGCAAGTAACACTTGCTCGACAAAATGACGTAGCGGTTAAACCAATAACAATATGTTTTCAGTACATAACAAATACGAATGTATGTTTTTAAAAATCTAATGAAGATGTTCGGAGAAACTGCACAAGGCGTTGCCTTTCCACTTTTGACAACTTTGTAAAGAATTGCATTTGTGTAAATAAAGGATTCCGCGAACATTTAAATTTCTTGGAGGTGAAAAAAAGCAATTGGAAATAATCTTAGTCTTCATTTTAAAGTCGGTGTTTAAGTTTTATGAGTTATTTTTTGTTTGTAATTACGTGGTAGATTGCGACCGATTATGTTCAATTTAATAAATATCAAATCGTGAGGGTATCATATTTCCGATTCGTCTCGCATCAAATTTGATGGAAATTTTTGGACCTGGAGACTTTTTATTTATGAAGATTTTTAGAATCTTAAATGACTGTCAGAAAGTAAACTAATTGGAGGCACGATGGCTTTAAGATGTCTTCGACGACACTTATGGATAATTGTTTAATCGTAAGAAAGAATACGTTGCTTAAAACATGCCGACAGAATAATTAAATCTGTGCCTCTTTACGAAGCTTTACTAGACCAATCTGCAGGTGGGTGACTTGATTTTTCGACATACAACCTTGAAATTGTTTGCTTTAGTTCAAAGGAAAACCAAATATCGTCCGAATAAATATAACACCTGATTGCCACAGTCACCCGCCGTGAAGTAATTGCAATGATTAGGGAAATCTCGCGAATTGAAAATCTAATATTTACTTACAGTTAACACGACAATTGAAAATAATTCTATAAACATACTTACTTTATTCTTGATAAAGATCAGCGTAAATAGACTGATATGTAAACAGAAACGCTAACTATAGTGTGGGAAAATTGTTCCTATTGTTGACTTGAACAAGTCTAATTGAATGTTAAATTTTATGAACTTTGAACGTAAAATAATGTCTCATTACTCGCTAATAGTTAATAGTTAGGGATTAATCAATTAGTCGACAGATAAACATGTAACAACGGCATTAAGTTAGGATTTACGAAAGGGTTTTCGGGATTAAGAAAGAAATCCAATATTTGGTTGAAAACCTACGTTTTATACCAATCACTTCACAAGTGTGAAACTTTAAGCATAATTGTTAGCTCATACTGTATTGGGTCAAAAATTCATTGTTGTGCATCGGTCACCTGAAAACCTGTCATTGACTAAACTCAGGCGAGGTAAGCAAGAGTAACAGTTATTTTTAGGGTACCGCACACTCGAGACCACACTTATTAGCGTATGCCTCTCACTCTAGGTACGTGAACGAAATTCACTCGAAGTGAAAACTAGAATTATAAATTCTTGAGACCGATCCTTGAGCGAAATTGTCGTTGTGAATGCGACAATGTACTTAACTGGCTTCTTTCAGATCTGATAAGAGTAATGTGCCTAGTGCGTAGTCGCCCATTATATACCTCGTCGATATTTGCCTAGCCTCTTAATTAGAATCCTCTCTTGATTGTGTTTTCCCCAAGAGTATTTTGTTTTCGAAGTATTAAGCTGTTTTTGCATAACAATGCTACCTTATATCAAAATATTTGAGTTGCAGTGTGCTACAGTATAGATAATTATATGAGTAAGAGGAAGCATCGTATTATGTTAAACAACCAATTCTTCTCAAGTGCTTTATTTTCAGGGAAACATTGTAAATCAATTATGGTAATTCTAACGATGACAATTTCTATAAAAGAAAGCATTATGACAAAATATTAAAATTACCTATAATCTCATTTACTAATACCTAAGTTTAAGTCTCATAAAATCTCTTACAAAACAGATATAATATTTAATTTAAATATTAATTAACAACATTAACTGTATAAATATCGTCATCAGCGAACGAACAAAGGAATTCGACGGCTAGATTTTGTGTAAATGCACTTGTGCATACTATTTAACGCAAAACAATATTATATGTGTCACATTTGTGTACCCACTCGGCTTAACTGTGCATGGTGTGCATACATCAATTTTAAACAGTCTGAAAAATACGAGGTTGATTTTATTTTTAATTTATTTTAGTATTTTCTGATTAATGCTGGGATCGACAAAAATTTACAAAAAAACATTCTCACGTCGAATCACAACTCGTCTTGTTTAGACAATGATAAACATAAACAAATGACAACGCATTTTGATCACAACACAGTCTCTACAATTCATACAAGTGCATTGTAAACAAGTCAAAGAAGGAAGCTAGGTTGCATAAAAATGCGTTGCGCAGACAATATTCTAAGATTTAAAACGTGCAATGTAGTCATTTTACGAACGATAAAATAGTCGGAACTAATGTACTGCGAACATGAGCATCGCGAAGCAACACTGCACGTGGACGAAACTGAAACCCACGCATTATGATATCGAAGCCATTACAGAACGAACAATGTGTTATATACCACCTCGATAGTCTTGAATTATATGCGAGTCACACACAATCTCAATACTAAAACCGAGTTTAATTAGAATGGAACCTTCACCTTAACCGTAAACATTTTCTAAATATTTTATCGATTCATTTTCCTTGTTGCGAACACTCCTCGATTAATATAAGTATGTTTGTAACTACATCTCAGACATGTGGTCTATATCTAGTCGAGGCATCAGTAGATCCGCACACGTTTAAATCGATGTCAGTTTATCTGTGCCTAACGGTCAACCCCTGTCTCGTATTTGCTTTGTACATTTAAAATCTTTGCATTGAATATCTGTATAAAAAATTATAATCTCTTCGTGTTTGACGGCTTCGAAGTGTGCCGATTCCATGAGTAAATATGTGAATGCGTCATTCATTTATTCGTTACAACGGCAACGCTTTGATAAGAGATCTAAGAGTTGAGCGTATCGAAAAAAGAAATGCTTAAAATGTCAAAACGAAATTGAATTGGTCGGTAGAACTTGTAACATTTTATATCGTAGCGGTGAAGGTTGTGATAAAATTAATTAACTTTGCGTACGCGTAATTACATAAAGAATGTGATTTAGGTATTAATTCAATAGTCTTAACACCGATTGGTGAATGTTAGAATCACAAATCGTAATATATTCGGTGATCTGTATGCTTGTGTCGTTGTCCAAACTTTGAATCTAAAGGGGGTTAAGTAAACAACCGGTTAACAGTAGAGCGCGGTATTTTAGGTCAATAAGTATATAATTTAGTCAAAACGATGACAAGTGCCGTTAATTAGCTCCCTGGCCTGGCGCCACGGCAACATCAAGTTTTACAAAAATCAATTTATCGAATGTAATTCCATCTTGTTAGCACAGCAGGAAACTCGGTATTGTAATTGAATTAGAATTTTAATTATCTGCGTAGCGTACTTATAACTTGTTGGCCTTATCGGGAGGACTAAGGATACAGGCAAAATCGTGTGCATCAACTATGCTAGGTTCACGACCTTCAATCTCAAGATCAACAACGCAAACATTGAAAGAATTTAACAATCTCACAGAAAAACTATTAATTAAAATACCTTTTTTACTCCATACCAGCGATTCAGGCATCTTGTTAAGAATATTTGCGCGACGATGCCGAGATAGCTTGATTATCGTACTTCACGAAATAACTCACACGTTTCCCATATTTTAGGGTAAGACTCGTTATCGAGCCGTAATGTTTTTATACGTGTTATGTATAAAAACACATTGAAGTATTTTCGTGTTACATAACAGTCATTTCAGATAAGGGTAGCAGAAGTTGTGATTACGGGTGTATTACAATATACACGCGTACTTACTTCAGGTGTTAAATAACTCTCAAATACAGTGTATTTCATAATCGTATCCTATATTCTACACAGAAGTTTGCTAATATATATTTTTTTAGCTGTTGCACGTGACTTTGCCTGCGCGAATGTCGATTATAACTGCAAAAACATTACCTACCTACCTCTGACGCAGTCGGGTAAAAAGTAGGTTATATGTTAATCCAGGGTATCAGCTGACTCGGTACCAAATTTCATCTAAATTGATCCAGCTGATTAAGCGTGAAAGAGTAACAAATATCAAGCCATTCATCCATATTTACAAACTTAGGCGATTATAATATTATGCTTTATGTCTCAAAATTTTCTTTCACTGACAAAGTAATCGGTATTCGAAGAATCAATCATTCCTCCACATCGGATATCCTTCTAATACATCAATGTTTGCTATTTTATGACCGATAATTACGTAGAATCTTCTGCACCTATCACGAATTCTTGCAACTTTATAATCAATGCTAATTTTATTGCAGGTATTCAACGCGTAATTAACTTTTGACACTGAACAAAAAATCATCGTGTACCAGCTATGTGCCTAATTATTTTATTATCCTAACGTATTATCGCTATGCGAGATATTTAAAACTTGACGCATCTTTGTTGGTCTCGAAAGGAAACAATTTTAATGGGGAAGATCATTAGTGTCCAAAATGACCATTAACATTGACGATAACTTTACGAATTTAACCATAATTGTGGTGTTGTGACGAATTGTATCCTACTAAATTTGACGCCCTGGATTAACAGATAAGCTTCTTTTTAACCGACTGCGTCAGAGGGCGTTATGTTTTTACAGCTATAAGCGATATTCTCGCGGGCAAACTCGCGGGCAATAACTACTATTTTATAGGTTACGTGCTGGTCGCGTATCGTCATATCAATTTATGATCCTCGTTCGCCTCGATTCGTTGCGACAATCGTGCGTCGATGAGTTTAGGAACAATCAATGTATTTATTCAAGTGTGTGCGATTTATTTGCTGCACACATTGTTCAGTATTATTGCCAGAACACGACCCATACTCGTGAAGACTACAGGTTGTGTTGACTAGACCAGAATTACTTGTATCATAATGGTTTCCTGTATGGCCGGCTCGTCGTTATTTCGGCCATCAATTTTAAGCACATGAGATAATTATTTAGGTTCCAGCTCTATACCACTTAGAATATTAAAATGAGCATTCAACATGTTTTTTTTTTTCAAATAAGGCTTTCTTAATTTTGAGACAGCATTTATTAATTTTATCTTAATCTAAATAATAAAATGCTGTAAGGTTGAAAAGTTAAACGCCTTCATAAAACGAATTCATACTTCCTAGTTGCAACTGAGGAAGTGAAACGAAATGTTTGAAAAAATTACAATTAATAGCGATGAACAGATAAGCATTTACTAATAACCACACCTGAGTGAATGACTTGAAGCATGCATCCAACACTTCATTAAAACTGAAGACACGGAACCAAAGCTAAATGACCTCCATGCAAAGAAAGGTCCTAACACTATAGTACCGGAGACTACAATTTTACAGTTCATTAAAAAATGGTGTGGAAAAGCAAGTTTTATTGGCGGCTTATCGCCCTTTTAATTGTTTAAGAAAATGAGGGAATTAGGTTACGAAGTAGATTACATTCAATAGTAAGAAGAAAAGGAGTCTTTACTTAAGGAAAACTAAAATTATATTTCAAGATTCTGACGAACGCAAAACTATTTTAGCATCACAAACACTGGCTTGTCAAGTGATATAAGGTGTTTGGGTGTCCTTAAAAGTTGAGTGTTGCTTATACAAGCATTTTGAAGTACTTGACATAGCGTGAGTTGGCGTGAAGACCAAGCAAACGAACAATATAGCTACGCGTAACTACGCCATTGAAAATATTCTAAGACATCGTACAATCAGTGACGGTATACACTTATTTATCTCGGGCCAAAAGTACAACGATTGTAATTCAATGAGGTTGGATGTTGGAAACGTTTTCTTACGTCTACTCTCAGGTATTTCTAATATTTAGTGTACCTATACTGGTTTCTCTCGGATATAGAATTTTTTCAGTTCATTTTCGTGTGCTGCCTGTTTAGCGATTAGTATGTTATGCTGAAATAGATTCCCTTTCAATTATTTTGCTATTGGTTGAAATTTTATTAACTTCTGTCAAAGATAGAAGTAAAACAGCTTCATTAAGGTAAGCTGTGAGGGTTGCCTAGAGATATCGCATCTAATAATTATAAAAATATAATCATAAATCTTTATAAGTTGTGGTTAGTAAGTTGCACAAGGAAAATCCTGCGTTATTGACATTATCGCAAAATGTGTCATAACGCATACACAAGTATGTATTTGGCCATTCATGCATGTAATAAAACTAAACGTGTTTGTCGTTTCAATAAAAATACTTGTTTTTATTCTACCTTTCCGTGACATGCTCCAGGACAACATAGTAATAACAGCTTCACAGATTCTGTGAAATGACATCTTGAAATCACTAATTGTTAGGTATATTCTTCTCAGTTATCATAATATGAAACTAAAAGCAAGAATGGCCAACCACGATTGATAACTACTTGTATTTATGCTGATTTCCTCAGGTTTTTTTTATTAATTTAATTAGATGCAGTAGAATAGGATATAGTCTAGATATTTCGTCCCTATAACCTACTTGTAATTTTCATCACGTCAATCCTACATAAAACATTTTAATTTTCGGCTTAATCTGCGAACAAATGTTTCGCAATGGATGAGCTGAATTTATTATGCTAATCAATTCTATTGTTATATCAAACCAGAATAATTAACGTTTTTTTATAAAACAAGGTAAAAATTCGTCGTATTTGTAAACAACATTATAACTACGAATTTGGTGGTTTTGTTATTACTTTTGTAAATTAATTACCGGTATAACCCTTCGGGTATGGTAGGCATAATGGTGGTATCAAGCTGTTTCAAAAATGGACTTTACCGCTTGGTAATAAAGGCGATGAGAGTCAAATTGTTGCGGTTGCTTTGCGGTTCATTGTACCTAAAATAATGAATTACCTTCGAATGATGGTCGGTCCATAAAGACTTGTAAAAACTACTTCTTTATTGAGCTGAATCAGGAAAACCCAAGTTTGCATCCTTGTTTTCAACGTCACTGGTAAATTTAACTTTCGGGCAGAAGGTAGGTAGCTACCTGTTTGATAATAATTCTGATGACAGGGTGATCAAAATTTTTGGATAAAAAGTTGGTTTAGCTTAGTTTGCCAAGCCGATGCAAAAAAGCTGTCTCAGCTACAACTTAGTTTCGTTTTTGTTCTGCAACCATGATTAAGACAAGACTGAAGTAGGAAATAAGAACAGCAGAAATTCATAGAACACACTCTACTAATTAACAAGATAACTTAGGCTAGTTACGACAAGAGAGACATAATACGTGAGGAGCTAGGCTAATCCGGGTTGAGCCTATAGACTGTAAAGCCAAGTCAATGTATCGGAATACTACGAGCTACCCTTATAGATCTCCTGTCACGGTAGGCCGGTACTCGTCTGCCGGACAGCGCATGACCAGCCTTAGAATTAAATAGCGGAAGTTCTACCAGTCCTATCTCCTCTTCATTAACATAACTGTCTCAAAACTTATCAACTAATTAGTATTAAAAGCGTACAAGATTTGAGCGCTCCGTATAAAGAATTATCTTTGATATAGTTTGTCACCGTTTATATGTTAATGAGGAAGGCAAACGGGTCGTGCGTGTTCCACTAGTTTAGATGTGTGAAGCTAATGCATGTGCTGGAGAAAATAGTTTGTAAACAAAACTTCTGATCTAGAGGTCGAAATACAGGTTAAAAACATTTGATCGAATGCAATGGTGTGTTGGAAAAAAATTGTAGATCTCAGCAGAAGGGGAATTTGCCAAAAATCAAATCATTAATAGCACACCCATAGATTTCGTAAAGAGTAAAATAATATACAAAAACACACATCCTGTAATAACGACTTCATTTCGTAAACGAAACTTAAAATGGCAATTCCGAATAAGGTTAAATAAATAGATAAAAAGAGGATGTAGAACATTAGTGCTGTGTATATCTCATTTGCGAGAATGATTAATAGTCGACCGAATATTGGGCCGCACTAGCAGTATTCTTACCGACAAGTTTTTCGCCTCTAATATAAGATAACCTAGAAACGCAGATCACGATGTTCGCTAACAGGATACTGTCGTAAGATACACTAACGGTTGTTTGAGGCGCCACTCACTGATACTCAGGCCGTCATGATTTGACCGAGGTCCTTGTTCTCAAACCGAGCTTAAATACCTCTCGCGATATCACGGAATTGATGCGACATCGCACTCCCGTACATTAACATAAATTTTTATTTTATTGCTATGTAAAATGTCGATCGAGGCGCGCCTAACTGACTTGTTTTCTTTCGGGACTTGATATATACGCTGCAAAAGTCATAAATTTCATCTTTGACGCACATTCATTTGACACACCTTCGAAAATGTGCTTTTTCAAACAATAAACTAATGTAGTTTTCACATTTGACACACTTGTGTTTTTTTTGTGTGATGACTACAAATATCACTCGAAGGAGTATGTTATTTCATCAGAATCTATACCTCGTACGATAAGCCTCAAAGTACGCACGTTTTCTACCAACATGTTTAATTTATTTTTATTTTGGCACGGTATGAAAATACTCTTACGGTCACTTAGTTCCGGTTAAATAGGTCACCGTACATCGATTGTTTATTTTCAATAACTGCAAGCCTTGACTGAGAGTCCGAGTGCATTTGCCTACATTGCCAAATCCACATACGGGCGACGCACTCAAATAACCAGTTCCTTCGCTTATCTCGGCATCCATTCGAGACCGGTTACAGCCAACAATAGGCGTGTTCTTAAGACCAATATAACCTGGAAAATAATTGACTTTTGTCGGACAAAAAAGAGTATCTACATGCGCAAACATGCAACAATCTTCGGCCGCAATCCTAAAATGTCAATTCCATTTTAATGTTGCTAGTCATTCAATGAATGTGTGTCGTGTCGGGCAAAAACTTGTATTTTATTTTATTGAAATGTATTGAACATAAATTGGTATCGAGCTCGGTTCTGGTGCGAAGTCGACCGCGGCTGGCGCGGACGGGATCACTCCCGTTCATTAATATCAAGTGGCTTCGACAACTAATCATTACTGCTAGGAAGTGTTTACAACGAATGCATGGCAATATTGCAACTCTTATATATAGGAAATAGCCAACGCGTTATTTTACAGCTATAAATAAATTAGAATCACAAAATAAATTGGAAATTTAAAAAGGTAGTAGAATAGCTGCTATTGCTCGAGTACCGTCTCCAATTGGCCAATTCAATCACCAAAACGTGATGTTTTCATTTCTTTTAATGGCGTTGCTTCGTCAATTTCAATTAGGTAAGGAATAAAACTCGGTTCATGTAGATATGTAACTGGCAAAGTTGTACAGGAATTGTAAACTTAACTGCTTTTGAATTCCTTAGAATATTATTAAAACTGTTTCGACTACACGCATGGGTTGGTACGTAAGTACACTGGTCTATAGTATATTCATTTCAGTACGTAGCAAATGTCATTAGGCACGGTTTTAACAAGTGTAAATTCTTGTTTTCATTCTAAAATTTCACAAGTTTCAACCAAATCCCAAACATGATATTAGATGAAGAAGAAACATATCTACCTGTCTAGCAATATGTTTTCTCGTCAATTTATGTAACAAAATTTAGAATTTCGCTGAAACGTAGAAGTTTTTTTGTTATGGAAATAAAAAATGCTTTATATTTGATACATATATGAAAATGGTTTGTATAATTTCCCGACCGCGTCATGTACTGCTGCACGTGAAAAATGCACCGTGAAATCGTAATGAAGTTTACATAGCTAAATTAATCTTACCTGTGCCTTGTACATTTAAATGCTTGTAATTACCTTGACATTCGGATTTAAAAAATCTCAATTGTATATATTTTCATAAAATCTTGTTAGTTTACATATTATTTTTATTCTTATATGTGTTATTTTTTATACGAGAATTTAATGTAGACATGCGTGAATTTCACATTTTCTTAAGTTTTTTTTCTTTACCTGGTTTTAAGATTCACATCGTTGTTTTTTTAACGATGCAATTTTATTATGCCTCAGCCACTCACTGTTTTACGACGACTAATTTCTTAATACTCGTGGTTTTAAAAAACATCATTTCATTTTCTGCCAACAGCCTTCGTAAATGATTCTTAGAAAACTGGTTTTACGTTAAATTTTTGTGAATCTTGAAAATTGATATTCGACCAGAAATTATAACGCTTGTCAATCCGTCTTTATTTAAAGTATTCAATGTTACATTACTCATACACCACACATACATTGCAAACAGATTTGTCGGATAAAAAAGCGACGGCCAGAATTTTAAACGTTGCAAATTTTCATGAAGGCTTATTGAGGTATTAATATCAACCTCACAGTATTATCGTCTTATAACTTTACACGTTACGTATTATAAAACAGGTTTAGATAATGAAACAGCTATTGTTACTTCAACAACCTTTCTCTCAAACATATAATTTCCATGTAATTCCTTCTGGGAACTTAGCATTTCGTACATCAGATGCTAATAAAAAACTAATAAGAAAAATAACTGCATGTACCAACACTGACAAGTAATTTAAAAGAGGTATCTAGCACTTATTATTTAGGAATAGGAGGAGGGGAGAGGGGGCAAAAAAGATCTGTTTTTAACCGACTTCAAAAAGGAGGAGGTTCTCAATCCATCGTCATCTTTCACGTTTTTTTTTTGTTGGTTGAATGGAAAACCTTGGGTTCCAAGTTTTATAATTTCAATAAATTAATCCTGCAATTAACAGCTCTCCTAAACACACGACTATAAAATATTTAGTGGTAAAATCCAAGTTAAACTATTAGTTTATGTAACATGGCTTCCACCTCCACACTGGCGGCACAAACCGACCAGCATACTAGATGAAACTAGTTTTATCCAGATTATTTGAAATAACGACGCATTATTTTAAACGATTTTCGTCCGCATTTGTACTGCCTTGGCTGTATGATTACGAGTATATCGTACATTTTATTGGCTTGATATAAAATGCTAAATAACTTAAGCTGGATTCTTAGGCTTTGAGGTGTTTTGATGTAAGCTTTAAAAATAACTTCTGGTCTAAGACTAAAAGTGATTACTGCGGGATTTTTCTTATGAATCTCAAATATTTTTCCAACCTAGATTGGTGTCTAATTTCTAGCTTTTTTGCATTTTAAATTTTCAGCCTACTGATCCAAAAAAGACACCTATTCTATTTACATCTGCAAGTAATTTTTGGGTATGTTCACCAATAACTCCGCCAACAGTGGTATCAAAATTTGTATGAACCAAACACGAATGGTATATAACATGCTTATTCGTTAGACGGGCTTTGCCTTTGAAAACTCACGTCGATTCTCAAAGAGGTTTCGAAATCGCGGACGGAACGTAAACACGTCCTCTGGCGTCGTCACCCTACTTACGACATTCGCTATGATAACATAGAACCGAGTTCCAACACTTACAACTATGTTACACAAAGGATTGGGCGCCGTTTCACCACTATTAATTCAATTTAATTGATTAATAAATTAGATACAAAATATTCAATTTAATTGAACATTTTGTATCAAATAAATGATTGAATTTTATTCAATTTCATTGATTACATGTTGATGTAAAATAGTTGTAATAAAAAGAAAGATTTTTTTTTCATTTCTTGACTGTAAGCTTGATTTTCAGCTTTGTTATAAACCTTGAATGTATTTTGTTTATTAAGACTACAAATTTACACCATAATTTGTAAGAGTGAAGTTAATAAATTAGAAAACCAAGCTTCAGACAAATATGAACCATTAAAAGTTGGCTTGTTTTTTACGCATTAAACAAGTTGTATCCATAAAACTGATAATCATCAGTTTAGTACTATTAAAAACGAGCTGTCACTTATTTTTTATATTTCTTTAGTCCATTTGTAAATGTTACACCCAGTTATGTATATTGATTGCC
Source organism: Chrysodeixis includens (assembly GCA_941860345.1). Taxonomy (NCBI): domain Eukaryota; kingdom Metazoa; phylum Arthropoda; class Insecta; order Lepidoptera; family Noctuidae; genus Chrysodeixis; species Chrysodeixis includens. The sequence continues at coordinate 9,856,144 of OW796090.1, forward strand.
GTAATTAATTCATTGGTTCCTAAAGTCGGATAAACTGAACATTTTTTTTTTGCTTTTTTTATGTCGAAATTTGGAACAGCGGTTTGGTGGGTCATTGCCTGCTCTGGCTAATAAAATTAATGCTTATAATAAAATTTAAGATTATTTATTTAGTATGTAGGGTTAATAAAAGACTAATATTTGACGATGTGATTATTATTGAAAAAGAAACTGCAAGTATACCTAGATATAGTTTTAAAGACAAATAGTTTTCTATTAATTAATAATTTTAAACCTGAATCTGCTTCTGTAGCGCCATCTTGTGTATAAAATGTAATTTAATGTTCCTTTACAGTGTTGTAAGTTCGATGTTTCTTAACTTAGAAGAGATATTAAATTAACGGACTGCTCCCACTAAAATATCGTGAATAGATGAAAAAAGGTACAAAGGAGTATGTCAATACATACTCCTTTTTTTTAGTCGCATTTTGCTCGACGCGGGCATCGAACTTGTAGCGCCTCGCGTTAAGGATGGATCTAATATATGAATCATCCTAAATTTCCTTAAAACTATTACAGATAGGAGATATAAAACAGTTTTATTTATATTCTTTTGATTTTATCCTAAAAATATGAGAATATACGGAGGTACGTGAACTGCATGGACAATAATACGCAAATTTTACCTGCAGTATTTTCAATAATTTACAGTTAATATTTTAATTAAATACTTTGATCCAACTATAAGGAAAGTCGGTAAATATAATTATATCAGATCATGCTTTTATGTTGTAATATTTTTATGCCTTAATTTTATTGGTTCTTATCAATTTAATTTAACTGTTTCCAAGCAAATACGTATGTCTTAATGGTTTTATTTATTGTTTTATCTGCGTTTAATACCTACATAAGCTAAGGGCCTAATTTTTTAAGGTTTAATTGTCCCCAAAATACATTAAGAGTTACAGAAACAACATAACCCTAATTGTATGTATATTTACACTGATATAAGTGTCGCTGTACGTTTTTAAGTTATCATTCATTCCACTAACGATTGCTTAATTAATTGTGTACATAGCAAGAACATTAAGTATCTACCGTACATGTACTTGATAGTACAAGGGAGAAACAGACATTGTTATACATTTCAACAATATTTACAATCACAAATGCTTCAATTGTAGTTCGACATATTTTAATTGTTTATTCACAATTTTATGGCTTGGCAGCATTGATGTTATTAAAATAGTGTTTTGTGTACCAGCCATGAGTAGATAATGCACGAACAAAAGAAATAAACATACGCGACGAATTGTTGCCGCGTTTCACGGTAACATCGAGCAAGATATCAAGTGAACACAAAATACTTAAATCTAGTAAAGGCAGATAAATATTCGTAGCCGCAAACAATAGTTCCGTGACTTTAAAAATCACGACGACGGCGGTCACTGATTATTTACAAATACCGTCAGAGTTGTTAACCTTACAACGTGCCTGAACGATAGGTTAATTAGGTATCGGTGATGGGAGCCTGCTGAGTGTTCGACCGCCGCCGCCACCCCGCGGGGCAGCGAGTGTTGCAGATCGCGACAAGTGAAGGCGCCCGGGGACGGCGCCGCGACCGCACTCCTTTCAAGGAGGTGGCTCTTTTCGAAAGTAACACCGAAACAATATTATCGACTTCGGACGTCAACTCGCAAGTGCAGACAGTCGCTGTGCCTAGTAATAAAAACAAATAAAAAAAGACTCACCTGTCGATAAATTTCAGAGGTCCAAACCGCTGCGGATTCCTTGTAGGTGTCTCGTGTCAAGAGAGTAGTCCGGTTTTGCATTCACGTACCGAAGCACGATCACACTGCGTGAGAGAAAGGGCGCGCAACTCGTTCACAAGTGAACACTATCGCGTGTTGTGGCTCGGCGGTGCGCTGCGAGAGTGGGCGTCGCGAAAGCGTGTTGGCGTTCGCGGGTCTCAGCTTGAACTGGAGGCCGCGAGGTGCGGGGGCCACTTTATGCTCGCGCGCCACCCCGCCCGGCGGCGGCGCCCGCGCAGCCTGCACACACCACACACGCTCCCCTGAAAACACATTCATCATCCGACCTAATCCTATAATTTTCCTCACTAGTATCAAACAATGTATGCCCACCATAATAATGCTAAGTAGGTACAAACAAATTGCTGCTAATTCAGGTTTTACACAACATACCTCTGCTTAATACGTCATGTAGGTATCATACAAATAATACAGGATTTTCATCTCTTATTATTAACCGCATTATTTACAATATTTACTGTCACAACATATACTATTGTTTGATACCAAAGTTGTAGCCTACATGGTTGACACACAGGAAAAGAATGAGATTTAACTAAATATTCATTGTTTTTTTATTCTATTTTACTTAAATTATTTTCCTGTCCAATTAAAGAAAATTAATCAAAACACTATAAGCATTCAAGCATTGTGACTGCACAATTTTTGTAGTTTTAAATAAAATTAAATATAAATGAAAAAACTAAAACTCAAGCAGGACTCGAACCTGCGGCTCCTGGCTTAACGCGCCAGTTACCAGTTGTTGTAGTTTTATTTATGAACTTAATATTAAATAGCTGTGTCATTCGACACTACTTTCATAGTTGTAATTTTATAGAGAAGAAACTACAAGTATTTATCCTTACAAATATTTTTCACAAGATCATATTGTACCTACTCCTCTCCCATTTTGTACCAGCGAATGCGCTAATAGACCGCAGTGGAATTTCTTTAAAGCAAATTATCAGTTATTGTATAGTACGTTAATTACTACTGATTGGAGTCTAATGTATAACATGCAAGATGTGAGTGAAATGTTGAATTACTTTTATGATACTCTTTACTGCACATTAGATAAGTGTGTACCTAGAAAAAAAAATAACCGAGATAAGTCTCGATTTATATACCCCGAATGGTATACTGCCGATATAATACGGGACTTACGGATTAAGGCTCAATTTCATAAGAAATATAAAAGATCAAAACTGGACAACGATTACACAGAATTTTCAAAGTATAGGGCCAGTATTAAAAAAGCAATAGAAATAGCACATAAAGAATATAAATACAAAATTCAAAATCAATTTTTAAAAGACCCAAAATCTTTCTGGCATTACATTAGGTCAAAGAAAAATAAAGCAAATAGGCAGGGTATCATAAAGGACGGTCAACATCTTAGTGACTATGAATGTGCAAAGCATTTCGCAGACTTTTTTGAATCGGTCTACAGCAAACAGGCACCGCGACTGGACGCGCAAGCGGCGGCGGCGGAGGCGGGCGCGACTAGTGGGCGCGTGCATATTGAGACTCTAAGTCTCAAAGAGATTCAGGATGCTCTCAGCAGTCTTAAAGCGAAGCGGTCTTCGGGTCCAGACGGAATACCAGCATTCCTGTTCAGAGACTGTGGAAGGGTATTGGCAGAACCGCTGCAATATTTATTTAATACTTGCTTAAAACAAGAGGTCTTTCCTGAGATGTGGAAAACTACGCGAGTTATTCCGGTACCGAAAGGTAAGTCAGGTCCAGATGTCGCTAATTATAGACCAGTAGCAGTGCTGTCAACGCCTGCCAAGGTGTTTGAGTCTGCTATCCAGCGTTGCCTGCAAAGGCAAGTTCAAGTGCAGCTGTCAGACTCACAACACGGATTTCGGCCGGAGCGCAGCACGGCTACAAACTTGCTGAATTTCATGGGGCAGGTGGTACCAGCGGTCGACGCAGGTGTGCAGGTGGACGCGGCCTACTTCGACTTCCAGAAGGCGTTCGATAAGGTCGATAATGATATCCTGTTAAGGAAGCTGGCAGAGGTCGGATGTACTCCACATCTACTTCGATTCTTTGTCAGCTACATGAAGGATCGGCAGCAGTATGTAGACGTCAATGGGTGCGAATCTGAACCGTATTACACGAGGTCCGGGGTAAGTCAAGGTAGCAATTTGGGACCTCTTGAGTTTATTATAATGATAAATGACTTGCCGAAGGTAGTTAGACACGGATCGTGTTTATTATTTGCAGATGACCTTAAATTAATGTTAGAGGTTAAGAGTGAGTCAGACTGCGACCATCTGCAGGAGGATATTAACAGTTTAGTGAAATGGAGTCACAGTAACAAACTGTACTTTAATGTCACCAAGTGCTCAGTAATGACATTTACTCGCGCAAGGACCCCTGTGCATTACGAGTACAAAATAGACGCCACCCCCTTACAGCGCGCGTCGCAGGTACGGGATTTAGGGGTGATTGTTACTCCGGATTTAAATTTTAGGGAACATATAATTAAGGTATGCAAAAAGGCCTATAGGAATCTTGGGTTTGTACTCAGGCAATCACAAGGTTTCACCAATATTGCGGCACTTAAGGTCCTGTATGATGCTCTGGTCAGGAGCCACCTGGAGCACAGTGCTGTTATATGGGCCCCGCACGAGGCTAAGTACAAGCTGATGCTGGAGCGTGTACAAAACAAGTTTACGAGACACTTGTACCATAGGCTCTATGGGGTATATCCTTTCTACCCTTTAATGTACCCTACATTATTTGTACTGGGAATGGTAGGGTATAATGAACTGCGAGTACGTCGAGAGTTTACACTTGTTTCGTACTTAGTAAAATTACTTAGGGGTATATTATGCAATCCAGGAGTTCTCCAGCGCTTGAGCCTGAGTGTTCCGGATCGCTACGTGTGGAGAAGACATCGCCCGCCATTACTGGCAGTACCAACAGCCAGGACCAACTTACTCGCCAAATCGGCTGTGACCCGAGCAATTCGGATTATTAATGAACTGCACTATAAGACTGACGTATTTACGTGTAGCATTAGTGATTTTAATAGAAATTTGTTATTTATCCTTTGTTATAGTATAGAATAGATACCTATATATATTTTTTTATGAAAGTAGGATTAAGTTTATAATAATATATACAATAGCTGTAAGTTATAGATACATATTATTTAATTTAAGGTATAAATTTAAGATTTAAATATACAATATGTATAAGAAACATAACTGTCGCATTAGGTGATAACCTGCCTGTAATGACTAGTTATAAGTTGGAAATAAATAAATAAATAAATAAATAAATAAATTTTTAAATTATTACTAAAACGACCTAAAATTACTAAAACAATCGCATTCCCAAAGAGGGTTAGTGTCAAGCAGGCGGCCGACTATAAAACCATAGCCAAAACTTTAAGCAACACGTCTAGAAGACGTGTTGCGCCGACCCCAAATAATGATAATTGGGATAAGGGCAGGGGAATGATGATACTAAAACGACCTAAATATATTTTCTTAAATATCCAAAACTAGGCGAATAGTATTTATAACACCCAAAAAATAATAAGACATTTAAAAACTAAGCATGATCAAGTCTAAAGATAACTACTTAGAAATTATCTACTATAACATATTATCCTTTCATTTATCCTTCTCTATTTTAAGGAAAATACAGATATAACGACAACAATAATCCAACATTAGTGAGTCAGAAATGGATGGAAAATACCTCAGTGTTTGCGATAGAACCCGGTAAATACTAAATTTATTAATTCGAACAAAGCGCCTTGTTAAAAAAACTTAATTTATGAATCACTAATTATTATCGTTAAGAATGGTACCTAAAAGATAGTTACTTGCGAGATGAATTCAGATGAATGCTGCGGGGACCTCAAATAATAGTAGCGCTAAGGGCAGGGAATGATGATGATGAAGAAAAGTAGCTAAAAAACATTGTGTAAAAAGAAAATTCGAATTAGATTCCAACCCGAGAGTCAGGTGGAATCTTTTTAAAAAAATTCTCAGCTATCAATTAGCTGAGAAATTTTCTCCACTTCCATTAAGGAGACAGCTTTTTTATAAAGATTTAATAAACCTGCAAAATTATAATAAGACTGCCAAAAGCCAGAGGATTTATGAATGCGATACCAATTACAGACAGGGATAGCATTCAACAAAAGCTACGAGGAAAACCCGAACTCATGAATGAGTTAATTGGGACGTAACACCATCTAAGAATGCAATTGTTTTGCTTATGTGAAAGAAACACAAACCCGCTTTACGAGTTGGGGATAGCATGAGAAAACAGGCGGAGATTCATTAAGCCTTGATTGAAGTGAGTGAGATACGGAAAGAGATTGTTTAGAGTAGTGGGACAGTTGATAAAAAAATAAAAACATGCAAAAAACCTAAGCATCCGTGTGCCATCCATAGAAACGTGCTTACCTCCAAGGCTAAGCATCAGACGCATGTACTAAGACATTAATGTCCATCATTATAACATGTAAAGTATTAAAAAAAAATAGCCAGGTCACCCTCTTAATAGTCTTCTAGCTAATCAGAATAAAGGACAGGCCCCTATTATCATGGTACTTTATTGTACCAGCCACATTCAATGCAACACAATGTTCTATTATACGTAAGAAAAACAGGATGACAATTTGTAAAATTGCCTTATTAACCTTAAACTAGTTGTTACTGTCAACTTAGGCTTACGTTGACATATGTAAGTACAAGAGTTTCATTATTTATTAATTAGGCACTCCTTTCAAGTCACGTTACAAAGGGTATCACGAGAAAACAGTTATTATTCTCGTCAACAACGTTTCTGAAGAAGCTTCCTTTAGTTGACAAGAAAAACTCGTTTATTATAGTTTTCACGTGACGTGTGTAAATCTGTAAGGCCAAATTTTTAACATCGTCCTGTAAATATTTCACAGCTGCGCATCGTCCTTTTTGTCATCAGTTACTGGCAGGTTAGCAATTTTAAATTTATTTTCTGGATTCAATTTTCAATAAATAATCAACAAAAATCTACATCTAAAATTTAATGACGTGGACTGACAAAATCATCCAATAACGTAATGTTTGCTTCTTTTTATGAACAAGAAAAAATGTACTAAATATAACTATGTTAATAAATTTCAGAAACCTTCGATATGTTACCAGTTGACATAAAAGCTTTACTGAGATCAAACATACATCCAGGTACGTAAGTTCCTGTAATATTTATCGTAATTCAGCAATTTTTTGCCCCTTTTTAAAGCTGTATTGTTTTACTTTTTTTGTCATGAAAGTTTAGACTTTCCTACATTAATATATCATGTGAATGTAATCAAGAACCTCCTTCTTTTTCGTAACAAGCTTAGAAGTTTGAATGATAAAAAGCAAGGTTTATTTGGACTGAGATAGAAAGATAATACACCTTTTTTTAATTTGGATTTAAAATATTTTTGGTTTTCTAGTTTCATTAATAATTCTTACCTATTCATACCCAAACTAATACATTAATATATCATCTATATACATTACATTTATGCTTCATATTTTTATACAATTGAAAACAGAATTTAAAGTAAACTCTAAGAAAAACCTCCATACAGAACCTTCTTATTACGTAAAAATCTAAGGCAAAAGTTACTTCTACGAGTATATAATTACTTCTATATATGATGCAATTTTTGATCGATTCTCTCAACCACATCTGTATCAGCAAAGGGCAAACTAAGAATCAATTGATACAGATGGAAATAAATGTGAATTGCAATACAAATGCAATAAATATTAATTGAAATGTTTCACGGTCTCACACTACACTATTGATTCGAGAATTCAAGTATTATTGATACATTTTTAGCATCACATCCATAACGGTTCGATTTATTTCTTTTGGGAACACGACTGGAGAGAGATCAGGCGCAGCACATTTTTACCTGATTTCCGAAACACAAAAGCTATGATATTTATTTCTGAAACGCACATAACATTCGAATCGTCGCGTCGATGCGAACTGTGGGGTCGAACTCGAGACCTCTGACTTGGCAGTCCTATAATCTTACCACTAGGCTATGGCAGCTTTGAAATTAATATAGAAACAAGGGCTAACGCGAGGGTGCGAGGATTAGCGTTTATGGAACAATTTGACAAGCATTAAGAGTAATTTTGCACAAATGTTTAAAAATATCTTACCTTTATGTATACTCGTAGGTAGTATTTACGTTGAACGCTGTACCTGCTCGTCTCTGGTATCGATATATTTTTAATTTAAATACATTCCTTCACTGAAAAGTTATAATCTTTCCGACAGATTATCCGTCTGACACGAAAGGTAACGGTCACCATTGTAAGGTAACTATTGCATGCACTAATGAAGGGCCCGCCAAGAGTTAAATAGCTAGAAGAAGTCGCACCAAACATAGGTTTTAAAACATCATTCTGTTTTATATACTAGGAGCAATTGTCAGGAAATACAATGGTTATCTTAGGTTTGGTACTAAACGCCTAAACGCCGTAGTGCCGTAGTGCAAGCCACCCTAAACATGGGTGCTCAGGTGTATAAAGAAACTAGTTACCCTATGTTTCACTAGAATATCTCCTATAATGCTAAAATGCCAAATAATATAAATGCCTCTCTGCTGTCAAGTCTTCTTCCCTTAAGGAGGAGAATTGAGCTTTGATCACCACGCTTGCACAAGGCGGATTGTGAGTGATTCCAAGTATTTACAATCTATGTTTCCTCTTGATATCTTCCACTACCTTTTAACTTTTAGCGTCACTTCTGTCACGGCTACGTCTCATACTACATCCGGCAAATAGTGTGAGGACCTTACACTATTGGTCAGGTACCTATAGTATGGGGTTGAACAGACGAATGGTTCCACCGGCTCCTACTGTGATGATTTTCTTTTTCTTCTCCCCCGCAGTCGAAAGTACGATACATTTTTATTTAAAAACTATCAGTGACGACGTTTGTTAAATTGAATGAAGGGTCATTCAAGATGGATGGATGGATGTCATCTAAACCTAAACCAACTTTTACCTTTCGTACCTTGATATATTATTATGTTTTCCTTTAAATTTGTCATCGTTTATGTAAATGAGGAATAGAATGCAAGCACAGATTTATACAGACTTAGTATATAGGTAGGCACTTGGGATTCCCAAATAGGGTATTGCAGTGTTGCAAACATACTCAAGAACAGATTCACTAGATAAAGTGCTGAAGTACAAAAGTGTCACGTTTGCAGTTTAGTGCCTTTAAAGAGGTATTATCTCACAAGTCTATCGTGTTATTATTACCTCTGCACTTTATATGTTTTTCTTTAAATACAATTATATAACATAAATGTAAAGTGTTTAAAACTAATGTATTACATTAATGTCAAGGTTTATTGCCTGTTATGGTAATTCGATAAAAATCGGTTCATTATTTGACACAATATTGTTATGTTAATCTCTCTGGGCACGTTTTTGTTTTCTTTGCACGTCACGTTTTTTACCACATTTTTCTTCTAAATGTATATAAATATACTATTTTAATACCTGTATTGCATAATGTGACTTTACGAGGCTTTTTATGTGATTTTACTTACTTTTAAAGCTACGAGCTGGCATTAAATTAGATATTATATATGTTTGTGAACTGGTTTCTAAAAGAGGTGATAGTCATTTGATGATTCTTTTTTCGAAATCTTTGACACGAAAAGTACAGAACATAATAATATATAACAGAAGTCTATATTTATAGTTTTAAGGAGTTTGCTTCGCCCTTACAGGGCGATGTATATAGTTATAAGGAACTGTGTAACTGTAAACGTGTACATTATGCAATTAATAAATAAAAAAATAAGTTGTTGGTTTTATAAATATATAAATCAAATATTATTATTAATGTTTCGATGCTTGTTAACCTTTAACACTCATCGGCTGAATCAATGTAATAAAATTTGGTATTGTATTAGCTGACACCCTGGATCAACACAGGCTACTTGTACAGGCTACTCGTCTGTGTTGGATTGGGTAATGTTTTTGCAGCTCATCATCTTCCTGCCCTTATCCCATTTCACATGGGGTCGGCGCCACACGTCTTCTAGACATGTTGCTTAAAGTTTTGGCTATGGTTTTATAGTCGGCCGCCTGCCTGACACTAACCCTCTTTGGGAATGCGATTGTTGGTTGTTTACCCGCCACCATTCGGGTGACCCAAGGTGCTTGGTACAGTGCACTGGGTCTTAAGGTCCATTAGTCGCCTTTTACGACACCAAGTGGAGGATATGGGGTGGTGCTATTCTTTATATCCGGACACCACACGGAACATGTATGTAATGTTTTTGCAACTATAGACGGCATTCGCGCGGGCAAAGTCGCAGGCTACAGCTAGTTAACTATAATCATAACATTCATGGATATTATTTTCGACAGACATCCATTGATGATCACAAGGATTTATATGGTCACGTCAGTGCGGAGTGTCGTGTTTGATCAATATTGGATTATTGATCCCTTTGTGCCCTGAAATGATCGCCAACTTTTGACCTAGCCGATCATATCATTAAAATAGAGAGAGATTTGAGGAAGCCAGTATACTGTATACCCAAACTCCAAAATATAGTTTTAAAAACAAATTTGTTAGTCATATTAGTCATACTATTTATCGTACAGGTACTAGCAGCGACACGCGATTTCAACTACTTAATTATCACCGTATAAATATTAACAGCCTGTTATGTTTTTCTAAACATCATAACACAATCTTACAAGTTCTCCAGCTAAAGGTAGAATAATTCTGAGTAAGTACAATAAATTGTTAGGCGATGGTTATTGTGTCTGAAGGCATTGTACAATATAATTGTTAATCCTCATTACCTTACTTAGTGACAAAATGTAAACTTGAGTAACACATCCTGCCATAGTAATTTTATGCAACTTGTTTACGGCACTTTTACGACTCCATTTCTATTACATTTACAGATCTTAAAATATTTATGACTGGTTTGCCATATAAATCATATTAGGTGTAAAAATAGCCTATGACGAAGTCTCTTTTTCTAGTTTTTTCAAGAGCGTATTTTAAGAAGTATTTGTGTGATCTACAAATGCTTGTTCGTATTTTGTATGTACTTTGTGCATGTATTTGAATGTTTCAAAGCCCCCGTGGTACAGCAATCAAAATTCTCGGTTGAGAAGTCGTTATAGACTTCTTAGATCTACCTAAAAAATTGGTAAAATTTGTTCAAATCGCTTTGGAGACGTTAGCCATAATTACTGACTAACTTTAAGATTAAGAAGTCATATATTCTCTGTTTACTTGTAAATCAGCAAAACACTTACTCATAATTAATAATGCACGTACCTGTTATAAATTTCCTTATAATATCTATTCTTCTAGCCGTTTAACATCCATAAACGATCCATTTAAAGGCTTTCTCCACTTAGAACAGCACTTTGAAATCTTTTATGACTGTTAAGTCATAATTTTATCTCTTAGCATAGTAACTATGGCTAGGTTATTACTTTATTCGTAGGTTTTCACCCAATATCGGTGGTAACAGAAGTAATCCAAGTTTCTGTAACCAGACAACCTGAGATCGGAAAGTCTGGTCGACGGCCAATATATTTTCTAAGATGTAAAAGAGAGACAATATATTTCACGTCTCGCTTTCTCAACTGCGGCAATCTTACTTTAAGACGTTATGGTAGGCCATGATAACGACAAACATTAGTCAGGTAATTGCCAGTCAAACTCCCGATATATTCATCAGCCTTCCAGTATGCTACCTACTATATAGTTTTAGCTATCCCAGAGTTGGAAGATGTCTATTTTATTTCACTTATATTTCTATCTCTTGACTTCACCAGTAAAAAAAATAACGAATTCGTCTGGACAGCATTTCCTCTATCTGTCCTGAAATTGACGCCTGTTACGTACATTTGGTAGTAATGATCGGCGTAGTGCATGCTAAAAGGATGATGATAACTTATTTTAATTATGGTTTAATAATGTTCCTATAATAGTCGAGATCATCGAAGAGAGAACCGTACAATCCCAAATCACACGTGGGCGAAGCCGCGAGCGGAAAGCTAGTCTGTTATAAAAGTAATGTTTCCAATTGTGTATTTTGTGTATTAAATAAATTTACCGTCTTTTATTTAGGTGCTAATCGGTATAGATCTTCCTCACTGTTAGTCTTTATTTCAAGTAACTTTAGTAGAAAAACAAAAGTAGCAAGTTCCGTAAGACAACCATGCTAGGAATTAAACCCACTCTCTCGCGACACTGAAGTTGGGCGTCGTTACTATTGGGCTACATGGTCTGTTCTTACGAAGTGAAGTAAACTACCGCATTCCTCCAGTCTGTGTAAAAGTTTAAAAATTGGATGCTCAACGCGATAAAAGACTTAATAGGACTACTATTTGTTATTAAGTAACGTCCTATAATTAATATTAATTGATTCTTAAGGAGGAAAAATCAGACTTCATTTTTTCTGTCATGTAAATTTTCATACCTGAAGAAAGTTAAAGAGAAAGCAAAGTTGTTTATCCGATACTCCTCGAATCACCTCTGTTCAATATGTAATTTTAGAAGAAAAGCAAATGAAATCTGCGTAATTGAAAAAGTGTACAGTAGCGACATCTAGTGCATTTAATAATAACTACTGAAGCTCTACGTTACATCTTTACCCCGAAACTTAAGTACTGTCTTGTACTTTAGTACATCCTGTAACCCACCCCTTACTCACGTTCTGCCACCTTTCACTAGATGGCGCTATAATAAAACCGCGTTACAACAATGTTTGGAGTATTACATACATATCTATTTTTTACAGTTCTGAATGAGAAAGCATCGTTTTTAGTGATTGTAGATTAATGTCTCAATCGCTTTTAGTATGTTATTATGCCACATTATATTTACAATTGATGCTGCTAACTTCTTTCCATTTGTAACGCTGGCTACTTTAGCTGGGTCCAGAATTATATATTTTGTTTTGATGTACATCTTATTTTCTCATTTTGTGAGAAATAATGGCTAATTTACGAAACGGTTTTAGGCAATACAGCATTGATCCTTATCCACATATCAATGTGACCCATTACAACATGTATCTACTATAAGTTGATGTTTTTCAAAATATTATAGTTGTCATCGGATATGTCTTACTTTCTTGCCGTAATGATAAATTTTATTGTTTAATAAAAGTTAAGATGTAAGATAAAACCTTTCATTTGATTAGAAATAGCTTTTTAAGTTTCTTACTTAACTATCCCCGAATATATTCAAGCATAAAGAAGCTACAAATTTAAGAAAAGTATTTAAAAAGAAACTATTTAAAAAACTATTTATAAAAGTATTTAAAAAGAAACAAGAAATACAAAAGCGTTACGGAAATCCTAAACATTGGAGTCGCCGAGTTTCGATCCCGGGTCCTTTCGCTTGCTAGGCGAACGCTCTACCAACTGAGCTACAACTCCGGTGAATGTAAGGGCGAATTTTGGGTTCCTATGAAGTTGACTGGCTATTTTCGAAGTGGTTAATTTTGCGGAACTTCTGCGTATCTATCCTGTAAAATACATGTAATGCAATGAAATGAAATAGTTCATTCTGCAATTAGAGTTTTTTTTTATCACTATTACATGTCAATATTTTTTATTAAATACTAACTGTTGCCCGCGACTTTGTCTGTGTGCTATTGAAAATGTATAGTGCTGCACAAAAAGTAAAGCTAAGTAAAGTTTAATGCAAGCTCCTTAATCCATTTTTATTCCAAAATTATTTCTTAACTTACTACTAATAACCTTTAGTCTTACAAACATATTTCACTGTTAACACTGCTAGTATTTTATAATTTCCCATCTAGCGGACTAATTAGATTTTGACTTTTTGTACCCTGTTATCATCCCTAATGGCTATTGGCGAAACAGGCTTGTAGACAACTAACATTTCTTAGATATCATTAACTGAAAGTCAAAGTTATGTCACTTGTCGAAAAGGTATTACAGTCTTAAAGATTTGAAGTTGTCCATTTGGTTTCTATTCTTTATCAATGTACTAGCTTTTGCCCGCGGCTTCGCACGCGTTAAGAAGTGTTATTGTTTAGCAAGTTAGTGTAAAAATTAGGGCCTACAAAACTTCCTTGTACACAATATTCTTAACTAATTTGTTATTTGGCATAAACCTATCAAGCTACTGGGAGAACTTACTCGTGAGCAAGCAACATAGAACTGCCCATGAGAGAAGCAATGTTCTCTCAAGTCAATACCCGCAAATTTGAGTTTGCCCCTGAGACTTGTTTATAGTCATGGCTAGTCAATAATCTAAGAAGATTCAAACATCCCCTATTTCATCCCCTTATGTGTGGAATTTATCAAAATTTTTCTTAGCGGATGCCTACGTTATAGTACCTATGTGCATGTAAAGTCTCAGCCCGATCGGTTTAATTTTGACAAAGTTTCATAAAAAATTTCATCCCCTATTTTATCCCCTTGGGGGTAGAATTTATCAAAATCCTTTCTTAGCGGATACCTACGTCATAACATCTACCTGCATGCCAAATTTCAGCACGATCCGTCCAGTAGTTTGGGCTGTGCGTTGATGCATTAATTTCGATCGAATCTGATTACCATAAAAACGGTTCTAGTGAGTTAATCTTAAAAGATAGACATATACTGTCGCGGACATTTTTTTAGATCATTTCAATAGAAATAATTCTTACATACATATATTGTGTGTATCTTGAACCGTTTTCGCAGCGCACGCAACAGAAGCCCTCAAGGATGAAAAATTTTCCCCGATTTTTACACATTTACCATTATTTCTTCGCTCCTAAGAGTTGCAACGTGATGTTATATAGCCTAAAGCCTTCCTCGATAAGTGGTCTATTCAACACAAAAAGAATTTTTCGATTCGAACCAGTAGTTCCTGAGATTAGCGCGTTCAAACAAACAAACAAACAAACAAACAAACAAACAAACAAACTCTTCAGCTTTATAATATTAGTATAGATAATAACATTGTCTAGGCCACGTGCGTAGGCAATATATATCAACGTGACTTTTTGAGTGACGTACACGATTTTTGTTTTGAAACTAATACAGATTTAATAAAATAAATAAAAAATATTAACGTGATAAATTGAAAACATCAGTTTTGATTTGGTAAAAATCAACCGTACCCAATTTTAAATTAGACTACTCAATTTCTTGTTTAAAAAAAGGGAGTTTTATGATTGATATTTTAAATTGCACCAATTTGTTAGATATGAATGCGCAGGAAAATGGTCATGATAACATTAAATGTTTTTAATTAACAACCAAAACAGGTTATAACAAAAAATCTAGTGCTTAGCATGTAAAATCACCTTCCAATTCAAGAGATCTGATTTAAATGCTTTTGTGATGAAAAATAATAAACTTAAATGAAAAAAATGTAAACAAAAACAAACTATTAAAAACAGATCCAAACAAGAACAGCAAAAGGGAATGAATTAATTTTAATAACGTGTTATAATAAATTCATGTATTAGTAGCCTTGCTAGATGCTGGTAATAATACAAAAAATGCTCGAAGGCAGGAATAATAAGACAAATATTACGACTGTCATTAGGTGTTAGTAAATATTTAGAAAAGTATATAAGGTAAGTTGTCTCACTTTGAACCAGGTAAATTTCAAAGTCCCATATTGGGCCGGATTTTCAATCAATGCCTTAAATTTTTTGTGTATAGTTAGCATATTTATTTAGCTTCAATTTTGTAAAACATTAATTTCTCATATTCTTTTTAGTTTCGGCGTAAAACAGGTTTTTTTGAAAAAATATTTTTGGTTCAATGAGTACTACCGGTGGTACACATTTAACCAGGGTATGGTCCACATTGAGCCACCTTATTAACTATGTCTTACTGATCAATTTATAAGGCAAATACTTTGTAATAATAAAAATTAGTCTTATATTTATTAAAATCACTTAAAATCTTATGATCCTTTAATTGGATAATTAGCCAAATCGGGTTCCAAAGTCATCTGGAGTTTCATGGCACCTGATCTGTGCAGTTTAATACTTAGGCTTGGCCTTAAGCATGTTGGCAGTCGAATGCCCCCTCTTTTTCTTATCGTTACTTTGTTTCGCACCATTTTATAACAAATTAAAACAATTGTAGAAAAAAAACTCATTTAACGACTTGGATGTACACAATAAACTATGGTTCAATGTGTAACACCCCCAGGTGGTTCACTGTGAGACACACCACGTTTGATGGCTAATCTCAAAAATTTACCGGCATACCAATCACTTAAAAACTTGAATTGTAGCGCTTTTAATTGCTAAATAACCGTAGAATACAGTGTACATATAAATAAATTGATATTATTTAAATGAAAAAAGCTAAAAAGAATGAAATTGGAAAAAAATATTTACTTTTTGAGTCAATTTGCTTTCAAATGCTCCTCACACAACCACTTGGCACACGATATCCACGCAAACTAGTGGGCAGTAAAGGATCGTAAATACCTCTCTTTCACTCATATTAGCGCGGTTTAGCAATGTGCCGTTTTCGAGATTCGGCGGTGGTTCAATGTAGCTGCCTGGTTCACTGTGAGACACCCGACCCTATGTTATGGACCAAGTGATAAATTGAGCCGTATACATAATGCCCGGGCACTATGAAAGATGCCCAATATGAGAGTGCACTTTGATAATAATTATTCAAATAATCAAATTGACCGGGCACTATACATATGGCCTATCACCTTTTGGGCAAAGTAATACAAATGTTACAGCCAAAGTGATCAATTTATCATAAAGATTATTTTAACAATTAAAATAACATAAGATGATATTTTCACCTCAATAAATATAGATTTTGACAAATAAAAAAAAAACCTAACCTCACCTAATTTAGGTTAGGTTAGGTTAGGTTTTTTTTTTATTTCTTCCATCATTACGACCGCAATCAACATCGGAACTCGAACTCTTACGGTGTCCCCAATTGCAGCCATGGTTTATTTAGCGCTTGATATAACTTAAATATAGCTTTTGTATCAAATTGCCCAACTATCATTTAGCAATATAATAATGACCAAGCGATATGATAATAATGAAGTTAAGATAGTAATTAATCACTTAGCCCGATAATGCTAGGCATTATTCATAATGTTCAAGCATTATAAATAATGCCCGCATTAATCACTTGGTCCATAACATATATACGGTCGACTTGAAAAACCTTCTCCGTTTTTTAAAGTCGGTAAAGTAGTCATTACACGCACAATACTTGTATTCAAATATTTTGTTGTACAAACGTGCTTTTTATTTATAACGAAATTTAAGATGTTCCCATAAGGAGTTCAGTTATGTAATTATTATGTGTAAATAGGTAAATAAATTATTTTTAGTCGTGTGATTAATCACTTGTCATTAATTATATACATTGTTTATTTCATTATACTTCTAGACCGCCAATTTTAGATAGATATTCGTTTACCTTTAAGAAATGAAAAATATTTTCATTCTTAAACACAGATAATAGCAAGTACGTATAGGTACTGTAAAATAACAATGGGTACTCAAGTAAAAATAGTCGTTTATTTACGTTACTATTCAGAAACATTATGTATGCAAAGATAAAGCGCCTTTAATATATAAAGAGGCAATCGCAACATTGTAGTATTCATAACTTGTTCACATATTCAAATTATAAGATTTCCATCTCATTATTTGGATAGCTGGGTGTATAAATATAGATTATTGTTACATAATAACATCCTGTGTTTATGATACAATCAGATTTGACAGAAATGACCCCACTTCTGTCAAATCTGATGAAATCGCTTTAAGAATTTGCATGGGTGAAATCGGTAATTCGTATTTTCAATAACATTGTGCTGTGAAGTATTGAGTTATTAAGAGTACTGGACATGAATGTGGATGGATAAAGGGGAAAATATGACCAACGAAACGATGAATGGATTGTGTGATAGATGATATGGCTGCAAAGAGTGTTACTTGCGAGATGACGTGTGGAAGAAGAAGACACGCTGCGCCGACCCTAAATAATAATTAGGATCAGGGTGGGGAATGATGATGTGCTGTGGAGTATTGTTTTGTTACGCTGTTTCCTCACAGCTAGAGTACATTAAACAGAGAAGGGGGATATTTGACGTTTAAAAATCGAATTACCTAATACTACTATCGCGAAAGTTTGTAATAAGTATGGATGTTTGGATACATTCTAACGACTGGATTAATTTTGCTGAAGTTTGGTATTGAGTTAGCTGACACCCCGGATTAACGCAAGGTTTTATTGACTGCAACAGCAAGTTTTATAGGTTTAAATTAGTAATTCAGAAATTGTGTAGAATAGAATACTCTTTATTGTACACTGTAGGTACAGCAATTAAAAAAATATATATACAGTAAGGGTACAGTGGTGGACTTATTGCTAATAGCGATATCTTCCAGACAACCTTTATAATCAGTGCTCAAGTGATACGGTTCTGCTTAAAGGCTCTGCTATTCTGCTTATTTGCCAGTATTTAGTGCATATACCCACAACAGTGGTTAGAGACGATTTTATTTAAAACTCGGCTTCCATAGTTCAAATGGGCTGAATGAATAAGCATGAATGTTGATGAAAAAAAAATGGATGGACTGAATAAGGAATATTATGAATGAACAAAACGTGTTGTGCCGACCCCAAGTAAAATGAGATAAGGATAGGAAGACGATGATGGACCAATATTATTTTTTGGTGAAATACTTAGTCAATTTCAGGTTCGGAAAACATTGATAAGCATCTAAGTTTCGTCGTAACTTAGTAAGAAAGGAGGAAATTGAATCTGACCTTCAAATTTAATCACATATTATGATAACATAGCGAACAGCATCAGTGTTTTCTTAAATCTAAATGCATCCTTCCTTGTTCACACAGTCGCGATAAAGTAGTATAGTCATGAATACTAAATATCATAGTATCTGCTTATTATTCTCAAGATCTAAAGGGATATATCTAGTTTACCTAGTTATAATTTCCGTTAGTGCAAAATTTGTCATGTATTTCCTTAATAAATACTGTTTTATTAAATACACGTGTGGCAAGAGCCATGAGTGCAATAGACATCTAGTAATATATTGATGTAAAATATTGTATAAGAGATATTTAATTAGAAAATATTTTATGTTAAATACAGTTAATAGGTACTTAAATAGGCATATAAACCATATAGCGCTTTAGGGCTGGTAAGATGGTTGGAATTGATAAATATTTTATCCCCGAAATCTATAACATACCTTCTGTGACAAATAATCTGTGGCTAATTCCTTCCTAGTCACGAAATAGGGACCAATATTTATAAAAAAGTAAATTCAAAATTAAAAAAAACCCCCGGATACAAGAACTTAATTTCCCTTTAAATCACCAACTTTCTCATCACACGAAGCTACTTGAGATCCCATCCGCGTATTTGCAGACATTCGGTTTATCTCCCCACTTCAACCCCCTTACAACTTTTAAATGGCTCAAACGATTTTCATCAAACATGTCTAAGAACACTCGCACATAAGTCATTTTTTATACAAAAAAAACTAAATTAAAATCACTGCATGCGTTCAGGAGTTATGAGGCCACAGACAGACAGACACGTCAAACTTATAACACCCCTTTTTTGCGTCGGGTATTAAATATACCTAATTAAGTATACATCACAGTAAAAGAGTTAACAAAGTCCATTATTGGTACTAAACCTTTTAACCGATAGCCGACACCCCGGATAGATGCCTGAATAGAACCGATAGATGCCTTCTTCTTCTTAATGTGTTGATCAATGATTATGAGAGTCATATTTTCTCAGACCAGTACTCAAGTAAGCTAACAACATTCTCGGTAGTTTTGTACAGGTCTTCGCGTGTGCAGGTAGTGGGTGCTGGACAGCTCATTAAAAGGACTACTTATGGTTTGAAGAGAGACAGATATTGAGTGATAAGGTTTGTTTGCAAAAAAAAAGTTTTTTAGGTTTAATAAAATCTATCAGGATTATCCTACGATTTTTAACTCCTAACATTTATTACTACTATTCCTAAAATACAGGGAACTGCAAATAAACATTGAGATGGTGATGTTGATGTTGAAAATCTCCAAAAAATAGTTCAAGACTATTCCAATAAATTGGCTCAAACTTTTTGTGCTGATATATTTACTCTAGTGATTATTGTTTTCATATAATAACCCAGTGAATTAGGAAAAAGTGCGAATTATGACGTCACAAGCCGTTAACCCAGATCTAGTAAAATATGTCAAATGACTACCATGTCGGATGACCCCGCATTTTATTGCTTTAAGTGCATATTTTGAATTGTTTACAATAAAGGATTACATTCAGATGAATGTCAAATACTGTTTACTAATTTTATCAAACGACATGAAAAAAAATTGCTAAACAAAAATCCACAAGAAACAATAAAACTCAGTTTTATGATCAAACAATCCCGCTCTATAATAAGTAGGTTGAGTGGTATCACACTAACAAGTGGTTACAAGTAATACTCCTGTATGCACACAATACAATTTGTGAGATGGGTGTAATAAATAGGACACGTGACATTGTAACAGCACGTGTTGTTTGAAGGAACTACGATGCAATACGTACTGGAGAAGAAAGGCAAAAAATCGTAATAAACTTGAACATTTTTGGACGAAACATTTGTAAGAAAGATTTTTGATTGATTAATTAATATGTTAGAACTAGATACATAGATTTGATATGCACTGCACTAATGGCTGACGGATTTTCCTCAAATTCCTCCTTATCTTCTGCGTAGACGGCAAAAAGTTTTCTATCAAAACTCTTGAAATATTTCGTGTTCATACAAATTCTTAGGAACGTCTTAAATGTAAGGGAATGAAATTATCAAAAGACGTTATTAAACAGCACCTCTTTTGTTTCTTATCTTTGAGTGGAGGGGTTATTTTTTATGGTATTTTTATTTACAACCTTCATGATTTCAAAGATTATTCCTGGTGTACCTAAATTGGTGTAGTTAAGTAATTGCTGCGAACATTTTAAGTTAAATAAAAGCTTGTATAGAAATACACAATAGTTATAATAGGCATTTAATGTAGTCACACGTAATGCTTTTCATGCAAAGCTCAGGCGGGACATTTAAAGTGCGTTTATAAACAGGTTTTTGATACACCAGAAATAGACGGACTATGGGTGTTCAAAATTATCTTGCGTAAACTTCATTGCATAAAATACCAGAATTTAATAATAAAGATGTGCACAGTATGATAATGCCAGCGAATATTTACTTAGGAGTTTCCCTTGACCCTTTTGGTATAAATTAAATTTTGTAGGGTCTATTTAAAGATTCCAAAGATTCTTCGTAATTTTGAACCGCAAAATTAACAATCAAACACTAATTTTTGTTGGTTTTATTACAGATTCGATTTTTTTAAAAGGAACAATATTTTGAAGTGATTATTATCGGGCCTGTTATTTGAAATAAGTTCAAAGATTTTCATTTTGAACTTAGCTTAAATCTGACTAGTGATGCTAATAGGAATGATAGAGTACGAAAAGTGAAAATCTAATTATTCTGTAAGACAGGTAATTAAAAATAGACGCGTATTTTTGCGTTGATGTGAACATAAAAAAATGACTAAAATAAGCTTTTTTAAAGTTCAGGAGATAAATGCTGGTAAGATGCTTTGTGATAAAAAGCATTCGTAAAAAAGTTGTTATCATCCCTCAAAGTGGGTAGGTATTCTTCCGACACTGTATTGGGCTTAGTGTTGTGAATTGTTTCAGTAGGTGATCACAGGGGAACATCAATCCTAAAAGTAAAAAAAAACACTAACAAGACCCAAAAATTGTCGATAAATTTACATTCACAGACGAAAAAGAAATTCAAACAGATCACTGCCAAATAAAACGTTGGTTTCAAATATGAAATCTGGTAATACCAAAAAGCTATCATAATATTAAGCGGATGCAAGACAAACATAATTCTGGACATTTCTACTCCACAATGGCTGAACACGTTGTGTCAAAAAAAGATTCTAATGATAGATCAAAGTATATAATTAGTGCCGACAGTGACGAGTAGCTTACAGCCCTCCACTCGCATATAAATGAACTTGACAATCAACTCCGTGGTCGAACGTAATTGTCACGTGCCTTATTCACAGTAAAACGTAAGTGAAGCTAATTCAACGGATGTATGTTATGAAGTACTTAGGAGCTCGCGTCAAAACCGTGCGAATTATAGCCCTCTGTATAATGTGGGAAAGGTTGCACATTACTACACGGCTAAGTAAATAATGTTAATCGCTTATTCATTATAATACAAATAATTTTCAACCTTATACCTACGTTATAGAGTCTCTTTTCAATTTACAATCGTAATCTGTCCGTGGTACCCTAAATTAGTGTTTAAATCACACTAGTTAAATATCAGTGTTAGACAAGGCTGACAGTGATGAACTATGATGGCACAGTATTATTACATAAATATAGTGGAGGCTGCATTTCCCGTCTAGGTGTTGTTAATTAGACAAAGATTTATACTACATCGTGCCTGAGTGGTATTTAAATACTGGATCACTAAGTAGCGGTATGGGGGTCTGTCACACACTCCAGATCTTTCTCAGATACTCATACAAAATGTGATAATCGTCAGTCAAATCTATTGTCAAGTTTGGTTTTTGGTTGTAAGTTTTATGGTCAACCAATCAGTCATGATCATTTGTCATTTGTCAGCTGATTAAATTCATCAGCCTTTCAGAAACCGGGGGTTAGTCATAAATATTTGCTCAAGGAAAAAATCGTTTCGAGGCTCGCTTAAAGTATCATAATTTCCCTGCCCTAGTCCTAATTATTATTTGAGGTCAGTGCAGCATGTCTTCTTTCACACTTTCCTATCTGACTCGCTTGCTTAGAGTATGATCTTCTAAATTCATCGCTAATACTGTTTCCTCAGTTCTACTTAAGTAGGTGAATAGGTTTAGAATGTAACTAATGGTGATAATAGGACGAAACTGCTGTATATAACAATATTGATTTCCGACAATTCAATGATATCAGTGCACTTTGCAGCGATTCTCATGAAAACAAGCAATATAAATAAGATGTCTGTAATTATTTTGACCAGACGTCTGCAATAAAGAGAGATGATTTACCTCGACGCGCTCAAGGGCCTTGTTACCAAATACTCGTCCCTTATCTAGCAGCATATGATCATATTCATGAGAATTATCTTTGGAAATCTTGCATAATACGACCACGTAATACTTTAGGGTGAATTAAAAGATCCGGCAAACCGATTGTGTTTTTTTTTTGGTAATTAGGTACCATGCCGACTTGCTCCAGTTTTGCACGGGTGTTTTTACATTTTAAACCTGCTCCTTCAAATTGTATTTCTATTGAAAAGAACGGAATCAAAATACATTGCGCAGTTTGAAAGCATTCATATGGACAGAAATAAAGATATACAGCGGGAATTGACTTAGTTTTATAATATGTACTACGTTTACTTCTTACTCTAAACTCAGATTAAAGTTCTGTATTGATTTGAAAACTAACCGTCTGGTTTTGAATATCTAACTACTAATTTAGGTAAAGCGGTCTATGAGTACTCATAACACAAGCTACTAAAGTATGCTTAAATTGAGACTGTGAATGTTGAGGAATATTTATACATATTTTATTATGATATTTTTAATTTTGCTTGATGACAAGCGCTATAACAACTGGATGGGACGTAAAACCTTGTTGATTATAATTATTTATTACATAAATGTCTCCCGTTCTAGATTTTTCCCATAGTCTTACTAAGGGATCAATGCTAAATATAAGGACAAATCTATTGAGGCATCGTAGGCACATCACGACATCACTTGACAGTTTGGATGACAATTGACATTCAACAAGTAAATATCCAATGTTATGATATTACTTCTGTATTTTAAAAAGCTACGAGTATATTGAAGTCGGTATCCATTTTGATGTGTTCTTAACAATGTTTTTAAAACTTTACTTTTTCTTGAGTGCGGGAGTTTGTGGGTCAGTTTACATCCATATGATAAACGTGATAAAAAAGCTCCTTAGTGTAATTCAAATTATTTATATAATATTAGTATATAAACAATTCAATTCACAATATTATCAAGTAGAAATAAAATTATTTACATACTACTTATCTATTTTAATACAATTGTACTCAAAAACGTACCTAAATTACTATATAAGTATTTATTTTTTAATTTAAACTCTGTATATTGGAAGTTTTTGATGGTTATTATTGATTTGGTTTAACCTGTCCGTATTAAGCGTATTCAAAACACTGATTGTTTATCCAAGACGTGCCGACTAGCGCATTTTACCTCACCGCACCTCATGTCTATGAATACACGTTTTTTATTATCATTATTTCCTCACGTCGACGCGTCGCCTGTTTGTCAATTCGTAGTAATAATTAAAATATTGATAATTAATTAAAACATTTTTAATATGCTGCGATTTTTATTGACTTAGTTTTTTATGTTTACTGGCTACAGCTAAAGAGCATTGAACTCAGTTTAATGCGAGATCTGTTGGCTTAGCTTGGTTGACTGACAGTGTTCTATAGAATCGCGAATTCGGTCCTTTATATTAGAAATATATTAATATACAGTTATAACAATATATTACTAACTATATTAGTATACTTGCAATGATGTAGGGAATTTATAAATGTTTCCAAAATAGGGAAGTTCGAATGATTATTTTGGACAAATCATCATAAACGTGTATAATAATAATAGCGGTCCAGACCGATTTCGGCCACGGCGGCCAGTGTTACTATGACACCAGCCAGCTACGCAGGACATATTATAGTGCATAAGCGTGTGCGCAAACACAGGTGCACTCTCTATTCCTTTTACTCTCATAGCCCGATGGGACGGTAATCTGACATGACCGGAGAGAGATCAGGCGCAGGACCCACATTTTTACGTGCCTTCCGAAACACGGAAGCTGTGATATTTATTTTTTAAACGCACAAAACATTCGAAAAGTCGGTGCGCACCGTGGGGATCGAACTCAAGACCTCTGACTTAGCAGTCCAACGGTCTTGCCACTAAGCTATCACAGCTTCATAAACGTGTAACAAAAATATAATTAAAGATTTAAGCGAAAAAACAAATTGGACATTCAGCAACGTAAATACCACCAATAACAAAGCTTGTTTAAGAGTTTACATACGCATTCTCAGTTTAGCACCATCAACTGAAACTTTACTCAACTTCGTATAATTATTCTCAACCCAAGATCAGACTAATGTGGGTCTCCGTGTTAGCAGCCCGTATGCTTTGTACACTACCCAACATCTATGTATCATTAGAATCTATAGACAATTAAGAAAAAAGAGTTACTATCTGACACAAAAAAACTATACTATAATAGAATAGAAGTTTATTGTTTTCAGTATTACAGCGAACAGAAGAAATAAACAGTTAACATGGTAGCTATAATACCGAAAGCAAAAGGTTCGAGCGTCAGCTTATGCTCAGGCTCCCCAATGGCCGCAGCAGGATTCGAACCTCGTATTCGATTGCCTTAACCACTAATCTACATTGCCTCTAGCAAGTATACATTTTATAAATTCATTCGATTTGTTAAACAATTAAGGATTCTCCTGAAATAAGGCCAAGAACTGATAAAACGATTTATTCCCGTGACGGCTGCTACCGTGGAACTGCAGTGTTATTTCTAAACTGCACAATAACACGTTGGGGGTGATAATGTAAAGACCAAGAAGAGTTTATACACTAAAATTGTTCCTATTCAAAGTTGTGTGTTGCTAGCCGGTGCGCCAACAGACCGCAGAGCGCGCTGGCGGGCACCTCCTGCTAAGACTGCGGTGGAAGCGCGCGGGAGTCGCGAGATACCATGCCCGCTGCGGGTATAAATCGCGTCGTGAGTGTTGCATTTGTTTTTAACAAACAGTTGTAGAATGCAGGTACATTCTACATAAGCTGCGGGCTCGCAACCGCGGCCCGCGCGGGATGAAATGCCAATTGGCTTATAGCTGATGTACAAGAAGAGGATAACGAATTCGCTTAGTTGTAAGACAGAACAAGCCGGTAGAAAAATCTTTAGTGTGATGTAATCAAGTAAAAAATCATAATATAACAGGCACAAAGGAGTCAGAAATTAAAGGTGGAGTAGAAAAAACATTAAACAATTTTAATTTGAAGTACTTACATAGTATAAAAAGTAAAAACAAAAATACATCGACCTAATTAAAAAAAAAAAACACTTATTCATAACAAAATTGGTATCGCAGAACTTGTATGTATTACGCCTAGTCTTCGCAATAATATCGAGTAATCTTACGTCTATAGTTTCTTAGATCGCGTTGTAACAGGAAACGACCCCAAGAAATCTATTAGTAATGGTCATTTATACAGGTGATGAGCGTGCGTCTAGATAACTTCCTTACGGATTAAAACACTCGAAACAACATCACTATTATCACTATTATCAATAAAATTTAATAGTACCTAAGTTTGTATGATCGGCGTATATTTAAAACCGTACTGTACCTACCGTACCGTAGTTGGTATACTTCAAAATAGACATTGGTACGTAGGGGATCCTATATTTATACATATTTCTTTTTATTTTAATAACATTTATGAGTTACTGCAATTAGTAGCCGTTGAGGTAAAACAAATTATTGATGGACTTAATTAACAGTTTTAAATTAACTACTTTTATTGCCTTTGTAACGACGTACCTAAACTAAACGGAATGAATACCTAACTGCGTATAAGAATCAAATCAAATCTTGTCGTCAAATCGCGTACCCATAATTTACATCTTAATTAAAAATGTAGGAATCACAATTCTTAACCTCTTTGAACCATAGACTAAAGAACTTTCTTCTTATGATCAATATACAAAACATACAACATATTATATAGTAATTTCAAAATCAAATCAATCAAAATCAACATTTGGAGCAGAAGTAAATTATAGCAACGACCAACTGTAAAAGAATAAAAGAGCTTTTCGGACATTATGAGGCCCTATTATAACAACAATAAATAAACAACCATGCCTTTGGAAACATTATATGCAATATCAGATTTCAGAATCGCTTTTACGCAAACATTCACGAGTTAAAAGATCGGCACATGAGAATGACTCTTGTACACCGGTTCAATCCAGATTGTACCGAAGCCAGCCGCCGTCATCATGTGCCTGTGTGTCTCGGCTAAGTAAAGGGCGTGTTTTATCTTTATCCCTAATTAAGATTTGCGTGTCACGATTCTCTCTTGCGAATGGAATTGGACGACGAGGTTAGTGTAACACGCAATATATCAAGGTGGACGTAACTAGATTTTGTTGGATAGGAACTGATTGACACGTGGGATACTTCTTTGTCATATCATGATTGGTATCTAGGTACAATCTATTGACGATATTGGGTAAGAAAAGAATAAAAAGAGAATTAAGTAGAATAAGTAGTGTCTCGAAATTAATCAAACTTTGTCGAGGAAGCTGACTGTTCTAGAACAAACAAAATATTTCCTGTTGATATCCATTTCAGAGTATTTTCTATGATTTTTCCAAACGAAAAGTTCTTATCTACCTACACACAATTAATTTCATGACTTTATGTTATTACCTACTAGTAGGTACACAGCTTTTCCTCGTTATAGGGGTTAAAATGAAGGTGAAAATCCAATGAGTTGAACCCAAGTTGGGAACGACCGACGTAAGGATTAAGAATTTCCACATAATTTTTAATTCATAGTGTAGGCAGTTAACTTTTTTTTGTTTTCTGGGTGAAACACTAATGACTTTAACCCAGATTTAGGGGATGGTATGGGGATATGTCGGACTCACGCGGACTAAAAACACCCCGGGCCCCTTCTACTACCTAAGCCAGTGTTACGGGAGTTACCTGCCTACTTAATACTACCGATTATTTAACGGTCCACTACTTCCTTTTGCTGGAAATGCTGGATGTGATAGATACACATCGAATTCTAGCGAGTAACCAGATTTTCCTTGCAAATCTCACATTGAAGAGCGAGTCAGTCATCTGTGAAAGCACGAGCAGAAGGCATGACTTGTTACATATGAAGCTCCTATTATGATAATCGCTACAGTAGCCAGCCAACACACGATGGGCGGAGTAAGTGGTGCCTGTAGCATGTGTAAGCAAATTTATACTGACTTAATAATAACAGATATTGTTCTAACAATATGATACACTAAATGGAAATACTCTTTACACGTTTGCGAACTTGTGATCAAATTGCTATTTAATAGATACCTTGCACTGGTTGCAAATCACTGTAAATTACCGATACGGCACTTAATATATATTTATATTATTACTAGCGCCCCGGCTTCGCACGGGTGCAATGCTTGTACATAAAGACATCGTGGCCCGCTCCGGTTTCGCTGCATACGCTACGTGCCGCAATTTTTAAATCTGTAATACCTACCTATCTCCGAAAATATTCATTTAAATCTTATGTTGTAAAGGGCCATATAAATTTATATTAATTCAACAACGTATTTAAGGTATTTAATTGAATAAGGATTAATGTTGTATTGGTTAAAATCGCTTCGAAAATTAACCATTATTTGTCTTAAAAACTAAATAACAAAAAAAATTGTGAGATATCCATAAGAGATAGACTAATACCATCGCGGAATTTTCTGTAGACCTTTTCAATGTGTACAAATAATTAGTACATTATTTTGAAAAACATCTCGTAGGGCGTTTGTATGTGAAATGTAAGTGGAAAAAAAAATCACATTCGAAACCTCAAAAATAACAGTATTTCTCCATTATGTAATGGAAGATTTTATACATAAAAACCTTTCTCTTGAATCATTCTATCTATTAAATAAAAATAAATAAATTAAAAAACCCGACTGCATAAAAAACACTTTAAATAAAAACTAAAAAGTAAAAAACAAGCTTAGTCTAAAAGTGTAGATAGCAATGCTATTACCACAAAATTAAATAATTTCATAATCAATACACAAAAAATAATAATCTTATGCCAAAAATAATTGAGTGTAACAGTCGGGACCCATATTGAATGATTTTAGTCTAGTTTATTTAATGGGTCATGGATCACCGCCATGTTGGTTTTTGTTTGACGTCACATATCTAAGAACACTTGGGTAATTAAGACGAATCCAACGATGCCCTGATTGTCGAAATCCATCAAGCCGTTTCGAAGAAATGAGGTAATAAAGAATATTATGCTCATACATACATACATACAAGATACGCGCGAAAAACATAACCCTTCCTTGGCAGTCGGGTAAAAAAACACATTAAAATCCGTTGCAGGTAAGTGATACAAATAATGCCTACCTAATTTGAAACCCTCAAATCTTATTTATTTAAAAAGGTGATATTTAAAAGCAAGGCACTGTTCTTTGGTCTCTTTTTTGTCGAAAATCGCTTAAAAACAGGTAATTCTTAAACTTTAGCAGAAGGCCTTTTTAAAATATAGTGATTGAATAAAGCCTATATCCTTAACTAATAATTTAAGAATGCTGTTATTAGAGTATTAATTATATAAAAACATATATTTTAAAGCAGTATCTATCAGAATCTAAGTTATTTTACTAATAAATATGCTTAAAATGCTAGTCAGACTTCAAGTCGCTACGCTTTAATGCTTTATGTAGGTACCTATATACATTTTTCTCAAGGATTAGGAATTTTGTGAAAGTACAGTAAAACGAAAGTAAATAAAAAAAATACAAAAAATAAGTGATCTTCGAAAAAAGCCAGTCAACTTCATAGGAACCTGAAATTCGCCCGTACTTTCACCGGAGTTGTAGCTCAGGTGGGAGAGCCCGGGACTAAGGACCCGGGATCAAA
Source organism: Chrysodeixis includens (assembly GCA_941860345.1). NCBI lineage: Eukaryota > Metazoa > Arthropoda > Insecta > Lepidoptera > Noctuidae > Chrysodeixis > Chrysodeixis includens. The sequence continues at coordinate 9,885,814 of OW796090.1, forward strand.
ACTCGGCAACTCCATTCGCGAAAATGTCACGAGCTTTTGTCATTTTTATTTTAGGGACTTTTGTTGCAACAACGTTACGATATCTTATTCACCTATTTTTCGCACGAGTCACTATTTTTTTAGTAGCGAAAATTTTATAGCGCGCGTTTCGGATAATGAGAGGACTCTCACATTAGATTATATCAATAGTCATATCTACAACGCATAATAAATTATTTGTTTTATTTAAGGTACTTTATAAGTTATGAGCAACAATAGTAATAAAAAAAAATATAAGCTTGGGCCGTCCACGTCTGTTCTTCCATAGAGCAGGGGTGGATGGCCCTTGGTAGGTGCCCCATCACGTTTCAGATTAAAGTTCTCAACAAGGCCTCTGCATGTTGGACCTGTGTCCCCGTCTAAGCCTTTTAAAAGCACCGGGTTTCTTCCCTTGAAGTTAGCCCTTGAATTATAAGAGATAAAAATAAATAATTAGCGCGTGAAAGCAGCCGGGATCGATACTCGGTGCACTCCATTTTCGGCACATTTTCATGGACGCTTTTGGATTAGGTACTTTTTTTAACTTTTTGTTCCATTTGTAGTTGTTCCACTTCTTTCTGCTTAAAAATAATCCGAGATAGTTAAGTAAGGAAATTAAAAAGCTTTTTCTAATCAAATGAATAAAGGGTGGATCTCAATTTGTACGAATTTAGTCATAGTTTTAATTTAAATATTAACAGGCACCACAGCTAAGGTTTTACCTTACTTCTTAAAATTAATCATTACGGCAAGAAACTAGAAAGTAAGAGATATCCGATAACCACTACAATAACTTCAAAAACAACATACATGTTGTACCTAATCAGTCACATTGACCTGTATTCAATGCAAAACGTGTTTAGGGTACTGTATTGCATAAAACCTTGTGTAAATAAGCCATTATTTCACGCAAAAAGTAAAGGATATAAATGGTTATAAGAAATAGACATACCGATACATATATATATATGTATATCATCATTACATAATAATATTATAAAACTAAGTCGCTTTTTCTATCCTCTTGTCCCTTCGACCGCTTAAATCTTTAAAACTACGCAACGCATTTTGCGGTTTTTTTAATAGATAGAGTGATTCAGGAGGAAGGTTTACATGTTTAATAACATCCATTAAATCTGTAATATCTTCGAAAATATTCACTTAAATAAATATTTTTTAATAGAAAAGTTGGCTAAGATCGTACTAGATTACAAATTTTCCACAGAAACGTAAAAAAATGGCTCACTAAATTACTGTACCTACTGTATGTAGTTACTTAATATTTATAGTTAGTTAATTAGATAAATACCTTACCTACTCAGACTTATAGTCAGACCAAAAAAATATTACGCAATTTTAACGATTATGTGGAAATTCTTTAACCCAAGTAGGGCTTTCAGGAATTACAATACAAACAGTGGAAAAGTCACCGCGTGCGTCATCCAACTGAGTCACAATTAACTCTATGACCGCGTTACAAGGTTGCATATGAGAGATGACTGTTGTTGTCGCTTACGACGGTCTGTGAACTAGGTACACACTAATTACAACCAATTATTTTGCCTTTACTGAAGCGAGATTAGAGGCAGATAGAGTCAAGTGCGCGGGATTTGCACACAATACGGTTTGAGTATGTTTTCCGGTGACCGAAGCTGCGACATTGCTCTATGATATTGCTTTTGTACGTGATCTTGTTGTTTGTGTTTCATGAATCATGTTAGCGATTACTTCTTTGACATCTATTTCGAGAACATGTATACTTACCTCATGTAACATGTAATGAAATATGTTTTTTAGAATTTGTAATCAGGGAATTTGCTAAAGATATTGTGTGGACCACAAAGTAGGTAGACACTACGCTTAACGTTACCTACTGGTTGCAAAGAGAGCACTTTTCGGTATTTTTTGGGAGGTTACGCATAGATCAAGGATGCTTACTGAACCACCTTCCGCAACAATCAGCAATTGATTCCTTTATTCAGTTTGTTGTCATAACAATTATTACGCGTGTCCAAATAGCAAATTGTCATTTCGTGCCATAATTGTCTTTATTAGCCATTGTTCTGCTATACAAAGAATAGTATATATGCAAAATGGATAAATTATGTCGTTAACGGCTAGGATCGTTAAATGCAAGAGAAATTAGCTTCGGCACATCATGTTAATCTGGAGATGAAAAAATTTTGAATTACTTAGGTACTATTTTGACTTAGACAAAAAACCGACAAGTGTGAAATTTTCAATTAGACCATTGGTGGACCGAATACGGACCGATGCCAACAAAATTGTGTAATGTGGGGGACCCTATATTTATAAAGATTAGAGAAAATTCTGCATTAAAAATTAAAATAGATGCCAGCCTATTCTACGATCATATAAACCAAATATTTGAGATTCCACTTTTAGACGATAAAATTGATGTGTCTCATAATTATAGATATCAAATAGCAGCGAAGTCATACTTTACGCTTATGAGTAAAAGCCTGTAAATCAGATCAATTTGGGCGTTGAACGCACAGTTTATACCTACTAATTTTCAGTTGTAATTGATACTTGGATCGAATGTCGTGGTGGCCTAGCGGTTCTATGCATGGATTTGTATGCACGAGGTGCAGGTTCGAACCCCATCGCAAGCAAACAATGTGACTTTTCTAAAGTTATACTTTGCGAAGTGAGGTATCAGGTGACGAAAAACATCGTGAGGCAACCTGGACTACAAATATTGGAATTTGTAATCGCCAATTCGCAGTGACCTAGCGTGGTGATCAATGCTCACCTTCCCATTCGCCTATTTATACTTAACGTAGAACACGCGGCTTCTAAATCAACATTATAGAAATTGATCTTTCGGATTAAAATGTATTTAATTAAGGCTACCTTGAAATCCTCGGAATATTCCAGAATAGAACAGTCGCAATGCTAATACTAATTGATTTTATTAAAAAACCTGTACCAGATAATCAGTTAGCGATGCTAAGTAATCATTCCTTCAGATTAATTACGTATCACGGTTAGTAATTTCTAGAATATTAGCAAGTAATAGAGAGATAGTAGGGTAATTAATTGTTTTTTTTAAATACATAGAAATATATCTATTCGGTGCGGCAAATATGCATACTAGCGTATATTTATTATATTTATCTATACATAGGGTTTTCGCAAGTGAAAAAAGCAATAAAAACACATAATATCAACAACTTTCATACTTTATTTCGCAGTATATCGCTTAAGGCCTTTTAACAGAAGAAACAATAATATTTATAATCAACAATCTAAATAGTTATAGGACTCGCTCAATATATTATAAGCAACGATTGTTTCTGGAGGTCTTCCAAATACGAATCAAAGTGAAATTATTTTACAAAAAAATGAGCATAAAATACAAAACGTTAATCAAGATAATCAGTACAAGAAGCAAGGATAAACTTGTAATGCCAAAAAATATACAAAAAAGATATTAATCTGTTGTAATGCCGACGGACACGTCCCTTAGTTCCAAGTAGAATTAAAAAATAAGTAAGCAGCAACTTAATGACTCTGCTGCGTTACATGGACGACAAAACTTTTTGGAACTAAGAAACTTCTTTTGCATCACTACAACAAAGTTTTAATAGATTTTTAATTCACGTTATTTCAATTACAATTTGACTGCAAAATATTTCGTCTATGAGACAAATTGTAATTATGCGAGCATAAATAGCATATTGTATTTCTTTTACCCTAGCTATAAATAAGTGTGCAGGTTTGAGTATAACGGGCTGCACAAGTCTTGCTGATTGGAAGATATTGAAGTCTGTTCAAACCTGCCTTAGTTCCTTCTCACAAAACCCAAATGATACGCTACTATTTATCATTTATGCCCTTTGTTCGGACTTTAAAAGTCTTGTCCACTCCCGAATTCAATTCGGAGTCTGTTCTCGAAGGAGAGTCAGATAGGAAATTGGCGCCTACTAGTTTACAAACATATCATTTCAAATAATGTAAACCTACTTACAGATATAAAAACATTAACTCTTTCATGACATAAAGTAATAGACCAAACAAACGATTTATTGTGGCTCTTCGCGCTAGAATGCCGAAGCACAATTTAAACAACTATCTGTTCAACAAATTTTACATCTAACTACATATCGAAATCCAGAAAATTAATTATACAAGCTTTTGTGCAAGACAAGGTGAAGTTCAAAATTACCAGCTAGTGTTTGTGCGATAATTGTTTAATATACACGAGTGATCCCACTAACAAATGTTCTAACTTACAATTTACAACAGCGAATAATACTACGTCTACATTATGTCTAGCTCAATAGATTTTTATAACGGCAATATTCACATAGAAAATATATTCGTCCTTGACATAAGGAAAAACTGTCACAAGTCGCGGTCCTGGGTTTTACTGCAACAATCATGTTCGTAGTAAAATATTTAACTATGTCAACAAACATTTACAATATCCAATTAGCCCTAGTAATCTACGTGTATGTGTATATATGAATGTGTGTGTGTATATTTATATAGTTAACGGAATAGAAGGCAAGCTATTACAATGATTACATATGATTTCTCACTAGATTCGGTAATTAAACTTGGGTTCAGGCACTATTGATATTCTTGGTCTATTGTGTAATAAGTCGAATAAAAGCGTAATCCTGTTGTGTAAAAATATGTAATTTAATTTATCAAAAATATTTATTTATAGTAATGTGCAAGGCGTGTTGTTGGATTATGAGCGTTCTAAGTGCGTGCGACAGATGTTATCGAAGATATGTTCAGTGACCGAATTCGCAGTTATTTTCCACCCGCACATTTAATTGTTCTAATACTAAGCGTACGGTTTGTCACGACACTGCCAGAATTACATTACAGCCCATAGTAAACTGTTTTGTGTGAACAAATATCTGCATAATTTAAGTCAATGTTGTTTTTTTAGCATTTGTATCATAACATTTTAGACAGATATTTTTTAATACTATAACATACTTATGAATTTTCCTAATAAACGCACAGAAGCCGTTAAGAATGAAATTCATATTCGATGTTTTTTTAATACTCTACAAAGGCCATGAATTAAATCATGATACAATATTGCTTTCAATTAATAAATTTCATTCGAGTCACAGGCTTTCCGTTTGGTTACCATTCAAATTTCAATAGTACAATTCACATCATCCAATGACGTTAAAAACAATAACAACAATTATCAAATTATTGCTAAATAATTTTCACACCTCCGCTAATATAGTCTCCTAGGTAAGGCCTCAGAGAAAAGGAGTATTTTTGTTTTTAAATCTACTAATTTGGTAGGAATTAAAAAATAAACTCGGACTTGATAAATGCAAGTAATGTGTTCCAATACTGATATTCTGAAGATATATTATAAAATAACCTTCCAATTTATATAATAAGTTTTCACATTAATAATTACATTTTTTCCCAAATATCAAAATTTTAACGAATTTAACAAAAATGCGGAGGTGCTTGGCAAATCGTATATTAACTACGTAATAATAGAAATTTTAATAACTATATCTCTATAAAAATACTTGTACATGTTTGAGATATAGCTCTTTATACTAAATTAGAAAGATGTTGATTGAACACGACAACAGCATTTATGTAAAATGAATTAATAAAATTTACAGAGGAATCAAACGATGGCTTACTGTCAGCAATGGTCTTAAATTCTATCTATTGCACCACCACCTACTCTTATACATGGCGTGCGTCTAGTTTCAATAAATATCCCTCTATTAAAATGTTAATGTGTAAAGAATCTGCAATAAGACTATAACATTAAGCTGAGTGTAAATATAATATGTCTAAGTGTATCTGATTGGTGTTACACGGTAACGCGGTATCGAGGCACTTTAAAAGTTTAATGTAACGTATGTAAATGTAACAAATAACTATTAGCACTACGACGGTAACACAAATAACTGGGGAAGTGTGCGTGTAATAAAAATGGAATGTCATTAGCTGCCTGTTCTTAAAGCTTCGTATTGTAATTTTCTGGATTCGTGAGTAACATTCATGTCGTTATAATCACAAGGTGTCTACTCGGTAGGTTAAGGAAGAGGGCGGGGGCGCGCCGTCGAGTTTGTACCTACGCCTTGACATTGTGTTTCAGGATCTATTCTTTATCCGATGATCTGTAAAAAAGGATTATAATGTTGTTATATGAATACTTATACTTATTTATACTTAGTAGTGTGACGTCTGGCAGGGGAGAATTTAAGAAAAAAAAAACGTGTTGCGCCAACCCCAAGTAAAATGGGATAAGGGCATACTTATTTAGGCTACAACTTTCTATCGAAGAATCTTGTTACAAATGACCATTACTGCAACTCAAATCACAATTTAAAACAGAAAAATAGATAGTTCGATACTGTCCTCATTGGACTGGTACCTTACAAAATACATGATGCGCTTTTATAGACAGGAAAACGAAAACAAACGTTAAATAATTCAAATTTAATTACAAGGGGCGATTGGATCAATGATCATCGGCAGTTTCACACAAAAGTGAAAACTTTTTACTTCACTTTTACTTATCGACATAATAGTATTAGTATTTAAGTTACAATATACAACGTTGATAAAAGCGAGAGGCATTAAATGAAACCACATATTCTGTATATCATTATAAGGCTACACAACAAAAATCAAATCAATGTAAGCAATAGTTTAGTCACAGGATATTTTTTTAGTTTGAACATGCTGTATCTTCCTGATTAGGTGACTAAGTTTTATAGGCATAGTTATCTAAGAGTCATTCACCGCAAAACAACAAAATTCACGCGACGTTGCCGCTCCGCATCGTAAGTTTGCAATACAAACAAGTGCACTATTACCAAATATTACGCAGGTCACCGCACGTCAGTGTAAATTTTTATTAAGGGTGTTTACATTTTAAGTTAATAATTAAGCTATTTAAGTTCTTTGAAAAAAGTTTTTTCGTATACTTCTTGAAAACTTTTTTTTAATAGTTTCGGATTAGCAGTAGGCACTTATAGTATATGTGGTTTCATTTAATGCCTCTCGCTTTTATCAACGTTGTATAAATGTTAATACTCACTGTTACGTGGAAGAACAAGAGCATGGCTATCAGCCACGGTGCAGCAGTGAAGGTTGTTGTGGAACATGTACTGAATGGTGAGGTGCTTGTCGTCGCCCACACACGGGTCGTAGAAACCGGGCAGCTCAGACTAAGGGCAAATAAGAGAGTAAATTAATATACATAGTAGTAGTTTCATATCATTCTTACAAGTATATAGGATACTAGCTGTCCCTGCAAACTTCGTTTCGCTGATAAAGATAAATGAAAACTATCATTTTATTTATGACGAAAAATCCAAATATCTTACGGAACCCTATTTTTTTTTCCAAAATAAAATATAGTCTATGTTACTCGTGGATAATGTAGTTTTCGAATGATGTAAGAATTTTTAGAATCGGTCCTGTAGTTTTTGAGCCTATTCATTACAAACAAACAAAGTTTTCCTCTTTATATTATTAGTGTAGATTGAGTTTGGTCCAACATCCATGCATAGGTTGTCAATCTTGTTTAAAATCTTCAAAACAATTGGATTTTCAGATTTTTATAAGTTGAATATTCTACATAGAATAAAATCACCGCTGTCGCTGTTTGTCAATGTAAAGGATTTTAAAGCGGTTTTTTTTTTAAATGGAGTGATTCGCGAAGAAGATTTATATGTATCAGTATTTCACCCGTGCGAGGCTGAAGCGGGTCGCTAGTTAGAACTCATTTATATTTTTATAATTTAAAACCAATATTTAGGAAGTAGTGAAAAAAAAAAATCTACCGAGATTGCTTACACCCATTTTCATCAAACAGCTAAAATACTCCTGAATAATTGAAAACTAATGGAAACATAATTAAAATCGGTTCATCCGATCGAGAGAGTTTGTGGCGCCCTACAAACAGACACAAACCCAGACTCATCAAATTTAAGTTGTAGTAAAATCAAGAATCAGTTTGCATTTCGGTCTGAGTTAATCTTTGGTTATCCTCAAACATAGCCTACTACTAGCATAATGTATTTTCATGGATCAATGGAATACAATAATATACATAAATACTTGAACATACATGAATACTTTGATAATATTACTTAGTAAATCGGTGATGTGATTTGGATATCAAGTCATTCACATTGTATACGGTATTAGAGATAAGTGCTAAAATATAGGTCACACACCGCGTGACTCCGGTGTCCAAACTTTAAAGTTAAGTAAGATTGATTATATTATCACGGATTATCGAGTTTCTGATAAATCGTAATGGTTTGCGGAACATTCAATGATTTTTCAGAGTTTATTTGTAGGATCTATCCATTGAAAATTATGAATCAATGTAATATTTTCCTAGTATTCATAAGCGGTTACTATTTATAAATAACGGGAGTAATTCTATGCATGCTTGCGTCTACGGTGCGGGTAATCGCGCAGTCAACGTAATATGGGGGCGGGTTGACTATTAATAATCGCATTCATAAGTTAAATAACTTCCGACGACATGTGTTTCTAAAAACAATGTTAATTTACTACAGTTTAGTAACACTAGTACTGAATTATCTTGCTAATATTATGAACGTGTAAGTTTGTATGTATGCATGGATGGATGTTTGTTACTCTTTCAAGTTTAAATGCTTGGATAAATTTTATTAAAATTTGGTATTAGCTAACATCCTCGATCAACACACAGGCTACTTTTTAATCAACTGCGCTGCAGGAGGGTTTTTAATAGCTAAAACCGTTGCACCGGCAAAATTGCGAGGAACATTTAGTCTAAATATAGGTAATAGGTTTAATAATTTTCAATAATGATTTCTTATTTATGCTTATGTAATTAATGCAAAAAAGAAACATAAATCCATAAAAATCACAACACATGTGGAATCTTAAAGTAATTATGGAACTACACTTTGAAGATATCATTCACGAATGAGTTCACAATACATAACTGGAAATACCTTTTTCTATTCTATACCTGGGCTCACAAAACCAAATTTCTTAAATCTTGCTAATACTTGAACTCAACAAGATTATAACAACTTTAATAAGTCAATTTACAACGGACGTACCTTGCTAGCCTCAAGCAGTTCTAACCGCGAGTCCTTGACGAGGCACTGCACGGGTATTGTGACGTCAATCACTTCGCTGAACGTGTTCGGCGCGTCCGGCGCCTGCTGGCCGTCACCTGTTGGCTCTGCACCCACTTCGTGACTCGATGAATCTGTTCACAAGTTATTATAGTTAATAAGAGTAATACCACAGTATAAAAAATCATACAGTAGTTCGTCGCCTTTGATCTTGTGGAAAATGCCGACAACGTCTAGACAGTATCGCGACGGCAAGGGTTGTCAAAATTAAAAATATGAAGTAAATTATTTAGTCCCGAACCGCTAACATTATTTTGTTCGCAGTTCGCGTCCCACCCCGCACACCCCGCACGATTACCCTGTCTAGACGCCTTCGTCGGACGACTGTATGGTTTTTAGACTGTGGTAATACTGAGGTTTTATGGCTATTAAAAGAAAAGTATATAGTAGTAGAGCATAATACAATGACACTGAATAAACGATCGCCTTTGAAAATCTGTGTGTTGTTTGTCATTGTCAAGGGATATTAGATTCTAAAATAAATGCGTTAGTATCGAAGAATTTTAGTTAAAATGAATATATTTGGTATGGAAATATTTCTGTCAATCTACAAGGTTTTTCTACTCTGTCAAATTATATAGGTAGTAATAATTAATTTCGTTTTTAGAAACACATCCCTTGCTACTAATTCAGCCATTTTAACTCGAGACTGCTGCATTAAGAAATATTTGTCAAGTATTACAACTTTAATGTTTATAGCCCATGGTTCTGTTGAGTTCTGGCCCTTCGAATTCAAATACCAAAATATTATAGGTAATAAAGCCAGTCTGTAAATCATATACAGAAGTTTGTGCGTGCACTCTGGGAATTGGCAAATTCTAATATGATTATAAATATTAGGTTGGGAAAAAGATTTTTCGCATTATAGTATGTATGAACTTGTAATAAAATCTTTTTGGCTATAGTATTTGGCTAGTTTTGGAATACTTGAAAGTTAAAATTTTAAAGGACATAATTCCAAATTCTAATTTTATCAGAGAGAGAAAGATTTTATTACAAGTTCATACATACTATTATGCGGAAAACTTTTCCCCCGACCTATTAATATAAAAATGGTGATTAAACCTGGTTTCCAATTTTTGGTTTCCAATTCCTGGTTTCAAAAAAAATCCAATCCAGGTTTAATCAACATTTTTCCATCTTTATTTGTAAACAGTCCGTTAGAGGCTTAGAATAATACTTACTTGCGGGCAGTTTTCCATACAGCGCTCGCAGTATAACGAGACCCTTCTTCTTTTCTTCGTCAGACCGGATTCTCGAATAGGTTTCTCGCATCAATTCAACAGTAGCTCGAGCCTGTCGCTGCATCTCCTGTAACCTGTAAAAGATTAACTTTATAGTTTTGTTTTTAACCCTCGACATATAAATAACGGTGCTCAAACATTGCATGTATGCGGTTGGCGAAGCCTAAGAACTAAGAAGTAGGGTTTGTGGGGATTGTATATCATATCAATTTTAAAAACTACATGCATGCGATTTTGGTTCATGATATCATTTGTTGCCTTGTCCACAAATGTTTGGTGCCAGCGCAGTTTCATCTACTAGTCAATAAAGTTGATAAATCTTACAAGTTTCACCAACTTCCTGACAGTATTATATCGCTTCAAAGCATTTGTTTCAGACCTAAATTGCGATTATTTTCTTAATTTAAAGCAGGAAGTAACGTTACCTTTCATAGTTAGCCTCCATGGACCTCTGCCGGTCGCGTTCCTGCCGCTCCCGGGCGATGGGGTCTAATACCAGCTTCTTGAGCACTAGCCACGACACCAGCGGGACCACTGTCGCGTAGAACACCGGCGACGGCATTATCTCCTCGCATAGGTGGATGGGCACTACAATGGTTTGTGATGAGCAGGTCCATCTGAAAGGGACGTATGTTTAATGTGTGTAGGACGAATTGTGTATGTGTGTTCATTCATAACGTACAAACAAGTTATCTAAAGATATAAAAAGAAAGATTGTGATTGGCTTCGGATGTTGACTTCGTCATATTTCTAAAAAAGAATTGTATATCGTAAATATTTCTGTATACATGAATTGTAAAGAAACAAGAATGACGCGTGCTCAATATTTGCTTTAATCTGGTTGAAATTTTACACTGTTTGATTAATTACATAGTATGAAAATAATGCCTAGATCTTCTGATAAAAATTGCAGCCACTACAGTTTCATACTTATCAGATTATGCATCAACAAGTAGTATTTACTTATAGATGACCTATATTAATTAGAGTGGCACTTAGAAGTGCTGAATAAGGATTGTGCCCGCGTGAATGTCGGTTATTGGTATGAAAGTAGCTGATACCCTAAAATTTAGGGTATCAGCTACCTTCATACCAAATCTCTTTACAATCGGTCTGCTTGAGAGTGAAACAAACATGAATACACACTCACATACTTTATAGTATTGGTGTAAAATGGTATAAATTGGTATAAAAGATTTACTTGAGTTTGAGCATGACACCGCTTGGCACTCCGAGCATCACAGCTGCCGACACGCTGCTGTTTTGTGACACCTTCTTCTCCGCACCATACTCTGCTATAGCGCCGAATGTACCGAATCTGTGGAAAGTTTCATTCTTATCAGTAAATGTGTAATTTAGATTATGTTTTAAATTCGCTAATTACGTAAAAAATGTCACATCGCCTCTATTTCGCAATTTGCATAAAGGATCACATCGCTATATTTATAGACTTATAATAACAGAATACATTTAACATAATATACACAATGCACGTTATAATAGGTACTTCACTATGTATGGACCGTGCGTTATGCGTGCGTTAGACGCGGGTCACAAGCTTTTTAAGGCCCTAAAAAATACAAAAATATTTATGTAAAAAAAATTAAAAGACACGGGGTTTTTTGCTGGCGCTAGATATAAAGCAAATACATTTGAATGACGAACGTCCGCTTGTAAGAGCAAAATTACGCATAGACTACATAGGCGAAACTAAAACAAACACAAGTATAGTAAGTACCTACACTTATTCGCATTTAGGAGACGAAATAAAGAGAAAGCGATATTATAGGAAATAATTTTAAATATCTCTTATTTATTGAACGAAATCAAGCCGTAGTTTGGCACTTTAACAAGAACATTAGCTATGCGCAAACCATGCATTGCTCGAACATAAATTCGCACCATCAAATACATACTTAGAAAAAAATAATTTGAATTGGTTTATGAATAGACAAAGCTATAATAATAATATGAGAACAGTATCAGAAAAAGTCGCGTGTGATTTTTGCTCACCCATCGGAGTTTCAATGCACATATTGTCAAAACTTTTATAATTTGTGTATTTTTTTTTTCGCACGGCAGTATGAAAGCGTATTATCATAACTCAGCCTATTTCTCATAACATTTGAATACTATGCTAGCTCACTCAGCTTGAAAACAATTAAATCATTCTTTAGTCAAGAAACAAAGTAGAAATAGGAGTCCATGAATAGATTTACGCGGCTCGTTTATATAATCAAATGTGATCTGACAATTGGGACTGGCGAAGTGGCTTAAACTGCTAAATTTCAATTCAACTTGCACGACACCAATGATATCATAATAAGACCATAAGAACTAATGAAATGGCAAATTGCTACATTTTTCCCCTGTAGATTAAAAAGTAAATTATGATTATTGGTAAGCCCTATGGGTATAAGTTCTTTGTGTTGCTTTTTGCTAAAGATTTTTAAAAATTCACCAAATTCGCTATCTGTAGGAATTAATTGAACTTACTTCAAAGCCAGTCGTAGTTTCATATCATGCTGGGGGAGCTTCCTCATGATATTGAATGATATGAAGGAGTGTGGGTTCCCGATCTGCATCGCTGTGTTTGTGTGGTACTTCTCAGAGTCACGGACGTAGATTGTGGTCATCGACGAGCCTCCTTGACCACCCGCCCGGTATGTTAGGTATCCCACTGAATGTGCGTCCAGCTGCAGCGCCATAGCTGAAGAAGACAGTAAGGAAATATAAACCACATGACAATTATATCAAAGTCTAATTTTTGTTCAAAAGATATCAATGAATAGAAAAATAAATATGTTATTAAAAGGATAAACTATGACAATATATTCATTTATGCAACTGGGAAACTGTATAATGAGTATTAATCATGAATTTTATTACATAAAAGAGCAAAGATCTAAGTGATAATTCTTGGTAATTTATGCTAATGTAAAATGCATTGGATATTTATGACTTACTTGATATAAGGCTGGGCGAAATTCCTCTAGGTGTAAACTGCAACACGGTTCCACAGTTCAAGAACATTAATCGGGACAGTGTCCTGAAGATCTTGAAACCGAGAAGTGGCCCATTTCCTATACCAAACTCCACTTCAGTCCAACCTTTTTCAGAACTGAGGTTTCTGTTGCAGATATTAACAGACCCGGTACCTAAAAAGCAAGTAAATTGTAGACTCTAAATTAAATTACACAATATTGACATTCTTCTATGTGCTCTCCATGTTAGACAGGTGAATACTAGGTAAAAGTAAATACGATTCTGGCCAACTTTTGGGATCATGGAATACTCACGCTAAAGGGGGGTTTGGTTATATGCAGATGCATAATAATATGCTTTGTAGGCAATTGCTCAATTTCAAAATGTGATATGATACAGAAGATAATAATATGGTTAACACTGGCCTGCTTAACTGAACAAAAATCTAAGCAGGAAATTATTTTAGTCTATCAGTTCCAACATTCAAAGGAGAAGATTTTTGGCTATTAATGATTGAGATATACATTTTCACTTACCTATTCCATTTTGTGTCGATATGTTTCCTGAGAGTGTCATTGTGTTTCTTAGGGTAACAGGCGCATCAATTGACTGCTGTATGGTCATGCCCGATACTTCAATATTTGGTATGATAGTTGTGTCTTCCCTTGAATAAATAGAAAAGAAATTAAATATGTTCTGATGAATGGTCAACAGGTCAGGATAGGACAAATCTTGTTTCTAGGTTAAGATTTAGGCCCATTTTTGGAGTTCGAATTGTTTTATTTGTTGTTTACATTCAAAGGTAGTCAAGACTGGATGTTTCTTTACAGGTATCTTTGGTTTTGTACATATTATTATTAAATCAAGCAAAACTTTTTTCAAGATCTATCTGCGTTTTAAAATCAACAATATAAGTACAACAATTTCGTCGAAAAAAATGCTAATTTATAGCAGAGATAAGATTCATAAAAACTTACTACAATAGGACATACTAAGATGATTGATTGTGAATGATTTAAGGAGACATTCAAAAAACATAACAATAAGAATGGTATCTGTCATAAATAATCAAATTTAATTTCAATTTTGCAAATAAAATAAAATAAAAATAAGCGACACTTACAAAATTTCATACTCATCGTAATACTTCATGAACATGTCTGTGGCGTTGATAGATAGAGTGATGGTGCCGCGAGGGTTGGCACTCTGCTGCAGTCTTCGCTCCTCCCTCTCACGTTTCAGCCTGGAAAACATTTTCTAACTAAGTCACACACATACTCTGAATATGGGATGTAAAAGTGTTATTTGACGGATTTTTTTAAAGCCAGTTCGCCTATATCAATATATTTTAAGCTTCAAACAGATTTCATTACATATATTATGCTGAATCACTGTATGCATAAGATTTACCAATGCCCTTGTTCCACTCAAGTACTTATTCTTATGTGACAAATATTTTTATGTAGATGACATTCATGCATGCATGTCTGCGGTAACACTCCGCACTCTTTGTAGATCAGACAATATTAAAAACACCCGAAGCCTTAATGGGGAGTAAAACAATGGAAAATTAAAGTTTATTGTACCTTTCATATTCCTCTCTAATTTCTCTGGGAGTGCGGGTGCGAAAGATTACTTCCCAACCTTCTACTTCCAAACCACGTTTTCCTGGAAAAAATCGGAAATAATATTAGAAAATTCCACAACCTTACCAAACATTGGAAATAATGAAATATGCAAAGCTGCTTATGGAACAACTTAAATAAAATGTATTTTTATGTTTTCCTTGGTCTTACCAAGAGTATCATAGATGGCTCTCTTATGCGAGTCTGAAAGCACTTCATAAGCTTCTTTCACTTTGTTGAAGATTTGCTCAGCCCATTTCTGTTTGTTAGGGTCCGTGCTGTGCTTGTCAGGATGAAACATACGCGAAAACCGGCGATATGCACTGTTTATTTCTTCTGGAGTTGCCTGAAAAATGATAATAATGTAATTCTTTCTTTGACTTTAGGCTTGAAATGAT
Organism: Chrysodeixis includens; assembly: GCA_941860345.1. Lineage (NCBI taxonomy): Eukaryota > Metazoa > Arthropoda > Insecta > Lepidoptera > Noctuidae > Chrysodeixis > Chrysodeixis includens. The sequence continues at coordinate 9,901,266 of OW796090.1, forward strand.
TTGCCATGTATGGCTGTAGCTGTAGATTATACAGTACTGACAATGAAAGTGTTGGAATAAACAGAAATAAACTTATTATAAATATATTGCCTGCATGTAAAAGTAACAAATTTTAAAGACAAAAGTGAATGTGCAATTATATTATTATATATATTTGCATAAGCATAGCCTAGAATATTTCCAAATTAATTGCATAAGCATAATCTGTGTAAATAGATGTTTAGCAAGATCTATAACATTATTAATAATATAATACAAATATTAAAATGGAATCAGATGGTGGGCATTTGGAGAAATACAAATAAACAATTTGTAATTATTGTTTTCTATAACATGTTTGAATTATTCAGTGTAGGCAAATTTAGGTTTAACTATGATTATTTGGAAGGTTGTTATGCTTTGTGTTGGTTGTTATATTAATATGCCATGGTGAGTCAGCTGCTTGATGTGGCTTCCTGGCATTTAAGATATCAAGAATTAAAAGTAACTATGTAACATCAACATCAATCTACTTTGTAGTTAGTTTGAAAATGAAATTGTTTCGTTGAATTTGGAAGAATATTGGGTGTTATATGAATAGGTTCCATGAATTTTAATAGAACTTAATCTTGTGTTGTTTTGGGTATGTCCATTCCTTGGTTATTACTATGTTCCAATAAGAATCTCACAGTGTTCTAATAGTAGAGCTTGTTAATTGCTATGATCATCTACCCTTGTAACTACCCTATTTTTTCTTGATTATTGTCCTATTATTATGCATTTAATAGTTAATAAGTTTTGGTGTATGATCATTGTAATGTAAGTACCCACTCACTGCACCAATCGGCTAAATGTTTTTATTTAACTTGTATTTTCTCTGTAAGTGATTTGTTAATCTTTTGAGAAAATAAATATATTAAACCATAACTCTTGACAAGAGGAAATAAACATTGTAGGAGGATATTAATTTAAAAAAGTATGTACATTATACTAGTCAATTTATTTTTATTAAAAATAAACTTTATTTATTGTGTTAAGCAGAAAGAATGAAGGCTGAGCTGAATATATCCTGCCAACTGGAACTATTTTTAGTTGAGTAAGATAACATAGGGCCTACCTCTTTAAACCACCTATTTATTCTGTATATAAAGGGCAAAGTGAACTCACAGTAACATTATGCCAACTAAAGATAAATATTGCATCACCCATACTAATCAGACACAAGTCTGAAAAATAGCGTGCATCTATAAAATGCAAGTTGTTTATAGACTGTTTACGAGAATAATTGTGCTAAATAAAATTTGAAGTTACGAATATCGGGAGCAGAATGCACCGTCCATAACCTAAAAGTTAAGAAAAATAAATGTACCGAAAATAAATTTAAATGAAATATCGTACACTGATTCCTGTAATTTTACTTATTACTAGTATAATACGATTAACGATTGATTTCTGTCGTTATATAATATTGATATTGTAAAAATACTAAAACGATATAAAAAAATGCACGTGATTCATATTTACCGTCTTTGAAACATTGAGCAGCTGATAGTAATTATCTTCCAGTAACAGACTATCCCCTTCTTCGTCCATTTTCTATTGTAAAAATATAATTTTATAGTCAAAAAATCAACAATCAGCTCTTCCAGTGATAGATGTTACTTTTGCCGCTGAAATGACAGACCGAGGGCGCCACTAGAGTATTAAGTAGCACAGATAAAAATATAATAAAAAATAAATACACTCTTTTTATTATTAACAGCCAGTGTTTGATCATTTGATACTTTCACGAAATATAATAGGCATTCTATGTAAATCATTTTTTACAGAAAAACTGTGTATCGATGCATAGACCGCACTCCGCGTCTATTGTGGTATTATCTACTTTACTTTAATATGGCTATGCTTTTTTGTATATTTTGTATTTTAATTTCTCGTATGGTACTTTTAAGTCCTTACTAAGGGTTTCTCATTTGCATAAAGCTACTGTATTCTTAAAAAATATCATAAATCTCGTTAGTGTATCCAAACGTAATACCAATTTCGTTGAAGTTATACTCTATTGCCGTTTGCCAATCACCAATTCGCCATCGCCAGTATCTTGATGATTGTAAGACGTCACTGACGCAAGCATAGACAATCTATATTTTTATACAATTCTAATCTGTGATCTGCTCTCTCTCCCGTTAAAAATGTGGAATAAATTGAATAAATTTCTCATTTGTTCCGTTAATTAATGTTCATAATTTAGGAAAATTATTTGTGAAATATTTGATCGAGCGGTATCAGTCATCAGCATATTTTATTGAGGTAAAAATCTTCCGTCTACGTTGTTATTTATTGTAGTTTAATTCTTATAACTGTAAAATTTGTATTTTGGTTTGACGGCCAGTTAAAAAGTAATTATAATTACTTACTGAATTTATTGTCACAATGTGGCGAAGGCTTTTATGGTAATCGTAAAATGTGTAGGTGGGCTTAGTTGTTTTGGGTTTGTCTAATAAGATGGCTGTTTCGTATTTTGAATCATTGCGGCAAATACTGTAACGCGTCCAAAGATATTAATTTAATTGGGGCTGTCAAAGTTAACCGGAAGTTTTCACTTAATGGTATGTGATATGTCAGAGATGCACCAATAATTTCACTAAGCAACACATCAGGCTTTCCCCTTGCAGGAGCATAAATTACTCACACAAGCATAGTTTGTGTGAAAGTATCGTGATATTATAATCGTTCTAATTAAATAGACTATATATTTTTGAGTTCCCATTTTTTGGTTCCAATTTATTTCATTTTCGTGAGATTTCATTATTCTTTGGTTTATAATTTGGCTAACTATAAAATTGTCTGCATGAAATAAACAAAATAACAATAAAATTCAAAATTTAGTTTGTAATAAATATTTAGATATCAATCTAAAATACATTGAATGAGAATTCATATATTTAAAAAATCCTTAACATAATGCTTGTTTATGAACTAGATATGATATGAAAGATGTAAACTAATGAATCACTGAACAATGCCATAAGTATGCCTATTATTACTAAAAACTCATAACAATATTCTTATTTTTCTTACATCATCAAATACCTAACTTTACTCTGGGCTGTAGGGCTTGCTGAGTTGTACTTACAATAACAGTTACTTAACTTATAATAACATTTAAAAGAAAGTATTTGTATAAAATCTTTTGTAACACTGTTTTGGTTTCTGTTATTTTCAACTCAACAATTGAATCACATAAAAACTGCCTACATAAAATATTATTACACATTTAAAGACTTTATGAAGCTACTTTTTAAGATTAATAATACATACAATATACATAATTTTTTCATCGGCCTCAATATCTCAATAATCATTCAATGATAAGATAATGGAGATCAGTTTTATCCAACTCACAGTAGCGCAGTATAGGACAGTGAATTATAAGATATTGTGCCAAAAGAAACAAATGTGTATCATAAGAATTACAATATATTAGAACTATAAACAAAGCTTAAAAATGCTATCCAATATTTGATTTGTATGGTATTCACAAGATTCAAGTAATAAAAGTTTTATTATCATCTAGTTATGTACAGGAAGGCCAGTACAGCAGGTCTGTTTCCAGTTTTACTTTTACTTATTTTAATTTACATATTTTGTATCTTGCATACTAAATTATGTACACCATAAATGATTAAAAGAGGTTAATTGAATGGATTAGAAAATCATTTGGTACAATTATTTTCTAATTAGCAGTAAATTAAACTTGTTGTTAAGCTTTTTACCAATATGTGAATTAAAAGTATGTTCAATTGAGGGTTGCCCTGGCTGGCTAGTCACTTGTTCCAACAATTTTTCTAGTGCTTTGGAAAGTTAATACTAGAACGCAATTGTGATGGCAATAAAACTATCATAAAAATAGATGTTAGATTCAAACCAGTATTGACATTGAATACTACTTTAAATAATGGTTTACTATTGCATATAGATATTATATAGAGGTTGGATATGATTAGATTGCCAGACATTGTCAGGATGTTTGGTTGGTGTTCGGCTAAATGAGAAAGTCACAAGTTTCAAGGTTTTGTTTGTATTTAGATATTGTCTTTGGGTATTGATCTTCATTTGTTATCTGGCCATATACAAGCCTTTGCCTGTGGTGTATAAGTTATTAATCACTAGTCACTAGGTGAATATTATTCTATTGAAATATTCAGCAATATCTGAGTTTACCATTAAGCAAGTTTTAGATAAAAATGTTTCACAACTGTTAAATTAGCAACAGCTTTCCAGCTGTGATACTAATTTTGCAATCATTGTTTTTGTATGTTACCAAACTTAGTTACTTTATTTGTTACAGATATTAGACATTTATTTATCAGAATGCCGTCAACCCACCTAAACCTACGCGAGGATGACGTAGTTCGGCTGGCCCTAGAATTTCTACATAACCGCGACCTGCACATTACGCAACTGTCACTAGAGCGTGAAACCGGTGTGATCAATGGCAATTTTGCCGATGACGTGTTATTCCTACGACAACTAATCCTCGACGGACAATGGGATGACGTTTTGGAGTTCATTCAACCACTCAGTGCACTAAAAGCATTCGAAGCCGACAAATTTAACTACGCAATATTAAGACATAAGTATATAGAACTGTTATGTATAAGATCTGAAATTAAAGCTTACAATAATGTTGAAAATATCGTAGATGAAGTTGTAAAAGTTCTTAGCGATTTAGAAAAGTTAGCACCGTCAAAAGAAGAATACTCAAATCTATGTTTATTGTTAACTTTACCAAGTATTACGGACCATGCACAGTTTAAAAAATGGAACCCGAGCAACGCGCGTGTTCAGTGTTTTCGGGAGGTGTATCCTCTTGTAGAACAATTCTTGCCATGTGACAAAAAGTCCAGCGGTTCGGTGTCGAAATGTGCAAAAAATGACCGTTTAATGCAATTACTTATTAAAGGAATACTATATGAATCCTGTGTCAACTACTGTCAAGCGAAAGCTACGGGTTCTAAAGAAGCACAATCGAATGAAGTTAACTTTTCAAGACTACTCGATGGATCAGGTTTTGACGAATCAGACCTGAGTTTGTTGTCGTGGTTACAATCTATTCCAGCTGAGACGTTTAGTGTTCCATTTGAACAGAGAATGTTGAATGTTGACGTAGAAAAGTTAGAGCGTCCTTCTTTGCACACGTCCTGGACGGAGCACATGCTAGTGACACCCATTAAGCCCAGGACGTTCCCCCATCTGGCGATGCCGTTTAGACGGCCGCGCTCAGCGGCTGATGCTATGACTAGGTCGCTACGTCCGCTTCCTGATGGCGCTCCCCGACACCCCGCAGTTATGGCTCTCTCCGCTATCGATTACGGCCCATCGTCATCATGTTTTGCTGGTTTTCATCTTACTGGTATCAAAGGAAGCAAATTGATGAATACGTCCGTCGATAGATTATTCGACAGCAAAAATGCCGAGAGTATATTTAACGGGCTTAACGAGTCTCTGAAGACGATTGACGAAACAACACTGAAACCAATCGGCGAGTTTAGTGCTTCAACGAAAACAAACGAGACTAGTAGCATCGGTGCGTCGAACGCCACTACTCCCGAGCACAGGGGACAAGATTACTCAGCGTCTACGTCGATATCAAACACGGCAGCGTCGACTGAACGCTCATCACTCGCCGAGCGCACGCCACAGCAGGCTGAAGCGGCAATGTTGCCGGGCGCCGATGGAGATTTTAGAAGGGAACTACTTAAAGAATATCAAATACAAAAGCAACGCGAGTGCGATGATTATCTTCGCAATTTATGCTCTTCCGACTTGAGGCAACAGAAAATGTAACTATATTTTTAACTACATTAAAAATTAATAACTGTTTTAGTATGTTCTGTTATAATTATGCATTTACTTATATTTGTTTTCAGGATGGAGCAAATAAGTGATGCTGCATCAGCTTTTCCGTTGGCTATCAAGAATCAACAACAAATGACTCCGGATCAAGGCCGCGAGCAGTCGCCGTTTGTCAGGTAATTAGCTACCACGTACATAACATTTCAGTGAATAATATAGTGTTTAAGACAAGAATTCAATATGTCCTTAAAGTAGAATCGTTTCATATGTACAATTTATCCATTTATTTACAGTTACGAAAGATGTATTGTCTGTAATTGATAAATGGATGATTGCTAGTATGCAGTGCATGCATGTAGCAGCAAACAGTAATAATTTTCTTACGGAGTAGTGTACTTTCATCGGTAGAGCGAGCAAGCAATTTGTTCTGAATGTTTGGTCGCCAACTGCTCTTGTGCTGTTTTCTCTAACGAGCCGATAAATTACACTGTAATATGTAAAGTAATCTAGTGTTATCCGTTTGCAACCTTGCATAAAATACTTACATGCAACTCAGTTCGTGTCAGTGCACCACGTGAAATAAAATACAAATATTATATGAGTGTTAATTTTTCGTGTTTCAGGAAAAACGAAATAAACGAATCACCGGAGATGGGGGACCCTAAAACCGTAAGAATTTTAATATGTATTTAAGCGCATTGACCGTTTTGATAGTTTGTAACCTTGGCCATTGTTTTAACTGATGTATTAATGTCAAAACTCGTCTTACCTTATAAGCGCAATGGCCGAAGTAACAAAAAATGTTCAAGCTTCACATAACATGAAACGTTATTGTTTGTTTGTAAAATCTTTAATACATGCATGATTTAAAATATGTTATACAGTTTGCGTCAGCTGTTGATTCATTTTTTTATACAATATGAAAGTGCTCAATTTCTTTCACCGTGAATTAAAATAAATATTTTAATGCAGTAAATATTTACATTTTAAGAGATTTCTCATTGAAAGGCGTTCACGGTCTAAATAGAAGTATTTTTTTTTAAGATTTTCTAGGTCGTTACAGATACGAATTGACTATTTCCGTCTCATGCATTTGACTTTATTAGATAAATAACTCTTACAGAGTCTGGTAATTACTTAGAGCGGTAAATAACATAGACGTTATGCGTTTTATAGGTTTTTTTTTGTGGTAGGAGTTTCTTCTGCGTTTTTATTTTATTCTTGAATGATAGATCAAAGTTGGAAATGTAGTAAATCAATGGCGAAAATTTAAATATTTTATCATCATTATCATCAGCCCGTTGCAGTCCACTGCTGGGCATAGGCCTCTCCTTAAGTTTTCTCATATTACAAGTTAAATTAATACTCAATAGAAACTGTATTTACATGTGTCTAAATTATGTTTTAGAAAAAAAATAGACACTTGTGATTCGTCTTTATTTCTGGTCACTAGACATATAATGCAAGACACTAAATCGCACCTAAAATATTGCCCAATTTAGACAAATTATTTAATACTGTAACTACTTAAAATACTTTTAACTTTTCTTAAAACGGTCAATGACAAAAATTGGTTTTCATAAATTGAGTGGAGTATCTGCAGTCACAGCTATCAATCCGTGAATTAAGTTTCACGATTTAACGATCTGCCACATTATTGTTACTTTCTGTCATTAATTGAATGCCTCCTTTATTGTCATACGAAGAATTCTTCGTCATTCCACTGTTTTCTTGTTAATAATCTCTTTATACGTCACTCATCAAGTTATTGTAAGATTTAGAATTGAGTTTCATCGACAAATGTTTTAAACACTGTGGCTGTGGCTGTAAAAACTTCGCATACCGTAAAACGGGGTGCAAACATTTTCGGGGTGAATAGAAACATTGTTTTTCTTATATTTTGCAAGTTTTACGACAAAATTAATATTTCAAGATTTCTGTGTGATAAAATACAAGTAGACAAGAGTAGTAAACAAACTTATGCGACACCCCGAAGCAACTTACATATTATTTTTCTATTCACCCCTTAAATCTCTAATCATCCCGTTTTACTGTACTATAAACTATACATATATAGGTTTACACTAACTCCTAATACTTAAAATATTCGTACGTATTCTTTCTGGGGTTTACGTGAATGCTAAAACAATATAAACCAATGTTTTTTAAACAGATTCGAATTATTCTTTGAGTAGTTGATATCTTATTTATATTCGAGATGGAATCTGCTTAAAATATTTTTTAAAGTACCTATTTAGTGTTAAAATGTCGATAAACTACCTATTCTCATATGGATAACTTCTACCAGGCCCTTATTACAGTACATTATATATAAAAAATAGAAGGAATGCAATATTGTGAAGACTAGATTAAATGAAAAATATTTTTTATTTTAAACTTGTTGTTGTTATGCTGTCGTGGTTAGTGTTGATCGAGTCTCGCTGAAAAAATAAACAAAAATGAGAATGCGCAGAAATTGTAAACATTTTTGTTAGAATAGGCAAACATTAGTGGCAATGTTTGATGATACGTACCATCAATAATATACGAAAGGAATTTATGTGTCTAATCAATTTGCAATCCAACAAATATTGTAGATAATTCTTGGTGAAAAACTACAAGACATTTATTTCACATTGATATATACTCAGCTCTACATACTGCAATAGAATTAACTAAAAGAATACAATCTTATAGAGGTTCTATTAAAGTTTGTAAAAAAACATATTTCATAATATAATAAAACGTACATACGTTTTATAATATTAGTTCTAGCTAGGTTAGGTAGCTAGTAAGAAATAGGACCTCGTAGTATTAGCAATACGGCGGAAACCTATTTATGCTCTATCGAAACTTAGGTATGGCAAGTAATTTATAGATATTTTAACTCATTTATTACCTAACTGAGTTATAGAATAACAATTGACAATCGATCTCAATATGTGACTCGACAAACTACGTTTTGTTAAATAAATCTTTACATTTACGTAGCTTGAATAGTAAATCATTGATGTGCAACATTGCTATGATTTTATTTGCAGGGAACCAGTTCATCGATTCGAACGTATTTGCGAGACAAGCTTATATTAATTCTTTACAAATAATTTACTTATTTGTTAATAGTTGCATTTTCAAACTAAGAGCATCTTAATATTGAACAATCTATTTATTAAGAACATCGTTTACTAAATGAAAGGTTTTATATAAATTATTACTCATTGCAGGCTTCTTGATTGCCTTCGGACATGATTAATTTTCATTGCTGATGTAGCTGTATAAGAATAGGGAATTATTGAACAATTTGGCAACGGTTTCCGTTGCCCAGATTAGTAAATGTAGAGATGTAGAGAGAAAATATTTACCTATATTGTACAGGATGTCTTTTTACCATAAGAAAAGTAGCTATATGTATGATAGATGTTTTAATTTTGTTACATATCTTTAGAATGCGCTTTTCTTTTTTGTCTTAAATTAAGGTTTTTGTAATTGTTGCTGTAGAGTTTCTTTGCAGTTTCAAATGTGAATATGATGATACGTACCTCGTGGGTGCCTAATACATACTATATTTATTCATAAGTTTATAATGAAGACCTTGGTTATTTAAACAAATTGATTCCGTCATCTTCCTTACATTTATTATGCATATTGTTTTGGTGTTGAGTATAAAAGGGACAGTTATTTATTTACATCATTAACCAAATACAATACTGAGGTGGCCTTAATTGGTAGGTTTTATTAGATTATATTTATGCCTGTTTTTATGAGTGAATAATTTGTTTATAATTTTGTTTCAAGCGTCTTATAATCACTTCGTTCAATATATCGATACATATAAAGCGTCGTAAAAGTAATTTTTGCTATCTCGAGTTTGTACTATTCATATTTTCTGAATTTTAGCAAGTGTCTAATAGCTAAAGTTATTTAAATCAAAATGCATATCTGATTTATTTTATCCTATACTCTATCTACAGTGCTGCAGTGTTACTAACGCCACCCACTCTGCTACCGCGATCACATTACGTATATTTACAAACAGTGGTCAGCTAATCAAAACAATCAGACATATCAATATACTTATTCAGTTTGAAGTGTCTATCAATTGACATAAGTGGGGCAACTGTGTACCAATTAAAATTATCGTTCAATTTGAACGATTCTCCTGCTAAAATAAAACCGCCGAAGCAGATCCTATCTTGAATATTTACGACACATAAATCACTATCTTTCAATACTTAAAAACGCCTACTATACTGTTTATGTAGTTAGTTCATAATTTATTTACAAATTCTATTATAAAACGTTCCGACTGTTCTTATTTATTGCTACACTGTAATTATGACCTTCAAACGTACTGGATTGGATTACTTTTCGCCCACTCGAAATACTTAAAACGCGCAATCACATAAATAATGCTACAGGATAAAATCTTGAGTTTTGATGAGGTCGACTGGACTGTCACAGTTTAATGGAAATTTGAACTTGGTTTACCTGTTATTACTGGCCTCGTTCATGTATTTTTATGCTTAGGGATAATATTCTGAACGGCGAATGTTAATTTTTCGATTGGTTGTGGTTGTTTATGTATCTGATTCGCAAATGTTCTTTTGAAACATTTCATAGTTAACTGCTGCAACTGGCTAGACATTTGTAGAGGATATATTGACAGATTTTTATTGGAATGATGTTTAGATGTTCTTTGCTTACTTGGCCATAACTCTCTTTTGTCTTTTATTAGCAATAATGTCACCTCAATATGGATGTGAAAAGTTATTCAATATCCATATTGGTTCGATACTTTACTGATGGACATCGGAAGGTCAATAAAATAGAGTTAAATAAATCAAATAAAAACTGCGAGAGGATATTTCTGGTCAATTCTAATACAGCGATTTATCCTGTTTTATATTTTACTTCATGACTTAACACTGAATCCCTAAATATATTGTATAGTTGAATACCTATAAAAGTGATTGTTTGGATTCGCAGTATTTGCTGTAAACAAATAAACATTGTGCTATTTCTAATTAACGTCGCGATTCATCCATGCGCAATATAATTGTGCATTTGTATAATTTCAAGGGCAGTCCATACATCTTCAGTGGCCTGACAATTAGTTTATTATGACACATGTTAAAAGAAGCTGACAGCATGGATATTTTTGTTTTTTTTTTGACGTTGTGAGTGCTCTGTAAGTTAACGTTTTGTTTGAATTTGACTCAATACCTACGTATTAAAGATGACGTTGTTTAGTTCGTTTTTATGTGGTTTTTGTGCTGAAAATACTTGAGTAAAGCTTACTACCTAGAAATAAATATGTCTCATGGTATCTATGTAGGTACTTGATGTTGAGTAAAGTAGGTATATTTGTTCCGAGTATTTTTTAGTACGAACCCAGATGTCAAAATTTTTAGCTAGGCATTCTGATGTCATCAGTATAATGCTTAAAATTTTTATATCTATTAAACCGACATAATCCGATGGCCATGTGCCATATTATATCCAATAGATACCGTTTGCCCATTCGTAAGTCAATAATCCGTGTGTTGCCTGCAGTTAACCGTTTTATATCATTTCCTAAGATTTATTGACAATAGAATGTCTATTTTAGAGAAGTCATCAAACGACTTCTTAATCTTACTCACCTTATTAGAAGATACACACAGAATGCTTGAGGCCCACGCCCGACCAATATAGTTATACGCGAAAAGTGGCCAGTTTGATATAATTGGGTATCTTTAGACTTATCCATAAATATATAATTTATTATCGTTTTATTTTTAACGGTATGTACTGAAACCATAATAATTCTGTGACTGTTTCTGAATATTAGGTTCGATTCAATTATGAGTATCATTCATTTTACTTTTGCTAACGACATCCAGATCTATTAATATTAACGTCTTTCACTATTCGAGTCCTAACATTGAAGACTATTACATCGATAGTCACTTAACTTTAAACCCATCTAAGTTTACGCTTTAAACACAAGTATTGAGCAAGTTAAAAGGTTGTTGCGGTGTACTTTCTTATACAGATTACACCTTGCGGCACAGTTGAACTTTTGTGACCTACTATTGAGAGACCGCTTTGCTTGGCTAATAGGAAACAATTCCAATGCAAAGTCCGCCGGTTTCTGAACCATATAATTTTGCTCCGTACGTTTCATCCTTCTGATAATTTAAATTGCCGGAACCAATCGAATACTCTTTAGATTAGTAGCGTCCGATTAAGGAATGATGTATGCCACATTATTCTGTTGAGTTAGCAGAGATAATAGTGGTAACTGCCTGGAGCCTGTTTACTAATCGGATAAACAAACAAGCCGATGATAATAGCGTGGGCTCATCTCATTAACAAATTAAGCACATTATAATTTTATTGACGTTCATTTTCGCCGCAATTTAAAAGCTGTTTAGTTTATCTTGTGTTGCATGTACTCTAACCTTCGGGTGAACTTGAAGCAACGCCTACATGCTACCGAGTCCTTGTTTATTATTAATGATTTTCTTAGAGTACCTACTGGACCATTATTTACCTCGTTGTCACCTATATTTATATCTACCATATAATTGTAGGACACGGCGATAATCGTAGTCTCGTTGCTCGCGCGCATGCCTCTTATGAGTCATCGGTAAGCGTTCTGCGCACAATGCCGTCCGAACAGTCCAGTCGCGACGCGGCATACCTAGAGGACATACATGTCACTTAATTTACTTATACGCGTTACGCACGATCGAACTTCGTTGAGATTGTATTTTGAAATTGTGAATTAAAATTAATTCGTACAGTAAAGTGTTGACATTCAGTGAAGATGACTGCGGTTAAGAAAGTGTCGGCTATGCGGCAATTGGACTCAATGTTCTGCAACATGAGCCTGGAAGGGGAGGGTCGGCATTCTCCGGTCGTAACCTCTGTCGTTGAACACGACCCTCGCTGTGAAGTGCACGGTCGTTGCAGCACCCCATACCGGTCTTCGCTTTATCTGCACAGCCGAGAATCTACGCCAGGATATTACAGGGAGTCAGTTTCACCCACAAATGGGCTTATCATCAGGTATTTTTAATAATATTTTTAAACGATTTTGGTATCGTTTTTATTTTCTAACAACGACTGTAATGAAACAGGCGACGGGACTCCCTCGGCCTGACCGGGTCTCCGGCGCGTGAGATGGAGCACCCGTCTACATTTCCGAGCCTGCTGCGGCGCGACCGCCACAGCCCCTCCGTGACGCCGCCCCGCCGCGACACGCCGAGCCCCACTCAAAGAGTTCACAACAAACGCCACTCTATGGGCTCCTTCCCCAATCTCAGCAGAAGCAATATCGTCAACTACAACAGACGTGACTCGATATCCAGTAATGGAATTAGAGACATGAAGCGTGACTACGTTGGCTCCACTAATTCCTTGTCCAGGAAAAGTTCTATCGACACAAAGAAATCTTCAACAGATTCCTTAGATGTGTGGCACAGTAACAATTGGGAATCCGAAAGAACAAATTCAGTATCGTCACTAGTGCATGACGAACGAGTCTCATATGGACATAATAAGGTAATTTATTGGTAACAGTAACTTACTATTCAAAGTCGAAACAATAAGCTTTCTTCATCCTGTATTAGGTATTTAGACTGCCGCGATGTCATTAATTTATAATACGACCATTTGGTACCTACTTTGGAATTAAAATAAAACTGTTCGGTATGATTGTTGTTAGGCTACATACCTGTATTTATGTTCTGCAATTAAAAATATGTGATGCGCTTAAAATAATTTTATGATAACGAGATATAAATATGCACTTGATATTTATTATTATCAATCAGTGCAATTCAAATGTGTGATATTTAACCATTACCCTGATACGGGCGCGAAATGGTCTGTAATGGGTATAATGAATAGAAAAAAGTTTCTACTTTTTATGTTTCCGTTATATCCGCATTAATCGCGAAGCAAGCGTTATCTCCGTTCAAATGAACACGTTAATTAATACACATCGTTCTTATGAGTTGCACTTAAGGAACATTTTACACAATACTGTGGCGTCATTACACACTTTAATTATTAATTGTCGAATGAATTGTTTGCATAATAGAAATCATATTAAATTACTGTTATTATTGCTCTTTAAGTTATAAATAATAGAAGAGATAATAAATTGTGAAAACAAATGCTACGAAAGATGGCAATAAATAGGTTTCCTTATGTATTGTTTACATAAATGACCTAGAGGTGTGAGGCAGTATGAGTAATGAATTCATACATTAGAAATTCGATACATGATTGTTGTGGCACATCCCCGGTTGCTGTACATGGCTGGCTGATAGGGCGTCCGTCCCGCGCGTCTCGCGTGCTGACCTATACAGCCATAAATGGACATGACGCCGCCTACTGCCACCCGCCACGACTAAATCATGACAATATTTACATTTTATCTCGCACGCCACTGCGATATTTGCTCCATCTGTTGGTTAAACGAAAAATTGACATTTGCGTCTTGACGGCCTACGTATAAACTTAAAACAACAGTTAAAAGAGTAGCTCAAGAATGCTGTAAACCGTTCTTTTGTAATCATGTTAAAAAAGCTAGAATAAAGGTTACAATGCTTGCGGTTCATAGATGACGTCAATATGTATGACGTTTACAACATAGGAAATCGATAATTCATAATTCAAATTAGGTGTAATCATTTATTACTCTAGATAAAAATACAACTAAATTTATTCATAATCCGATTACAGCAATTTATCTATTCTATGACGTTATCTTATTAAAAAACCATCGTTATGTAAGTCATCAAAAGTATTTACGAAACTTTATATTTACTGAAAAGATAAGAGTCGTCAACGGGAACCTCAAGTCAAGTTAATGAATCTCAATTTAACTGTAACTGGATACTCTCGTAAATACACAATTAGATTCGAGGCAAGTTTCCAGTTAATCAGTCAATAAATTTCAATTGATCGAGGCAAAGACAGCTCTTAACTACGTATGATTCAGTTTCGACGCTTGTTTGTATGAATTGTGTCAGTTTCCTACCACACAATACCCCGCCTTACGATTTTCGGCTTAAACGCAGTGAGTCACTATGAAATCATGGGTTCCTAAGTAAGCTTGTGTAACTTTAATATTAGTAAGTTTACGTAACCTATTATAAGATTGGCTTTATCGCCTGTTATTGTTTCGTTCATCGTGGATTTGTTAACTTGTTAAACAACAAAAAAAGTGTTACAATTAGTGTGAGATCTGGCTCCCCCCATTGTAAGTGTTCCCGACGTGTTTCATTAATACTCGTTCATATATTATAGTTTCGAACAAGTTGATACTACAATGGTATTTTGATTGACTGGCACATACATATGTAGATATTTTTTTATTGCGTACTTGTTTCAATGGCAAGATTTATTGACGCCGTATATTGTCCTCACACATGATAAGTTGAATAGCTCTTTTTTATGAATAGATGGAAAATACATTATGATCCCTTGAACAACTCATTCCATTTGGAGCTGTTAATATATATTATTTCCTAATTAAAACATCTTCCGCTGAGTCTTTAAATGAGGTGCTAATTATTATTCGTTTTTCACGCGTAGGTCGAAATTAAGATTATGATGAGTTTCTACTGACATAAACTTGTTTATTATATGCTCTTTATATGGTGCAGCCTTGAGTTCCTTCATTACGAATAAGGTGACTAATTAAATGTTTGAATTTTCCTACGTTATTTCTAGACTTGCGTGGGCGCCTACGTGAGCAATATTCGTATGATTTATTCTGTAGCACCGTACATACGTTTGGTACCGTCTATTCTTCACATATAGATAAAAACCCATAGTTAATCAAACATTACGAAATGACTTCTTTTCTGTTATGCCATGGTTTTTTAACTAGTCAGGCGTACGAAAGAAGCGAAAGTTGCATGTGCGCGTGAAGCATTAACGCTCTTTCTAAAACTTACGTCTGAAGCAGAACACGAGCCTATGGTGTCATAATTAACATCTCACATGCTTGAAATTTCTGGTGTTTTTAATCAATATTCTACGTTATATAATACTACATAAATGCTTAATTTTTTGTTTACCATTAATTACATGTTAGTGCCGGTTTCACACTTCATATTTGTATTTAAAATTAAAACGTGCGATTCAGAGCAGCTACAGACATACATTTAATCATCAAAGATAGAAAGTCAAACCTAGAATAATGAATGCCAACTTAACATACAACAAGATGAGCTCTAGTGACAATGTACTTGTAATAAAGTTGCCATTTTACGATTGTGGATTGTGTGTGCGCAAAGAGATATTTGCTAGTACTATGCTTGCGAGCAATATCTGAGCGCGTCGTATGCGCGTTGACCGCGCACGGGCTACCCCTTTCACTTGTATTCGCATTCAACGGATCGAGCGGAACGTTAGTGCGCCTTTCTCTCTGTTCGCATCTCTGTCTAACATGCGTCGACGGTGGTGCAACACTGGTGGTGGGCCGGCGCACGCCGCTCGCGGCCCGTGACAGCAGTAGCGCAGTTTCCTCGACTACATCCGCACGGAACCGACACCGCCGCGCTCGGATGATCTATCGCGATCAGTCATGAAGTCCAAACCGGCACATTACGTTGACGTTCCGTTCAGACCGTGGCCGCCGCTTTCGCGTCAGGCGCAGCCGCAGCCGAACTTCTATTTTCGACCTCCGGACCCGATGGATTTGAGGAATTTCAAAACGTCATCATCGAAAGGATCTACTTACTCGGATTTCTCTGGCATGAGTGCATATAGCAATAAATCACGGGACTACTACTTCTTATCACCAAGTTATCGTTCAGCCGGTGCTCCAACGCCAAGTGGCCATGCCGACTTATATGGCGTCCGAGAAAGGCCTCGTCAACTTCGGAACCCCAACCCGTCGCCATCAGCTGCTTGCCCCTGCAGCCGCTCGCGATCCCTGGAGGATGTTCGCACTGAGGTGGTAACAGAGTGGGAGGACGACGACGAAAATGGCAATCGCATCGTCGCACCCGCAACCAAATTTAATCGAATGTCCTACAAAGCAAACACTGCTTTCCAAAAACAAGGATTCCTAACTCGTCACTCAATGGAAAATCTAGTCGATAGACCACCGCAGCTATTGCCTCCTAAACGGATTTCTGCTTTTCAGGTAATTGAACTAACTTTCTATAGAGACAGTCGTCTCGTTGTGAAATGAATGCACCTGAACAGTTGTCTGTTAGAATGCCATCAACGACATAGAATTAATTTAACCATAGTGTTTTAACTGTAACTGTTGTTAGATATGTATTTATGCGTACTTTCTAAGCTCTTAAATCTACATGATTATCTTGTTGATGCTAAGCGAAGTGAGTAATATGCATATTTGTGGTGCTTTGGCGAACGTGTTAGGATTTGTAATGGTACACAGGTATGGTTGTGTTATGGGAATGAAGCATCGACGCCTCGTCAGAGCCCGTTCAGCTCCGGTGAACCGCAACGCGCCGTCCTGCGTGTGTAACGGATGTTCAATACTTGTTTTTTATGTGTACGTACATACATGTAACGTACGTACGAGTAGTACTTTAATATCAAACTTTGTATCTATCCAAGCGAATTTGGGTTATCTATTCGACTAAACGAGTTTCTATTATTTAGTCTGTGTTTTGCAATGCGAATGAATTCTATTGTCGGATTTTTTGCTTCATTGAGTGTTTCGAAATGATGTCTAATTATGTAAGAAGCGTCAAGTACTGTATTATCAAGTACGAAGTAATAATGTTGTCCTAGATCAGGTGTGATACATACCTGTGAACTGGCTACTTGTTTTATTGTAAGCAGTCAAAGTTAAATAATGTTTATTACTACGTAGGTACGTCTACTTTCATGGACTTCTACAAATTTGTCGTTTTCGTAGCTGTAAGTTAAACAGTTAAGACCTACACGTGAAAAGTAGGTAGGCATAGATCGTAGTGTAAAGAATTTGTCCTACTGATATTCACTTTAACCATGCTAGGCTTACATGCATAATAACGTCGCATCTGCCGACATTGCGGTTTCCACCTTTAGCGTTTTTTTTCCTAGGCGTGAAGCATTTGATTTATGATTTCTCATTTAATCGGCTCATAGGGTAGTGCACTCGCTTCCGGGTTAATAGACACTGGCCAAGTTAATGCGAAAGTGCATAAATGCCAAGAGAAACATTAAACGTTCCGTGATGATACTCTTGTGAATCATGCAAGTCACTGACAGCTTGTAAGTTGCTCAGGCTTCGAAGTTTCTTATTCGTACTTATTATCTAAATAGTTTGCAATATTAAGTAAGCATTGATATCGTATTTCATTGTACGATGTGACAATATTTTTAATTTCTTTTTTTTTTAATTTAAAAAAGCTAAGAAAAGCATAAAACAAAAATACGGCTCGCCACCTTACTTTAACACCGTTTTACCCAAAACATCTTCAAATATTTTTAGAAACAACCGTTATCAGTCGTTTGTCTACTTATATGGATGCAGTTTCTAGACCAATGGATTAAAAACAGCTAAACGGATTCCAACAACAGGTTCGGTTACTTTTGACTAGATGTCTCTATACCTAATATTTTTTTACACTATTCCCATCAACTTACGATCTCAGCTTCAAATTACTAGTGTTACATAAATACCGAAATTATGTCGTAGTATACTACCCTAGTACCTACACAAATACATAATAATACTTATGTCACTTAGCATATTATAATGAAGTAATAAAATTTACAACAAAATTCATGTTATTTTCTCTAAATCTAAATTGCAAATGTTTCCGAAATACCAAAGCTTATTGATTTTGGCGTTAACGCGGAAATCATTAATAACGCTATTACGCAACTATTTTGTGTCAGTGATTTAATTCTATACTTTATGGCAGATATCTAAATGCAAGTCGTCCGCTGTGTAATTGAGAGAGTGAGCACGTAATCACAGAGCTATTAACCCGAGTATAACAGAAGGAATTACATTTAGTTTTATTAGTCTATATTATAACTTTTCACGCTTTCTATAATCTTAGGAAAGTTAATTGATTACTTATTTATTATTTTCTGCATAATAATTATAGTAAAAGCCAATGATTTATACTTACTTCCAAACATTTTTTTCTATTTACTGAATGAAAGATAGTCATATTTATTAATACTTAATTAATCAAACAATGACGTTACTGTCAACTAAGTTAAGTTTTTACACGCAATTAGTCGCGACCGAACCATAAACCGCGAGACTTGTCTAATTTGATTTAATAAATCGCGAAACAAAAGACTTCGTACGTAAAAATGCGGTAAAGTACACTTTCTACAACGCCTTAACGGTGAGCGGTGCAACAATGAAACTAAAAGCTACACCAATTACCTGATTCGAACCGTTTCAAATGAGATTCAAATGCGTGTCTTGTCGCGCCGTGACGCCGGATTTAGAGAATTCAGTCTATGAAACTAACTTAACTAACGTAACTCACCTCTTTTTGCTTAATTTTGATACAAACGTCGAAAGTCTTTAGACAATGACTCTTTCTGATCGACTGTCACTTAATTTTTTTATTGGCTAGTTTTCTCTCACACTCACTGTAGTATTAAATCGTGTTTCTACAGCTCATAGTGGTCATTAAAATATTGAACTACTCATGTACATTCCCATTTCTATACTCAGTACCTCGATCTAACTACTACGGCAAATTTAGAATGGCCACATTATTTGCAGTAGGTGTGACTTCACCAAAAATATTTGGACCATAACATCACGAAGCTAGTAATGCGTGCATTGTAAGTTGCGTTATCGGTCAAGCAGTTGATCTAGTAAAGTGTAATAAACAGGTTCACGTCTTATAGGCCGTTTTGTAACTGGCCTGCCTTATCTACCCATACAATGCAACTTGTTCTAGATACCACACTTTATGACCATAATACCGGACGCAAATGAGTATATCGTTCATTTTGTATGCAAACCATTGACAGTTTATTATACAATCGACAGTTCTCGCACGCTTTCGAGAATCTTCAACGAATCATTCGTTTATTTTGTACGACTTTGTTTAACATGTCGATGGCGTAACGATTAGAAAATGCTTATCGTGTGTTGATTTTTTTTCTGTTATTTATAGCTGTATAGTAAGTTTTTAGAGTTAATGTGTGCTGTCAAAGCAGTAAAGTCTGAGGGTTTTTTTTGCTGGTGTCATACCGAATGCGTGCTACATAACAAACCATTGTTGGTGTAGTGATGTAGTGTGTGAATGTCTGCGTCATGGTCTTGGGCAGGCTCGGAAAGTGCGTCACCGTCACAGCGGCGGCAGGTATCGCCGATCTCAGAATGCAATGAACAAGGTTACCGAGGTTTCACCGCGGTGATGCCCTCTCAGCGGAACATGTACTGATCCCGTTCTCATTGAAGCTAAATTTCACTTTTACGGTACACTATGCTTTTGAACGTGACCTTATTTTTACGTAATAATACGTAGACTCATAGTAAAATGTGAATTTGTGTTACAATTCATAAATTCATCAATTTCTGTGTAAATATTAGTTATAGTTTCCGGTTACAACAGAGTAACAGATGGTTTCGTAACTTATTATTATTTATTTAGTCCATGCTACCGTTCCGGAAATAATTAGATTACGTGACAATCAAGTTACTATAACACAATGCAACGTGTTTTTATTCCGATCACTATGTTTCGTCTACACGATTAATGTTATTTTGAAGTATTTTACCATGCAAATCTGTAACAAAAGAATGACAAACAAACAATAACAATTAGCGCACGTCAAAATAAAAAACACATCCTTCATATTGTGACTCAACTTTTCGCATGTTTGAGATAATGTAAGAAACATCATCAAATTTTGGTTTTATTTGCAGGCCCAGACCAGAAATGGCGGTCACCAGGGTGTACCGATGTCGACTCCAAGCAGCGTGGGTGTCGGGCCTGAGGTCAACGGCTCCAGGCCTACCTTCAAACCTGTCACAGTGCTGGAAGATCTTCAAGCCGTCCGATGTGCAGAGTTCCACCCCAATGGAAAACTCTACGCCGTCGGGTCCAACACGAAAACACTTAGGATATGCACCTACCCGAAGATCGAAGATGTCAAGTAAGTTCTAATAACTATAATAATAACACAATTAAATAGATGACCATTGATGTACTTTTACTTGCAGAACTGTGATGTGAAAAGCAAAACATAGCTCGTTTACTATATTCGTATATCAACTATAGTATACACCTCGGAAAAACAGAGCCGCGGTCAAACTTTCTTCTATTATTATCCCTTAAGGCTTACAAATACAACAACAAGATCGTCTATCTATCTAAATACGGTACTTTACTGAATGTCTTCAAGTAACAAAAAGATCATTGTTTGCGACCGAAACTAGCTAGTCATGATAGATAGCCTCTTTATTGTAACTTATACCTGACATCTCGTTACGAACAGAACGTCTTAATTTACTCACATTGTTGTGTTCAATAGAACCAAGGTACAAGCACAATACACATTAGTGGGCTTGTCATTATTTAAAACTTTTAAATGAACCTGTGGTTACAAAATATATTTTCCACTGCCATGTACCTAATTAACCAACGTTTATTGCTTGAACAACTAAAATAAACTAATGAATGTGGCAGTTGTAATTTATTTGAATGCGCTATCTATTACAAACGTGGTGTGAAATGTGTTTATTGTAATGCGTTTTCCGCGTTTTAACTGCGGTAATTGGACATGGAATGACGACAAGTTTATTATAATATATGTTTTATGACTGCTACATCTCAATAAAGGTATTAATGCTGGGCTGCACGAGACAATCTTGATACAAGAGAACTATGTGCAATGGTCGGTAGATAGCATTGGGCATAAACGAATAATCTAACTTAAAAATATCATTCTTTTTTAAATTTTCTGTGACAATTTGCCAATAAACAATATATTTTAAAACTTACAAAAACGAGTCAGAACCGCTTCACATGCGATACTCCAGTCCCACACCGAAAATAAGTATCAGAGCCGTCGAGCTCCCCGAAATTTATTAGAAGCGGTAAAACTTCCGGGGCCTTAATCAAAGAGTTTCGTATTTTGACAGTATTTAATTATGATCATTAGGCATACAACTTTCGGGAGCTACGGATTTGTTTAAAATTTGCATATTTATCATTTGTACTTAGTGATATTTATTAGCATCGTTATATCAGTAATCCGCGTATGATGTATATCCGCAAAATAATTCCACTCTATTATACGTTACGTCATCTAAGTCGGTTGATAGATAGTTAAAAAGAATACTACATTCTTTTACACCTAAATATAGTGCGGTTTTATGTAACTAAACATGTTGTTCAGTATAATGAGCGTTTGTAATAGAGTTTGTACTGGTTGTATACATTTTTAACACTGCCGTATCCAGAGGAAATGTTGATTTGCATCCTGTAAACCAAGAAATCTGTTGTCATTTGTTACAACCAATATAACATAAAGTGAATTGAAACTTTAGTACCCAGTTGTGTTGAATGAATAACAATTTTATTGCTATTCTTACTTATATGTTCGGCCAAGTTTCCGGTTTGGCGTCATGCGACGCGATGACCGTGGACTTTCTTCACCGGCCGTTGTTGACCTTCCCCAATTCATTGCCAATTAATCGAAATTGCTTCTTTTTGAGTAAGCACGACCTTTATCATATTTTCGTCGTCGCGTAGTAACCACCTTAATATGTTAGATGTATTCAATAATAATAAATGATAAGCTCTGGATAAATTTCCAAAAATAGAAATTCTTTCTGATTTATTGCCACTTGATATTTTTTTTATCTTAAATGCAGGATAAATATATCTTACCAATTGTGAAACGGCTGAGTAATGTGATATTGATACGCAAAGTGCATCATTAACCGCTTTTAACCGTTATTAAACTGTAGTTATGTGCAATTTTGGTACAGACGACTATTTTTGTGATCATCCAAATATTGCTTTTGTCTGCGTAACATTTGCATTTATTTAGCTGAAATTTTGTCAAACATTTGTTATTATTTCAATGTGTCAAATCCTGTTTTAAAATGTCACGCCGCGCTGATTGAAGAGCATTCTTGTATATTGTCAGACAGTTTCGTCATAATGAAGATTAGCTATAGGTATGATGCGATCATAATTAATTGACTCTCCAACGCTACGTTCAAAGCCATACCAATCGCGTAGGCTGACGAATGTTATACGCAAATGGAAAGCATGAATCGTTGTGTCTTTACCTACTTAACAAGAAGTAAACAGTGGCAAATGATTTCCGCTCTCACATCGCTCTTAATATTATATTATATAATATTATCAAATTTTATATAAGAATGTGTATTGATCGACGCTATGTCGCCTATAATGTATCACACATACTGTGACAAAATCCATAACAATAACATTATGAAATGTCAAGGCTTTTAGCGTTACGTGAAAATGTCGTTATATCACTTCGCGTCGGTCTTGAGGTTAGAATGTTGTGGTTGACTCGAGAGTACGGGATTGAATGAATATATTGTTGAACCGTGAACAAGAACAAAGATGGTATTTGATGTTGACCTCACGCCGTGTAACTACCTAATGCGCCTTTGTCCGTCCTTTGTGACGTCGGTCCACCTTCAATTAGAACAAGTTTATCCACATCTCTCTTGCCTTAGTCTCCAAATCTTAAGCTAAATTTATATGGAACTCGTGTTCTTTTCGATCTTCGATTAACAATACCAATAGAATTTTATCGTTACATTTGCGTAATCGATATGGCATCGTTGAGACCTTTAAGGAGCCCTTATTAATACTATTTGCAATACAATACAGAAGTGTACGCTAAGAATACTTCATAAACTAGTTACGATTCCTGTCATAATCATGGCAGTCGATATAAGGCCGTCACCGTACTTACGGAGCGGCGCGAAAGCGGTGACTAAGCGTTTGCATGTCGATGACCCGTCGCTAAGTTTGTACACAAAGTGTCACTATGTAAAGTTAAGATCAAGAGGTATACATGTATATTTTATGTTATGACCTGTAAATTCTTTTAAATTTTATGTCTCCCCAGTCATAAATCTACTATTCAATTAGTCGGACAAGCACCTGATAAACTTGGTTGATGAGCTGTATACTTAACATGTTATAGCGAATCTAACACTTAGGATATGATATGATCTATGGTTCATTACTCAAATCGATATTAACTCAAAACATGTTTGTAATCTAAATTATAATATCCTCAAAAATATGTTACACAATAAAGAATGTAGAGTAACAGTAACTTTGAAATATTTGAATGAACAATTTGAGTAGAGACCGATTCATCAATTACATAACAGACGATGCAGCGTATCAAAAAACATAATTTTCCAATTAAAACAACTCTAAGATTTATGTTGAGCTGGTTTCTATTATCTTTACAAACTTTCTACACAAACTAAGGCACAAACGATCGTTAGTTGGCAATAAATATCGCTCAGAGTATTACGTGCACGATGATGTCGCATTGTCAGAGAAATTTTGAGGTTAGCTTCAATATGCATCGAGAAAGTGGATTTTGTGGGCGGAGCTTATTCTCCTAAAATGGTCTGTTACGAAATTTTTCGTATATTACGTCGCGTTCACTGTAGACTACATGATATTGAGACTACTTTATCCGCTGTTGCAAATTTTGAAGTGTCTATTAAAAACAGTGAGTCAGCGAATATCTGTATGCAGAACTATTACAAATATGTGATAATCTTTCTACGAGCATCCGTAACCTGCAGTTTTAAAACCCCGTAGCGCATTTATCAGATGATAGAATCAACACTTTCAAGTTACTTATAATTAAACTCTATATTTTAATGTCGTTTATTGGAGCTAGGTGACTGTGAAAGTATCATTAACTGCGTCCGTTAGAGAGGTTTCTAAATCAAACGCATTGAGTTTACGAGATTCATGGCCCTTTAGTGAGAAAATGTTATATAAATATCCACGTTTTAACTTAAACATCATGCTGCGCAGAATCGATATATTGAGTGTTACTGTTGGGTAGTTGAGTAGGTACTAAACAAATGTTTACTCATTACAAATATTTTCCACAAATCAATTTAATTTAGCGGTGAAGTAATGTGTTCAAAATATCCGATGACGTCACCAGTCAATACAGCCGTGTCTTTCTAGTTAGCTGTAATTAAATGATTGTCACTTAAAATAAATGCTCGAAAAAAAAGGTCTATAGGCAATCAGCTTAATATCCTTTATTAATTATACACGGTTTATTCAAAGCGGCAGCCTATAAATCATTGTTCCATTATTTTCCTAAAGAACTCGTGATGTGTAGGTGTGACAAAAGTACCAGAGTGATCATTTTAACCGCAATACAATGGTCGGTAATACCTGCTTTTGTTTCTTGTCCAGCTTATTACAATAACAATGACGTTATGATGTACTTCATGGAATAAGGGCCGACATGTGTTGAAACACGATGGTATTTAGCTCACAACTGCCGCACAGACCGGACCGACCTAATTAGTTACCCTGTAAGATATATTCAAGTAATAACTTTAACAAGGGCAATAGAATGCGTAGATATTAACATCATTATCTGATACGTATTAGATCATTTAAATAGCAGCCTCTTTGTTCTTAATAGTTGTTGACTAGACTAATTGCGACTGTAGACAATAAAAGCCGTAATTTTCTTACAATGCGGCGTGGAAAATGCCCTCATTCCAAGTCCAATATTATTTCTTCAATTATTGCTAATGATTCAATCACTGTTATAGAAAGCAATGCTATTGCTGGTGCAGAAGGAAACATACTTCTTATTTTCCTAGACTGATACAGTTTACACAAAAAATTGCTGATTTGGCTAAAAGTAATTTACTTTAAGGTATGCTTGAGGGGAATGACTTGTCTTCTCTTTATTTAAGTGTACTAAACAGAAGGAGTTCTATATGTTAAAGAGCGTTGTCACAGCGCGCTCGTTTAGCTACGTGCGGCGACGTGCGTATTTGTTAACATTGCACAAATGCACTTCACTTAGACTGATGTACGATGACTTGCGTTTACTAGATATTGCGTCTCGTAGAAAATGTTGATGGAACCTGTTGTTCCATACGAGACTGTTAGAACAGCGAATTTCTTTATTACATAATGTTTAAAATGTACGGAAAACGACTTTCGTAAATCAAATGACGTATAATATGACACCGATACGTATTAAAAAATCATAGATATTCCAATAGCGCTGATTTTGATTAACATTTATGTGAAATCGCGTTTATTAAGTCTTTGATCGCGTAGAAAGTTTTTAATTTCCATTAGCCAAAAGGTTATCTGCCTGTCATGAAATAATGAGGAAAAATTGTCGTATACTTGTGACGTACAATCTAATATACATATTTTGGTAATTCATCATAATTCACGTCGGTAGGTAGAAATACAATATAGATAATACCGTGTGGGAAAATGTGAAATAAAAACTCGTATGTATTTTTACCCAACTTTGATTTTAGATGTGTTACTGGAAATAACAGAATCGCACATGTTTAAGGAAAATGTAATATATTGCAAAACTTTTTGTGTCCGATATATTTTCCCTTATAGCCTTACTAGCTGTAAATGTCGGTTATAGCTGCTAAAACATTACCCCCCGTCTGACACTGTCGGTTAAAAAGTTACATAAACTACCAAAAGATGCCTTTTTAATATTAGTAGGCTAATAATCTTGCAAACTGTAATATCATAGCTGTTTAAGAGTAGAGGTAATCTTGCATTAGAATTTGTAAAATTTATTGTAGAGCCCTTTGAATAAGATTTATTACAACAAGCTCGTTAAAGACACACCTACTAAACGTAAACACTTAATATATTCTGAAACGTGTTTAGAGTGACATATGCCTAGCAGTTATAACACTGACATCAATATATGCATGATAAGCATATTTGCATGTACATATTTAAAATCAAGATAAAATTTTGTTAATTTATTATGGCCGTTGAAAGTAGCGCTACATTTTATTAGACATCTTGGCAAAGTCTTACCTGAAATAAATATTTTGAACCTTCTAATATTTCTACGGTATTTTAACTACTGATATAAAATACTTTAAAAGCATGTAATAAAACATGTAAAACTAGAAATTGAATCTTGTTTATAATATAGATGATTGAATTTTAATCGTGTTCAATTTTTTCTGCCTAGTCTTGCCTAAGCTTTTGTTATAATCGGCATCCAAATTAACCTGATTCACTTAATTTCATTATTTAAAAAAGATATTTAGGGATGAAAAATAGATGTTGGCCGAGAGTCTGTCAAATAGTTTTGGAGGAGTACGGTAACTAACATTGTGACACGGGAATTTTTATATAAGATGTATCATTATCACCATTCTAATCGCAAAATGTTATCGAAGTATCACAAGCTAACGCTACTTATTTCAACAGGGACAGCAGCGCGCCTACCGCTCCAACGGTGCTATTGAAACGAACCAAACACCATAAAGGCAGCATCTACTGTCTGGCGTGGAGCCCCGCCGGTGACCTTCTGGCGACAGGGTCCAACGACAAGACCGTCAAACTCATGAGGTTCAACAGCCATGCCTGCAACTTAGAAGGACAAGAGGTCAGTTTCATGAACTATTGTAGTAAGAAGTAAGACAACATTGCGGTGACCTTGGTTAACCATTGACAATATTGCGGTCATATGTTTTTGACAGTAGATGATAATTATGTCATTGGTGTTTATATGTGTATCTGTCTTAGTAACACGTAGATCGTTTAATTATGTGGGAAATTGGTCTTTGATTCTAAATATAGAGCTATATTTATCGAATTGATTATGGAAAGTATGTCAGTATGAAGTATACAGTTATGAAACTGGCATACAAATTACGCAAATAATGAATTATGTTAATTTTAAAATTACGGTACTTTTTAACCCTTACTTGAGACATTGAACTTGTCCGCGTATAGATAGCATTATTACTGTTCTCCATAAAGTTGTATTTATATACCGCAATTCACACATACAAAAGAACAGTAGCCTTTTATTATATAGCCTACGACAGAACAAACGCTATCTCATCTCATTAATTATAGTTTACAAAACTATGAAAGTTTTAATCAAATCTGGTTCACGGCCTACATGACAAGGCATACAACGTAAACAGTTTAGCGTCTCACTCCGTGACGGAGAGCAAGATAGATAACAGAAACAATGTTTTTAATACAAATCATTAAAGAACTCGAAACACATTAACACAGATGAAAGTAGGTCTCTAAATATTTGCCTTGGTTAAACACATGAGGGCTTCTAATGAAAACAGCTTGTGTAAATCAAACGCCTGTTACTGTTACGAATTCTTGTTGTGGAACTTTCTTCTACATTTCAAAAGGACATTTTACGGTGTTACAAATTACCACTACAAAATACAGCACTTTGCTTCAACAGAGTACTCACATGCATCGTGTTGTAGCTTATTTAGTTAATTATTACAGATACTTACAGACGTTTTTAATCTTAAAACAGAAAGCGAATATAATCTTTCTAATTATATGAAAAAGTTAAATCGATTTTAAATGTTATTCCACGCGAGTCGTTGACTGAATATCTTCTACTTGATTATGATTGATTTTTTGCTATGGTATTATTGCTTGAGAATTACAGTTATTACCAATAAAATTTACGGAATAAAGACTTTCTTAGTAAACGACTGGTTATAAGTAGATATGACATTCTTGATATAAAATAAATAAATGTAGAGACTTCAGTTCAGAAGTTATCACGTTACCCTACAAAGATAAGAGTCGGCAAATTGAAAGATGATCCAATTGTTTTTAAGTTTCAATTAGTCTTGTTAAAGTATTATCGGTTCTATTAGTAATAGACGCAAAAAGGTGATTCACTTCACAAGAAACCGAATCCGGCTAGATAACTCGGTTTATGTTACGCATGTTGCGGGCACGTGACTGTTTGTAACAGAAATACATATGTATTGACATTTCATGTTTGTGTTATTGAATTAGCGATTCTCTATAAAAAGTGAGACAGGTGGATGACATAATGTTGATAGCAAATACTGACACATTACATATTTTTGTTTGATTTATAAACTTGTCGTTTAATGATAAAAACGTTACAGTAAAGGGCTTGTATAGAATCACGGAGCTATTATAGATATACTGTTCATAATGTTCGTTTAGGTACTATCTACACACCTGTATGAATTTCAATTTTCAAATTATTACAATAAGTGAACACCAACGTTCGTTTTCCTGATACGATTCACGTACTAAATCTTATAAAAATTAGTCGAAAAACCATCCTTTGTAAAAATAACTGTCGTATAATTCCTTAACCTAATTTAAACAAGAACACCCACTTCCTGGTAATTTGTTTAAAGCTTACATGAAAGACAATTATAATGTTATCCTTGTGACATTCTTTAGAAAAAGGTAGCGTTTGAAAACAAAGACAACTTGCCGTCTCGGTTTGTTGACGTCACGCAAAGATTGTTTGAAAGGCGAAGGTTTACTTTGTACCTACTTTATAAGAAAAATACGACTTGAGTCAAATAGCCTATTTTACAAGTATAATTTCTACTTATATAAGCGGAGCCTGTAGCGATGTGTAGGCTGAGTCTAATGTACACGACTACAGTGCAAATAATCTATGTTTGATACTATATTAGTTGATAATGACAGCCCGAGGCTCTGTAATAACGTCAGTATTTACATCAAATCTTGTCTACCCCAACCATATACGACAGTATACAGACATGCAGTATTAATATTAATCTACTGACTCTGCCTTTGTTCTGCATTCAAGTATTACAGTACACCTAAAATGTAATAAATCATTTTAGTGCAGCTTTGTAACAAATTGAAGGGCCTATGGTTCCCCGTGATCCAATTAACAGTGGTATGTAGGCTCGCTGTCTGACTGATATGAGCACAGATTTAATGGCACAAATGCAATTTGCACGACAATCGATACGTTTCAACGTCAATCGACAACATAGCGCTCTCTTAACGATTGTCAATCACGATTAATCGCATATGTGTCGCCAGCTCGTAAACAACTTGTACGTAGCTGTTATTGTACATCTAACAGTTACATCTACTAGGTATGTAATATTGTAACGTATTTATACAAAGTACATAAATGATTTAAATTATAAGTTTGTAAATTAGGTACTAAAGTCCTATTAGATAATTCTTGACTGTACTTCTATAATCATAGATTTTGCCATGGTAAATCTGTGATTTGACAAGATATTACATTGGTTGCAGTGTAATATCTTATCAAAAAGATGCCAGAGTGCATAATGTTTTATTTGCTTAAAAAAAACTGTATAAGCATTTATTTTTTAGTATTATGTACTCTTTCTCTCTATAAATTAGATAAAATGTGCGAAAATTTATACTGCTCTGTTTGCAAAATTTTCATAAAAAGTAATTCAAAGTTTCTGTTTCACGTGTATAATGTACACGATAATATAGATATCGATAAAACCATTATAATTTTGTTGATTTCTCAAACCTTTTGTCAAGATTAAGTCGTTTCATCTCAAACATTGAAAAATTTAACATAATTATTTATCCATTTTAAGTATATGTAGTTCGATATCAATAGGTTTCATTTTCATAGATTTCGATGTTCTAATCATAATATGTCGTAAGTTGAAAGTAGTTAATCATTTGTGTAATCAACGTTATCCGTTTGATAAATAGTAAATGATATGTTAGAAGTAGATGTAACGTGAACTACTTAAATATCGAATATTAAATCCTACGGTGAAGGTATGACAAATCTTTCGATATCTTCATGTTCTCGCTCTCAAATATCTCTTCAAAACGCTAAAAGTTCTTCTGTTAGACCTATTACATTTTATCTCTTTATTGAGGAAATTGAGAGAATTTTACACCTACTACTCGTCCCACATATGAGAATATTAAACGCGCATAATATTAAAATATGAGACCCGTTCTACTTACACTTATCGTGAAAACTTGAAAATTCCACACCGTGAATATGAATGAAATAGCGCAATATTTTTATTATTAGAAATTCCGCATTCAACCTTAGCAATGATCGGAATAGTTTAGCAAGAATGCGTGTGTCGGGTTCCGCTAATCGCACTTCCGCGTTCAACACTAGCTGTAGAGTGTTCGTTTGCACACAAAAATCATGGAATTACGTAAGATGAAAGTTGTCTGCCACACATTAGACGTGTATTATGAATATTTGAAAACATAATCACACAGATCTTACCGTTTTTGGATCAAAATTGGTCATCTATTAAAAAGTTTTTATGTAACAAGTAGGACATATATGGGTACACTGTCTAAGTAAAATTATTTTGTGACATCAATCTACTTATGAAAGCAAAAACGTCACAAGTTACTTAATGAAACAAAATCATGATCAATCAAAATTTGGCAAATAGAGATGAACGATCTATTTTCGTGTTAAAGGTCAGATAACTTGTCGGCTACTTAAGAATGTATTATGGTTATTACGTATCTTTTACAATAGCAAAACTTTAGTAATTTTTCGTACGAACGGTAGTCACTTCTTAAAAAAAAAATCGTGCAAGAATAAATTCGGGGTGCATCATTAAAAATAAAAACTAAAATTACTTCTGTCTAAAAGCTCATATTGATGACATCATGATATACTTATCCAAAATGAAGGATTGCCGCAAATTAAGCATCCGCACTAACATTTTATATTCCAACTATGCAGCTTACATGAGCGTACTGGAAGTGTTTGTGAGAGTACCTCTTTGTTGTCAGGTTGAGCTGACGATGCACGACGGTACAGTACGAGACGTGTGCTTTATCGAGGACACCTCAAACAAGACCAGTCTGTTGGTGAGCGGCGGCGCCGGCGATTGCAAGATATACGTCACCGACTGCGCTACAGGCAAAACTTTCCAGGTAAAATTATTAAAGGCGTTTACTCGTCGTCAAAAGTTTCTAACTATATTTTCACAGATTAGGTACATGCACCAGCTGGCATTCTATTTTCGCCAGGCGTTTTGTTTTAAAAGTAAAACTTTTCGAGAATTGATGTCTTCGGTTTTCTAGGTCGTGTTGACTTGTGGTTCCGTAAACTATTTTATTATGGCTTTAGTTTCTTCTT
Source organism: Chrysodeixis includens (assembly GCA_941860345.1). Lineage (NCBI taxonomy): Eukaryota > Metazoa > Arthropoda > Insecta > Lepidoptera > Noctuidae > Chrysodeixis > Chrysodeixis includens. The sequence continues at coordinate 9,933,240 of OW796090.1, forward strand.
AGATTACCAACTATAATCTCTAAATTAAAATGACGAAATAAGTCTGGCGATTATGCTGAAGTTGTGAAATAGGACTCATAAATCACCATGACAAAATATGCAATCTAAGTCTAGTATTAATCTTTTTACTTATACCAGTATGTACTCAGGCTAATCAAAAGCCTGACCGTCATAAAACCAGCGCAAAATGCGTCATATACACATTGTGACCGCTAATTTTATATGTCTATGCAACTAGCACGTGTTTTTGTTTATGTTCATGATTAGAACACCCCTTGTATGGCGAGGCTGTCGAGATATTCATACAAACAGCCTCATCCACAGCGAATATCATTACGCATGCGGTTTGTGGTTATATTTCGTAGGGGTCACCGCGACCTGTAAATGTTGGGGCCCGGACTCGTCATTATATCGGCTACATAGGTCCCTTGCTACACTTAACAACCCTATTTATATCCCACCCGAGGACATCTACTTATTCATTCTTTAATACTTATCGTCGTAAACTGGACAACCCATAATAATTATGAATACCAATCGTCTCTTCAATTCGTGCCGTGCCAATAAAACATTTTATTGCGCACTAAACATTGTCTGAATTCCTCTCGAAACAAATCTTTGGATGTACAATCAATACCGATTTGAAATATTCTTTGATTTGTTCTTGGGTATCGTACTAAGTGATTGGTAGTTGTACGTTTGTGTTGTTTATGCAGGCGTTAAGCGGTCACTCGGGGCACATTCTGTCTCTCTACAACTGGGGCGGTGCTATGTTCGTGTCGGGCAGTCAAGACAAAACTGTACGATTCTGGGACCTTCGCACTGGTGGCTGCGTCAACATCATTTCGCCCCCAGCGGGACAACCAAACAAGGTATGTGATTTATCTCATGTTTAGATTTGGATCGGGGTTGGGTCATTTAACCGACTACGTAAATGGAGGAGATTCTCAATACAGAACTAGATATTTTTTCCTGTGACACGGTTGATTTTGTGTTTTTATCTAACGCCAAAATATGATTTATAATGAAATCGGTAATTTTTTTGAATTCCTTTAAATTTTTGGTAGCTGTTGCCGAAATGATACTTCCCTCAAGTATCATTTCGGCAACACGTTCTTTTACTGATGTGCATTTGAATATTCATGGGGCATGAGTATAAAGTACCTTTTTCGTGTAAAACAAAAGAACCTTCACTTAAACTGTCATCCCTAGACAAAATTGGGGACGTGCGCAAGTATATGGAACCCCCTAAACCGGGCTCCCTATAGCGTTGGTCACACGATTAAATGAATTAAGCCCTTTTTGGCTGTCACCGATCGATTCTCCCCTTCCACTTATCACGGCACTCGCAACATGCTTCAAACGATTTCCGCAAGTGATGCGAAAAATAATTGATTCCAGGCTCTCGAATACTCATCTATTTATCTGTAACGATGTAGTTAACTTGCTTAACGATTGGGGCATTGAATTTTTTAGTCTAATCTCTTATGACATTTTGTTGACATTATTTTGTTATAAAATAGTTCCTCAAAATCACGTAGTTTAGTTTATCTGATGCAGTTTCAACCCGGATATGAGTTTGTTTGCGTTTTAGATTACAATCGAATACAAAATAAATATTGTCTGCGACTGCATGATCACGTTGATGCAATATCGTCAATGTATCACGTCATATTATGCCAATGTTTCCGTGTCATCGCTTACATTTCAATTTTAAATTATCCATTACCAAAAGTAATAGAGTGTAAAACAGTTTATATTTTTTCCGCACATTCCATAGGGGCAGTACAATTTGGATCACTGAGCGTAGTTCGCGTAATCAAACTTATGTGGGATAGAAAAACAATGTTTAATAACAGTGATTTATAACACACCCGGCTTATTAATGTCTATTGTTCGTCGAAGTTAGCGCTCATTAATTTTGTACCAACAATATGGAATAGTTTTCTCTTGTTTATTTATGTACCACGGCACTGCTTCTTACGTCGTTATGTCTGCAGTTATACGCCATAGATTTGTGCAAAACGCTGACATCAACAATTGTAATCATTATATGCGTTATAGTTAAGGTATCGTTAAATATGAGATCTTTTATATTGCCACCAAGTAAAACAGATCTAACGTGTTTTTGCGCAATGAGGACAAACATTGTTTAAGAACAAACACGGAATAAAAAAAATATAATTCAACGCTTTTTTATGATTTCTGTTTTTACAAAAATTTTAGCAGTGTATAAACAAAATTATTCCAAGCAAACAACTGGAAAGTTTTTCATTTAACCGCCGGCTCGTTACGTCGGCTTTGAGTTCGCCGTAGGTTCAGTGGGTGTGAGATCTGAAGCATCATATCTGATTAGCGTTGCCCTATATGCAAATCTGATGTTTTATGGCGGTTGCCGCGATCACAATAACGACCCGCCCGCTTAGCCCTTATGGAAATATCTCACAGACTTGTTCTTTGCCAACTAGCTCGTGTTAAGCGTCCACGTTTTCGCGATATCACTGTTATATGACTGCGAATGATGTTTACTAATATTCAAAGTCTCCACACTAAGACATCTCGTAATCTATGTCTATGCTTTGAAGGTTCTTTATAATAATACTAGCTGTTGCCCGCGACTTCGCGAAAAAAGTAAATATCTAAACAAATAGATAGTAGCCGATTCTTAAACCTGCTGAATACGCATATAATATTTGGTAAAAGCCGGAGGAGTACGATAGGAAACTAACATTGTGACACTGGAATTATATACATAAGATAAGAAAAATAACTAAGCATATTGCAACAAAAATCTAATCATGAGCAATGTCTATGGAATTTTATACAAGTATCTAAAAATAAATTAAACATGGCACTTAGTCATATAGTTACCGCGCCTTGTTATGGTCTGAGCTTAATAATAAAACGCATACGTCATCTTTGTTTTCCAAATATGCTGATAACGTTTAAATTAGAATATTATCAAGATTGTCCTTAATCATAACATTCCAGTGGGAGTATGTTACATGTTTACAGAAATCTTGGGTCAAAATGTGACTGTTTGATGGTATATTTAGATTGCTAATTAATTATTTTATAAACTTTGCATTTGTATTCTTTGATACTGGCACGTAACTCTACATTGGGACTTATCAAAGTGTATGTAAAAAATAATATAGTAAAAATGTAACTTTCGACTTTTAGCCTTCGAATAAAAATAAGTATTAATAACCACCGAAATTGAGCAACGACTAGTGGAAGTGATTTCACTTCATAAATTAGCAGAAAAACACGCATTAATTTCGTTACGTTATTCTGTTATGTGCAATCTTTAAAATATTAAATGCAACCATTTTATATGCTTTCAAAATTTACGTTTAACTACTTGATCAATCAAACATATCCCTCTAAAGGTTTTCGGAGCAGATTTAGCTTTGGCAATTATTGACAAAACCGTCCATTGTACCCGCTATTGACACTAACTTGCTTCTTAGTGCATTATTTGTAGCTTACTGTTAATTTTTCGCCCCAGGGTTCAGCCGTAGCATCATTAGCGGTAGACCCAAGCGGTAGACTGTTGGTCTGCGGCCACGACGACGGTTCTTGCGCTCTCCACGACGTGCGAGGTTCGCGCGCTCTGCAGCGCTTCACACCGCACTCTGGAGACCTGCGCAGTGTCCGCTTCTCGCCGGGAGCGTATTACTTACTCACCGCCGGCTATGATGGACGCGTCGTGCTTACTGATCTACAGGGTGAGTTTTTAATTAGTTCTTAAAATTTCGAGCGTTGCTAATTTTTGTAGTCTATTGTAAAAATAACAAAAAAATGAGAATAAATTAGATGGGATGGGATTCAATTTGGGATGTTGTTCGAAGTTTAATTTTGTGCGTCGATATTTATTGTACGGCCATGTGAATTTTTTTCACATGCTTTACCAACTGCTGTTGTACCAACTTACTGTAAAATTATGACTAAAATTATTTATATTTGTTGTTGACCAGGTGACCTGACTTGCGCCCTGCCAAGCGTGCCGGTGGCTCGTCACCCCGACAAGGTGATCTCGGCGAGGTGGCATCCCGATGACTTCTCGTTCCTGTCGACGTCGGCCGACAAGACCGCCGTGCTGTGGACTATACCGCCCGTCTAGCGAACACAGAACTAGGCCCGATCGGCCCACATGCGGAGTTAACCTCCAAGTGTTATCCGTTGGCGAACTTTCACCACATATCTCAAAGATTTTACTAAATTCACCGTGCGAATGCTGCTTTGCCTTAAAACTAGAAAAATATAGGTATAGCATAGAATAAGCAAACACCGCGGGGGAGTTAGTAGAATCTTGTATTTGGCTAAATGTGACTAACTCGTATGAAGCTTGTAAATTTAAGCGTAGGAGGTTAATGCGAAGGTACGTTTAATGCAATCGAACTACGAACGTCTTGCGATTTGAACGATGTTTACATTAATAAAAAGTATTAACGCACAACAGTTACAGAAATCGCCTTTGCACTGCACCAAACTGGTAGCCTGTCAGCGACTATTTTGCTTATTTCAGAACTTCGTGGTATTCCTGAATAAAGTGAAGAGATCGATTATAAAGTTATAGAAAATCTACTTTTTTAATAACTACCACGTCATCTTTTGGCTAGAGATGAAACTAACAAGCAATAAGATCTTAATTGCCTTAGTACTAGATGGCACTACTAGTGTTTAATGATGTGGTTGCATATTCGGGGTGTCACAAGACATCTCTCGTCGAATATTTAGCTATTGATAAAATTATTGGTTACCTCTAGGGAGGTCGGCTTTACTGTATCTTTGTAAATTAAAAATTGTATTTTTAGGCCTTATGTTAATTTGCCCTGAAAGGCGGGTCTATTTTGAAGTATTAAAAGCTGGCGATTATTAAAGAATTCGAGTAATGACGCCTCGTGTAAGATATCTAGAAGTTGAATAGTTAGTGGTGTAAACTTAGATTTGCCTTTCAGGAGTTTTTAGATAGAAGTAAACATCACTGGCTTCCGAAACTCCTTAAATTCTACTTCTGCAGTTTTTTTCTTCATATTTCCTAGGATCGCGTAGCAATATTTAATTAAAATAATAATATTACTGTTCGTGATCAACCGTGCTGTGCTGAATGTGCTTATAATATACCTATCGATCCAAATAAAAGCTTTAAATTTCGTCAGTTGTCCACATTTTTGACTTGAATGCAAGGAGAGCCCATTTAGAGTCAAGTGTAAATATGCTTTAGTTATAGATGTCGTATACTTGATTGGTTTTCTCGAGGCACGCTCTCTTCCGTGGACACAGATTAAATTGAATCTTATTTTAACACGCGTATGCTTCCATACGTAGTGATCGTTTGTCACAAACATAGTCTGTAGCTAGAGAGTAAGGCCAACGAGAAAGAATGAAATTATACACAAACTGTTAAGATCTTATAACCCTTTTGGCTGTCTTTACATAATTTCTTTCGTCGTAAGACTTAATCAAACGTATTATTCTAAAGTTAACAGCTGAAGACCGCTAACCTGTACCACGAAACGCACAACGACACCTATCTGACGATAGCTACGAAATAAATATTTTATCGTCATATAACTCAGTAGAGGTTAGATTATTATATATTTTTATCTCGTCTCGTTGGTCTTACTTTGTTTGTTAATGTACTGATCTTGATATTATTTACAATACTAGTTCACGGTTACGGAATAACTTATTTAGGTTTAGTGAAATGGTAAAAAATATTACGATCAGATTTGATATAATAATGTAGTCTAAGTATAGAGTATCGTTCAGCCGTCTGTGTAATTTAAATGTATTTAGGAAAATGTCGTTTATTGTAGCACTGACAAGCTCTTTTATGTTGATTTCTATGTTTTCCGGAGTTAGTATGTATTATTGTTATATGTTTGTGGTAAAGACGATCTGACAATTATATCTACCCTATATTCCATATACTTTGCGCTCTATCATCTTTAAAACATTCAGCCTGCGTAGTCCTTTTTGGTAAAATATTCATGTAGAAAAATCTTGCACTGAAGCTTTGACATTTTAGTCCATACTAGATATCAAGTTAAAGAATTAAGCAATAAAAAAAATGTAGAAAACTGAGAAAATATATGTATGTAAGTAATATATCCCTCCTTTAAATTATGGACACCAGTGCTGTATGGACTGGCCATTAATATAAAAAAAATACTGATTGTAAAGGCGCTATTTTAGTGTAGTCTACGCAGTTTGTAGTTTAGCATCATAAACAAATTAAATAAATTTATACCGTCTTTATATTATTATATAAACGTGTTTTTTAATATTTTAATGTACAAATTAATAAATTGGCAATTTAAAATGTTTCTGTGTCGTAACATGTTTAAGATTTTTATATTTCTGGTTGGACTATAATGAAATGATTGTATTAATAGTTAAAAATCTTAAAGATTATATAATGTTACTTAATATAATAATAATAAAATATAAAACAAGTTTACTGTGTAAGTTTTTGCACAAATTTAATATCATTGGTGAAATTACGCTCATAATGAAATTATTTGATTAGCTTATTAAAACCTTGTCAAACAAGTACTTACATTAAGTAGTGTTTGATATTTATTATTTTGTCTGTTGGTGTGCTATCAATGTTCGATGTGTTGTATTATCGGCGAGCGATGAGTATACAGTGAGAGAAATGTTTTATTGATGGACGTATAATATTAAATTGGACAACTTTTAAAATGTGTACGCTTTCACGTGAAATGTATGCTTCATAAAGTGCAATAAATAAAAACTTAACTTAAAATAATAATAAGCGTTTGACATTGACGGCTTTATATATACAAAAAAAAATACACTAAATATTATATTTATCGCGCGTGGTTAATATATATTTCCAGTGAATGTAATTATATATTTTATTTGGCTATTTTAAAACATGATAATCTAATAACGAGACCATAATATAGTGATATGTTTCGGAACTAAACCATCGAAGAACTTAAAACTGTAACATGATCTTTAAACCGAATTTCTTTACTATGTGTATCCATTATTATTTAAGAATATAATCACATTATTTACAAGACACCTCTTTTATTTTTACCTCTTGCTTACTAAGCAGCTCACTATATTAGGTGCTTGAGAAAGCTAACGCGTCATGGCTAAAACCTCAAGAAGATCTTATAAAAGTCACTGACTTGCTTACATACCTTAACCGAAAGTTATTTGAACGTAAATAAGGTTGAAATTCGTATAAGTAAGTAAAGTCACTTCGCAATATCCTAAGTTTGGAGTTACTCCTGTGCAATGCAATGTCCCGACTGACTCGTTCGCTATTTCATCAATGTAATCCCATAACGTCAAGTATTCAGGCACTCTTAGACGTATCGGTGAGGCGAGAATACTCTACGTTTCTGCATCACAAACTCGCGAAACATACGTCTTGAAACTACACAGTTGAATAAAAGTATTTATGCTTACAGTCAAATTGAATGAATAGGACTAGCAGAGAAATATTTTCAAAATAAACTAAGGCAATATTACTTCCTTAATATTTATTTTTACATTTAAAGGTACATATAAATTGATCAAATCATAGAGAAACTCTTTTTGGCATTGACTGATTACATTATCACAGTCTAAATATACTATTGTCATACAGTCGTCCGACGAAGGCGTCTAGACAGGGCAATCGTGCGGGGTGTGAGGGGTGGGACGCGGGAGGGCCGAGCCCGACATGCAAACAAAATAATGTTAGCATGTCGGGACACGTCATTCAGGGCTTACGCGTGTTTGTTTTCGTATTTATTTTATAAAATGGTGCATACGACGTGTGCTGTGAGAGATTGCAAGTCTTCATCTCGTATTAATAAGGATCTGCGGTTTCATCAGCTTCCACGAACAGGAAAAAGGTAAATAAATAATGTTTTGTTATTGTAGAGTGAATACGTAAATTTAATAATAAAAATATTTGTCATACCCGTCAAAGTTGACAACGCCAACAAAAAAGCCGAATGATGGACGGAAAGAAGTATGAATAGGTAGGTAGGCTAGGTACCTGAAGGAAAATGGAAAATCCTGGAAAATGGACGCTAATTAAGTGCTAATTACAAAAATGAAACCTAAATAACTTAAATCTAAAATTATAACAAAGTTTATATTTTTGCATGAAAAAATATAGATGAAGAATGAATTTATTAATTTGTATTGTATTTCAATATTTCAGATGTAAGTTATGGGTGGAAGCATGTAAAAGACCGGATTTACTTGAAATGACTTTTAGAAAAATAAAAAATACATTTAACGAAAACAATATTGGCTCAAATTATTTGAACATCTGAGTTTAGTGGAGTATAATACGAAACCATGTGATTGCTTCCCAGTAAATTTTTTGTTGAAATTATTCATTAGGATGAGGATTTTTTATATAATTAAGTTCAGCAATAGAAATTTCAAATCTATTAAGTCTAGAAACCGAAAATATTTGTCAGTTACCCATTTATAATTATTCTTTTATTTAATATTATTCAATTAGTTCTCAGCAATTTATAATAATATTAGGTTACACTTTTTTTAATGATTATAATGTTAACGATGTTGATTTTTTTTTTTAGGCTTAAGTTGTTTAATTTTTTGTTCTCTATTTTTATTTTATTTTTCACTATTTTTAAATATTTGTAGCCTCCTGTTTGCGCTAAATAAACTGTCTTTCTTTCTTTCTTTCTATCTGCAATAAATAAATAATTTTATTAATATTTTTAATTTTGACAACCCTTGGCGTCGCGATACTGTCAAGTCGTTGTCGGCATTTTTCACAAGATCAAAGGCGTCGGACGACTGTATGATACTTAGACTGTGACATTATTGCTCCCAACTGTGAAACGCATTGTAAATCTTATTTTATGCAAAAATAAACAAAATCAAAAATCAAAAGCGTTTGTGACTCTAAATAAGATAGGAATCCTGTAAAATAAATTATCTATTACTAGCTGACCAGGCAGACTTCGTGCTGCCCCAATCGATAAATAAAAGATAAACTTTTGTATAGGAAAAAAAAAAGATTTCAATTATTTGATTTTTTCTCACCTTTTAAACCTTCCCTAGACCTCCACGAACAATTGAAGACCAAGATGAGATAGCCAGCCGTTCTCGAGTTTTAGTGAGACTAACAAACAGCAATTGATTTTTATACAACGTTGATAAAAGCGAGAGGCATTAAATGAAACCACATATTCTGTATATCATTATAAGGCTACACAACAAAAATCAAATCAATGTAAGCAATATTTTTATAATAACTTTCGTGAGGATGATTCATACTTAAAACGTTATAACGGTTTACTCACGCGTATTTATCGGGATAGCCCGACTAGTTTCGGACCCAACCGGAGCCAACTAGATAACTATGCCTATAAAACTTAGTCACCTAATCAGGAAGATACAGCATGTTCAAACTAAAAAAAAACTAAAAAAATATCCTGTGACTAAACTATTGCTTACATTGATTTGATTTTTGTTGTGCAGCCTTATAATGATATACAGAATATGTGGTTTCATTTAATGCCTCTCGCTTTTATCAACGTTGTATATACAACGTGTAACGGAAATAACGCACATCCACAGACACCCCAAAAAGAATATCCTTTTTTATCCACAATTAATGTATTGAAACATTTTTATCATTTTCTTAGATATTTGTTTTTATTACATATTGTCAGAATAATTTGTACAAATAATTGGCAAAACGCGTGGGCGCCCTATTGCTCAATACGTTACTTATAGCCTATAGCCTTATAGCCTTATTGCATCGACTTAAGGCTCATTTTCGTTTACTTCGAGTGCTTTATGAAAATTGTGTCTACAATTTAATTATTTCTAAATATTTTTTTGGTAAAAAAAAATATTTATTTTTATTAATGAAATGGATTCTGTTATCGATTCTGAACAAAGTAGTTTCAGGATGTGCGTTAATTATGTTACACGGTGTATAGATAATAGATAATTTATTATATACCCTGCAAGTTATTTCAGGGTAAATTCTGGCTAAGTTCTTACATTGTTTCAAGGTACATGTTATGAAAACACATACCTACTTACACGTGTAGAAGATAATAATACATGGTACCTACTCTGGTTATCCTAACATAGCTACTACAGCGCCCTTTTGGTGAGCTTGTCACGATTCAGGATGCTTACATGAGCAAAACTAATACTGAGTATCATTTTGATACTAACAAGTCATAGCAAAACCCTACCCAAATCTTATAGGATGCCTAGACTGATACTATGAAGTTGACTAGTCTTTTATTTAAAGAAATCCGGGAATATCGGAAAGTATAGTCCCGTTCCTGTAAGTAGGTATTACGGGCTTAAAGTAGAAAATCCAAACGTAGAAGTGAGATAAGGCTACACATTAAGCAGTGGCATCTCGCTCTCACAACCGCACCAAACAGTAGAACCTTAATCAAGCGCGCTGAAACTAATGTATTCATTACGCGAGTCAGGATATCCCTACTAAAGTATTACACATTAGTCACTATCCTTTGAAGCTGTGAGTGCTTGACTATGTCTTAAATAAAGTGAATAGCAAGTTTGAGCCCAAATATGAAGTGTCATAACACTAGTTTTTCGAACTACGTCAGGTAATTTTAGTTAAGTATGTGGCTTCTAGTTGCTACCTTAATATAGTTAATACTATAATCCAGCGAAAAACTCATACCCTTGCAGTTTGGCTTCGCCGGAGCCAGGCAAATTACCTACATCAATATACGTATCAAGGTATCAATCTCGATCGCGTAGGAAAATCTAAATTGGCTTCATTTCTGACGGAGTCGTCTGAACTAGATAGGTAGGTAGGTATTTACTGAAGATCGAGGCTGCATTTCCAACCAATATAGCCGCTCCGTTTACCGCTTACCCACTTAGAAGATGTATGTTCGTACACATGTCATATCTGTTGGGTTGTATATCGAAAGATGACTCAAATGACATTTTTATTTCTCTAAAACTATCGGCATAGATACATTCTATTACCAGTCGGGTGTCCCACAACTCCTCGCATCATTCCCATTATCCTGACAAAATTGTAATCTATACCTCGTTATCTGAAAATCGTCTTAATCGTACCATGCTTTATCTTAATTTAAACGCTACACATACCTAAGCTTTTGAAACATGGTAATTTTGACACGTATTTATGTAGCTATAAAGTGTACAATATTCCTACATATTATATACTTAGGTAAACACTCCCCCAAAATGAGGGAGACGAATTTATCTTAAATTCCAACCTGATCTCAAATTCTGTAGGCATACATTAGTATGAAATCTTTAGGACTCGCTAAATGAGTTATTCCGCAAAAGCGTCTTTTACGAGGGTTGTTAGAGGGAAGTGTACTAATTTTAGCTTTCTCAGAAATCGAGGCCACCTGCATTATGGTTTATTAACTTTTAGGGCTGATCTTTATCGCGCCTACCCACTTTAGAAATACTTACTTTGCAACGTAACAGAGAACGCGGCTTTTTCTTGAACTGATTTGGAAAAATATGAGGAAGATTACTTACGCATTGGTTCATTTGCCTGTGATGCCTGTGTGTCTCGGGTACATATTATTTATCAGCATCTAATTTTGTATATTACTCTGAATATTACTCATAAAATCTTTGGGAAAGGCGATGCCCGGCAGTGGACGTCGAACGGCATGATGATGCAAGTACTTATTAGTTGGTCGCTGTCATTTTTTGGTATTTTTAGGCTTAGGTTTTCTAGAAAAGTATAGTTTTATTAATTTCGTGGTAGCCAACACACACTTAATTTTGAGGTAGCGCAATGGCAAGAGTCTTAGGTAATTGAAGATCTGGTAGGCCTGAAGACTAATATTTTCAAAAACAACTTCAAGATGTTTTCTTTACTGCGTAAGATAGTGATAACCTGACTTGATTTTGTTCCTAACCTATGCTATCCCATTGCTGGGACGCCTTTGTCAAATACTGCCACAACAATAGCCTATCATACCACATTTATAATGTTTTTTCACATGTTTCATACAAATAAATATATCTTTATCTTTATTTTTTCTTGCGCCACCTAGAATAAGCCAATACTAAAGTTTCAGAAATTTATATGTTTATTTCAAAGCAGTATTCAAGTCTGTTAGTTTTGACTCAGTTACAAACTAGATAAATAGGGAAAATAGGGAACAGGTTTGGTGATAATTAAAACACGAATTATTCGGACACATTTATTCAAGAAAACACATTGAACAAATTAAGATTCAAAATGTATTTACTAATAAATGTGCAACTATCCAGCGATTACAGTACTCCTTCAAAAGGCTAATGCCTGCCTGCCTTGTCTAAGCTTTGACAATCTTTTGCTAAATGTGCTAGGAATATTTTTTTTTTACTTTTTTTACTGCTTTTATTACGTTATAATGCACATGATGTAATTAACCTATTGATTAAATATCAATTCAACATTTAATAAGTGCGTCGTTTAGACTATTACATGTATTCAAGAGTGGTCAAAGAGCTCTGTAGACAAGTGGGTTTTTAATATAAACCAATAAAGGTAAAATTAGAAGTTTTACACTAAATTTAAAACTAAAATATTCCACGATTTCGGGAAACAATTAATATTGTTCGTAAATTTTGTAAAGCTACGTAAGTGAAAAGGGATGTCCTCAATTTTTGTAGAAAAGATCGCAGTCATGGCTTCAAAGCCAAGGCTTACGACAAATTACAAATTCAATAAATATGAGTTAAGTCTCGAATCTCTAGATCACTCCTAAATATTAGAGAGTAGTTAATTCTAATCAGTTATTCATTTTTACTAATACAATAATTCAATCTTACATCTACTTACATTTACCTACGCATCAAGACTAGTTTTGCCATAATCAACAAAATAAATGATTCGACAATGTAACAATCAATAAAATATACATTATAATTAAACATTAAATAGAAGCTTCTTAATTATAGTAGCAACATAATTACTTAAGTACGTTCTCAAACAATAAATACTATTATCAATTAATTTACAAATCAGTAAACTTAGTTTACATACCTATACAAATTAATAACACACGTTAACTAACCACCACTAAACTTAATTATAATAAACAGCAAAAAATAACACAAAATAAATGAAGCAGCGCTCTATCTGAGTACAATGATATTAATTCCATTAAAAGTGTTAGTACATGAGAACTATTAATTGAGTTTATGTATTATCGTAAAACATCTAATGACATCAATAGAATATTACTTGTATTGGTTAAATATAATCGGTTACATGTGATTAGTATACTGGGCGATAGGTTCCCAAAGATTAAACGCTAAAAATAATCTTAGAAGGTACTCAATAACAAAATAACGAAATGTGTAATGTGGAAATGGTTTTACTTAAAATATAGAGAAGTGTATCAAAAATTGAGTACCTAAAACGAATGAAGTAAAATATTATTTTCAGTTCAGCGCTTAGGGTAAACTATACCGCAGTGGTGCCGGTGTTAGCATTTCGGTAAAATGGTATTTAAGAGTACATAATAAAAGTTATATTTGTTTGACAAATATTTTGATCAGCATTACCCTGTTAGCGTATCCAAATCGCGTCGTCGTGGTGTAGGTAGTCTGTGAACAAGAAACGGACTAATTTAGGAACAGTCTTATTATTTAGTCTTATACATCTTACATACAATACAAAAACCTTGCATAATTATTACTTAATTACAGTCAAATTACTTTAACTCTTATCAGTAAGTCGCGAAGTCACGTTTGCCACTTTAGTGTGTTACAATTACACATTTAAAACATGCGTTTCCATATTGGGGATGATTCAATAAATCAAATCAATCTATCCACTTTAATTGAAAACCTTGCTACATAATAATTATTTACCTACTCCTATACTAAAAATATAAAAATAATTTGACATCTTGCAAGTAAATCCAAATCTCATTATCCTTAAGCAATCGGCCGGAAAAGGCATTTTATATTGATATACCTGCGTCTGAAATTGAACAGTTAAATGTATTAGTCGGAGATTACAATCAACCATATTTTTTTGACATATGAGTGATCCTGCAAAATTGAAAAGGAATGAGATTACATTCTTACGAATTTATGGATTTTTTGTTAAAGAACATGTGCGCGACATACTTATCTACCGTTTTTAACATTTTGTCATCTTTATAATGCACCGTAACTACTTAATTTATTCAAACTTGTCTCTTGAACATTTTGTGCTCTCCATATTTATTTTGTGGATGAGTAAAACCTAAGTTATTTAACAAGAAAAATCAGCATGAATTAAAAAAAAAATCTCATTTTCCTTAAAAAAGATAAAAAATAGTAAAAGAAATAGTAATCCTAAAGTACCCAAGAATATATTCATGATTAAAAAAAAATACGTCGCATAGAAGAACAGGAAAGATTTAATAATCAATTTTATGGCTTTTTCCTGGTTTTTGTATAGTACACAATTTTTTTCTTTTCCTACAAAGATAAAAAAATTTCGTCCAGGTCTTGATAAAACCGAGACGAAATTCCAGCACTCGACAGGATTCGAACCTGCAACTCTCGACATTGAAGCCGAGCGCCCTTACCCTTAGACCACGAGTGCTTACGAATGTATGGCGATATTTCAGCATCGTATTCGAGTCAAAATTGCTTTAGTTATAGGATTATTTTTCAGTTTTAAACGAACTTAAAATAGAAGGCTGTTCTCAATACGTCGGAATCTTTATTGTTGTTATATTTACTAATAATTGTGTAATAAATATACAATTTAAAATTAAAAAATCCCCGGCATAAGAACTTGATTTCCCTTTAAAAAGTAAAAAATAATAAATAACTTAATCCTTAATTACCTAAAAATATATTAAAAATTCTAAAAAAATACTTCGCTTTGGGGGGCGGCTCCTAATTATTTCTTACTAATCTACGATTTTTTCATAAATATCACACGACTATCTATTAAGTATTTTACCCAAGACTTATACTAGCGACCCGCCCCAGCTTCGCACAGGCGCAATGCTGATACTAAGTGTACTACAAACTTTGAACGTTGTATACATATATAAAACCGGCCAAGTGCGAGTCGGACTCGCACACGAAGGGTTCATCTACAATAATAGAAAAGTACGTTTGTTATAAGTATACTAATTTTTTGTCTG
Organism: Chrysodeixis includens; assembly: GCA_941860345.1. Taxonomy (NCBI): domain Eukaryota; kingdom Metazoa; phylum Arthropoda; class Insecta; order Lepidoptera; family Noctuidae; genus Chrysodeixis; species Chrysodeixis includens. Next base: position 9,948,392 of record OW796090.1, read on the forward strand.
TTAATCTACCTGTTCATTAAGATTGAGTTAACATTGTTAGTCGGGGGTTAAAAATGGCAATCTTTTTAGCATAATGTTACCTCACTTATTTTTACTTGAGGGTTCACATGTAGACTTACAGGTGACTTGTAAATAAATAGCTGTAAGTAATCGAACCCAAAACACGAACGTAAATAGAAATACTTTGCTGAAACAAAATCCTCTTTATGTGGACATGTAATCTTAAAAGGAATGGATATCAAATAGGTCTACATATTATATATTGTATTTGCTACGTGTATCAAGCAAGTACGTTACGTTTTTCATTAGAATCTCTTCATTAAGGTTTCTTCTTTGTATATAATATGTAACACATTATGATTGATCAATGTTACTAAAATCACAGATGACTATTACATCCCAACTTAAATACATCAAAATTTGAATTTAAGCTATTAAAGGACAAATTTGCTTTTGTAGGTGTAAAACAAAGCTGTATTAATTTTTTACGTTTATTTCCCAGACCAGACGGTCGGCGGCCTCAAAAAAACAGTTCAAGGGCAGCGAGCGATCCGCGGCCAGCCTGAGCCTCAACCACCTTCGGCCGGGAATTACGAAGGATAAGAACCCAAAATGAATACTTACGCTTTGGTTCACTGAATACTTTCTTTTAGTTTATATACTTTCATGTGGGGTAAAGTCCTTAGTCTCTTTGAAGCTACGATTGAGGCTTACACCCGTCACTTCCATACATCCGTGTTAGACCATTGACATGTCGAGTGTCGTCACGCTTTGTAATGATCAAAGTTTATAGAACACAATTGTTTAACGTAATTTTTGTGCTTTGAGCTACCGATCATAAAATAGATTCTTTTTTGTTTTGTATTAAGTGAACTTTTATTACATGATTTAGCAATGAGCTCATGTTTTAATTCTTACAGAAAAAAGTCCCAATTGATATTCACATGATCAATTAAGATCTCTACGCATCTCACAAAATACTTAGTCCTATACCTTGAACAATCATTTTGTAGGTACACAGTTTGCAGGTGTTCAAACGTCATTTAACATTTCGGCGTGCCTGCGTTAGTCTTAAATCTGTCGCACCTTAAAGCGATAGAAAACTTAACGAGGCCTTAAAACTTAATAGTGTTTGCTGACTGCGCCAATAGCCCAGCCTTTGTTCCCACCTTTGACCAATCGCGATTTTGATCCCAGAAAAGAAAAAGCGACTGTGTGATCCATAGAATGCTCGTTCTTGCTTCTAATTCTGATGTTTTGTGCATGAGATTTGAACGGCTATGAACTCTTCCGCAGCAGATGAATCAATAAATCAATATTCCACGACTTTCACATAACGCCATCTAGAAATTGCCCTGGGTGGGAATCGAACCCACGACTACTGGTATAGCAGTCAAAGGCTCTAACCACTAGACTAACAGGCCCATCATGTGATGTAAACACCACGGTTTGATTAACAAAAATGTAGAGTTTATGGTACATAGGTATAGGTACTCACCGAGCAGTCCATCGTTTTACAAGGAATCCTTCTTAGCGGTTTCGGCGGGCGGCACTCCGGCGGCGGACATCTTGCGGCGCTCGTTGCGGGCGCGGGACACCGGCCGGTAGTACTGCTCGCTCCTCCGGCGTCAGCGCTCCGGCACCGGGGCCTCCGACTCCAGCTCCATCCACAACGAGGAAATGACGCGGGCCTCTACACATTCATAATCTGATCAAAACACTCAAAAATCAAAATGGTCCACTACAGATCATGCTGTAGTCTACTATTGTTGAAAAACGGGTTAATTGTGGTAGAACTTAATGGAAAACCTTCATTAAAGTTCAAAATATAGCCACATCTCAGCCTGCAACCTTTTCTACCTAAACATTGAAATTTAGGAACAAAACTTATCTATATACTGGTATAAGTTCATTTTATAAAAGTACCTAAAGAAACTCTTTGAGCTAAAAGGAGCGCTTCCTATTACTACAAGTCGTACAAGTAGTCGAATAATAAATCACACTACTTTAACAATTCAGCCTTGATCGATATGTAGAATGTCCACTTAGTCTAAAATACCTTGAATCGATTCTAGGTAATATTGCAAAACCTTGATTTGATGGACAGCAAAATTGCAATGGAAATAGAACAAGAAATGGATAATATACTGAATTTATACCGAGTACAATTTCATCCATCCACTTAGCAATTTCAGTTAAGCGTTTGATTTTGTTTTATTTGTAATTTACGAGCAAGTAAAGACGGGGAAGCTTTTACGAATGCTAACGAAAACAATGTGTAATACACAAAGGCTGCTGGTTATGTGCTTCTAGGTATTTAGGCATTTTGAGTGACAGGAGTGATACTAAGCTGAGTACGTGCTAAGCAGGCTTTGTTTACATATTCATTACACTCACCCCCCTTTCTGAAAGGCTGAACAACGTACTTTGTTCCAAAAGACAAACGTTCAATAATAGATGAAATTTGAGAAGTGCTTAATTTTTTGCTGCGTTGAGCGGACTTTCACAAATTGGGGTGCGATAAATATTTTTTTGTTGTTATACAACTACCAAAATAGAGGCAGAAATACATTTTATAGTAAGTTGTACCTATTTAAATATAAATATTTACACAAAACAATTATTAAAATTAAGAAGGTATAGCAGGATCATACATTGTCATCTAAGAACTGTTAAGTATTATTATAAGATTCAAGACCGCATGAAAATTAAAAAAAAATCTGTAAAATACTGTTATTGTAATAAATGTGACATTTACAGGCTGGTTACAACAACACAGAAAACTTCTTATCTATGGAAAAGTTATTAGAAACTTTTTTGTATTTATATTCGAAATCAACGAAACAAAACAATGTCAAACCTTTTTGGACGTGACCTTTCATAATTGCTACAATTACAGAAACACTGAACTCCTTTTAGTAAACAGCGTGTGGTTTATTTCGGTGTATAAACCACACGCGTCGTTATGATAAGTCTTTATGAGTACTTACCTTGTATCAATTCAATAATCCTTTGTTATTGTTTGTAAGTACTAACACATTTCTAAAGGTTAAAAGAAAATGGATGAACTAAAAACAAAATACCTAGCAAAATTCGTTATTTTAATAAAATAAAAAAAATAGAAACTAAATGCCGGTGTCAGCCGATCTTCCTAAGTTTGGTCTAAATCATATGTCACACCGTAAAAGGTAATTGTTCAACCATTGGCAAAAGGACTCTAGTTGTGCCTCAAAATAAAACACACTACTATTAATCACCTCTCTTTTTTCTGTGGGTTGCCGATTCCAGATTCTATAAAAGACTCCCATTTTCCCCCATTAAAACATTTTCGAAAATCATATAAACTAATAGCAAAAGTAACAGGTGTTGAGTGTGTTTACATTCCTTTCAACCTTGTTAGTTTTGACGTGTCGTTATTGACAAATAAAGCCCCCAAAACACAACACTCCAGAGAGCAAAAAAATAACAGATTTTTGTTCGTAATTTTCTGCCCAACTTATGGACAAAACCTTTACGTACGTTATTAGTGTACAAAATAAACAACTACTATCCAATGTTAGAAGTTTTGTGAAAGGATAAAAGTTATATAAGACATACATGGCATATGAAACAACAATAATACTTCGTATGATAGTAAGGCCGTCAAAATGTCTCCAAATATCTTCTCGAAATGTATTCATTGTGTCACGACAGTACAGCGATACACAAAAGTATCCTTATACACTATCAATTGGATGCCTTATTCAGTAGAGGGATGCTTCAGTCAACATGTAGTCAAACGGCTCATATTATCCACCACAGCGAGTCGAGTGTTTGTCCGAATGAATACGTATTGATGGCAAATATTGTGTTTCGTGTTACTATAAGGGACTCAGAGAAACGACGTGGACAAAAGACATCCAATAGTTATTGATGAATTGGTATGTTCCAGTTACAGACAAGCCCGAATGTTTATTATGATGACGCAGTACTTGAATGGATACCTAATTATTTAATAACAATAATCAGCAAAATACACTTGCTTTTTTATTTAATTAATATTGTTCTTATTGTTTTCACAATACCTTACACATTATTTATCACAGACAATAAGCCTAAAAGGAAGTCACGTACAGCACACACCGCAACGTTCAGGCGCAGATGGTGATTAATGTTCTTCTAATTTTGTTCCTTTTGGTTTGGCCAAATAAAACAGCCCTCATTCCCCGCAAAGTTACAACCACGCAGCGATCGCGAAACTTTGATGACAATAAACCGCTAATAGTCTTAGTTCGTAGCACGTTATTTTATAGTCCATTACAAGGACATATTGGTTTAACTAGATGTTAAGCTAGAGAAGCGCACGGATTCGTAATATATCACTAACGAAACATTCTGTCAATGCCTCTTGGGATATTGCCAAAATCGAAACAAAAAGCAATCATCAGGAAAAGATAATAAAGTTAGAGAATGGGTATTGGAAAAAGGTAGTAAAGCAAAAGTGTTAAAATGTATAGTAAAAGGGACTCGGTGCCGACGTCTTTTTTACTGAAAATAGATATCTTGAAATGTCTCTTTAAATAGAAAAAGCTGTAGCCTTGATAAATTATATCTGTTTGATTTTATTAACTGGACCCGTACGTTCAACGTGGATTAAACACTCCATTCAAACTTGGTTTGCTTTTTGAAGTATTTTTGTTAACACAGAATACATTTATTATGTACGAAATGTTTTTTGTTTAGCAACAAACAAAAACTATTCCTAGGATGGATTTTAGATTCAGCTTTGCTTTAAGCACGCATTACAGATAGTACAGCGTTTTTTGCTTGTTTGACTTTCAGGCAACGTCAAACTATCACGGCATAAACTTGTGGGGCTGGCACAGGCAAATTTAAACAGTAAACCGAGTGAATAATTCAATCCTGACCGGCACAACTGCATTAGAACGGCATCTGCGCAGTCGATGCAAGAATGACTCGTAAACTTATGTCATAACGTATTCAAAGATATTATTCATAAAACCTATATACGTGATACAAAATTCCAATAAGTATATAAGGCAGTCTTGTGTATAAACATAGTTTAAACTTTCTTAAATGCCTTGGAATGCCCAGCAAGTTGATCAAGTATTGGGCACTAACTATAATACACGAAAGTTTAGGATATTAGAAATGTTTGGGCTACTTATTTGAAAATGCCTGCAAGAGTATCTTGAGCTAAATTCTAATACGAGCTAAGCATGAAATTAATTTGATCTTTGTTCTATTACCATAGTATTTTAAAACAATTTCTTGTACGCAAAAAAAGGAAAACTAAACTACCTTATTAGTCTCAGTTAATATATATCTACAGTTGGATTAATATGTGTTTAGTAATTTATAGGTTAGTGTTGGCCATTAAGCCGGTGATATCGTATGTTGTTACTATCAAATTTGTCGCTTGTAAATTATGTTGCAATGTCCACACAACAATTTATTAATGGCTAGGTTCTTCTTCCATGAATGTTGGTTAGAGTAACAAAAAGTATTTATTATTGTTTGAGAAATTTAGTGATTGTCCGAACGTCATTATAAAGAGACCAACACTTGAATTTGTTTTGACATTTCTTCTAAGGATAGTCAGATAGGATCTGTCAAGTCCAGCGAAGTCAATAGATTACAAAGATGTTTAAAAGTACTATATTCTTTTACAGAATAAATGATTTAATTTATCATATTATTAAGTAGTTATCATTAGCTATCATCATTTACCATATTATTACATTAAAAGGTTTTATGAAAATCAACTGAAAGGTTTGAAATAGCCGTCAGACACAATTACTTTTGCATTTTTAATGTTATCTAGAACCTATAAATAATGCAGTCGTCAGTGTTTGTATTTTCTATTTCCATGGTATTTTCCCTGTAGGTACTTACATTCATTTGTTATTCTTCATAAAAAAATGTAGATATATTTCTTGCAAGATTCGTGTTCTTTTATTTTCACACTCACATAATAAGTTGAGCGAAGTTGCGAATGTATTTAAATGCATATCGTCCCTTCAAGGATTCTATTATATTAACGTTCTCTATGTCACTAGGCTTGTGCTAGAGATCTGAATACCGATTCTAAATTTACCAATATCGATAGCCACCACCGTGATTGCTGGGTCTAACTACCTGTGTAACTACAGATTAGATCAGAGTGTGGTATGCCTTTGACATGCAATGGGACAGTTACAGACTGATATTATTGCATACGTAGAATTTGCTTGATATTAATATCTAGGTAGATATTTGAAATACCCAAAATATTGTAAACCGTTAAACTGAGATGCTCGTAAAAAAAAGCTATGTACTGGAAACTTTTAGGGAAGGAAATGTGCCACGAAAAAGAGGAAAGTATACTACGTAAATGTACGGAAATATACTAGACTAACATTTGAAAGATATCTCTATAAAATAATCCATGTTGAAAACATCGTCGTCTTTCTACGGTATTCAGTTAATACAACGCAATTAAGAAATGAATTATGAAAAAGAAATAACAACTTGTAAACTAGAAAAGAATGCAATATTTCCCGCGACCTCCAAGCTTCTTTAATAGCATACTTGTATCTATAATATTGTTGCAAAGTTACAAAATTGTTAAAATATCGATCGTTACTAAGAATAAAAACAGACAATGACGCATTGGAAATAAATAACAACTGAGTTGACGCCTTAGGTTGGAAAAATGGTTACAACAAGGTACAAAAAGCTTACAATGTATGATCGCTGCATTTTACGGAAATATTAAATAAATTTTGACTTACCTTTGCCTGCTGCTGTAGGCCTTAATTTCATCTCATAATTAGGTACTAATATCCAATATTTGCATATAAAATTTATACAACCCTGTACAGTAATAATGACTGTTCAATTCTTAACAAGAACGTTTGTCGACAAGTCTTGGCCTCGAGAAGCAAATTGAAGTATCGATTGAGATTTTATATTTAGATATTTACGTCTACATATTGTATTAATCGATTTATTGATATTGTGTACAAAAGCGATGATATTGCTTGTTCTTAGGAAGATGTCACCACATCAATCAAATGCTCCTGCAGTGTAAAATTGTTAGGACGACACAGGCTAAAAGTGTTTAATATAAAATTTGATATCACAGCACAGTTTGCAGGACGAAACATTCGAGTTTTTACTCTCTAGAAGCTATGGCACTAATTCTGTTGTAATTAGTATTTTGTGTAAGTATTCTTACAAGTAATATTGTGTTACATTATTATTTTCCTTTTCAAGGAATATGTTATAAGGCAATGATATTATACATTGTATGTAATGAAAAAATACATTGTATTGGTAACTCATTTGACATTCGATGAGAATTCAATAAAGTAATGTCTTAAATTGTTTTATTTATTTAAAATTAGACGCAAAAATATTCAAAAATGTTTGAAAATAGTTCTCGCATAAATACCCAACAGAATTAGCACCAGAAAGTAAACGAGGACGCAAGACGGTACAAGTTGCGGTCTACGTGAACACGTAGTAGTAAATTGAAAAGTTGCCTACCTGCATCTTGGGCACCAGCAGTTTGGTATAAATATCTCACCCGGTTTCTCCGCAGGTCCAGCTTCGGTTGGCAGCTCGGCGGCCTCCTCAATGCAGCTCTGTTCGTCAGGGAACTGGACGTGTTTCTTCACGGCAGATCGGCTCGGCTTGGACAATACAGACGCTGCACAAATATGAACTTTATTAGTATTGTATAAAGTCCCAGTTAGAGTAACGCAGAGTATGCGCGAGCGATCCCGTGACTCTGGCTTAGGTAGTAGAAAAGGCCCGGGGGAATTGTAGTCGGTGAGAATCCAACATATTCCCATGTTGTGCCCTTGGCTTGGGTTGAAGTCATTTACGTTTCAGCCAAAAAATAAAACGTGTTGTATAAAGTATAAAATTTCTTTGTCATATTCGATTTTGTTTGATACTTTTTTACATAAAAAAACAAGGACTGGTTCAGATGTGTTCTGTCACCAATTTTTTTCTAACGTGACAGTAACTGGTATTTCGGAATTGGTAACAAAGGCTTGTGGGTAAAATACAAACATTTTATTGTGTCACTCAGGGAATAGATTTGAATTTGTATATAGCCAACTTGTTTTTTCGCCACTGTAGGCTCACGTAGCAGTATTGTTAAAAATATTCCATACGTTTTTTGAAGTGAGAAAAAATACACGTATTTTTTCGATTATAACAAAATTATTTTATTTCATACGCTTTATTTATTCCATTGATTGCTGAGTTGCGAAGCAAGGGATGTGTTTGTAAGAGGCGTACTGTTTCTTGATATTTAAATGGTCTATAAATAAGTGAAGTTACGCGCGCGTTGGAAAATAAACCCGTTAGGAAACCGTTCAGCTTGCAAATTTCACTTCAAACGATCGCGATGCTTCAAGCAATAAATATACTTATTATAGAGACACAAATTTTGTATGAGCTCATATTTTAGCATTTTTGCGAAGAAACTCTGTAGAGACTTTTAAACTACTGAAGTGTTATATAAAAATGTTGACGAAAGTGTTATTCCTTGTAAAATATGATGTACGTCACAAGAGCATCTCCGTTCTTCAGAAGATTTTTAATATACAAAATTCTTTACTCGTCCTAGTACTTTAATAAAATCTCACCCTCCACTAACTACTTCCTATGAAAATAATTTAATCCTTGATTCAAATAAGTTTAATAAGGCCCTTTAGGTACCTACTAGGTTCGGTAAAACGATTCTACGATTTATCACACATAGCCTTGCTTTTGATATCCGATATTGGCGGTATTTCTTCGAACGGTACTCGGGCCCCAAATTATTTTAACTCTAACTAGGGTTTGCCATTCCGTTGACTTTTATGAAAGCTAATGTATCATGCTTAGGCAATATTCGCGGCTTGCGAACATTTTAAGAAACATAAAGCGAAATGTTTTTGACTTCTACAATATTACACTACTTAAGAATATAAATGTCTGTAATAATAATATGTTGTGGAGAGCTTTCTCGACTTTCTTTTAGGTTTTTTAAGCCAAACAAATTAGGCAATATTTTTGCCAAGCAATGTATTACATAAAATACACATTTTGACATAAAAACTGACTTGCTGCTTTCTATATTTGTAGGCATCACTTCAACCGAAATTTATTCGATTCCGTTCAATCTTAACTTGATTGATCGATATCAGGGATAAGGCTTTTTAGAATAAAATATTATTTGCTCTGACCTTGTTTCTTAAATGTCAAAAGTTTTGTTTTAGCCCACAGAAAGAATTATTATAATTTCGAATAATTACTTCTTTAACACTTGAAATAAATCGTTGAAAAGTCTATTACAATGGAACTTTTATGACGCGCTTAAACAAACATCGACTCAAACTGAATAACATTACATCCACCTTTCAAGTTTCAAGGAGAACGTTTAGGTATGTGGAATTTTAAAATATGATAAACGAAACCTGCTTAAGTTCTTAGTAAACCTGCTTATGTTTAGAATAGAAGTTCACTGCCGTTCACCTTCTTGTGTTGATCTAAACTAAATGTAGTCTGGTGAGCAACTGTTTCTATAGTTTTATGACATCTAGAATATTGTCAGTTTGTACAAACTCATGTTATTATTCAACACACTAATAATTATTCGTACTTAGCGACGCTGGGACGGCATACTCTCCGTACATTCTTCCCCTAGCTTTTCTCAGACCAGGAATCGCAAATAGTGTGCGCGTCCTAGTTATGCGCACAATACGTCTTACATTAGCTGGCCTTTTGTATAAGGACCCCAGGAACATTAGGGGAGCGTATTGCAGAGCGGCAGATTTCATTATGCCACTCGAAAATTGACTTTATGACTATCTTTGTAAGGTCCATAAGTGTTTGACGAGTCTAACGAAAAATACAGTGTAAAAATTAAATCTAATGTTCATAAGGCTGTGTAGCTTAGCGGTAAAGGCGCCCGAATTCAACTTCGGGAGACGCAGGTTCGAATCCTGTCACGGCCATTCTGAAGCATAAAACCTTTTGTCATCTTGTTACATTATTTTAATCAATTTTCTATATTTTTCGTCGTTTTTACTAACAAATTGTTACATTTCATAAAATTGTTTCGACTTCTTTTTTATTCGAATGTTTTCTAGACTTAATACTCAAGGTACATAGTAATCCATTAATCAAGCCATATCATTTGACATACAGTTATGTATAACTCCCGTTAAGTTTCTTGCCGGTTCTTCTCCAGAAGAATATCACTTAAAATAGCGCAACTAGAATTGGTAAATTAACGTTTCGAATGTGCCTACCTACCTATGGGAAATAAAAATATTTTTATTTTGATTCAAACCATTTCGATTTCCATCGCTTTTGCAGACTTGAATTCTTGTACCATCTTTTATTTTAGTGTTAAGCTGCAAAGTAAAGATTTTCAAAATAAACACAAGATAAGCGATATTCCAACTCAGACTAAAACGTAGCGGTCTCTAATTAGTGCTGAACTAGTTATTGCCATTTGCCCGTACGGAAATATCTCAAAGGATTTATAGATATTTTGCTTGAAAAAGCATTCACTAGCAGAGGGAGCTCCTCTTGTTCAATGAACCTTTATTACCTAGCTAGGCAAAAACGCTATCCTAGAGCGAAGTCCGTGACAGACCTTATGGAAACTGAATCTCATTGTTACGTCGTAAGCTTAGCAAAGAAAATTGAAATGAAATTTCTATAATTCAGTGAATTGAGTTTAAAGTGAATTTAAAATGAGACTTAACCCTGAGGGATAACTTAATTAAGATGCTCACACCTGCATCGACTATTTGTAGAAGGTCTGTGGGTAGCAATCATTTAGAAAGTGGATCTTAACATCATAATGCTGAAGAGTTGTTTACGTTATGAGAATTCAGTCTAGACAAGCAGTTAGTTACTAACTTAATTACTAAGAATTGATAACACTGAATTATACAAAGTTTTCCTTTGTAAGTCGTTCTTCAGCTAGATCACATTTTGTAAATTTTTGCACACTTATTTTGATCTTATTAAATTTTCGCATTAAAACTTCATCAGAATATTCATCCTCAAACGCTTGTGCTTGGTCTGAGTGTCTTTGTGAATTGATTTATATGAATTCTTTATACTAGAAGGATCAGAGCAGTGCAGGGTAGTGCAGCACAGAAGTAGCTTTTCTCTTTGAAGACTGTAACACAGGAGAAGATTTTACTTAAAAAATAATAATAGAGAAGTACTTACTGATCGGTTTGGCTTGCGGGGCTTCGGAGAACTCCTCAGGGTCGCAGCGGCTGGGCATCGGTCTGCCGGCGGAGCGGCGGCGGCCGCTTGGAGCCGAGCTGGTCGTCTGGGTATGCTGAGCAGTAGCCGTGTACTGGACCGTAGCCTGCACAACAAGGGAACAAATTAATTGACATCATAATCTGATGAATCCACTGCTGGACACAGGCCTCTCCCAAGGTACGCCATAGAGGCCGGTCTAAATAATTGACATATTTACAGTAAATTGTCTAAGTCATAACAGTGTTAGACTGGTGATTCAGTTTCATTACTTATTTCACCGCTAAGCTTGTTTTATCATATAGCACTAAGAGTAGTCGATTACTGAAAATTCCTTGATATAATCATATTTAAGATCTTCATAAGTATGCAATTATATAGAGAAGGCATAAAAGGTCCAACTCTTGTCGCAAATAAAACATATTTATCATCCCCATCTTGTAGTAACAAATGTATTCCAACTCTTAGCCTAAGTATTTCAAAGTCGATTTAATAGGACAGTAATGTATACGACCGCTGCACGCTGAACGAACGCCCGAGCATACATAAAACTGTATACATCCTTGACCTGGTCTATCTCCAGAATACATCTTATTAAGGCAGTGTACGCTCGCTAAGACCTTTCCCTTCCATTTGTCCCCAGTCGCTACTTATCCCCAAGATCTAGTCAAACTCTTTAATATTTATAGAGGTATCCGTGATAACGTGGTCTCACAAGGTTTTAGTTTAGCTGGTACTTAACATTATATTCTTTATTCAAAGTTCTTCATTTATTAGGGTAGTGAAATGAGATTTTCGCGTAGTCAAACTAATTACGTTAAATTTTAATTAGAAGTTGCTTAGGAGGGTGAGATACTCAATTTTTAGGCACACGACAAGCAATTTTTTGCTGTCGTTCTCCGTGCCGATTCAATTTAGTTAGAACATGAATGATCCTATTATTTTGGTCAGTTCGGGCAAATTTGTCATTTATGTCATCATCGCGCCAGCGTAGCAATCAATTTGCAATTCGAGTTTAAGCATTAAATTGTGTATTATATAACAATTTATAATGGCAATAAATTTAAATTTCATAAACTAAAATTGTTATTTGATTAAGCTCTGCTTGAATATTGTTTTAGCTGTAAATGAGCAAAGATTAAAAAATAGGGCAGGTTATATAAGCAAACTGCGCATGACAAAATCGGTTCACAAAGTAAATTTCAACATTTGTCAGTCCATTTGCTAGTAATGTTAGATGGTTGACAGAGCCTAAGTAAACGGCGTGAACAATGGTCAAAAGTTTCTTGTACATAAGGAAAAACTGGAAGAAACTCCTGTGAAAGTATATTCCAGTGGTGAGTTCTGCGAATGATATTCTTGTGTAACATTATATGTCTAGGCTTAACAAAACAAGCATTGTTTTAAGAAACAAACGCTGGTTACTTTTAATGATAGAAGAAGTTAGTACTTGAATTGGAATTTTCATCAGTTCGTAGTTTCCTGAAGCGATTTTGTTACTCCAAGCTAGCCTACTTCAACAAAGTTTACAAATACCAATATTTTCAGAACAGATAATAATTGGAAATATAGATAGTTATTTTAGTTTTATTTTCTACGGGAATACGGGAATTCGTTGAAGCGTTTATTAATAGAACAAGTGGGTGCATGCTGCATAGCTGATTTAATTATAAATTTTTTATTCCCGCTTCACCTAAAATTTAATCAATCACTGAAACTTGTTTCCGTGAAATGAATAAACCACAAACGGATGTGTACAAATCATGTGAAAATTATTCCATTAAATATTACCAAAAACGCATGGTATTTGCGAAAATAATGTTTATTTTCATGTATTTGAAAATCAAATACATATTTAATCCGGTTAAGACTGCAAGCCGATTACAACATAAATCGGGAACGGGCAGTGCCAGTGGTAATCCTAAGAATATTATATCAACAAACATGTTTCTGTTTATTTCGCTTCAAAAATATTCATTCTTTCTTTTATTCTAGGTTACTTTTATGGAATAACAAGGAATAGAAATTTCAGTTAAATTTCAGATAATCTAGGAAACTAGCTGTTGCTTTCGACTTCTTATGCGTTTTTACGCAAAACAATTCTCAGACCTACTAGACCTACTACCTAAGAGAATCGGTCAAGTCGTCTCGGAGGAGTACGGGAACGAACATTGTGACACGAGAATTTACTACTATGGAGAGATAATTAAATGACGAAAATTAAAAAATGTACCTTTTAAGAAATTTAATTTTGTCAATAGAGTTAAATGTTAGACATAAATCAATGTGACTCTCAGAAACCGAGCAAGCCGCAATGTGTTAACTGCGGACACCACTAATGACATTCGAGGAGCGAACACGATAGACTGACCAAGCCAACTGGATTTAATTACTAGCCTCCGTCTCCATTATGCAGCTAGTTATTAAGTTACGAGACACCTTACATTAGTTAAGCATATAATTTGATTACGGGAATCATATATCTCGGGTTGACGTTAAGAAAGACTCTGGAGTGAGTGATTTTTAGGGATGGACAAAAATGTTGCAGGTAAACTAAATCATCATCGTCATCATTTCCCTGCCCTTATCCCAATTATTATTTAGGGTTGGTGCAGCATGTCTTCTTCTTCCGCACGTTCCTATCTGACGTCATGTCGTAAGTGACACTCTTTGGAGCCATCTTTCACACAATCCATCCATCATTTCATCCATGCAGGTAAACTAAATCATTGAATGTAATAAAAGCCAATTAAAAACACAATTCGGGTTTCTATTTCTATTCAATTCCGTCATGCTATACCAACCGTATGGGCTGTATGGTATGCAGATAATATACGTACTCTATGCTCCTTCTTAACTTCTATTTATAAAAAATAAACCAGAAAACTTGACTAGGATTTGCATTTACACAATCTGTGGCTGGGTGATGATTCTCGTAAACGGAGGTTATTATCAGCCAGAAGGTACTACAGAAAAATGAATTTTCCTTCTAATAAAAATAAATTAAATTCTTGGCTTACGTCATAACTCCGACATAAACCGACTCTACTTCAAACAGCAAAAAAAGTTTTTCAAATGAATTATTCTAGTCTATTTGTAACTCATTATAAAGCCGTATCGTAGATACTTAGCTACTGTAATAAAACCTTTTTGCTTAAAGTTTAAACCACTAATTTGTTTTGTCTCTGTCAATTTCTTTCTCAGCCTTCCATAGAACATCAACTTTAGTAAGGTCGTCAGTAGGTCAGCTTTTAAGATTAGACCTTTGACACCTGTCCACCTTCCGTGACCGTTAATTAAGTTTTAGTTTGGTTTGCGTACTGAAAAGTACATAGCCGTTTTGGAATGTAATTATTCCCTCAACTTTTAAAACTAAATACTTAACTGTAGAACTCATGTTCTTTCACAAAGCAAATAGATAGCAAGAATCCTTTAAAATTAATATAAGACATTCCTTTGTCTCACGCATATTTTAATTTAAAGAAACTTTCTATGAATGTGGAAATACCAATGAATGTAAGTAAGAATGCTCAATGACTAAAAGTAGTATTCTCTTGATAGAAACTTCACAAAGATCTCAACGTTTCGTACGAGAGAAGCAAAATACGCTGAAATATTGTGTCTCATTTTCATAAGGTTACTTCTATACAAGTGTATAGAACATCTTCAAGATATCGACGTGTCATTCACTATTCCCAATATGTCGCGAGTGTTTGTCTCCGAGACTGATATCTAAAACGTTTTTACTATCGATCACACAACACGTTTGATACGTAGGTTGATTGATTAACATGCCAACTTCGATCAAAAGGACTAATGGCATTCAGCGTAGCAAACAATGTGTGTGTTATTGTTGGTGGATTACGCGTCGCCAGCCACGGCCGCCGCATTAAGCTGACGTGACTCCGCTAAATGTGAACTAACCGCGACCAATAATCACGTACCATCAAAACTATACAAACAATTGATTCAAATGTTCCAGCTGATTTCAAACGCGTTTGTCACCAAAACTTGTGACAAATCATTGGTAGAACAATTTGTTGTATTGCAAGTTATTTTGGTACAAAGTATTATTATACTACAGATACCGATCTACAAAACATAGTTGCGTTGATTAGTAATAGCACCACTTAATAATTTTATGATCAAAGGACTGGTCTTGGCGAAGCCTTTGACTGGCAATAAAAAATACCCCCACACAGCTTATTTTTGAGGTTTACCATTTCCCCGAAGGTCAAGCAATTATTTAGCATCAAAAGTGTTCCTACGGATATCATTCATCAATCGTTTTGATAAAAGTTTTCCCGTTTGATCGCCGATATAAAGATCGTTTGATAGAAAACCCCGATAACTCTTACTTGGTTATTGCAGAACCCGTATAAACGTTTATTCCATAGTTTTGTTGGATACAATTTCTGTCTGTTGGAATGAAACGATGAAACATCTATTGTTACGTAAGCCATCTGATCACAAATCGGAGTAGCCCCGTCCAACTTATTGTGAGCGGAGTATTTGTTACAAATAGATTGTGAGGATGATGAAAACATGTACAGATGCCAATGTAGCTATCTATCTATACAGGTTGAAATAAGTACATTGTAACAACAAGATCAACTAACTAAATTAGGCAATGTTGTTCCAGTAACTGTGTAAAGTTACGCGAAACTTAAACAGACTGTGTTAAGTTCACAGATTTTCGGTTGTTGGGTGAAGGCCTTTCAGAAATCACTGTGTCTTCCTATAATCAACATTTACAAGGCTATAAAATGCGTATCAGAATCGTTAACTGAGGGACTTATCACCTAGTCTTATAGATATTGCAGTTATAAAGATTGTAGAAGCGGGATGCCGTTATTTGGTGTGTAGCATGCTGTCTCACTTTTAGAGCTGCAACAGTCTTACTTTTAGAGGTGGTTGTAGGACCTGTACTTACCCTATCGACGTTGTCGAAGGCTGCGGTGCCGCGACCTTCATTGTACTCCTGGTACTGCGAAATCACGCAGATCATGGCGTAGATCTGTAACAATGAAAAGACATCATCGTTACCAACATTTAAAAGTTAACTCTGAATTTGAACATGACGTGTTTGGCCGATTTGGTATGTCACGAAGTTTTCGTTCCTTTATCCTTGGTTCTCAAATGCTGATCAACACAAAAATTTGTTTATCGTTATTCGAATCTCATAGTAAACTATGTGATTGGTTGTAAGTTTTATGGTCAATCAATCACAGCCGTGACCAGTTGATTTGACAGCATATCCAATTGATCATTCCAGAAACCGAGGGTGAGCGTGTAACAAAACGGGTAAGCTACACGTTTTCACTAAAATATAAATTTTAAATAGTTAGGTCTGGTAAATTTACGGCGCATAGATCAAGAAACTTGGCTCTACATGAGATCTGACCACTTTATCATATAGTAAACTTTGATAAAGTGTAGTGTAAATCTTGTAGGTTTAGAGTGTGTAGGCTTTAGAGCTTGGTGTTATATGAGATCTGATAAGTTTTTCACAGGGTAAGCTGCGTAGATATACTCATCTTGGCAACAATTTTACGTGAAAATGTTTTTCGTGGGATGTTTATTTTTCGTGACTCTCCTTGAAATAATAGAGACACTACTACGACTATTCTACTATTTCGCTTATATTTGGCTACATATAAGGTAACGTATGAAACATTTGCATTGTTCTCAGACGACATTAATTTAAACGAACCTAGTCCCTATGCCACGAGTTTTAACTCTCCTCTGAAACCGGTTACAAAGGGTACAAATAGTTAAGTTAAGCCGCAAAGTTCCAGCACATATCGATTTACTTACTATACACAGATGCTATTTTAAACCTTATTACTTCGGAATAAGGTATATGTATTTAAGTATTAATAACATGTGATTGAATAACGATCGTAGCACGTGCCTCGAGTCGGTCTTTGTTATAACAGGCTTCAAAGACGTTTAGCTGTTGAAGGAACATATTAGTTGCCTACTCTAGAGGCTATATTTGACATCTTAGCAATAAATTATTCTATCCGCATAAACAGAAGTTCATAATACATAAGAAAACATTTTCATAAAACAGATTAAACTATTTCTTAGACTTATTCGGTTTTAAGAAATAAAAGCTCTAAAGTCTCAACCTATATTTTTGATAAAAAAAAAACTCTTAAACGTCGCTGTTGAATGTTTAATTAGTAAAAACATCTGTGACTCGACACAGAAGTTGTTAGAATGACACCTAATGTTATAAATTTATGTGTAATAAATTTGTAAATAAACCCTAATGAGGTACACTGGGAGAGGTTTTATGAAAAGTTAGCGAACAGAGGTTTCTTTGCTAAGCAAGAAGCAGTTAGGACTCAAATCAATTTTGAACGACACGACAAGAGCATCAGTTTTGTAAGACAGACTCGTAAGTAGATTCGATTGTACTCTAAAATAATACCTTAGAGGAGGATAAAAAAGAATCATAAAAGCTTTTAAAGAGGCATAGCGTGCTCAAACGTTCACTCATCCTCAAGTAATGAACCTTAACTCTTCCTTCCGATCCGATCTCAATCGATCATGTTTCTACTCATTAAATAAGATCTGCGAACTAGTTGATTAAGACTAAGCTTCACCATCAAACATCTTGATTAAAACAACACACAGTTTAGAACAGAAATTGATTTAACTAATTTTCATAACTACACCACAAGTGCGTACCTACCGATGTTTACTAATAGAATTTGTAACGCTCAGCAAATACTGTATGTACCTATTGTGCTAAAACTTGTACGCTCGAGCGCCTTCATTAATTATATGGGCAAGCAAGTAATTAATTTCACCCGTTTTCAACAATATCTCAATTATTAATTTTAATAATCTGAGCTGTTACTCGCGAAATACCTTTTAATTAGTTAACTTTAAATCTGTCGATCAGAGAATAATTGTGTGTGTTGTAATGTAACGAGAGCGTAATGAGGTCGGACTTGCATTTTCCCAAGCTGTGGTGTGTTTCCTATTTTACCGGTAGAGACTGTCTATCACCTACAACGCGTAAGTTTCACACAGAAGTATAAAAGTTGTTACAATACTTAACGACTGGTACCAAATGGCACTTCAAGAAATTGAAATCATTTATTCAGTAAGTAGGACATTTCATCACTCGTCCTTTCTATTACAATAATGTAGTCATTATAGACACAATTTCGGCTTCGGCGTCCAATGACAAGTGAGATTACCCATTTTCGCCAGAAATTTTATTATAAGTATACAAGTTTTCTTTGGTCCTTGAATTTATCCTTGCGATTACTTCGCGTATGAACATTTAAGAAGAGCTAGACGCTAACTTCGCTGAAGTAGTAAAAAAAGTTTCAAGTACCATCTCGATGCAGTAGACTTTTGTGAAATTCGAGATAAAATGGTTTCTGATCTTCGGCAAGACGCACGAGAGCACTTGAGGTCAGGTCAGCCGGTGAGAATGTATCACGACGTATTTGAAATCATTTTATTTGAGACGTGCACACAATCCGCACTAAGATTCGACACGTTCGATAGTAAAATAAATAAAAATAATTTCGAACGTTACAAACGATTTTACTTTATATAAATCCTCATTCTAGTTGAATTCTAAAGTATGATTTAGTCCGGTACCTTCTTGAACTTCAATTATTTTTTACAAAACCGATACTTTATACCTTGTAAAATATAGCTTGATACCTGTGACGTTTATCGGAATGATATTACTAGGGATGGAGGTGTGTTTCGTAGCTTATCGATGTCTGTGACGTCATGAGTTTTATTAAAAGTGACATTGTAGTCATTGTAAAGATGTAAATTAAAAATTAATGTATATGTATCTAGTTGATTTAAATGAAATAAAACGAAAATAATCGCGCAAACGGATCACAGATTCGCGACACTCACTATTCAAAACATATGTTTGTCTTTTCGGCATTTTGGCAAACAAAAAAAGGTAACACTAAACAAAGTAACACAAATAACACCATAGTAACACAAATATCAAGAAAACAATGGTAGCGTATACAAGGCGTCTGCATCGCGTCAGCACTTGTACTGACTCAAAAACGATGGCGCCCGCTTGTTTCCAGCACGCGAAACCATTATTCCTAAACTAAATAACTACATTTTATACTAGTGAAATTTTCATAGTATTATTTTATCGATAATCATCTGTCAGTCACTTGCACGTCCCTAGAGCTCTTTAAAGTGCATTTATAAAGTAAGCTAAGAACCAAAAATTATTCAAGAAATATTAAATATTATTTAAATTACTAATATTTTTACTGGTATCTTTATAATTAAATGGTTGTTACTAAAAATGCGTTTTATTTTTATACACAAACGTCGTTTATATGTTAAAAAATTTGAACTTTTAAAAATAAAATTTGGGTTGTAGCTGTCTTCATAAAACGTTCGGTAATGTCACAGGTATCAAGCTATATTTTACAAGGTATAGGTTAAATATACCTTTTTAGAATGGGTTTGTTTCTCTATTCAAAAAAAAATACGGCGAAACTCACAACCTTGTTATACATTATAATTAAGGATGCCTACAAACTGATGAATGATTCTAAGTATTTTTCGTTAGATACATAACAATGCAATTGTATAATATTGAATTTATGTCCAATCAGTGTTTTGCTCAATTTTTATTCGAAATTCCGTAAAAGCTTCAACTTCCTGTTCCGAAATTTATTATTAAAAATGAAGTCGAGTCAAACATCCGCATGACAGTCGTTTGAATAAATAACCCAAAAAAAATTGATGCAATTTGATAATCTGCAGAAATAAAACATTTATTACCTTTGTTAGTTTGGGTGTAATAAATATAATACGTATTTTGCAAGGCCGTGTCGAGAGCCAAGTAATAGATACCTACGTGTGAGTGTCGTTTATTTGACAGGCAATGCTCGAGGGATTATCGGTAAAATAGTGGGCAAACTCCTTCAACGTGAATACGAACTAACAGACAGACGAATTCATATTTTATTGAGCCAGACCCAAAACGAACAGAGCCCTTGACAGATACATTCAGTGTACCTTTTTGCGTAGAAACTGCGAAAACAAAAGCGAACGTACGTTACACAGGATCAAAACAAGTATGAAAAAATAATACATTCGTAGATATGAACGAATGGATTTCAAGCGTTGGAAGAACGAACGCAAATTCATCAGATGCGATTCGCGATTGAGTTAGTTTTTTAAAAAGCAGTGCTTTGTTAGCTTTGTCTGCACTTTGCAGTATTGTTCGATATCGCGTTTTTATTAAAAGCTAATGTAGCTGCCGACCGTTACGACCCACGTTTGTATAATGAACGCGAAAAAATTACGTGTACATTAACAACCCGCCCCTTTGGCCGTCACGGTGTAGGTACGTAATACATTTGGGTCCCAGGATTATGTACTTACGCGTTTTCCAATGTTTCATGCCGGTCGTTACTTTGTTGTAAAATATGTCAACACCGTCGAATTTAATCTCCGCGTTACGTTGTTTCAACAGAGGTACGTATGGTTAAGCCACACTTCACTTAACATGACTTTGATAAGCGACAGAAAAGGTTAACAATGAAACGGGTGTTATAATTTACAAAAAAAGGGTAAATATTTTAAAAGAGAAAATCCCCATGTCGTTAATTTTGTTTGTCATTAATTGTCTGTTTTGGCATCATAAAATATAAAAAAAATACTTAAATAAAGTCATGAGCTTTCTGTTATTACGTGTCTCGAATTTTATTTCACTAAAAGAAACATCCAACCCATACCCTCATACTTACACAAACCTTGAATCGAACCAAACTTAACCTAATTTTCGTGAAACAACGCAGCACGTTACATTATGAACCCTATAAGCAACATGTTTGTTACAGTAAAATAAGGAAAAAAATTGAATAAACCGCCGAAGATATTTATGTTAAAATCGTTTTTCTTATATTCCCCGCTGGGTAGAACTTAAAGGGATTGCGGGAAGTAATCTTTTCGCGCAAGTTAGAGTCAACCGTACAGAACAAAATGTTTAGGGAGGCGCGAGTAAACACTATCAACCCGGCGCGGTATGGAGCTACAATGTTCCTATTTAAATGTTACAGTGTTCTGTTAACGCGAGGGGTGGCTTGGCAAATGTGGATGTTTGCTCGAAGGAAAAAACGCCTAAGTCAGTCACCTGTGAGTAAATATCTACGCAAATGTAAATACCGTAACCAGGTTACTGTCCATGAAAATAGTAGTAATGGTATGTATACTTACGACTGTGTAAGTACTTATTTATAAAAATAGTTACAGAAATAATTCAATACTCCGTTAACGTGTAATAATTCTCGACAACTACTGTAACTTTTTTGATAAACAAGAGAATTCCCAGTATAAAATCCCGAGGTGAATTCAATATTATATTTTACAGTGATACAATACTTAACAGAATAAAGCAAGCGTACGAGAAAATAAGCTGCTTAGAGTTCACACAATTTCTCGCTGAACGTTACAAATGCAACAAAGTCTTACCAGTATTGTAAAGAAAATTCTCCTATTGAAGCATTAGAACATTCCTAATATTAACAGGTGTCCAGAAACTGTTTGCAGTTACAAATAAAATAACGTTCTTCAAAGCTCTATGTAAGCCACAAAACACACATTTAATCTTACTATTCACAATAAATTGTGGACCTTACTTAATCCTAGTAGGAGAATTATAAACCACCTGTATATAAAAACAATCTAATAACTCAAAAGGAATTAATGTTTTAAGTACTGGCTAGCAATAAATTTGTAAATAAGGAAGGTTTTTTACATGATTTATCTAAAAGAATAAACATTAAATTAATCGTGTTACGCGAAAAACCTAGAGTGCAAATAAAAGCTACAACATTGATAATGTAAATAAATTTGTATTATAGTTGTTCCAATTTGTGGTTATTCAGCTTTTAATTACAAACGAGTGTTCGGCTAAATAATTATAATAAACATGTCAATATCAATGTTCAATTATGTTCAATGAAGTGTGGATTGGTTATCTTGTCAGAATAATTTTATGATAACGCAATAAAATCTCATTTAATATTAATTCGATTTAAATATTTATATACCAACGTGTTTTTACAGAAATTATCGATCTTTTATAAATATTTAAAATGGTTTTGCTTGAATTTCAAAGCTATTTATTATCCATTGCTACTAAGCGAGCAATTTTGCATCACAATATTAGTAGTTCTGATTCTAACCGACGATAGACAATATTGAGAACACATTTCGAGCATCAAGAGGTATTTTTATACATCAGTTCCCCTGCCAATATGTTTAATAATAATGCCAATAAACTGATTATAGAATACGGGGTCAAACAGGACGATTTTAAACATTTAATATACGATGCGTTTAATGTTATTAAGATAATTGGTAGCACCAAACGAGGTCACTTGCCTTAACACGATAATTAAAAAAAATACATGACGCGTGATTTTCAGAAGTTTCTGCTGGGCCTAAAAATACTTCCTTTTAATTTAATTTAAATATACTTCGCACATTTTTTTGCGAGAATAACATTGAGAGCGCGTCCTAAAGTAAGACTATTTTAATAGCTGAAGTGTGATATAGTTAATGCCCCTTCTTTTTCAATAGAGCCCTTTATTGGCGAAGATGTTACGATTGCGGATATTCTTTTTCTAATTTAGATAATGATCAACCGTACATGGTGGTCGCTTGCATACAAATTTTGTTTAAGTATAGATTTTAGGACGTCCTCAGGCACGGAGGAGTGATGATTTGCGCAAGACGGCTGGTAGGAGCTGGATGCGAGTGGCTGAAAACAGATCTCAGTGGCGTGCGAGACCTAAGTCCAGCTTTCGCCTGCGATAAGGTGATGATGATGAAGTATTGATTGAAAACAAAGCAATTGCTTCACATGATATTTTATTCTCTACATTAGATAAGGATACGAGTGTTTTCTAAAAAGAAACAGAAAGTTATTTATCAACTCCATCTTCAGCAATGAAAATATAAACAGTTTTATTTAGTTTTACAACTGTCACGTGACATCAAAGTTACGAGTAACTGTCGCGAAGCAAATTCTATTTGTTTCACATCCACCGTGACATCGCCGCCGTTTGAAACTTGAAAAGGTGAAAGGGTACAATAGTGGCAAACGTCGAACCGGAATTACACGTGAACGTCCGATAAACCCGTATGAATGGGAACCAGTTAACGTTTTCAATGTTTGTACCCACAAGCTACTTACACAACGTATACGTACGTATTTATACAACAGTTCTTGGCCTATGTTATCGCTTGACAAAAACTTTTCTGAAATGTAGCATTTAGTGACGTAGCGACTTATTTAACTTTTAATTAATTCAGTTAATCTTGAAGTTTTCAGTAATTTTGACAAGGAGGAAAATGCGCGACTATTTATTTTTACCTCTCGCACAACGGGCCACAAATACGTGCGGAAAATGGAGCTCACCACCAAGTACCTGTCTAAATGTAATATTTTTTTAGTTTTCATACGCAATCAACGTCTATATAAGGAAATTTTGCTAAACGTTTTCAATATTTCTTCATACCTTCACCATTTATCAGTAAAGATGCGAGGTTTCAGTACAATGAGCGGGAATTTAGCGTCATTTGTCGGATACTGCCCAATTCCGGCCTATTACTGACAGAAATGTTCCAATTACACTGTGTCTGACTTAAGGGATCAGGCTCGGGCTTTTTTGCCGGAGGCTGTGAGTAGTTCCTTATTAATTAGTAAATAGGACTGTTTTACGTTAGATTGGTTTCCTTAGAAAATATTAATTAAAAGAACGTAACGTAACGTTTTGCACACCATGTCTATCAGAAAGTAGTTCACATTTAAACTTTTCGATAGTATTTACGATGTTTAAGTTGTTACAAAACACGCAAAATGCAATTAATGGCTTTAAAAATATCAAACCTAAGTGGATAAATTCGTATTCACCGTATAAACTTCAGTTGAGTTAAAGTACGTAAAAGCATATAAAATAAATCACAATGCCCGTCTGTTTGTATCGTCTAAATAAAAAAATATCGCATAACGTCGATATGTAATATATTGCATCAGTATCAAAGTTTACCTGAAAGTGACAGATTACTTGAAAGAGAGCGGATATCTCCAACGTTCCGTATAAAATACAATTTCAAAGTTTCATTTTAAAATTGAAAGAACAAGTGTGAGTAAAAAGTATCAAGATGATACTTTAAGGTTTCCTGGAAGAAATTTCTTTCAAGTGATTTAGTTTTTATTTACTTTAGCGGATGTATTAGTAAAAAATATGTCGATGAAGCATTTTAGTACTATAGGTAATGTAGAGTAAATTTATTATGTAAATGTAATCCTTTATCCTAAAGTCAGTTTTCTGTTTTCTTCTTATTATTTATTCGGCAAGGACTACGGCGAACAGAATTTTGGCGCCCTGCTAAATTACTAGAATGGCATTGCCTGGAGTGTTCAGAAGACCATCTTTAATATAGCAAAATGACCTTGCAAGGCAAGTAATTCTGAAATCATCTGACGGATGCACCTGCACCTTAATTCTGGTATATAATAATCCTTATATTTTCACTTAAGTTGGTACAAAGAAGACATTGTAGTCTTGATATAAAACGGCGAATATTTGATCCTTTTTTGTTCTTAACTTGTAAAATCAATACACGCGTTTTTTATATTTACAGGATGCTACCAAATTTTTAACTCGTTTTTCAAGTTAGCTTGCCCCGAGGGCATTTTCATATCAAAGTCTATTTCCGCTTTGAAAAAAAGCCGATATTTGAAAGCGCATAACCGGTAACCCGTTGTTTTTATTACTCGGTGTTTGAGCGCGACCGGAACCCATACATTTTTCAGTTTATTTACGTATTGCGATGATGAACTTTAATTCCGAACGGCAGACGCTACGGTAATTTATATTATCCCTTAAGGCTTTTACTAAGCAAGGTATTAACAGATCTTTTTAGTGAAGTTCTCTAAATATTTTGGCGTAAACGTTGCTTAGTAATCTGAGCTCCAGAAAGTATTCGATATTCGGTCACTCGTGGCTAGCGATAGAAAAATGAATAAGCACAGAGAATTTTAATGTAGGTTTTCATTTTACTCGATCAATTGCTTTTAGCCGTAGATGTCGATGCAGGCGTTATTGAGTGCCTACAATGGTAATATATTCGCCACTTTACATTTTATAAAGGGCGGTGCTCACTATACAAAGTTTCGTTTCAATCCAAGTTTCAAGCTGTGTTTGTGACCTTGCCTTTTACTGCCGGCTTTGTGTAACGCCTTCAGCACAACACTCAACATTGTGTTCATATGAAAAAGGACTTTTAAGCGTTTCCTTTTTGTTTTTTTTTAATGTAATATCCGATAGGTTTATAATAATGAAATTTTTTGTTTTGAAGTTTAGTCAATTAATTTAAAAAAATATATAATATTGACCGTTAGATAGATAGAATATTCTGTTTTGCACACGACATGAGAATCAGATTTTACAAAAGTAAAAGTTACATGGTGCCACAATGAGCAGTCTTATCGCTAAGAGCGATCTCTTACAGACAGTCTTTGGGCTGATCAGACATTTCAAAAAAATAAGCTAGGGAAAGTACCAATAGTAAAGTAGCTTTAATTTCCATTTGATTTAATTTGCTTCCATAATTTCCTAAACATTTTCTTTGTTACATTCTGACCTACCTCAGTCCTTGTACAATTCCCACGTCAACGCAAACAGAGTTATATCTATAAGCAATAACATCTGGATCATTACTGTCACATCAAGGTTAATGAATATTTTTAATTACGAAGCAGGAAATTAATCGAGAATAGTCGATGTAGGGCAAAGGCTGGAAATGGTTCCAGTGCACTTAGTTTATCTCTCTTAGTTTATATCTCACTTAGTTCAACTGTAGAAAGCAAAATAAAGAATATCTCGTGATTCAATAATTATTATTATTGAATCACGAGATATTAAGTTGATTTTACAAAAACGCCGGACAAAAATCTTGCTATGCTTTGATTATTATCATTTTGTTAACTGAAAGTACGTTTAGAAAAATTCTAATTTCTCTTTTTTTTGAGGATAAAATTCGACCAAAATATAGGTTATGCCAGTTTTATTTTAATTATCAATTTGCTATGTATTGGATGTTGGACCAAGTGCTGCGCAGAATGAAAACAATGCATTTTGTTCTTTACCTATAAAAGCGAGCGCTTTAATAATTTCCGTCTGTGTCCATACTCTTCTATTTTTTTTACTTTCACACACCGCCATCTAGTTTCAAAGCAAGCGGAGCTTTTATTATGAGTACAAGACAACTAATATACTTCTAAATACATACATATTATAGATAAATTACACCTAGACACAGAAAAAGATATCGTGGTCATCACACAAACATTTGTCCTGTGTGGGAATCGAACCCACAACCCCTGGTATAGCAGGCCAGTCTAAAATCAAAATTCTGCACTTGGTCCAAACCCTGACAACCTCCGTTTAGAGAAAATCAAATTGAGTGTTAACAAAACATGAATTCACGCCACACGTCGCTAGCGGGCCGGACCTGAACCAAATAGTTTCCTATTATGTTCGCACATCAGCTCCAACGGTTCTCATCTCCGTTTGGAAATGTAGCAGTTATGAGCATTAACGTTATTAACGTAGTTCATTTAAATAAACTAGTTGTCGCTCGCGGGTTAATAGTGCAGCCCATGTCCGTCCTTGGGAGTTTGAGTCCTTAAAGTGTGTTTATTTAAAGGTTTTCACGAAATATGATAACATATTATAATACTTACATATAGGGAAGCAAAGCCTAGATGTTACAAACTGATATTATAATTCTTGAAATCTCATGGATATACGTTTTCGAAGAAATTAAAGTCAATTCCCAAAATAGAATTATTATTGGCCTATCTTACAAAATTATCAATATTAGCTTGGTAGTTACGATTTGTTTTCGGAATACGCTATTAATGTCTAGAGAAATAATGCTTTAAGGGCCGGCTATAAATACTACTATTTTAAATATAGCCGCCAATTTGATATACTTGGTATAAATAATTACCTACATTACAAGGAATGGAGTTACGTGATGATAGAGAAGATTTTTTTTAAATATAGTGCTAATTTAATAACATCTTGTCAGGACTGACGTTTGTTAGACCAACCAAAATAAACCTTGTTTATTCATTATACATATTTTTGACCAAATTGCGTCTTTTTGAATCACGCCAATAAAACAATATAGGAAAATATACTTTACATAGAACTTAATTAAAATTGTTTTAATTTTATCCCATTGGCCTCAAGAAATAATATTATTTCTATGAATTGACGCATGACGTAGGGAAGAACGATACTTATTAAGTGACCATTTAAAATGTATATATTTGTCTCTACATTTTATTCGACAATGATAGAGACAGTATTACATCTAACAACAAAATTTAATGTGCGTCGTTTAGGCACAATTTTTGTTAAAGTCTAGACTCTGCCTACAAAAACCTCAAATATCCTTCAACCGAGAAACTCACAAAAACTGCGGACCTCTTTTAGCCGAAAAGCATGGAACGTTTTTGTAGGCACGCATGTAATACGATATACTTGTGAAAGTTCGAACATCGTGACGGATGGAACAACAAAAATCATCATTTATCTGTTACCAATATACTGCTTGAATGATATCACCTTCAAAGGTACTGTTTTTGTCCCACGTGCAAACTCTAATGAACCTATTGGTGACGGTTCAAGTCCAATAGGTACTCCTTAATCACCATTTTTTTTATCAAAGTTAGTTAAAAAGCTTAGAAACAACAGCAATGGGCCTTACTTTTTAAATTTTTCTTTCGGCAATTGTATTAACACGCATTACTAATAGACATTATTTACAGTTCAGGTACATGCGGGAATTATTCATTTACAATTGGTATCCATTCAGCTATTTGTCTGCGGTCACTACCACACGGTTGATATCTAATTAAATTATTTCAACTAACCGCTCCGGCAAATAGTTTTTAAAACCTCATTTACATAAAATAATTCGACCGGATTCTCCGAATAACAAAAGAGGCATCCGTCTATCAATTGTTTGTTTTAATTTATAAGGCTTGTAATCTGCCCTGAAAATAGCTACTGGCTTACCAAAATGTTGTTCCTAATTTAAAAGTTGTTTTTCTTTTATTTTGTTATTAAAATTTAGATCGTGGTCACTGTAGGACTTTCAATCGCTATTCTATTTTATATGCTTTTAGAACATTAAATCGTTTAAAAAAATCGTAATTTTTGTTTAATGTCAAGTCAAAAGATACTGCCTATATAATTACTGCCATTGTATATAATAATAATAGAAGGTATAGAAGATTCAGACTGGTCCACTTACATTGTGGACAGAAAGTTACTAAACAAAAATACCTGCACTGCCGACTAATTTTAAATTTAGCCTGTCTAGTTCCACGACAGCGAATCGTGATCAAACTTTAATACATTTAAATGCTTTTCTCCGCATTCTTCTTTTTACCGTCAATTAAGCTTTCTAACTCAAGAGACAAAAATAAACCAAGTCTATTAAATACATTAAGCTAAGCTTTAATTTTAAATTCAGAGTAATCGATTTGAATAATTTACCTAAACCCAAATTACTTGTACGTATAGTTGTATGTAAACATACCTATAGTATATGGAACACATTTCCCGGCTGCTCGATTTAGCATATGATTAATATTGTCTCTACTATTGCTTACTGAGCTGTACAAACGGCAACAGCGTGTGCATACGTGAGACACCACAAATCAATCATGTACGTGGATCTTACTGATTGCCAATTGTCAAGCTTCGTTCATGTGAAAATATTAGTTCCATATTCATGACGACAGTTCCATTGCAATATTGTATAAATTGTAAGCAATTAAGAGGGGTTCATGCGTGTTTTATTTGGCTTTTAACCCGAACACTGAATAGTATTTAAAATGACTGGATTTATTTATATTTAATAGTCGAATATTGATATTCGAAAAGGTTTTCAGTATTCTGTCATGAGTTAATTTCAATAAATTTATTTTCGACAGATTTGTAAACAAACTTCTATACCTACATAAATAACAATCATCAAATCTAACCTACATATTTTATATCACCGCGGCAATTGTGAAATACCAAGGCTTAGTCGGTTTGTTCATTTTTAGACGCGATTGAAACTGCGGGTTGTCCTTTAGTTAGTTAAATTAGGACGTTGGCCATCTCTGCGACCTTTTCGTAATAGGCTCTCTTTTGTACGTGTATGGCAAGCGAGGGTCGCTGGTCGCTCCATTCGTAACGCACTCAACATCAAAAGATGATGGTCCATCACAAT
Organism: Chrysodeixis includens; assembly: GCA_941860345.1. Classification (NCBI taxonomy): domain Eukaryota; kingdom Metazoa; phylum Arthropoda; class Insecta; order Lepidoptera; family Noctuidae; genus Chrysodeixis; species Chrysodeixis includens. The sequence continues at coordinate 9,977,996 of OW796090.1, forward strand.
CAAGAGCTCATGTTTATTACCAACTTCAAAACGCGGCCCAAAAATTGAGTTAACGATATTTTTTTCATCAATGTACATGCAGTCACTACATATTTAATTTGATAACATATATTATGAAACATTTGACTGTCAGTTTACCGTTATTGATTCAATGAACCAAATATTTTTTTATACAACAAACTATTCCAAAATTATTATATAGATAGATAGAATATTCAAGTACATCTTAATCTTCAAAATTTCACACTTTTTTTTCCTTGAACACATACATAGACCATGTTTCAATAATTGTCACCAAGAATTCTTATCTTAATTTGTGAAACCTACATATTTTATTATACCAACAGGTCAACTTTATTTTTGTCAAAAATATAAGTAATTTTCAGAAGGTAAATGTATTAACATTTTTTTATCAATACTGTAAGCTGCATGCACGGCACGCTTGAATTTAATAAGAGTAAAAAGCCCTCCCAAAGATTGGTTTCGCATCGATAAAGGCAATCCCCACCCGACTCTGCAATCTGCAATATGCCAATTTATTATTGTCGTAATGTTTCACGAAGAACTTAATGCGATTGTGTACATGGCCTGTATCAAAAGATTTATTTTACAAATAAGCTGTTTATTGTGCAGTGAACCTTGGGACCTTCTATCACTACGTAAAATAAGACTACTGCAGTTGATGAAGTGAGAACGCGCAACACCGTGTAGTGCACTGTCTCTTTTCCACATCTGCAACAGCTTTGCTCTAGGAGGTTGTGGTAAACCTTCTGACTTGAAATGCGAGAAACATTCTCGTTTAGTTAACATATTTATTTGTCTACTTTTTTCTATTTTTGTAATGAATATTATGACTATCTTTCAGTATACCCTACAGACTGGCCACGTCGCTTTAATATACATAATCTCGAAAAAAGCAGTAGAAAGTAAAGCATTGATAAATTGGAAGAAATGTTTAAATGTACAAAGTACAAAAAACGCGGGTATAAGATTTATTTCTCACTAATATGAAATGAAATACGAGGCTGTTGATGAAAAGGGCGCGAGGCAGATTCGTAAAAAAAAACATAAACAATAATAAAACATACGTGAATGCTTTGATGTTAGGCGATTAAGATATTCTTTTTTTGAATAAAGTAAGTATAATATAATATTTGTATCGTATATCGCTCTTTTGTAAGCCTCTCTTTATTTTCGGATTTATTTTGTACTAGGTAGAAAGGCACCTTTACGAATTTTGAGTATGTTTCAATGTAAGATATTCATCTATCGTAAAGCAAACGAGTCTTAATAAAAACCTCAAACATAAAAATATCAGAAAAGTAGTTAAAACGCTGAGTTCAACATCTCATAATCTCAGTTTCCTTAGTCAATTACGCTCGGTTGTCCATCAACCACTGAATAATTGCATTGAAGTAATTAGAACGATGCAAGCCCGACCGCAGCTCGGCGAGAGGAGCAATTGGATTTATAAGAGCGGGTTATCCAACAAATTAGACGATATTATCAGCTAGAACACCAGAAGCAACTGCAAATTTAAACTTAAATGTGCTGAATACAAGTTTGGTTTTTGTTTGATTATAAAGAGGGATTTTTTTGGATTTAGGGGCAAAGTTTTGTAGCTGCTGGATTTTTTGCCATATAGCTTGTACGCTAAATATGACTTCAATATTAAGTAACTAACTATCGCAATCCGACTATCATTTTAATTATAAGATTGGCCTTTAAACTGATGAATACCAGCTAAACACCAGCATAATAGGAGCAACTTCCCGCCGTATCTCATGCTCCATATCGTAAGTGGTTGTAACGGAACAAGCCCATACTCCAACAGCTTATCAAGTCCTATTAGGTAAATCCAATTACACATGGTCCAATATGGGGAAACCGGCAACCGCGCCGAGACCACGGGACTAATGGTTAATATTGCCCTGCGATATTACATCACAATCTAGTTATCACTGTTTATCCTCAGCGGTTGATAGTCAGACAGCGCGATACTGTTCGTTAGTACCATATTCACCACACATTACTATTTCTGGATGTTTCACTAGAATGTTACTTCAATGGCGGTTTTAATTTTCAATTCTTAATTGCGCCTCTTGTCTAGATTTGCCATATGCACAGTGAAATTGTATTAAATGTGTAGCTAAAGGAATTGCTAATGCAGCACATATTGTTAAACTTTCCGCAAGAGTAAATTAAACTTCAACTTTACAGAATAGCGTTTTCAGTACTCTATCGGGTCAAAAGATAAATTGTAGATTATTTTATGCGCCTATTGCTTTTTGTAAAGACTAGACGTCAACGTCCGAGAGCTAAGTGTCTCAGCCAGATAAATACTCTTTGCTTTTAATATTGTAAACCCTGCTTAAAGGGTAAATCTGGGATTGATAACGAGCCCCGCTAATGGCTTCTGAAACTTCCACAATAATATCCTGATCCAAAAAGTTTTGAAGTATTTGAGCATAATATCTATGTACTTATATTAAAAGGGGAAAATTTAAAAGTTGTTATCTTTTGAATCAAGCTTTTCAACCAAGTTTTCTTACGTCAGATTTTTCATAATTGTGTTTAAAATTTTATGAAGGTAAAAATAAATTGCTTTTCTCTGCAGAAGGAAGAAGACATGGGTGATCTTCGGCTAAAATGTATAATGGACAGTGGAAACTTTACTATATCAATTGACAATTTCTATATCAAACCCCGTACCTTACTGTATTTAATTAAATAACATACAGGTGGTTTTTTATATCAAAGGTAGATCGATTACAAATGTAAGAAACAAATGCAATAATACCCCAAGATATTTTACAAAACCATCTATTTAAAAAACATTCTGAACTTTTCTTCGTTTTCTCATCTCAACTGCCTGTTGAGTACTGAGCAGTTAGTGCAACGGGTGGGCGCCACTAATAACGTAGATAAATGTTGGCTTGTGCAAGCGGGTCCCGACACTCCCGCCTCGCCGCACGCGTGCATAGCAACCTGTTGCTTACAGCTGATAGCTCGCTGCCGGCGTCAGCCAATACTTCAACGTAATGAACAGTTCTAAGCTCTTCCCTTGAGGAAATAAGCCACCTTCGCTGAACGATGTGACAGAAAAACGAACTAGCGTTTAGTGAAAATAAAGGTCGCTTTGAATGTTGTCCCGTTTCAATACTGTTTGAATATACACATTCTACATTTTTAAGACTGCATTCATGATTAAATAAAGTGTTAAGGACTAAAATGATGGTACTTTTTTAAGAATATTGACCTGGATTAATATTAATAGAAAGAGATTCCTAAAACGAGTCTCTCTCTAATTTTCTATACTTATTTATCTGAAATAAAGTACCTTCTTGGAAATTCTTTGTTGATAAAACGAAAATCTTACTCGAACCCTAGTCTAGTACTTACCTACCTATTAAAACTTAAGCTGATCAAAGTGAAAGTTTAGTACCCAGCTGTTGTGAGGTTACTTCAACTTTACACTTGTTTTGAACTTTAAATGTTCAAATATTACAAAATAATACCGGTCCCTCTAGCCAAGTGATATTTCTACAATCGGTAGCGTCAATAGAAATCGCTCAAATGAATGAAATTAAGTCTGTTGGTATAGTAGTTAGTGGCCCTGACTGCTATACCAGGGGTCGTGGTTTCGATCTCCACCCAGGACAAATGTCTTTGTGATCATTTGTTTTGTGTCTGGGAGTAATTTATCTATAATATATAATATGTAGTTCTCATAAAAAAATCACTGCTTATTTTTAGACTAGATAGCGTTGTGTGAATAGTCGTGAAAAAAAAACTCCATAAATTTCCGCGTTTTCTATTGACGTTAACGATTGTAACGTTACTTGGGTAGAGGAGTTACTTGCTATAGTTTGGTAGTAATGTATTAACCCAGAGGCAAGGAGGTTGATAATTGTCAATCAGTGATTGAATTGTGGTGCCTCGCATATGCGCAAGATGCTACTGTTGTACCTCAACAAGCAATCACGGTTATAATTAATTGCTAAATCGAGTAATTCGAAACCATTTCCTGTTAATTCTGTGAATTGCATGTGTTGAACTAATCTACTACGTAGGTAGATATAATTATTCGTAATAATACGAAGGAGGATTAATCTATAATTAGTATCGTATACATAATATTATTATGAACATGTCTAAATATTCGTTAAATGTAATTGTTGAAATATGACAAAATATTCTCAAAAATAATCGCACTTACTTAGGTAATTTTTACGCACTTGATTTTTCACTGTGTAACTTTATTGGTTTTGTAAACCTACCTAAATTTAATAGTGTGTTTCGTTAAAAAATAAATTTAATGCCAAAGTTCAACAAAATAGTCGACTTTTGATATAAAATCTTTCCATAAATTACAACACGATCATATTCAAATTATGTTCTGATAGAAAAAGGAAATTCAATTTGTTTTGAAAAATTGAAATTTTTTGACCATGGAAAATTGGTGCCGTTTTTATTCCCACGTTCATTATACTCTTTTGATTGGAGAATAAATTGTTTGCAGTAACAAAATAAATAAAATCAAAATGCAATATGCACCAAAAAAACATATATTAATATTGAAAAAATGAGGAAAATATTGTCCGAGGGATATTGTTCTCATCTTTGTATTGACGCGTGTCAGCAAAAAATCAGTTTTAAGCAAAAGAAAATCGATAAAACGTGTAATAATATTATACTTATTAAAACGACGTGGGTCGGTGTTTAGTAAAAAAATGACATTATGAACATGAACTAATATTATAAACGCGAAGGCTTGAAAGTATGAATGGATGTTCGTTACTCTTTCCCGCTTAATCGGCTTGAGCAACGTTGTTGAAATTTTGGTATGGAGGTAGCTAGGTCTTTTTGTATTTGTTGCTGTGCTGCGGCTGTGTTTGCCGCACAGGTTTTTTGACTGACTCATCAAAAGGGGGTTGTTTTTGCAGCTATAACTGACATTCAAGCAGGTGAAGTCGCGGAAATAGCTAATTGAACATAAAATTCTATCTAATCGATGTCAGCATTCAAGTACTTGTCTGATTGCAAACAGCCAGTTTGCTCAGTAGACTTGATTACCAAACCTTCGGCAGCTGAGCTCTTGCTTAGCCAACAACACCAGCGGACCGTACGAGGCACTAAACGTCGTCGAACTGTAAAAAATAGCGAAATTCCTTTCTTTTGAATGCTTAAACTTAAAAGGAATAGAGTTTAGTACAATTCACCTGACGTACCTAAGTAATTCGATTAGGTACAACTCAGTTCACTCAGGGCCTAACATATAGGTTAGATTTAACTACTGTTGTATTTTTTCTAAAGAATAATGAAATCAACCCTTTTTGTTGAACTTATAATTTTCGGCCGATTTACAAAAATAATTACATTTCATTTTCAATGACGTCAGACAGTTTGTTGTCTAAATGTCGAAATACAAAAACAATTTTATTTTTCAACGAACGTTTTTGGCATGTCAGAACTGTTAAAAAACCTCAATTGGTACATATTTTACGAATTTAAGAGATAAAACATTTTCATGCTGTTTGAAACACGCTGCAACATTTCTGTCTATCAAATAGTTAAAAAATGACAGCGTTCGTTAAGTAAAAACATGGTATAATTGAAGTAATCAATAATACATTTTACGAACAAAATAAAAAAAATACTACTGAGTTTATGATCGTAGCAAATGGAAAGATGTGATCTCTGCCTACCCCCAAGGGAAAGAGGCGTGACGTTTATGTATGTATGTATGTCTACTGAGTTTAATGGTTCAACTCTATTCTCAAAAGTGATTAAATAATTTTACTTCACGTATCAGTAAATAAAGGAGCGTTGTGGTTATTTGTATTTTGGTTACCCATCTAGAAGATTTAACAGTAAGAAAATGGTTTCGTGCCCATGAGGCCGATCCGAGACAATTCATAAACAGCAAATTAACTGTTTGAAATCCAACAAGATCAAACGAAGATGAGCGAGATTTTGGGGACATTATTCATACCCTGTTAAATTTAAGCAAATTCAACTCTAAATTCGTTTGCGCAAAGTTTAAAATCAATTTCATTCATGATCGAAGTAGAACGCGAAGCTATTAGGGAATCGGGACGACAAAATTAAGCAATTAGAGTACAACTCGATGAATCCGTACTATTTCGGTTAAAGTATTCCAGTGTATAGACTTGTACTGGTTTAAAAGTTTCCATCCGACGGGTTTGCTTTCGGCCCCTTTTGCTGGCTTCCAAGCTTGCATACTTTGGAGAGCACTTGTACTAGTTTCGCCCCTCGTGCCTGGCTGAGCACCATAACGCTACACCCCGCTTTGCTCGGTTGAGTAAAAACTGACATGTTAATGTTACTCGAGCAGCATGTAGTACCAACAATTATTTTGGATTTAGGACGCGTCTTTTCAAACTTTTTGTTACGTAAAAAAAATATCACGATACTGGTCTAATAACGTTTTTTAATTTATATAGTTCACAGGTTAAATACTTAATCTCATTGTCTTCGTATGTATTGTATCATTATCACATTTTACTTTTCTCATTTACTATAACACGTTAAAACAAAAGCAGAATGATATAAAGACACGAAAGTGCGCGCATTATACGAAGGCCGTATAAATATGTAATGTAATCTTAAACCTACTTACACTAAATAAGTAAATAAACAATGTAGCTTAATTGTAGGTCACCAGTACGCTCAGCGTTCAAGGTCAGACGTAGCTAATGTTCGGGGAGTAAGGGACTGATTAAGCACCGAGGGTCTACCACTACACCTTGAAGAAATACTCTCACATTCGTGAAAGAGAGACGCCGCTCTACGTTGTTTAGTGCGCCGTCCCGCTTCCACAACTGCAACCGTCTTTATCGAAGAGTTAGTGGTACGCCCTCAGGTCTTTAGCCGTAAACTGTTTTTATTTGTAGTTATTTATGTGTGCGTGTGTGTGTAAAACATCTGAGGTTTATGCGTCTGTTACATAATTCTATCGTAGTTCATTTTTGCTGTTCTAGTATAGAATAAACACTTAATCTTGTCTTGTATGTGAGAATATTAAGTTTTGGCCTACTCTGTTTACTACGTACATAATTATAGTGTGAATGTACTTTGGAATATTTAGATTTGGAGCCGAGATTTTATTTTATATAATTATCTATCCAACCTTTTTGTACATACTTCATTTAACTAGTGTTCGTAAAAAACGTCAATTAAACTATATTACTACGTATTCAATAGTATTGTACGAATCTATAATATTATACCGTTGAACGTGTAAGCCACAAAACGTCATTTTACTCTGCAAGTTGCCATTATCTTTCCAGTTATGCTATGCTGCAGCCCCATTACTGAACAATAAATCGTTGACCTTTTTAAGTAAATAAATCACATATGTACATCATTTGTACCTACTTTGCCGGCAATTCAGCGAAAGCATAGAGTTCAGCCGGCCGAGTCACCCCATTCGCGAGGATAACAACTATTGGCAACAACTAGGCCCACAAAGAAAACTTCAAACAAAAGGCAAAGTATAAACGAGCAGGGAAATGTTTTCCTAAAATATTATTTTGTACGAAACCGTAGGAGCGGCTTCGTGAACGTGATTTATGCAGCATCATGTATGATTTAGACATTAATGTCTAAATAACTCAATTTCAAAACCACCTTGTTGAAATGGTATACCAAAAAGATGGTAAATAAGGAAGATACATTTTTAATTAATTCCGAGATCAACTCGAATGTGGATTTAAAAATCAATCTCGTTCAATTGGTATTTTATTTATTTACTGTACCAGCGTGATTTCCCAACATAATAATATACCTTTCGGACAGACCGACTGTGAGAAGCCTTATCTAGTCGTATCTCCGTTTCTGGCAGGTTTAAATTACAGAGAAAAATAAAAATATTAATTGAAAGTCTATATTCAAATTCTGAATGAAAGTTGAAAAATTATTCATCATCACTCACGTTACATGCAGTTTTAAAGGGATAATAGTCGACTCTGAAAGAGTGAATCATCATTTTTCAAACAGATTTAGAAATAGTAGAATGTTCAAACAGTAGCCATACAATAGGTTTTCTTTTGACAGGCAGTGTCGATAGCAAAACATGCAGATAACGATTGTAAAGGCCGCTTGTTTCACACGATAGCATTCTGACAAAATATACCGGGGCGTGCGGATGAAGTGGCGGTCGGATACATACGAAGTTTTATGGCGCTTCGGCGTCGCATCTGTCTATTGTGTAAAAGGTTGCGGTTTCGATTTCCTCATAAACATGTATTTGCATAGCCTATATAGTGCAGCCTGCACGTTATTACGCGTGACTTACGTAGAAAATGTAAACTCGTTCACGTATTGGGTCCCGAGTGACGCGTTTATTTATAGCAAACATAGGCTTATGACAGGCCAACGATTTTTCGTGTGTTCCGTAAAAACACAGTTCAATTGTTCGTTTTAAAAAGAGTATTTTTAGTTCACGTGGAAAACCGTTTTCAAAAATCATTTTAAAAAATCGGATAGTAGTGATGGTATCATCGATAAAAAAAAGTTTACGAGTACATAATAATAGTTAGGAATCGATTTGATTGAGGAGAACAAAGTAAACTTATACTCGTACATCTCAGAAAAACTTACGATACATTATAACGTTTCTTTTTATTTCTCTAAGTACGTCGTTACGGTTGTTAGTAGTTAGTTGGTTAGAGCGCACATGTGATAGAAATGAAACAAAATGTTGACGAGACAGTTTGATCTACTAATGACGATTATTTGTCATGTACTCGTAGTATTGACGGAGAACTAACATATGTTATAAAACAATGTTCAATTATAATAGGGTAAAAAAATACTGGGACATTATGCTTTCAATAATTGAAATAAGTGAAGTATTTTTTATGGCAAAGTTAGCCAAAATATCACCCAAATTATTTCTAAAATTTTCTATCAAATGTAAAGTAATAGCGCAATGTAGTGCGTATACATCGAAAACTACCATACAGCAGTAAAACATTTTCCCCATGCCAAATACAGGTGGTTTCAATTATCAAATGCCACAAGTAAACGACGCGACGGTACAACGCAACGCGACGTAACGAATTCCACTAAATAGAAAACCAATACATATTAATCCAATCGAGCTTGAATAGTGCGGTATAACTAAACTATGTATAATTAGGATACAGGTAGGGAGTACCTTCGGGCCCACTGACCTCATTTTCGACACCCGTACCCACGAGGCTTCGGGTGTTATAAAGAAGGGAAAATAGGTACATACATGACCCTCGCCGCGCAGCTATATCTCTCAACGAAACGTTTCAAATTGGTAAGAATAGCTTTTAACGTAAAAATACCTCCAGTCCTTCGAGATTAATTTGAAATGTTGGGTACCTACTTACGTCGAATTAATTTGTTGCTTTCATGATATTGAAGTAGTCCATATTTTTGGTCTTGTTAATTTATGTATGATACATTTAAGTTATTAAATGTGAAATATGAATAGAAATTCAAGTGGTATTTCATTCCTGTTTTCCTGTAGTCCTCATTATTGTATTTCTGTAAATGGTAAAACTGAGGTTCTGAAAAACGTTGCATCAAATAGACAATATAAAAGGGATATCAAATTTTCTTTCCTAGACATTTTTGACCAATTACAAAATTAGAGCAGCACTTATTTTTAATGGAGGGGTGGCCCACCCTCGGCGGATCCCCGATGCCCGTCTTTCCCAAAAAATATCGGAGGCTTTCTTTTCTCCCTTTCCCAAAATTTTAAACGAAAAATTGTTTTAGGTTCGCGTCTGGTCATTTGCTTTAATTAGTTAGTTTACTTTGGTAATTAATTTCGTTTTACTGTATGCTTACGTGCCCCACTTGATGTAAATTAATTTAGAGTTTAATTATTTCCTGGAATTTTATGGAATAACGTTCACGAGTTGTGTCTAAATGACCCCGGCTTACGCGATCAGGTTTCAGATATGACTTTCCTCCTTGCGTCTAACAGGTTCAGTAACGGCGTTTGATGGATCCATTTCGTCTTTGAAGTTTGCGGCCTAAGGCTATTATAACCTCTGTTATGAGTTCATCTACCCGATATAGTCTGTTTACTGCCTGATACGGCCGACTGCTTACGTAATCTAATTAGACAATTTGCAGGGTTTACAGCTTCATCCAGATTTCATATATCACTGATATATTTTATCCTAATCAACATGACCTCATTCATGGCTTATTGAAGTTCCTTGGAGAGCATCCGGTAATCATTCATAATTCACGCTTCATTTCAGTGCCTGCGCAGTTGAAACGGAACATTGTTAGAAATGACCCCAGCTGGCAAAGATATTAATATTCTCCGCGCTTTAAATGTTCAACAAACGGATCCGCCGCCGTTTTCAATGATAAATCACGTTTTTTATTTGCTATTTCGTTTGAGGGAGAACAAAATATTTTGTTTTTGTTTGAAAAATGACACAAAATATAGGTTATCCGTTTTAGTTTTAACCAGGTGGATATTTTATATTAAATTCTATTTTTCTTGATTTAGTAGACTTTTTTAGAAATATATATTATTATATTTCATGTTCATCTTTTATTTTCTAAGTGCTGATTTTAGGCAATGTTTAGTAAATAATTTAAAGGTACACAAAAATTACCATAACAATAATTGGACATTGTCATTTTGGATTTTGACACATCCGAACTTTCTTCTTATCAAATCGGTAATGATACAAACAAAAGACGCTCGTGGATATTTCATCAAAATGGTGACAAAACCCTGCTCACGTTGGGACATATCAATAAATGCTCCAATTCCGTGTCCATTGTCCCGTCCCGTAACGGCCCGAAGGCTTCGTCCTAAAGCGATACTTTGCTAACAAATTGTCGCGGTTGCAACATAGACGGACCGACTTCAAGGACATTTAATTCTGCAATATTGTTCCAAGTCTCATTCAATTACAGCCTCTAAAAAGTTTGGATTATTTGACAGTTACACTGTGGTTGTAGGTAATCAGATATCTGTTGCTTAAAGCCGGCTCATGCTTACAAAATCTGTACATATATTTAAAAATACGATCCGACAAAAAAAAAATACGAAATGTAAATAAGCGTACTTCTCTCACACTTGATGCACGCTCAATTTGAAGTTACAATGGGGTTGAATGGGATGTGTTTATGTTACAGAATTGCTGACAAATTGACTAATGATGTAATTAATCACCCTGTGAACGGAAACTCCGGTGTGACGACATTAATTTCCCTGTAATAAGGTGACCCGCTCACATTGGATGCGGCGTAGCGTGTCGATAATGTATAATAATGTTACGTGCATTATGCTTTTACATGAGCGGGGTAATTTGAAGGTACCTCCTATTATTAATAGCGCTGTCTATTCACATGAGGTAGTAGAAGCAATTTGCTTGTTGCAAATTAACCATTTTAGCTGTTTACTGGATAAATTATCTTTAATGGCATTTTATTAATTCAAGGCGTGTTATGTCCTATGGGATTTATTATCAACGTTCGAATCGAGAACAGATATCATGGATATCTTCATTACATGTTCGATAGATGTTGGAGATGTGGGTAAGCGCGTGCAAATTTTGCCGTTTCGGTATTCCGTCGAATACGTGATATTGCAACCAGTATACTAATCAAATGCAAATCCAATGGATCCCACAAATAATATCAGCTACAGAACTTCAAATTAATTCTGCCAACTAATCCTGTTTCACCAAGAAAGTTTTGAATTTACTGAAAGAAAAAAATGTTATAAATTCCCTAGCCTAACGGTAACTTCATATCAATTAAACTTAAAAAGAACCGGCCGGCAAAGGCATTCGTTTCAAATCTACTTTCCACAAAATGAGGTAAATGTTTTCAACGCAAATAAATCACGGGTGAAGCTAGCCCATAATAAATTAAATGTACAGTTGACACTAGTCTCAGTTTATTGAGTTTAACAAGTTAATATAAATTGCTGGTACAGTCCTTCCCACAAATTGGTCTACCTTTGTATAAATTCCAGCTTTAAGTTAAAGTGTTAAGGTTGAGTGTCGTTTTCCGTAGTTCCTTTTGCGGTGGATTGTACAAGCAGTACAGAAATTGCCTGGCTTAGCTACAAGTGTCACGGCACGGAACATGAGTGTTTACTGTTGCCAATAGTGTTTGGTACAAATACTTTAAGAGAATAGGACAAGTCATTACAAATGTTTTACGCAGTTCAAGACCATTTAACTTGATTGTTTGTAATGATAAATTTTAATTCTAAATTAACCTTAGAGCTAAAGTCCGTGAATAAAATAATTATGTTCAATAATATACAGAACGAGCTTATTGTAGGTATTACAGACAATGGATGTGTTTGTATTTCTATTGATTATGGAAGCGATTGGTATAGGAAACTTTACTTTTTAAATTTAATAACAAAAGAGGTGAATAGCGTAAAGCTATAAGCGATGACTACCAAAATTAAACACCTTTCAGTAAAACTCAAAAGAGTTTCTATACCAAAATGAAACTCACCTTGTCTCACTTTTACTGTCACTTATTCCTTAGGTATCTTAACCTTTTGCAATTTAAATAACTTGTTTATTATTTAGGTTTTGAAGGCCAATTTGGGAGAAGTTAAACGAAACTCGTCTTAACAAAACTAATAATTTATTTATTTAAATAATAGCTTTCTTAAGAAGTAACAAATAATTTTAGTGAGAATACTGAGCGCAAAAACATTTTCAAAACCGCACTTGTTTATTTTGCCAGTGTTTTCTCTTTATTCTTCTAAAAGAAAATAAATTTGAACGTACGGAGTACCTACTCTTTTGGGTGTGGGGTTGTTTATCTTAAAGATGACACATATGCTATATTACGCCCAATTAAGACAATGTAATCTTTACTATGTCCTATCGCGTTACTAAGGGATTACACTTGAGAATTTTCATCGCCATCGTCAGATACCTATCATTGCGCGTTTTGTGGTACAGAGGTCTTTAGACAATGTAAAATCGTATTAGAATAGAATGAGAATACAAAACTAGATATTTACGAATGACATTCCTTTTCGACAAGTGTAGTGTACAACTTGTCAGTTCAACACAACTGAGCAATTTAATCAGCTTTAGTGTTTGGAGAAAGGTAAGATGACTACATGCTCTGGTACCAAATGCAAGTGACAATATTCTGATCGATATCGCTTTTATATTTTTGATAATAAAACTGATTCAAATGTTACTCGGAAAACAAAAGAGTAGCGAAGCTTAAAAGATTTTTTTTGTGTTGTCTCGTTGGCCTTATTTTAGTACACTTTAATGTATGTCAGCTTGAGACTTGAATAAAAAGGTCCGGCTGCAGTAAGGATGAACTAATTAGAAAAGATCTTGGTACCAGCATTCCGGCTGGAGCTTAAACCTACTGTGCTCATTTAGTTTCCATTTTTATTGCTCTTTAAACCTAAAAAGTAGGTTCGTTTGACTGGCTTGCCTAATTTAGGATAAACGTGTTTGTTTTGGGTCTCTTATTTTTTGCTTTTCTTGTTTTTCATTAAGGTACAGCGGGTTACGTGCAAATTTTCTGTGTATTTTAAGAATTTTCAAGCATTTATTCTTTCGTTGTTTAAATGTTGCAGAAAAAGACATTATTATAGAGACATTTTGAAAGAATCGAAATGAAATGAAATTATGTCTTATATATAATTTGAGCTCGGCATTGAGCTTATCATTATTTATTTATAAACAAATGCAAATCAAAACGTTTTGTCGCACTAATTTTACCTACAGATTTTATTGTCAACCAGCAATTTATTCAGAAATCTGGGCAAATATAAACCACCAATTGATCACGAATATCTTTTTGTGCGATACTTCGGGGCAACGTCAATCGAATTTACATATTTAACGTTTGTTTCATGGCTGAACAGATATGAAAACACGAAGTTGGAACATAGAATATCTTTTTGTCACTTTGCCCGACGGCTTTTGCTTGTCGAGTGGAAAAATATCGAGTTTTCCGAACAATAAGCCGAAAAAAAGACGGAAAAACTTTAGTTTTGAGAACTGGATCAAACTTACCAACACAAATTGTTTTTAGACAAGACAACACTTTTTTCTGTGTTCAATGAGAGTCGCTGAGAAATATACCTGCGATGAACTTTTGCTTCTTGCGCCATTTTTTTAATACAAGCCCACGAAAATATTTGGGTTAAAAAAATTTACTTGTATTGCATTATTTTTGTACTCTTGTAGGTAAATTTCTTTACAGTCCAACTATGTTTATTTGAAACATCTTGAAACCCAAATCATAAATCTTTCAAGAATATTAATTAAAATGTATCAAAACCACGTTCTATAATTTAGTATGCGGCGTCGATAAATTAAATCCACAACAATGTAACGAGAAGGCTGTAATTATTAATACTTTAAGCTTTAGAATTTGAAATTCGAGTTTGATGGCCGTGAAAACTTTCAATAAGTTTTCCACCGTTGTTTTACAGTTGAGTATTACCAAAAAGGTTGGAATAAGGAGAGTCAGTGATCTGTGGGTTTAATATAAAGATAGAATAAATCGTAAAAAGGTATGCTATAAAAAGTTTTTTATGGTTCAACGTTCCACATGTGTGCGTATAGATAATAGGATTAATTAAATAACATTCACAAAATAAGTTGAATGACACCGGTTTATTCAGTAAATGAAAAAGCTCACCGCTTATGAGTAGCGAGTTATATACTTAACATAAATAAATAAGTATTTTTTTATCCATCATTTAGCAAGACGAATTTATAATAATAATAAACATATATTAAATAACAACGAGACGTATGTACCGACAAAAAATACAAAAAAAGGCTCTTAAGTATTTTAGTAACTAAATTCTAAGAAGATCCACATACATTATACACCTTTACAATGTACAATTTAAGCTGTCTGCTGAACCTACGTTAAATATTAAAAACGAAGTTCGAGTTGATACTGAGAGATTACTAAGAATATAACATTTTCAAATCAGATTATCTTTAGACATTCTACAACGGTTGAATGGAGTGACCATCTGAGCAGGTCTTCGCTTCGACCTCAGGGCTGTGTACACTTGAGGTAATCTGAGGCGAGTGAAGCAAATAACGCCGTCACAATAAGCCTTGCACTGCCGGCGATGACAATGGGAAAATATTGTACAGCGGTGACATGTAAGGAAACTAATACAGCGTGAATACCGTAAATCGTTCTAAGATGAACTGAGGGAGCGATAAGAAATAGAAATATAAGACTTTTATACATTTTACAATGAAGATTTATTTTATTTAATATCTTGTACTTTAGAGTACCTACCTACTTTTTTGAGAGTTTGCCATCGATCAGCCCGCACCTAATCTTGTTTCGTATCCCCCCCTTTACACTCTACTTACACCGTACCCTTAGTTAACTTACTTTATCCCGTCAAAGTGTTAATTTAATATAAGAAGGCCTCAGTAGGTTTTTCTCAAGTTTATTCAACTTTCATGGTAACTTCGTGCACGCGGCTCTGACAAAAGTTTTTCCAATTGTTTGCATAAATAATGCGTGAAACGTAAACTAGTTTGATACAAGGAAACTCTAAGTAACAGTACGAATATTGTTACAAGTTTCTACGATAGTGAAAGTGATTAAGTTACCTAAATTTAAGATACCCAAGGCTCTCATTATACATATTGGCAATAAGAATTCACTTTTATTACGATACCGAAATATATTAAACTCAAGTCTCAAATATACACATATCCGAATAGAAACTCTTTGCAAAACGAACCTAAGGTAATAAAATTTTACGTTATCTTTATGACGTAAAATAACAAAGGTAATATAAAATGTAGCGAAGAGAAATGTCATGGAAATGCTATACTCTTATTATTAAAAGAAAATATTCGGGTATTTGGTTAAAATGAATAAACTCCAAAATCTACCAAGCGGTTTTAAAAACAAAGGAGTTATTGAAAATTTAAAACTAATTCGCAGTAAAATTGATAACGTTAACGACACACGCTCTACGGTACAAACAAGTTGTTGACTGTGCAACGTCTAAACTACTAACTAACGAACAGAATAATAAATAAGTGGTATCGTTATATGTAACACGTGTTCGTCAAAATTCAAACTTTTGTCGTAAAAGAAATAAACTGACAAAAATTAAGCAAACATCAAACAGTTTCACAATTTCAACCTAATATATTATTATATCTACTGGGTCTGTAATTGCAACGGTATATTATGTAAATCAAAAGAAATGTCTACGAATAGTGATCTAACGATAACGATTTCTTGGTATTCCCTTAAAAATACGTTTTACCTTTTTCATGATAGACAAAAGCTTTGCACCGAGCTCGTAAAAACATTTGCAAGTAAAATGCAAATACTGGACTCTTTTCTATGAAAAAGAGGTAAAAATGAATTTAGCTGTCTTTACATTTCCACTGCTAGAATATATAAAACGGAAATAAAATATAATAAATTTCTTTTGTGTATTTGCAGAACGAAAAAATAGTTCATAAAAAATTGTATTGTGTATTGTTGTAGTAAAGACTACTTATTTCCAAGAAGAATATTTTTAATTTGTAGTATTGAAAAATAGTCCAACAATTGAATTGTGAAGGCGAGGTACTTATTTACCGTAGTAATATTTTTACAGAAAAATGCAAATATATTTTCACCTAAGTACATTCTTTTTCTTGAATGATTATTATTTTTGTTCTTAATGATACAGTGATCAATTATGTTTATATTCACCTCCGTTTATAGTCGGGATATGCCCTTTAAGTGTGGCCGTGATGAAGGTTGCGCTCTACATATAGAATAAATTTACCAGACTCACCCCGATGTTTATTTTTAATTTACTGTTGTAAGGTCAATGTGTATTTTATTAGAGGGGAAATACTGAATCATGCTTTTAATCCATTCGTTATTTTTACACGTTTATCTGCTATATTTTATTATGGTATTTACATTTAATTTTAATGCTGTTTGATTCGCAGATGTTTTCAAAATTAGGTATTACATTTTTTTATAAACAGTTCTTGTTTCTACGTTAAATTAGATATTCATCTCGCTTAGCAAGAACTCGTATTCAAAGATTTATGTGAGATTGAATACACCCGGTCGGAAAATAGACTTGCCATTATACATTTCCAGTACGTCTGTAGTAAAGTTGTAGAGCTTGCTCTCACCGACTTACAGACTACATTTAGTACTGACAAGGCATAAAGCGAATGTTTCCATGAACCACGATATCTTAGTTGAAACTGGATCAAACTTAACATGTCTGCTGAAAGTGTTCCCGAGCCAGCGAGGCTGTATTCGTATTTCTCATAAGATAACTTCAAGAAAATGAATGTAATGTCTTAGTCTTTGAAGGTGGACTTTAAGCATTTTGTAAACTTTTGATTTTTTTATTGTAGATTTACTTGAACATGGCATGTCGTATTTTAGTACCAAATGTAGTATTAAAAAAAGTACTTAAGTTAATTTATTATTTTTTACAAAAATATATTTTTTTGTTTCTTGATAAAAGTACTTGTGTGTTCGAAAGTGTCAAAAAACGTAAATAATTCCTAACGCTTGTCGCCACAAAGTTACCTATGTCAAATTGTGAAATGTTTTGTAAATCCCAGCAGCTGTTGTTTAATGCAAAAACAAAAATCCGAAACGTATATTTTCGAACGTTATTCCGTTTTTATATGCCTATTCAGCGCCAGTACGGAACATATTAAAAAGCAGGCTTACTCCACGTGTGAATATGTTATGAGCCATTATTCAATCCGACCTTAAGCCTGATTTATTTTTTATAAATATTTTTAGATGAATATGTTATTCGAAAAAAATGAAATACAAAAAAAAATCTCTGACCAAAATATTTAAAGCTGCTCACATAGTGCTCAAAAATAGTTCATCTGTTACATTATTTAAAGATGTTTGCATTGTTAAGGTGCACGTGTGCTGTCGTTACATGCTCCCATTTGTTCTTTACGGTTCTTTTATGTAGGTCTCCAGGAAGGCGTCTCTCTGAAAGCCCTTCCTGAACAAACCGCGTAGGCCGGGATAGCACTTTTCTATCATACAATATTATCTAAGTACTTACGTTCAGCACGATTATGAAGAAATCCAACGTGAACAAGAACGACGTGATCGGGTTGAAATTCAGCTGAAACAAAACAAAATAGATTAAAAGTATCTTAATAGTACCACAACTAATAAGCGACGATAGCAAAGCGCCTTAGCCAACTATTGGATAATCCCACAAAATTGGATTCCTAAACCATTTAACGTTGTTGTTAAAAATACCGCTACGTAAACTGCTGATTTCTACGAAAATCGTAGCAGAGATTCATTCGTAGACCTTAGGCCGTAGCGAATTTCGGACAAGAGGATTAACTCACTGATAAAATCGTGCCTGTTCAGCGATCGAGGTGGACGAAAATAAATATTATTTTGTAGTAATTTATTTCAACCTAAACACGTGATAATATCGTCTACGATAAAATCTTCAAACACAAAAGGCCATTTTACTTTGTATTTACGAAGTTTACAGACATTAAAGTTCGTAAATTATATTCTATTTCAAATTTAACATCTGTTTGATTGGGAACATGAACAAAGCCAATTCGTAATTGGTTAATTCTTCTGACATACCCTTTCACCACAATTCCACGATAAAGGTAATATCTAATTAATGAAACAAACCAAAGACTATCAGGAACAGCAATATCTGTCGCGTTAAACTAACTTGTGTCAGAGCCACGCGGCGAATAAACCATTTGAATATTGTTTAGTTCGCGCAAAATTAAGCCAACTTTGCTGAAGATATTCTGAACAAACGATTTCAATATGTTTCAATGTAACGTAATCATTCGTTTGTATATATTCGCTAGTTGCAATAAAATATCTCTTCGTCTTTACAATATTTTAATGTTGTTTTCTGCTTTAAAAACTTTCAACTTTATGGTATTAAACGGTACAACGGGACTTAAGAAAAGTGGAATAAATAATTATGAACCTTAATCCGTTTCATGTCTCTTTAACATCAAAAGTTTTCTAGACTTCACTTAATTTTAAAAGCCTTTTAGTGCAACAAAAAAAACGCATCTGAAGAAAATAACGTTGCCTTTTGTAAGACGAACTATAATTAAAAATAACCCTTAATCTCTTTTATCTAATAATGGAGTACTTGTCGGAATCAAATGGTTATAACATTTAAATAACAACAGCTTATATTGTTACGTGTTTTTAGAACGTTTTAGATTTATGGCGAAACTTTTCCACTAACTGCCTTAAGCACCCAACTGTAAGCGAAAACGAAATTTTACCATGGTGTAGATAATGCGTTACTCTGCACGACGCTAAAAAACCTATAGTGAGTAGGAACGCCAGCTGTGCGTTGCAAGTTAACAATCACGACATCGTTTATGCTAACGACAACTCTCGAATCTTCTTGTTAGTTTAAGAGCCCCGCGCATCACAAAGTTTTCATTAGCCGATAGTTTGATCGAGTCGGGCTTTAAGCATGCACCCTGTCCCAATTAAAACTTCGGTTTGGTTAAGGTGCACACATTGAACAAACAAGCTGCGCTGTTATAATTTTCTAGTTACTTTGTGTGCTTACAGCTCAAACCCATCAAACTATCGGGCAATGTAAAGCTTGTAGTCTGCGGGGGCTTTCATTTTAAAGTGTTCAAGTTCTATTGTTTATCGATACAAATTCGATATTTGTCAAACCTATATATTATATGTATAATCCCATACATACGACTTCAGACACTACAAGGTAATATGTTGATATCTTTTAACATTTAGATTATGTTCAGTTTTAGATGCCGCCGTTTTTAATTTCGGTTCTATTTTTTGTTAAAATTATATTATTTTTAATTAGTAAGTAATATATAAACCATAAAGACAAAAGCCTTCAAAAGTTTTTGTAATTATCTATCACGTTATCTCAGAACTAATACACAAACTTCAATAGTTACACCTAATTACGTAATATAATTGCTCAAAACACTTGCTTATCTGCTGGGCAAGAGAAAATGAAGTCTGCTAAATGTGTGAAAATTCTTGTACATTTTTTTCTGGTTCGCAATACCGAACATTTCTCGCTTTAAAGTTCCACTACTTTTCCTGCTTTGATGAACGTACGAGCGCACGCTTCTTTTTCTTTTTACCCTCGTACATGATTTGCAACTAAAAGTACGTTAAGATTTTCACTCTGTTTGTCGGTTTGATTGAAATTCGAGTTCATATTGGCTTTGATGATGCCGATTGAAAATAAAATGGGACGAACATTTTCAATTTTCAGTATATGAAACGTAAAAACCGATGAGAGTTCCGTTACACCATAAACAAACTCAGCTAAGGTTTATATTATTATTTGACTTTAGGAAAATGAAGACAAGACAATTTCAAACAAAATTAAATATGATAAGCTCGTTCTGAATATTGTGCCTGCCAAATCTCCAGGATTTGCTTCAAGTAAAATGTTAAGTGATTTATATAAATACATTGCGCTCTTCACAATGTAACAGATTTTAATTAAAGGCCAAATGCGAAATTGTTGTGAATTAAGAGATCAATTACGTCCGTATTCGTGACGTCATTATGATGCTTACAGTCGCCCTAATTTTGAAGAGTATATTCGGGTTTACATTTGCATGAGATCATCGATCGCTTTAATTAATTAATGTTCCTTGCGCCACTTACTTTTAACCCGTTACCGAATATTCGTCACATCGTTTTAGCTTGCTATTTCGAACTGGTCAACTTTCGAAAAATGTAACCTCAGATAGTGTCAGCAAAGAAAAGCGCTAGAAATAACTTAATTATTGAAACCAGATTATACCGCGCCGGAATCGAAAATAAAAAGGGATCCTACAGTAGGGGAACTGGCGTAAACGAAATAATACGAGTAAGCGAACGCAGAAAAGTGAGGCTGAAAACCAAAGTCAATAATTTATTTACTACAAAACGCGGTGCGGTGTTGGTGGAAAAGAAAATTTGTTGGTGCGTCGTATCTTATCGGCGTATCGGGGTCATCCGGACCTTTAGCCCCGGAGTACGCGGCTTACTACGACTACCATACTATGCCAAACGATTCCTGTTCTTTGTTATTGGTCGGCAACAATAGAAATGTGTACCTTTTATTAATATTTATTTCGCAGTTTTTTAATAATTTTTGATGTCATGAATATGGTATTTTTTCATCGAGTGGCTCAAAATATCAAAACCTGAACTAGTCTATCTACTTCTAAAGAATTCTTGTCAAGCTTTTTAAAGACATTATTCCTGCTTGCTCGAAGCCCGACTATCCGCAAAGTTTACTAAGTCGTCTACTCTCTTTGCGGTTTATTTAAATATAAAAGAAAATACCCAACCTTATTGTAAATACAAAAAAGTATTTACATGCACGAACCTTCTTACAACTACAAACTGTTCCATTCTGCCTGATTCACAACGAATTCAAGTAAATTCCGACCGAAACTTCACCCGAAATTGTAGCCACGACAGGAATGTGCTGCAAGAGATCGCAATAAAACCTATTCAGACAACTTGTCTGTCATTCTGTACACATACGACCGATATTATACGTTCACTCCTCCTAGTTATGTCTGTGATAGCTACACACTATTTCGTTTTGTCAAATGGAATTCTGGGAATACAAACATCCCGAAGATTTTGGAGGAAAATGCGACATAACATTTATAGGTAACTACAATAAGAACGACATAATAAGAACATTATTAGTGATAAAATATATTCAAATTCATTGAAAAATTCAATGGGAAAACATTACGGAATAATAATTGAAAAAAGTGTCACATAATAAAAAATATACTTTTATTTTAGTTTATTCGTTAAAAATGCGCAATTTACACAACTGATCCCATTGTTTTAACCATTAAAGGATATAAATAAGTATCAGACTCGAATTATTACGGGTCCGTTAATTAAATTATCTGTTCGAAAAGTTATAAAATGACTGGCGATAGGGGAATTACACATGTATGATTATAATGACTTTATTAATTTCTAAAAGCTTTCCAAAATTCGTTCGCCCATTTACAGGGTTGATAAACGACTAAACTTTTAGCTTTTACTAGCATTATTTGTTTGTCTTGTTAAATGTAAGTATATATTATTTTTAGGTTTTATTTTGCTATGTCATACATTATGTGCAACGTGGCTTACAATACGCAATTTGAGAAATGTCATACCACTAACTGATGCAAATAACTAAATTAATGAAATTATTTGTTAAATTCAATCAACGAGTTTTGTGGTGTGCTGTCGTACGTTTAAATATATGTTTATCGATTAAAATACCTCTCTGAAAATCAAATATATCATAATTATTAACACGTAATTTGTAAATGCATACTAACACTAGATAACCTCTTTTACTAATATTTTATTAAATATGTTTTCTGTACTCAATGATACGTATTAAACCGTACTTATATTATAAATGCGAAAATTAGTGAGTATGTGTGATTTTTACTCTTCAAACGGCAAAAACAATTTGGTGCAATTTGGTATGGAGTTAGCTGACACCTCAGATTGACATTCAAGCTACTTTTTATCCGACTGCGTCAGAGGACGTTAATGTTTTGCAGCTTTGACCGACATTCACACGGGCGAAACCGCAGATAAAAGTTAGACGTAATATTGCATAAACATACCCCGGTATCTGTTATATATATCCTCCTTGATTCGATTCTCATAAACTTATTTGAGCTGTGTGCGTGAAAATGACGCAACATTAGATGTCGCAGCGCCTAAATTAATGCCTTATTTATGGCACATCTGTTGTACCTTTTATAAGGCATGTGCCTACATTACGTTTACACGTATTTACTTAAGCAGAATATGTGAATTAGATTTGTTTTTTTTTTAATGGGTTTCGTAGTACAAAAACGTTTGCATTATTTTCCTTTTGGTTTTATAAGTAGAATTATATTATTATGTATCTACCGACTTTTGTTGTAATCTTCTAAAGTTCCTTGATGCAAAAATAATATTTTTTAAATAAATAAACATTGATCTGTTAAGAACATTTTCAGTGAATACGAATGTGTACACAAGATTTCAAATCAGGGATCTCAAGCGGGAAAATATAAGGACAACACAAATTTACATCCCGCGGGGAAATTGAATCCCCGACCCTTGCAGGGATGATCACACAAATCACTACTTCAATAGAGCTAAATTACAAATCAAGCTCAATTGCCTCTCAGACTCGTCTATTACATAAATTATTCATAATACTAATCTTAAAAATCGCAGCTCCCATAAATAACAACGATATTACAAGGGGCGCTGACCTAGTTATAAAATCTTTAATATACCCAGAGGTCACGACTTTCACTCAACTGGACTTTACAGCCCTCAATATTTAACCCTTAAGACAGACTGCAGTTAACTTTCATGATCACTATCTCGCCGCCATTACTCAGCTAGCAGCCCATTCCGAAAGTATTTATGTGTTTAACATTTTATTGATAGTAAATGTAATCTCCAAATACCTATTAACGTGAGGTGCAATAAATGCTTGAATTTCAGTCGTCTTTCCCATTCAAATGTCGTAAACTGTGAGGTAACATACGGCGTGTCGGTACTTAGGGCCCTTTATACCCAAGACATCACAAGTACCCGATACCCGACGGCTTAAGAGTGCGACACGTGTATATTGACGTATGGTGAAGTCGCTTTGGGACTAAAATTGTACTATACTTCGTGTACAAATGGCCTAAAAGCCATTTTCTATTTACCTTATTAGGTTACATAAAGATAAAGTTTAAACTGTTTCTATTCGACAGAGTACCAGCGCGGTAACGCTGGATATAAAATACCAGTGTGACCTTTGATAATGGTAGTTACTTTAAATTTTACTCGACATACTGCTCTAAGCACCTGTTACTTGGCGTCCTTTGACGATATTCTTTTGAAACGATCTATGACCTTTTCAGATTAGTACGGACTGGTAGGTTTTAATACAGAAACAAGTATTTCTTAAAAGATTTCCGTTTGGAATATCTAAAAAGTAATATTGTTTATGACTTTTTGAACTGGAAATCGCTTAAAGCTAAAAAGCGGGGACAATACCGAAAATGAAGACCGAAAGTGGGAAAAGTTTGCAAAGCTGTGCAGATAACTATACTGGCCAAGATCTAATAGGATTTGCTGTTAATACCGCTATTACTGAATCTGGGTGAGCTACAGTATATACTTGTCAGCTCACTGTGCCAGAAAACAGAGCTTCCATTTTAGTTTCCACAAATTTTAATAGCACCAGAACGTGTCTATTAAAAATGCAAAAAAGCAATTAATGTTTCCCAAAAGGTAAAATAATGTCCGTTTCCGCGCTGTTACGCAAATGTGGCAAAAACAATTTTAAAATAATTGTGAAGTCCTGTTTATCTCGAAGCGAAGTCATTATGCAGAAAAATATTAAGTTTCTTGTATTTCATTTTCAATCTGCATATGCCCAATGGACTGTAAGAAGAGCTCACTGAATTAAGTCGGTTCGTTGTATTATAAAAGTCACCAAAACAAAACGGCTTGTTTATCAAATGCACTTTGTGAAATTGAAACTTTGAAAGGCATGATACGCGCACTAATTGCTTTTCATCATTTGATTCGATATCCCTCAATTTATTTTCTGTTTTGTGCTGTTTATTTTTGTTTAATTTTATTATAAATTTGAGTTTATACTTTTCTGTATTTACTAAATCATTTTCAGTATTACGGGATACAGTATTTATGGTTGTTTGATAGGCCACTCAAAATATTGAATTTCTTTACGACTATTTTTCCAAAACGACCTCGTTTGTTATGAGTGGAACTAGAAAACCATGTATTTAATTTTAATATAATTTAATAAAGATCATGGTGAGAACGTTCTCATATTTTCTCAACTTAACAAGTGATCTTAAAGAATATTTACTTATTCTAATTTTGTGCGACCTTTTACATCTTGATTGAACTTCTTAATCTGACCTTTTAAGTTTGAGTTGAAATAAGACATAATAATATCTACATGTATCAAATTTCTTTTTTTTTCAAGGTTTATGGAGATGTCATTCATTTTCAAACAAAGGTGTATAAATAGATGAAGGTATAAGTTCTAGGAGTGTACACTGGACAGACGATGGCTTAGGATGTCATAATTCTGTGATGTAGGTTTTACTCACTGTAACTGGCCGACCACGCTGTGATATAACCGTTTTATGGCGCATGATTCCAGGGATACCTACAGTGTTAGTATTTCACATAGCGCACAATATATGTAGGTAATAGTTTTAGAAGTCGTTTTTGTGTCAATTACGTTAAAGTTGATTTTTCTTTGAATTAGTGCGTTCTTTTTAGCATCAGTACTTATTTTATACTTTTTATTTGTCATAATTTTTTGATATCGAATATTTGGTTTTATGTTAAGTTAACCGTACAGATACCAATCAATAATATAATTTAAGTATAGAATAAAAAATATTGAAACTGGAAGTATGATGGTTTGTAATTGTAACAGCATAAAACACAGGCCAATACAGTATTAAAAGCAATACACTTATTGAACTGGGACAGTGTATTATTTTAATACATTACTACATTGTACAATGTAAAAATAGGTACTAATCAACAAAGTCCTTGCATTAATTTGTAACAAAAACTTATAAAGCAATCAATATTTTATCTAATCAGGCTTACAATATTATCGTTGCTCTTCATTCCACTTGGACAGTGCTTAGTGTTTCCATACTGATAATGTTGGAAAAATAATCAAATACTTAAATGATATAACGGTTTACTCACGCGTATTTATCGGGATAGCCCGACTAGTTTCGGAACCAACCGGAGTCCTTAATCATGAGCTGACGCGGCGCGCGGCGGCGGGGTCGCGAGTCGAACTGCTACTACTGCTCCCCGAAACTACCGACTAGTTTAGCTATCCCGATAAATACGTGTGAGTAAACCGTTATATCATTTAAAAATGAATCAACCCCACGATTTTTTTTATTTAAATAATCAAATCATTGTCGAAGGAACATTTTCGTTACATTACAGTCCAGTGAATTTCTTCGGGTGCTCACGCCACGTCCCGTACTTTATTGCAACTGAGCTAATATTCGAAGCGTATTCTATCGTATTTTCAATAGCACTCCTGACAAAGGACGATCAGAAACTTTATTTATACAGTTCAGTCACAGAAAAAGACTGGAGACGTGGTTTCAGATAGCGCCATCTGCAAGGCTTTGGGAAAGTCCCGTTATTTTTTGAGAGATTCAAACGTATCGGCAATATCTACTATGCATCTTTAGAAATAATTTCTTTGATCCTACTAAGTAAATATTATGACTATATATTTTTGGTTGTAGCTAAATAACATCAATGTTTCTTTAAAATAGGCTCTTGGAGTTGAATTGGAAATTCTCGTTGCGTAGGTAACCCAGTATATAAGACTCCTCTTGATGGCTACTAAAACGTCTAAAACACGTTTCTTTAAAACTACGACATGACGCTAAAATGCTCGTTTAAAACACAGGTTTGTTCCCAATTCATTGACTGGTACTAACATATTTTCAGTGTTAGTATATTCTCTGACTCAAGTACCATAAAACAATGCGAGATATGAAAGTATTGAAAATCTACTTTTTGAATACGTTTTTACTGCAGAAACCGAACGTCCGAATAGCTTTCAATATAGTTATATTTCATTTCACAAACACAATAATTCTGATATGAACAAATCTTTTGAACGAGTTGAAAGAAAGTAGAGCATCTTGATAGATGAGTTGAAAATAAAATGAAATAATCTTGATTTATTCTGAACCCTGGAAAAGGACTGAAAAAACGAGTACATAAATAAGGTTTATTTAAGACTAGCTGTTACCAGCGACTTTGCCCGCGCGAAAGTCAGGTATAGCTGCAAAAACATTTCCTCTGACGCAGTCGGTTAAATAGTAGCTTATGTGTTAACTAACTCCATACCAAATTTAATCAAAAATTCTTCCAGCCGTTTGAGCGTGAAAGAGTAACAAACATCCTTACAAACTTTCACATTTATAATATTAGTAGGATAGGATGGACGAGTGCAAAAAGGTGTCAGCTAATCTGTACGTATAAAAGTAATAATAAGGATATTGTAAAGGACAAAACTAAATGTAAAACAATTTAAAACATTAAAAAAACTGAAATCCACAAAACTGTGTTGTCCTCAAAACTTTGTTCTATAACCTAAAGCGCTGTGGACATTTACTGTTACAGTAACAGTTTTAATTTGCAATACCTTTTAATTGGTCAAACGATTTCTATCACGTTACAAGCTATGGCTTTACTTAGTTTCGGACTAACGATTCAAACGAATTGGTTACTAACAAAAACTGTAGAGGGTTTTTCGAATCTCTTTCTGTTGTTAAAACGAATAAACGTTGAAACCTGATGGTAATGACTGCGTTTATTACACGTGAAATTATCCTAATGTAAAGCCGAGTGCTTTTAACGCCGGTAAATTAGCATTTAAAATTAAAATATTTTACCAAACTGAAATTTTATTGGCAAATAAAAATTTATAATGTGGTGGCACTTTTCTGTATACACCTACGTTCACCATATTATTATGTAGCCTCCTTTTTAAGTAATTGTATATTCGGAAGTGCCATTTCTCTAATTTGCTTTGGGTGCAGAAGGGCAATTTGAACCCTACAGTGTTTTTTTTAATATCGCGTGAGTTCACATTTTCATTCTCTTCAAAACTACATCTAAAACACTGTAACATTAGAAAAAAATGCTACAATTAAGATATATTGTTTTCCTTTATAATATAAGCAAAAACTGCGAAATTAATTCAAGTCTAAAAACAACTAGCCGCGTGGGTTAGACATAGCCTTTTTAGTGTGTTACATGAAACTGTTGCGATAACAACAGTTAATGGACATCTTCATTTAAGCTTTGAAGCCGCTAAATGACATGAATGGTTTTGAACCAAAAGTATCATATTCCAACCTGGCAGAATATCAGACAGGAGGCTCATAAAATCATTTCAAATTTACTTCGTAGTTCTACCACCAACTTCTAGGCAAAACTGTTACCGTTAGGAAAGAGATGCAGCTATAAGCAATGTGTCTATCTTCCATAGTGGTGAGAATCCCCCAAACCATTTTTATCCACAGTTAAACAAACAATTAAAAAGCTTGCATGCTTTTCAAACACATAAAACTACAACATACGTAACGAGTTTTTTAATTAAGTGTATTTATTCATATTCTTTATTGCAATAAGCTTTACGGCAAATATACCCGTAGCATATTTATGCGGGTCCATTTATCTTCTCATAACGTTATAACATGTTCCAGAAAGCTGATGTGCACGTGACCACTGACATACGAACTATTAAGCTGGCTTTAACTTTTTGTGGAGTTGATGTAACTGTTCTGTGTGACTCGCACACTGCTTACATTATGTCACGGCTTTACATAGTTACATGTGTTTTAAACTGCAGTGCATAGAAAATATTGACTGGACTAAAGCTGTTTAGTGC
This sequence comes from Chrysodeixis includens, assembly GCA_941860345.1. Classification (NCBI taxonomy): domain Eukaryota; kingdom Metazoa; phylum Arthropoda; class Insecta; order Lepidoptera; family Noctuidae; genus Chrysodeixis; species Chrysodeixis includens. The sequence goes on from OW796090.1 coordinate 10,006,521, forward strand.
GGCACGCTAACTCATTGTTTTTGTTCGGAATTACGTTTAGATAATAAATGTCTTAATCATGAGCAGCGGAGACGTTTTCGTGAATTAAAATATTTTTTTTTTTTGTGATTTTAAGTTTAAGCTACTATTTGTTAAACTTAGATTTGATATGGTCTATTCTAACACATATGTTTGTACAACTTTATCTTTATGTCATTAACTGTTTAACAAACCATGTTTTGTACGCTATTAATAAACCTTAATTAACATGAATCCGTATTAACTCAATAAGTATTTATTTCGAAACGTCTTTTAAAAATAATTCATTTCCAGAAATTATAATGCGCGTTCGAGGTAGGAAGAAATTAAGCCTAATTATTTCGTACTTTACGACAATGCCGGAAGAAACAAATAAAAGTAAGAGTAATTCAGTATGCCAGAGGAACGCGAAGCCTTCGAAGACAAATTAAATGGTTTATTTAATTTATTTCCCTTCAGAATACAATGGGTAAAGTTTTCACTTGATTCTTCTTGAATCATAATAATGAAATTATTTTAGAGCGGCTACAGGATGTGTATTTTGATCACATTTTGAGTTATTTTTAGAAAGCATAAATAAGCATTAAAACCTTAATTCTTTAAAATCTTGAAAGACATCAACGATAGAATTAAAAATTGGGATGATGACAGGGTACGAAAGGTAAAAATCTAATTAGCCAATCAGATCGATTAAAAATGGAACGTGTATTTTGCATTAATCTAAACAATAAAAATGTCTAAGATAAGCTGCTATAATGTTTAGGAGAGGGGGCTTGTGTCGTAACGTACTCGCAATTTATTATTTTAAAGTTTCATTGACTGTTCTTTGTTGAATTAGTGTTTGTGGTACAAAAAAAAATACTAATGCGATATTGTTCATTAAAATACATGACGCATAAATAAGTTGTCATCATCCCTCTTAAGATATTTGAAGTAATCTTGTTTCTATAGTAATGTCGAATAATGTCTTAAGGTATCGGACATGGTGAGATGAACCCTAGTTTAATTAAATTGAAATCGCCATCCTACTGTGATCGAGCGTCGTAATCGTTCCCTTTCTGTATATAAAGCAGTCTTTGCACTCTATCATTACTAAGTTTAAGTCTATGCAAACTAACATACAACAGAATACTAAAAGTTTATTAGCAAATAGCTGCTTTAATATTACTCAGTGTGAAACATAACAGACGTGCTCAGGCGAATTTTCTTTGCTAAAATATTCAAAGATTAAGTTACGAGAGGACGGTTCGACGTGCAGCTGACAAATGATGTAACGTATATTTAGATGTGTAAGCAATCCCCCGACTTACAACCAAGCCAATATACACCCCGAAATGCGCCATTGAGAAATTATCCGTAAGCTCCCTGGATAATTTCTCAATGCTCAAATCTTTCTGTTTGCAATATAACAAAGTTAATTCGCCAAATATAACAGGGTTTAGAATAAAGCAACCAGTAACAATGCAAAATTTACCTTTTGAGTAATTACTTCAATATCTAGATTATAAGCTTGAACATAAGATTGAATTTTATTTAGATGCTGCAATATAAACCTAAAAGAGAAACTCGTTTATTGCAGATACAGATAATCCGATATGATCCAGAAATATCTGAATATTACCTAAGAAATAATATTCAAGAAAAAAATCCTAGAATATTTTATTGACGTCAGAAAACAGATTTCCATTTTTTCCCGACCTATTCTAACAAGTTATGAACTCAGCGACCTTATTGGCTAATAAAAATACGAATTTATTGGTTTTAAAATAGACTCAACTTTCTAGATGGGCGGAGATACAACAGTCTGCAGCTATAACACGATGTGAAGTCAATTGAAAAGAAATGCGAGGTAAACGTTCAAAGGTGGCTTTAATAAGTATTCCTGAGAACGTAAAATATGAAAATAATATCAAGGTTTTGCTCTATATTTATTAAGGCAACAAGAATCTAGCATATGACTCAAAAATTAGGCCTCTGTTCTAAAGGGTGAAAACGTAATAAGTAAATAATATAATAATTCACATAAACACAGGTAGGTAATTTTGCAATTTTAATACTATTATGACTAGCCTATCTTTAAACAATGTTGAAAGTTTTTATTGACGTGTCAAAGTACGTTTGCGGCGTACCTACGACGTTGGCACGGCTTGCTTTGTAATAGTTTTATAGCATTACAGTTAACGGCAGACGTGTCTCGGCAATCACAGCTTTACCGCGAAGAATAAACGTTGGTCATCGTCTGGATATTACTTCTAAGTCTCCTTTACGACACATTTGGGAATCTCAGCAAATTCTATTTTACACTGCAAGAAAAGTAAAATAGAATTCATCGCATAACATGTTTTGGCTCTTATGCTACAATATGTAATACGAGAACTAAGGTAGAGACAAAGATATCCCACGCAATGCATTATCATGTCATGTCAAGATGCTTCATTTTGTCATCAAACAAAAGAAACTTACTTAGCGCTTGGAACTTAATACGCTGTGTATCTATTGTTTAAATTTTCATATAAAATCGAGAGTGCAGATATGCACGTCATATAGGTACGAGGCGTAGGTGTGATCAAGTTGTGTATCACTTTATAGCTATTGGTTCGTAGAGTAATGACGCTCGAAATTTATTTACGAAGGATATATTAACCAGACAACATGTTCAATAGATTGTTTGGCTCTGATATCTGTTTGACAGCCTGAGTGACTTTGCACTGCCGGTTGATCTGAATTTCGTGTTGTATGCCCGAATTTAAATCGAATTTACTGCTGTGATTAAAATTAATACATTTTATTTAATCTGTATTATTTTATGAACGAATTGTAATTGCATTCGTCTGCTTTCAGCTGCTATTACAAAAGAACTGCCGAAGAATAAAAAAATATTTCTGATTCACCTTATGTTAGTTACGTGATATTTTTCAGCTTTCAACACATCTTATTCCAACCAGTAATCTTTGAAAGATGTCGTTTGACCAAAAATCTTAAGCTCTACAAAGTTGGTATAGAAGTAACAAAACAAATTCATATGTTAAATGGGATGTTCCTCGAGTTGACAGATTAAGCATTCTACCTAACTGTATTTATTCTGTTACTTGCGTTGAAAGTAGTGACTTATTACACGTTTACAAAAGTACAGAGCACCTTTAAATCATCATCTGTCTTCGAGGTTAGATACAATATGTCCTTTCATCGTGTATGGGAAAGGGTGAATGAATTAATTCCAAGGTAGAAAGTTACTACTCATGTAATATACACATTAATGGAAGAGTTATCTATGTTTTACTAATCACAAAAATAGAGACGTAAAATTGTTTTAGCCACTGCTGAAATATTTTTTTTCGGAACTTCTTAGTTCGAAAGAAACAAGCTAAAAAGATAATATTTTGAGGTTAAACGAACGACAAATATTCAACAAGAGATTATTTCAATTACAGAGTCTCTTAAATGTTACTGCTTAAGTCAACAAACATAACTTGAGGTATTCTATTTTCTTATGATAATAATATGCTACTGTTGTATTATTAAAGTACTCATTAAAGGCACTTTGAGTGTCCTTCATCGACACGGAAAGACATAAAACCTTCGTCATTTGTGAAAGTACTTATAAGTACGCTTATTTTATTTTCGATTCACTTTGTGAGCCTAATTTCTTATGCTTTCAGAAGCAAGTTATATGGCCAGTTTTAATAGGCTTTTGCGCTTTCCATCATTTCCTACAATATTAATGTGCTAAAGTTTCAGTCTAGCCAAAAGAGGCTTTTCCTTTTGGTTAATTAATGTGCTCGTTATATTCAGAGGAGAAATATATTTTACACAAGACAAGGAAAATGTATGTATTTGTGCATAATGAATCTGACTTTTTGCCGATATTTTTCAGAATGAGATCAAAACAAACTAAACAACGCAATAAAGTACGGAAATAGGTTTTGTTATCTAAACTTCTTGCTCTACGATTCTCAATTGATTCGTGCGGCCTTTTCTAAGCCACGTGCGCATCGGTATGAGTAATATAGTGTACGAGTAAATTTATAAGTAAGTAATACAGACATAGCAATGACTCCTGATATCATTTGGAACCTGAACGGAATACAGCCGCGGCCTCCGCGCGTGAAACAATCTCCGCGAGGAGCGCACCGGCGCTCAGGTCGATATATGAATTATAGACGACATAATTAAATCTTATAAATAGGATATTCTATATATACTTTGACTCCTCTTGTCTGAATTTCGGTCTATGGTATAACTATACCACTGGGTGTCTGTCAACGAGGATTTTGTGATTGAAACCTTAATAACGACAAACGAGCCTATTCATAAACATAATTTACTCTACGAGACTCTACTAGAGATATCATATTTTTTACTTGTAGATATTTTATTCCTATTGGCATAGAAAATGATCCATATATACACGTTAAACAACATCTAAAGCTATCTAACACTGATGGCTGACAAACATTGAACACCTATAGTATTGAAATTAACAGGAGATACTTACAGTTTGCAGGTAAAACAAATAGAAGAGATTCACGATCTCCACTATAGTCTCCAGTGCCATAGCCACCACCCACGGCAGCAGCATGACCTTCAGATCCTAAAACAATAAATTAAAATAAATACATATGTTCGAAGTCACTTGTCCTGATGGGATTGCGGTTGTATGGATTGGTTTGCACGAGGTGCAGGTTTAATCCCAGCGTAGGCAGACCAATGTGGCGGTTTCAAAGTTACATGTAATTTCGCAGTCATTCTAAAAAACTACCGACAAACCGTAAGGAACACATTGTGAGGAAACATGGGTTCCAAAAAAATTGATTCTGAAATCATCAATCCGCAATTAGCTAGCGTGGTGATCAATGCTCAAACTTTACTTATATGAGAAGAGGCTTGCGCCCAACAGTGGGACGTATATAGAGTTGTTCATTATTATATTTTTTTTATAATTATATTCTAAGTCACCCAATATTTATAGGTATGTTACAATATTATAATATATTAAGGTTAATACCAAGGAGGCGTTGCGAGGGATGCGTTTGTAAGGACCAATACATCGCATCATTACAGTTGTGGGTGTAAAAGCTTATTGAAATACCGTAAGTTTGAAATTAATTGATCCCTCTGGTATCGCTAATTGCGTGATATTTCTCGTACCGACACAATGGTAATTGTCAAAGTGATTTAAGTGGTGTTAAAAGACACAAATATCGCACATCCTATGTGATATTGTAAACTTATAGGTGTATATCTGTATCAGGCTTCATACCCGAAAATATGTCTAAAATAAAATTTTTATGTCACTTATAGTACTCTGTTACAGACTAAATATGTTTGGCATACACTTAACATGTCTAGGCAAATACATATTTACATTTGACGTATAGAGTGAAACTAAAATCATATTTAACTTGTTTCCATTTCATTTAATGTTCTATATAAATAAAATCGTGCTATTATAAGATTTTTGCGAAAAAAAAAATGTTTTTAAAGCCTAGAATAACCATATCTAATTTATGATGGAACTGAAGAGCTCCCAAAGACCCGTCAACCAGCTTAACATATTTTATAATTAGTTTAACTCTAATCTAAAATGAAGCTAACACAGCTTCACTTGAAAAACACGACTATCAAACAAAAATTAACCAACATTTCTGTCTGTTCCATGGAATATTCTATAAACGTGTAAAAAACTATTACCGTTAATAAGGTTATCAAAAACACTGCATTTAATAGATACAGCGACTGTCGCCCGTATTGCCTGCGAATGAAATTTGCGTCATTATTATACCGGGCTTGTTCGGCACGCCACCATCACCAGTAACTATAGGATTTGCTTCACAAACAATTAAATACACTGCTTAAGCTGTTTGTGATAAACGCTGTTTTAATTCTCGGAAAAAGTTGGTCATCGTGGCATTGTGAAATAAAATAGTTAAGCACTGATTCATGTCTTGTTTGGCATTTAGCTACGATAATTTAAAACTAATGTACCTTTATTCAAATTAGGGTTAACGTGACTAATAAAAATGTCAAAATCAGAAGTTTTTTATTTTGAGAAGGCCTTTTCAGGCACTTTCAAAACGTTACTGATTCTAGTCGCGCGGTTCCAAAATGTCATTCTAATGAAGAATACTTTAATGAGTGTTTGGCAATTGATTTCATCTACCAATAGAATTGTTGTTGATCAATTATTTGAAACGGGATTGTGGAAAAAGCTATTTAATATAATAACTGTGTTAAGTTATAACCGATGTACATAACGACCTATTCATTTTACCTCTTGTAAAAAATGTCTAAAATAAATTAAAAAATATCGCGAAACAAATTTAAAACACTCTTTTTTAACTTCAGACATCAAGTTTGTTAATTCGTTAAGCATTATTTGATGTTGTCGAGGGTTCTTAATTATGAACAGGCCTGAAATTTGATTACAAAACGCTTTGTGATTTTGATTATGGATTAAAACAAAAACGAAGTTACGCTAGTAATTTTGTAGGTCACAAGTATATAGGTAAAGTCTCTGGTTTAAGTATTATATTTCTAAGTGTCGTCTGTATACATCAGTAGTAAATAAATTGCATGAAGCATAAATAAAAGAAAATCACATTTGCTACATGCTGTAGATGTAATAAACCTTTGAAATAAATTATTAAAATTAGTTGTAGCGACTGAGAAGATTTTCTTATGACTTGTTGCCCTCGACATATTAACTGTTAGTATGCCTTTACTTATCAGTCGCGTAGACTACATTTTTTATAGATAAAGACAAAGTGTTTTATATCTTCTTATATATAAAAATCAATTGCTGTTCGTGTTAGTCTCGCTAAAACTCGAGAACGGCTGAACGGATTTATCTCATCTTGGTCTTGAATTGTTCGTGGAGGCCTAGGGAAAGTTTAAAAGGTGCGACTTTTTTTTTATTTATCGTTGGGGCAGTACGAAGTCTGCCGAGTCAGCTAGTATATAAATATATTTTTGAATAAAAACATTCCAGACGTCACAACGTAAGCAAGTTACTAAAGAAGTTAAAAAGAACAATAAATACACTTAAAAACAGACGATTCCATAATATTAATATAACAACGTCGTCGTAACCAAAACTCGTATTTCATTCTGCCGTGGTAATCGAAAGGGCAGTAAGTCGAAGGTGGCCATTTTTTTTTTATTGCTGATTTGGAATGTACGTCAAACGATCTTTCTTCCTATCTGGGTTTCATACTTCTACGTATATTAGAAATGCATTTTATTTTTTGATAAAGAGCAGTAAGAACGGTAAGTTAATTTAGTTAACTACGTAAAAGAGCAGTAATTCATTGAATTTCATGGACATACTGCCCTTTTTATTAGTATTTACATATTTCTTAACAAAAGAGCAGTAAATTTCTGACATACTGCTTTTTACGCTAGTATGAACTAATGTTCCAAATGAATTTTACTAGTTACTTCTACAGTATGGAGCTGTACTGCTCTTTTAGGATAGTAATTATAATGAATGTCTCATAAATACACAAATATGAACACAGTATCTTCCTTTACTGCTTTTATAACATGGCAAAAGATAAAATTATAATTTAATAGTTTTGTAAACCAGTAGAGCAGTAAGTGGTTTTTGCGCTACTAGGTACATATTAATGATCAAAAAAATATTCGACATATCGTTTCGAGCGGCTGAGTGATGGTCGTCTGATTGTTTTGTGTCGTTCATCTAGTTCGCGCCATTTTGTGTCGAGTAATTTTGGCGCCAAGTAGGTGTAAGATGAGTAATTATAAATATTGTAAGGAGTCCTTATATTTAATCCCAGCTACCCGCCCCGGCTCTGCACGGGTGCTATGCTGATACTAAACAGTAAATATACTTTAGAAAAACTGCGAACGTTGTATATAAAAACATAGCATATAAATCTATATTAATTGAACAATGTATTTAAGGTATTTAATTGGATAAGGATTAATACTGTATTGGTTTAAATCGCTTCGAAAATTAGCCATTATTTGTCGTGAAAAGTAAATGACAAAAAATTATATTGTGGGATTTCCATAAGAGATAGACACATACCATCACGGAGTTTTCTGTAGACCTTTGCAATGTGTACAAAAAATTAGTACATTATTTTGATGAATCTCTTAGGGTTCAGCCTGCGTTTGCAAAGTAAGCGCGAAAAAATGTGTTTATTTACGACTTTGCATTAGAATTCTTGAAATTATCAATGGTTCTCTAATTTATTAATCATGTTATTATACGTATAAACTTTCCTCTTGAATCACTCTATGTATAAGAAAAAACCGCATCCAAATCCGTTGTGTAGGTTTAAAGATCGAAGCAAACATACATACAGAGAGACGCGGGAAGCGACTTTGCTTTATACTATGTAGTGATGATTTGTTGTGTGAAATAAATTAATTACCTAAATCTAAAATAAAGCTAATTACTTATTCGTTCAAAATAATAATTGATATCAGAGTTTGTCCTCCTGCTCGCTTGTCACATTCTTGGTGCTCTGAAGTCGTGCATGCCCGCCGCGTGTTTATGGCTCAGTTTTACTATGTGCTCTGATACATCTTCTAATGCTGACACTAAACTTGAGCAATTAAATTAATATTTGCGTTACGCTTTTAATTGTATTTAATAGGGTTAATCTTCTATCACTTATACACATTAAATACAGTATTAGCTTATACCTAATACACTTTACTCCTTTTTTTGTTTTAGATTAAATAACTACAAAATGAAGCGAATAGACAAAATTATAAATGTGACCATTAATCGAGAAGAATCTACCATAAACATGAATCAATCAGCAACCCCCGTTTTAAAATTTCACAAGTCTTCTCAAAATTCCCAGGACTGCCTTAAGCTTTGATAAATAATTACATTTTTAAAGAAGATTTCTGTTTTTAATAAGAATATCTAGCGTTCTGCCAAATAACAATACTAATATTGTGGTTCTCTTTGGTTACATTTAATGAATAAAACGAGCTTAGATATTATTTTTAACGGTTTTTTGTTATTTTCCCTACTATTTATAGACTTACTGCTCAAGAAATTCTGATAACATCTTAAATAAAATACTTCTTTAAAGAGCAGTAACGTCCTTTACTGTATAGTGAAATAGTCACAAATATTTTCTAAATCTAAGGTAAAGGGCAGTATAATGCTTGTTTACTGCTGTTTTAAGTAGTAATTTTGAATTTATTATTTGAATTCTGTAAGCAATATAGCAGTTTGAAATATTACTAAGCAAGAGTGCAGTATCTATGGCAGTTACTGCCCTCTTACCTAAATATTATTTAGAATTAGTTAAGAATATGCTAATAAAGACACGATTTCTTATGTTTTACGACAACCCTTATAAAAATATTAAAAGCAGGTAACTTAACAGTAACAATCACATTTTTCCCTTTCTTTTGATATATAGAAAATAAAAATCGAGTGTATAGTTTTATCACAAACGCTCAAATTGTGATAAAAACTTTGCGCGCCGTTTTCTCGAAACCACCTTTTCTGACTTACTGCTATATCAATTACCAGGGCAGCATTGTCCTAAAATTCAATTATAAAATTGAAAGCCAAATCATTGAAACAGATTGTTAACATCTATAAGTTCCGACACTGCCTACCCAAAGCTGATTCAAACATCGTCAACTTTGCAGACAGTTCTGTTATTCGGCCTTTATATGAACCTATCCACCGTTAACTACCCCTTTAACTTTCCAACAGAAGCTTAGGGAACCAGAGAATGTCGAACCGAAATAAATCCTATTTTCGTAACATTGTAGATTCCATCCACATTTCAATTTTACTAGCTTATATTTACTTTATACGAAAACTGGGATAGTTTGTCCACAATCAGTAACAAATCGAATGAGTTTTACTCGATGTTCGATGTTGGACGAAATGTGAACATGTTTTCGGTAACAGCGAGCAAACAAGCTTGAAGGTTTTTAAAAGATCGCGATAAATTTAAATCTCTTGTATAGCGATACTTTACTTTAAAATATTACACTGATATTATGAGTTTTCGTATAGTTAAACTTTAGAATAAGGTAACTAAATTACCCTAGTAATTTCGCTACTGGAGCTTAAATGGCCAGACGCTCCATGTGTACAAGACTTAGCCGAATTTACTTTGTCAAACAGCTAGGTGAAATATAACTCTGTAAATATAGTTTCGATCCCCTTCAGAACATACATTGCATGTTTACCTATATACCTACCTTCGACAAGAAAACCAACAAGAAGGGTAATTATTTTGGCAGAATATGCTTGTACGTAATTATGTATATTTTTGTTGAAACTTAGTTTATTCGAAGTTCTTCGACTTAAATTAGTGCAGTTCCTAATTAATTGAAGTTCCGCATTTGTTTGTGATGGAAAGCATAAACACAAAGTTGTATATCAAGTTCAAAACTCCAGTCGCAGCAGAAATGTTTTGTGGATCACATAAATATGCGCAAGGGGCACCATCTCTGACAACAGTTCTGTTAACATAGTGGTAGGGAGACGGGCATTAGTCGGTGTAGAATGGCAACTCACATCCACGATTATTATTTAAAAAGGTAGCCAAAACAAAAATGCTTTGCCAAAAAAAGTGTTTTGTATTTCATTGAAATTACGGGACAACTTCAGGGGAAGAAATCCAGTACTTTTTAAAGGCTTGCATAGAGTCACAGGTCCAACAAGTAGCGGCCTTGTTGAGATTATTAATCTAAAATATTATGAGGCATCTATGAGTACCAGGGGCCACGCCTGTACTAAAAACAAACAGACAAGTCGCCCAAGGTTAAAGACAATTCTAAATATTGGAGATAAGTAATAATTTGGGCTATTGCTAGTATATGATAAATGTTAGTGTTTGCTTTAAAAACCATGGTAAATATTGGCATCTATCTTTCAGTAGGTGGTTGGTGACACTAATAGTATTTCGTTATTATTGCTATCTTTACAAAGTGCTAGGTATCGTATGAGTGTTATTTGTTTGTTCCCTTTTTACTCTCGCTTCAATTAAAAATTGGTTACATCGGTCTGTTTACATTACATATATGCTAAATTGTGTTTATATATCAATAAAAATATTGCATTATCTTTTTATACTGTTACAAACAAACGAAATGTAAATAATATAAAATATTTTAGATTATCTCAGTAAATGTAAATTACTGTTTGATAAATTACTACTTAGCTGTAGCCCGGAACTTTGTTCGCGAAATAATAAGAGTGAAAAAAAGATAGTAGCCGATTCTCAGATCTACCGAATATACATATAAAATTTGGGAAAAATGCCGTTTTGGAGGAGTACGGTAACTAACATTGTGACACGGGAATTTTATATATAACATTTTAGATTATATCAGTAAGTGTAAATTACTGCTTTATAAATTATTTATTGAATGTGTATTAGCTGAAGTCACATCACTACATTGAATGGCCTGGCTCACGCCGCTTAGGCCGCGGGTAGCACACCCCGCTTGCCCGGGTTAAAAAGTGGCCTCGCCGTGTCCTTGAAAGTGGCCTTGAAAAGGTTTAGAGTGTTTAGAGCGTTACGTAAACTCTGACAGGGCGAATTTAGTAGCAAGATGTTAAAATTCCATAAACAAATGATACTTCACAATAATAATAGTTGAACAAAAAAGTTGAAGCTCCTAATATGGATGTCTTATAAGAAAAGTCTTATAAGCTAGTAGGCACTTGGAGCTTTTGCACATATGTCATATTAATGTATTATACACACAAACAAAACCTTATCAAAATCCATTCTGTTTTTTTTTAAGATCTAAGCATACCTACATTGGGGCAGACAGACGCGGGAAACGACTTTGTTTTATAATATGTAATATGTACCTTTGCATTATTGTCTGATCTGATTAGCCAATTTAATAAACGTGAAATAAGTTCTTTGTTTCTGAATGCGATGTGGTAAAGCCTATATTGAAATTTAATGGGCATGCGAGCGAAGCCGAGATCAAAAGACACAACGTAATACAACAATTTGAACGAATTGTTTGAATACATTGACTGCTCGGTATCGATTCCATCCATCGGAACGCGATCGTGTACAACAAATAAGAAAAGAAAAACAAATCTCATATTTCGACCGTTTCGTGAACTATATCATATTACATGGGGCTGAAATTGGAAGTTGGATGCAAACAAGTGCTCCATTAAATATTTATGTTGAGAAATATGAAAGCGCCTAAATCATTAAAGTTGCGCGCCTCCAGACAACCACTGCCTGTGTTTTATTATGACGGCTTTGATAAATATTAATACAACTGTTTTACTACCATGCAATATACATTAGTTGTTTTGTTGAATATTTATCATAGAAAACATGAAAACCGTATTAAGTGGATGAAATTAGTGATGCGTTAAGTTTTTTAGGATTTCACTGAAATAGATCGAAGTGTACCCTTTTGGTACTCCGGTATTAGTCAATCCATCTATTCGCCTGTCACGGTATTTCACGAATACGAATTGTGATAGATTTACAGGTTCTTATAAAGAAAAAATACGCTGTAATGTACTGATTTTTTACTCTAACGCGAGAGTCAATTCAAAACATACTTAGAAGAATACATTTTACTAAGTTAACTTAAAACATGATGGAATAAAGGCAGCGATATTTATTGTCATCCATCACTCGTGTCATATGGAGTATAATATTTTTCTAACCAGAAATGGCTGCAACGGTTTTGCATAATATTGTGCGAGATTATGACTTTCCTTGCTTCGGGAAGCTGATGTGGAATTTGAAATTGATCATGGTATCAAAAGCAAGCCTTTGGATAATATTTTTACGTAAGTCTAAGGGAAGGTATTTGACTTGATAAGTTTCCTTTTGCTTTTGCTTAGTGAATTATTAAATATTGAGGTAATCTTAACAAGATACATTATAAAACGATTGGAAAACTTAATTCTGTCCGAAATGTTATGTGAGATTTTGTACATATGTAGGTACTAGTAGGTAGGTAGGTATTACGTATTAGAAAATATAGGTATAGTATATCCTCTATAGTATATTCTCCGCAAAATATGTATTGTTTCGTTTTTACTCCAAAATGCCTACACAAATCGATTTTAGGGTACCTAACGCCATAATTTATACTTCAATTCCGCTGGTCACAACCGCGACTGTAATTTCTTTTTTACTGACTGTGTATTTTCGTGTTATTAGGCGCAATATCGACAGAAACAGGGCTATGATTTGAATTTTCTGACTATGTCGGATTTAATTCTCACGGTTGTAACCGGTAGTTGGCTGGCACACGGTTTCATCCGGTCGTGGGTGGTGTGCAGCGACCCTAATTTAGGCCCCACAAGCTGTGCCTTTAGGTGTCACGACTAATTACCTCAAACGATAAATAATATATGATAGGTAACGTAAATTCCGCCATATTATCCTTTCAAGTAGAAGAATTTATCAAGGAGGTTATTTTATGTGTTCTCAAATGATAGGCAAAAAAAACTGTCACTATAAAAGGTTTGTTATATAATTTGCGTACTCTTGCTTTACAATTTTAGTTTTAAAGTGTTATGAATACTCTCGCCTCAAAGTTTGTTTAGCACTTTGATTGACAAACGCCTAAGTGCGCTCGCTTCCTGGGCACACTTTTTAAGTAAAGTCTAGAAAGAATTGTAGTCCTGATAGACCATAAGTAATGGCATATTTTACATAATATGTATGCTTTAATTCTTAAAGGGTTCGTTGCTAGGTAACGGTTTGTATCGTTCAACTTGAGCTTAAGAATATCTGATTTTTGTTTATTTTACATTTTGCCATTATTACTTAAATTTTAGGAGTAGGTACCTAGTTAGTACTCTCTGAACCCTTTTGCACATGAAACACGAAAGAAAAGTAAGAAAAAATGCACTTATATAATTAATGTTTCCTTTGCAATGAAGTAAACCTTTAAAGCAAGTAACATACCAATTGCTTTAAAAGTATCAATAATATCAAATGGTAATGATAATATAATTACTTGCCCGGGCCACAAAGTTGTTCACATAGAACTTGCGACTAAAAATAAAATCAAATGAAATTATTTTCCGAACAGAGTTACTTTGAAGTCCAAGACAAGCTAGTGCCGTACATTCGCCATATAATAAATTAAATGAAAGATAAAAAATCAATATCAAAGGCTGCGTCCAGTCAAAGCTCGCTTCTACTCGTACTTTTCTTCTTATTTTTCTATCAAAGAGAGAGTTCCGTTAAATAACTATCTTAAAATCTGAACGCCAATAATTAATTTGTTCGGGAACAATAGCGCTGCAGTCTCCTTTGATGCAGAAGATACTTCGGAAATTTATACCAGCACGTTTTAACGACAAAATATGACATTTTATTTACACTTTCGACAGTATTTTGTTTTTCATAATTGTAATATTGACAGGTGCCATCAATACGTAACATTTGGGTGGAATTATTTCTACGGAACAATTACAAATTAAGGATATTGATTGGTATGAAACAACGGGTTTTGTCATATTGAAACAAAAGGACATCAAAAGACATGTCGATTTTCATATTCTGATTTCAAAATGTATTGCAACTTTTGAATGTTACCTACGCGTGGTCAGAAATGAAATTGCATTGTACATAATTACATTAAACTTGAAGCTGGAGCTAGCCAAAATTATATAGCAGTAATCGTTATCAATGTAAGAACGTACTTGTGTAATAAATATACGTATTTAGTACACAGTCATTGATATTGAATGAACATTAGAGGAAAGTGCTTCTACATAGCCGTAATAATATAACTAGTCACTAAAGACATGTATTGAGATTTGTATTTTTTTATAAGCCAAGATTGATCGTCATCTCCAAATAGTGGCACATGCGTTAAGCCTGAGTGCCACTTCTCAAAAACCGACTCTATTATTTGATGAAGACTCGCACGTTAATAGAAAGTCGTACGTTAAAAGAGGATTTATTGCAGGTCCGGCCTGGAATAGGTCACGCCATGTAGTCCCTTAGGCATCGTAAGGAGTGATAAAAGGGAATGAGTGAACGACGTAATAGGGCCGTTACAAATGGCATTTACCAAACTAGTTGGCATTATTAATGTAAGTTTTAATAGAATAGTAAATAATAGGTTGGGGATCGACACCTCTTTGCAATTTTGTTGCGGAAAATAGACGTAGCTCTGCACTGCGTAATGCGGAAGTGTACCACGAGGGATGCGCGATTAACGCCTGTGCGTCAAAACTGAACTGTGGATTATGTTAAAAAGCTGCCATGTCTCCTGGCCTGAATTTGACCTATTACAGGGCGAAGATTATTAGAGTTAAACTAAATAAAAACAATACTTTTTCCATTCTATTTCTACACTGGAAATGGAATACTTTTAAAATTAATCAGTCTTAAGCCATGATCTCACGTGGGCAGACATTTTCACAACTAAAACTTATAAAATATACATTTAATTTTGAATGAAAATGTGTGGGTATAAAACAGGAAAATAAAATTCATTTACCACATAAAATAAAACGTCTCTAGTAAAACAAAGTTTTACCTTTAAATCATTTATCCTGGACAAAATTGTGAACAAAAATCTTAATTTTAGTAACCAGATATTTAAAACAGGTTTTAGTATTTCTATTTGTCAGGATTCAAAGAATTTAATTTACCTACTTGTTACAAAACTAAATTATTATTGTTGCTACTGTAAAACATTGTCGTAGAGTTACCTCTAAGTTAAAAACAACATGGCTGTTGATTGCTCAAAGCCAATTCGTTTTTGTGACTGTGTTGGCTGTTACTTTTTTGTTTTTATTTTGAAATCCATTAAGTTTTATACTTTGTAAATGTGTTAGCATGTCTAGAGGCAGCAAATGTTTACTGTACAACTCATTTAATCTATTTTGTCACCTTTTGTCTCCAACTACAATTTATTTTTGTACTTTAATATTTTTTATGGTAGTTTTCAATGCTGTTCACTTTTACAGAAAATATTATTGCTTTAAGTGTAATTATATTATTATTAGACTTCATGTAGTCTGAGTCTAATTACAGAAAAATAAAAGGTTTGGGTAAAAAGTGCACAAAAAAATTTTGGATATCCGCTTCTATCTTCTATATTGTGAACGGACGGGACTATGTTAATATAGCACACACTCTTTAGCCAATCAACAGTTCTATTCGCACGGTTTTACTCTTGAGATGTTTTATAGTAAACTTACAGCGACTAGTTTATTATAGAATTTAAAGCGTTTCGACAATTTAAGACGACTTTAATTAATATGCTACTTGTATGTTCATATCGCTGTGCAAACGTTAATTAATATACATATTTCAGACAGTGAATCAAAAATATTAGCATGTCTTTTTTGAACTTGAACGCTCCAAACTGTTGTTTAAATCTTCAAATATAACATCGTTTCTCCTTTTACCTACTATAAGTACCTAATTATGTAATCGTAACAAAATTGGGTTTTATCAATTGTTCGATTTTATTTGCAATCATCTACAGTTTTAACAGAATAGTAGAAATGGGACGAGTTAGCATACAGAGCTGTTATCTCCAAGGCTTAATATAATCTAATACATTGAAAAGCGAAGCAAATGTACCTTAGCATATCTTTTATTCATTCTTAAACCCACTGAGATAATACAGCTGTCGAGCACCCATCTACACTAGTCCATAAATATAACTTGTATATTTATAATTTAATACCTACCGATAATAATTCAATCAAATAAAAATAATCAGAATTTAGAAACAGTTAAAAATAAAAATAAAAACATTATTGTGAACCATATTAGTCACATTAGTTTCCAAACAAAAGCTGCTAAGAGACAAGCAGTCATACAAAACATCTAGAAAATATAGGTAATAGGCACACACACGTGAAAGTTATAACCTCACTTTTTACGTTGGAGGTTAAAGAAGACTTTGGGTGCGGTGTCGAGCAGAAGGGTACGCCTGGGAGGGTAAGGCACCCTCATAAATTCGCCCCCCCCCCCCCCCCCCGCCGCCCGCACCCCGCCCCGCCTAAAGTGTTCTCACAATTAAGAAGGGGCGGCTGTACGCATACAGTTTTGCAGAATTACAACAAATTGCGTTTGTTACACAATCTTTTTTGCATTTATTGTTTGTTTGTCATATCTATGCATTGTTTCGTACCTTGTGTCACCTATATCTACAAAACGTGTAGCTATTTCCTTAGAATGTCATGATAATGGATGTCCTCGTTTAAGGTCGTTTCATAATTTACATTTGTTATAAAAATGCAAATATTTATATAATTAATTGACATCCACCCACGTATCATCGGTATTTTCAATCGATCAACATCATCATTAATCAATAACTCATACATCAAGAAATCCTTGATGTCGAAGTAGAAAATAAAAACTATTTAATTTAATAACGCCCACTTTATATGCACATGACGTTGTTAACGGCATTGACAATGAAGAAGCACTTTAAATCTTTAATTAACTAATTAATTAATTATAAAGTCAATGTTGCACTACCCTCAAGTTCTTCCTGCCGTCTAGACTTACCTTTTATGAAACTCCAGCATAATACTGATACAACTCCACCGAAATAATTTAGTTCCAAAACTTGAACACTATCACTGCAATCCAATTAGAGTAATCCAAACGGAGAGGAAAACTTTAGTTCTCGTCTTTTCATTGGGATGTGTTCCGAAGCCATAGCAGACCAGCTTACGAAATTTCGACTCCTTAGCGAAACTGTTTTCGAGACTAAACTATTAACAATGTATCTAGTATTCTGATCTCTACAACTTCCCTAACTTCCAGGTTCTGTATCCTAGTGGAACTTTGATTGAAGTCTTGCAGCTAATTGATTGAAATGTTTGCAGTTTAATCTGCAAGGAATATCTCGCAATGGTATCTAAGCTCCCACATACAGTAGTTCTGTTTCAAACTTCAATTTGATTTTGTAAGCTAAAGCCAAAGCTGCTTTGATATACTAAATCAACCGAGTTAGTTTCCTTTATAGGATATAGCTTTGCCAACTGCATGCAGCGCGTTGGTCGAATAAAAAATCATAAAAATTTAATATCATGGTACAGTTTTGCTTTTTTCACATACTAAAGAGGTTTTCTGATATCCACTGGATAGTGTGGTAATCCTTTTACTTTATACTCGTTTTAATTAATTTCGTTAAGTAATTTATCGAACTAGTGCACATTCTCGCACACTTGGCCTATATAAAGCCAATATCAAGTTATCTCAGACAATGGTTTGGAATACAATGTAGGATTTATGACGGGTGCTTACAAGTGCGATTCCAGTAGCAGGCCTATTGCCCCGTTTAGTTCAAATCAAGAACGAAATGGAGAAAGCGAGAGATTTAAAGTATAAAAATAGTACAATATGTTTTATACCTAGACATTATATTATTTTACCGAAATTTAAGTACCTATTAATAATGGCAGATTTGGGGAAAAAATAAAGTTTTTTTTTTTTGATAAACTAAATAACGTAACGTCTTTCCATATTAAGATTGGCGCAAATGCTATTCACACTGAACTTGCCAATTTCATGGCAGAACGGTTTCCACTTTAGTTCCAATCCGTATGCGACAATGGAATCGTCTTCTTGCTACACTTTGTCCAATAATCTACGAAGTAATTTGTTTTTTTTTTGTGTACTTAAAATGACATCAAATTCATATTACCGTTTTGATATACCAATAATAGATAGACGACTTCCTTTTACATTTTACTGCTAATATTATAAACGCGGAAGTTTGTAAGTAAGGACAGATAGATGAACGTGTTTTACTCTTTCACGCACAACAGAGCAATTTTGAAGAATTTTGGTATGGAGTTAGTTAACACCATGGTTAAGACATAGATTACTTTTTATCCGACAGAATTAGACGGGAAACAGGCTTTTGCAGCTATAACCGGCAGTCCCGCAGGCAAAGTCGCGGGTAAATGCTAGGTATTTCATTATAAGATCAAGTAATTGTTACCGATTTATAAGATTCTTACTATAAATAAAAAATAAATCCAAAATGTAACACTAAATCGCTGAGCGAGATTACAGTCATTGTTGGGTGTTTATTAACAGCCGCTCTTACATTCAGATATTTTTCCCTTGTTCGGTTTAATTGCTTAACATTGTTACTCTAATTACAAGCGTGCGTTAGAGAAAAACGTTCACAATTTACTTCCCTTACAGCTAAATGAAACATCCATTTCAATTATACGCCTTAACCTAAGTTTAGTTGCAAAAGTTTATAAATAATACTTTTAGGAGCACTCGATATTACGTAATTGTTAGTAACACTTACTTGGCAAAGCTTTGCCTTAAAAAAAGATATTTATATGTATGTAGTTGGAATAAGTTGAATCATTATGACAGCGTAGTATAGAAATGCTTTCTGCATCCGTAAAAGGCTGACGAACATTTATGTTCTAGTAGGTACTAGGTAGGTAGGGTTGTAAATTCAGAGATGAACAGAAATAGATAACACCGGTCAAGTGCGAGTCGGACTCGCTCACGAAGGGTTCCGTACTATCATCTATAATAGAAAATAACGTTTGTTGTAGGTATACTATTTTTTAGATCGAGTAAAAATTGCTTAAAAAATACTTCTTTTTTTTTAGTTTTTGTTGTTATAGCGGCTACAAAAATACATCGTAAGTGAAAATTTCAGCGTCCAGCTACACAGTTTATGAGATACAGCGTGGAGACAGATAGACAAACAGGGAAGGCTTAGTAATAATGTTCCGTTTTTCCCTTTGGGTTCGGAACCCTAAAAATGAATGTAGAGGTAGGTAGGTAGATCCTTTTGAATTCACATGGATTTTTACTACGTACTGTATAGCTTTAAAAAAATAAAAATACATTTTTTGATAAACACACAACGCGTAACTATTTGTTTTAGATCCCTAGACCTACTTATTGGCTCACATGTATTTCTAAGTAAACAACGCGTCTTTCATATGCCTACATAAAATTTAATAAGATGTTACTCCCTAAATCAATATGAAGATACTTATTCCAATAGATTTACGTGGCTGCGAGCTTCCAAAATTCATAATATAAAGTACTGTCACGTTTTTTATTCAATCTTCTACGTTTGTAATATCAATGCCACGTTATTACGCAAATAAAGAACCTTAATATGAAGGAGAGAATATCTAAATATTATAGCAAAGACAAAGAGTTGTTTGATAATTTATTTTACTGTCGCTCATATGTATATTGTTTTATATTATTTGTGAGCCTAAGTCGTAGCCACTTCATGTCGTATTCTCTATGCGTTACAAAGCGAAAAATTGGACAAATGCTTTCCAGATAATTTATAAACACGTTTAAGCTGCCTTAGAAATATTAAACAGCCTATTTTTATTAATTATATAATTTTTTGTTTTGGATAATTCCGATATGAAATTAAATTAAAACGCAGTAAAAGCAATTAATAATGTGTTTTATGGCATCGAAATCGAGCACCATTCATTTTTAGAGCCCTAGTGTCAGTTAAGTGACTTACAATAGTCATAATACCTGTAAGACTAGGTTTACTAGTCCAGGAGGCAGAACTCTAGAGAATTTGTAATATTTAGTTGATAATAATAAAAAAAATGTTTTACGATAATATTGTAGAGCTGGATGTATTACGTTAGGTATTCAAATTACCAAAAACTCTACATCCTACCAATTTCGGTGTGAATATGTAACAAGCTGTTAAAAAAACAGTCCTTGCCATAAAAGTATGAGATCTGGCGTTTCAATATGTTCATGTTCATATTTAACTCAAAAAGTACTCAATCATTGAAATGTTGACGTAACACTGCACTTCCATATCAGAGGATTTGACGTTTATAATTGAAGTCTGATTGAATTTAAGTACTAAAACTACTTCAAACCGAAGTTCTTTTTGTACTATATTTAAATTCGGATAATGTCAATCTTCCATAAATAGATCCTTCACAGATAAGTTCGTTGGTATTGTTTTTTGCGTTTCAATTTTTTCTATAGGAGCAGTTTGGTCATCCAGTTGTACCGCTACCCAATGACCTAGATTAAGGTGATTTCCATTCGAATTGATGCATTTTTTTTTGGGAAAAAACACCTACCATAAATACATTAAGCTAATTCTCTCTTAAGTTACTTTTATTCACAAAATACCTTTTAAAAAATAATAAACATTTTTATTTCGAGCAGGCTTTCTCAAGCAATTTTAATACAGCTCTAGTATTAATATTCATTGAGTAATAAATTAATACATTCATACAACGCGTCAAACTTACATGTAAATTAAAGAATAATAAATAAACTCTTGATAATAACTTAAAAACGATTATTTTTTTGGAATTATTTCAAAAAGTGTTCAAAATATCTACCCAACATTTTAACAAAGTTGTTCATATTAAAAAGGCCGTCACTCAAAAGTTCCAGCAACTGTTTCTTGATACCAAGTTTATGTTATCAGTTAAGAAAACAGTTTCGCAGTTTATACCTTAGTAAGTTGTTGTTTTCAATATAGTAATGTTCGATTAGTTGTAAGATAGCTGTCAGAGAGACTTGTCATAAATATTCATACGACAAGGGATCGATAACATAGCGTGTGTCTCAAGACGGAGGGTCGTGCGAGGGATTAGTCGATCACCGATTTACGAATCATTTATTCAAATGTCTTTCATGCATTCGAAGTTTTACCTAAGCCAATTTTCGTTTTAGTCTTGCTGCAGTATATTTTTTAAGTCTATAATATATGATTTTATACTTTTTTTACAGGAAACTGATTTTTTTATTACTTGAATGTCATTCTGTCTCTATAATTTTTAGGTGCCGGTATTGTATAAAAAGCAATGTTTAAGTAACAATCTAATTATTTAGGAACATATTGGTTAATTGTCCTTCATTATCAAAAGTAGGAGAAGAAATTATAATAAGTATGTATGTACTAACCTTATAGACCCCTAAAATCAGCAGAACACATGCGACAAGGCCCATGGTACTGCAGGCAAGCAGGGTTATATTCAGGGACACCGTAACTGAAACAAACATAGCGCAATTAGTAACAGGTCCATTGGGTACTCATACGGAACATTAAAATGAGAATTTATATTTTTTCTCAAACTTTCTTTCATAAAAAAACATAACCAAAAAAAGTACAACACCTACTTGTACATTAGATATGTAAAGACAAGGTTTGCTTTCCTTGGAAATCATTAATAAATAATCTTAAAACTTTAGTTTGCCTGAGTACGGTCAGTTTTATAAGCATCCATTTTTCCAGGTCATATCATGTCACTGTAGAATGTAGATAAGTACCAACATATCGTATTTGTATACAAAAGCTGAACTCCCAAACTCACTTCCATAAACACTTGAGGAATATATTAAAACTTTTAATAACTTTTTGAGTTAATACCATGTTCTACCAAGCTATCAAAAAGTATTCAAGTTCGATGGTCAAAGATCAATCAATGGTAATCAGAAAAAAACATAACAAAATCCAAATGTAAATATATATAGAACGTGGGCAGAACGAGAATACCCGGGGTGGCCGTCGAAAACATTTTATTCAATGTGATCGAGTTACAATTGGAAGATATTTTTCTACGTGATCAAATTCAGAGGCGTGTGTAAAATATATAAATAAGTAAAGCGACAGCTTTATAAAAAAACTGGATACATTTTTAATGGACAGACTTCAAACGGCTTCTTTTCCAATCCACCTGC
Organism: Chrysodeixis includens; assembly: GCA_941860345.1. Lineage (NCBI taxonomy): Eukaryota > Metazoa > Arthropoda > Insecta > Lepidoptera > Noctuidae > Chrysodeixis > Chrysodeixis includens. The sequence continues at coordinate 10,029,209 of OW796090.1, forward strand.
CTTTATCATTTTTCTTGTGTTACAGATATTATAATCTGAAGCTATTTTAATACGGTTTAGTATGTAGCTGGAATCCAAGAATATTATGCAAGGATATTTGGGGCATTGTGAAGGGTGAGGCGAATGGAAAATGTTTAGAAGCCTTTTCCTTTCTGTTTTTCTTGAACTAACATTTTAAGAAAAAATAAGAAGCATGCATTTTTATAAAACAATATTGCCTTTGCCCGGCTGTGACCTACACAAACACCTATCATTTCCGCTATTTTTTACTCCAGTCCATTATAATACCGCAGTTCCCGTGAAGTAGATAAAAAACAACCAAATTAACCAACCGTATAAAAGTATTCCCATTTTCGACATGACTGTCTCCCATGTCGATAACATTGATATTTGTCCATAAACGCAGCTGGGCACGCTGATATAGAGTCACGTTTTCCAGTATGTGGAAATCTACATGATAGTACTAACCAAGTTCAGTCCACAACAAAAAAAAAAAAATCATATTTCCTTACGTCTGCTTAGAGGAAGCTACAATACGGCGCAACAGACAATACAGCCGCACGTAATAACATAATAATTATTTTTGTTATGTTAACTGTCAATATTAGATACATAGTATACTTAATCCGTATAACTATAAAAAAGGTTTAAAGTACAGAATGTGTTATCTCATTCTGTTATGGAGGCAAAAAATAACAGATTACTAATATAGGCAAGTCCTATAGTTCAGCAATAAAGTAATTTTAAAAATTGCAACTCGCCACGATTCGACACCCGACTTTTTCCAATACGTTAATGTCATGTTAAAACATTCTGTAATAAAAAAAATATCTTGCGACTCTATATAAATATACAGTTCATGTAATTTTTGCCGTGACATAATAAATGAATACGTGAGAACCGAGACTTCATTAAAATTTAAATCAAAGCATATCATGATCCGAATAACCAAATGCGCTTGTCAACATTCACCGGGAAGTACTCTGTTCTTGTAATAAAGTATCTACAAAAAAAGATGAAAAGAAAATTGTTTTAGACTATGAATAATCAAATACAACTTTGTTGTATCTTTACTTTAAAAATGAGGTAATTTTTAATTATTTTTGATAGACTTCACGAGTGACGATGCCTGCAGGTAACAGCTACGAAAACTGCAGTTTGTTTGCCTTCACGAAATACAGTTTAAAAAGATAAAAATATCAAAAGCGTACACAAATTTTACCACAAATATATCTTCTCATTTACGTAAAATATTGTTTGCACACCAGTCTTAAGGAGCATGTATACTTTCTCGTCTCAAAAGTTAAATTAAAAGTAAAAATAATGTTTAATTTTTAACTTGATATTTTATAACACAAGTCATTAAAATTATTTTTAACAAGTGTTGCAACCAAACCTTTTGTCATGAAATTAATGCACCAAAGTTTTTTTGCAATTTTCACGAATTTTAACTTCGCAAAATACGAAATGTAACGTGTTTTATTTCGCAACGTAAAAACGTATTGTTTAAGTAGCTGAAACCACTCTGAGAGGGATCCTTGATAATACAATATGTGGCTGGGCTTGGCCTGCTATTAGTGACCTGAGTCTGGCCTGCCCGGCCTTAGATAGAGCACTGTGGTTTTGAAAAGGTTATTTCTCAAATTTTGTTAAAGGTGAATAAGCAAATTGTCTGAAAATGATAATATTGACGTGACTTCTGTTACATTTGCTTTAAAATTCATAAGTTACAAATTATTGATAGTTACCTTGTAAACTTTTTGTTAAAATTTTAGTGGTAAGTTGCTCTATGTAAATGAACCAAATTATCTAAAAAGATAAATTTTACTGACCACTAATGGTTTTAATTATAATAAATAGTATTGATGTTTCCACTAACTTTAATTTACAGCTGAATCCATTTACGTTTGATTATAGATTGTATGATAATACAATCAGTCATGCTCAAATGGATTGTTAGTTGTATAGAAGTGCTTTGGAACGTTACCAACGCGACGACTATCTCGGTGCATTGTTTTAGGTACAAAGACAAATCAGTCAAAGGGACCAGTGATGCACTTCAATAGAAGCCAAAGTATCACCGTGTTTCGAACACAATATGCCAATATTGGTGCAGATTTGATAAAGTGCCTTTGACTCGCACAGCTAAAATGAAGTGCTTGAACTAGGAGCTCTTTAAGCGAGGCTATTGCCGTTGTGGAAGCTAGACGGAATATAGAGCGACATCTCGCTCCAATGCCTATCCTACTTTAACAACTCATGCCAAGCATACTCTGCTTGCAATACGCGTAATATTTGTTGGAAAATATAATCATACCGTGAATATTGGAATATTTAAACTCCATTGATCCCGTATCGGTCGGATATTGCGAAATCTATTCCCAGGAAGTCCTTACTTTAAATTTTGCCTACTTCATTTTATAATACTCGTACATTCCCCTTTCCATTTTTAGAGGGAGGTAATATAAATTTCTGTAGTAATATAGATTTATTCTGTTGAATACCTTGTTTTTTTTTCAACCGGGCAGATATTAGTTGAGGTCTTTACATTTAAAAAAATATCTTCGTCTTTCGAAGCTTAAATGAAGCTTCTAACTTCTCTATATTTACAGTTATTTTAGATTTAAGACGTGTTAAAAAGTTTATATAGATTAATTGGTTGGCTCGTACGTTACTGGTGGAGACAGAGGGACAGGAAGTGGCGTAACAGCCTCTTTGTGTTCACTAGGCAACAATGCCGTGATATTGTACACAATGAAAACAAATTCGCTCCGTAATTAGTTTCTCACCAAACGAAACTTTCGGTGGTCTTGTAATGCAAATGCTAAATGGGTCTGTACAGGATTTCGCAAACTGATATATTTCGAGTGGAAAATAACTTCAGAAGTTTCTAATTCTCGGCTTGTTTTAATATGAGGATGAATCGCTTCCACTATATCAGCCCCATTCGATAACAAAGCACAGCAAAGTGTCACACTTAGGTATCGTGCTGTTTTTCAGTATACGAAATTATTTTAACATAATTAATAGTACTCCCAAACGGGCATTGAAGCTAAATAGTAGCTCTAAATTCTCTCTATCTATGGTAAGTAGACGGGTGGGCCTGGCAACCAATAGACTGGATGTCGTCTGGGGATCCGGTTGTCAATTTGTCTGAGTCCCCAATGTACAGCGACGCAGCTCCATCACTTCGCGAATGCCATTGTTCACTTTGCGTTCCAAATATATCGGCCTATATATACAGTTTTGGGCTCTACGTTATACTGATCACACGATTGCTAATCAACGTGCATGTTTAATCATAGTTAAATGGAAATGTCTTCTTTAATATTATTATCTTTGACTTGTATATAATTAATCAGAATGTTTTGAATGACATCTCTATTCCTGTTGTCCTTAAACTTTTTTATGGTAAACACTGCTCATAAAATTGTCTTACGAAATATGAGCATATAGGTCGGATGTCCCTACAAGAAAACCTTGTATAAATCTATTATTGGAGCGGTAGGTAAATCATGTCAATGAAGTGTTCGCGCAATGTAAGTTAGGCTATTATTCCTTGTTAAATCGCTCTAGTGTCTATTGTAACGCTGGCTAGGCACGCGATATGGATATTTGCAGATTTACTTGTTTTGTTACCTCCATGCATCCAAGTACTGTGAATGACTTGGAGAAAACATCTTATAAAAACTGACCGTCTCCAAAATCATCATTAAAATTTCTGTCGTGACTTACCAAAACTTATTTCAAAAATACCTGGCATACCTATAAAAGCTGAATTACTAAAGTAATAAAAATGTATAGAGCTACAAGGATCTTTTGGCACGTGGAAAATATTAACATCAAGACGTTGGTGTGTATATTCGCTACGAGAATCAACGCTGTCTATCAATATGATTTTTCTTATATGACTGAATTAGTTCCAATTTCGGCCACGTGCCGAAAGAGCTTTGTGGCGCTATACTCACTCGGTGTTATCTTCTCCGGTTCGAGGAAGCTCTCAGACTCGGGCTCCGTCATGTCCCCGTTCAGGTAGCGCTGCTCCATCTCTATGAAGTGGCCCATGGTGATAATTGTCACCGAGAAGTACACCTGCCGGATACACATCTATTAAAACTAATTTTGTCTGCAGGAATTCGGATTGGGCATTTTATTAGTATGATTTTGTAAGTCAGTGCAGTATATTTTTGTGAAAAGCAAAAAGATAATAAGGGAGATATAGAAATTTAATTTCGAACGAAGAATATAATATGACCCATGAGAAACGAGATTCAACAAAACATTTTTTTTATATTTTAATGTCACTAAAAAAGAAACGCATTGTAGAAAATATTTAGTATTTACATTTAAAAATAGATAAAATACATTATGTAAATGTATCCACGTATGAACATGATAAAATGTTTAGAACAAAATATCTCGGACATGATGAGATTACTTAACAACTCTATTTGGTATTTCGTTTCGGTGTATCTGTTATATGTAGATATGGTCACGTTCAAAGTTCAGAACATTTACGTGATCTATAAATCTAATAAAATACCGGCCATTTTTCATATAATCGTATAAAAGGAAACTCGTTACAAAGCGTATCGTTAAACGTTTTACTGCTTTAATTTTTCTAGGCACGCAATCAGACTTAGTTCCTCGTTAATTATAAAATTGTAGATTTGTTAGATTAGTTTGTGATAGACCGTAATAGGTGTTGAACATTTGAATTTATTTAATTATACGCTTGTCCATGGCACAGGTATTTTGTTTGAATTATAGGCAAGGTCATTACTGGGCACAAAATACCCCAAAAGTATTTTTTCTTTGTAACTATTTGTAAGGGTTTTGACATAATTATATTCGTTTTTTAATCTATCTGTGTGTTCAATTCATAATTTTGAAGCAATATAGGTATGGGATATGGGGTAATATGATATTTGTTATGGGATAAGCCCACCACACATGTCCATTATTGCAACAACTACTTTATACCAGGATCTACAATGATAACCAATAAATAACTAGCATTTAAGCTCGGTGTGTGCCAGAGAAATGATTGAGTGTCTCGGAACCCGGAACAAAATTAATCGGAAGAAGTTAATAGAAGGAGTGCAATACAGGTCTGTATTAGTAGTGATGTTTAGGTTATGTAAGGTGTACGTTAGCATATATAATATATTTACTATGGTGTAGACGGCGGAGGCGTAGCACCCGCGGCGGAGGCTGCGCCAGCAACAGCAGGACTGGATGATCGGCATCTTGCAGAGAGGTGATCTACGACAAAGATATATTTATTTATAATTCATTTGTTTTTTTATGGATCACCAACAAAAAATACAGCTTACATGCTAGAAAAAGAAAAAAAAATGTTACAAAATTCTTGTGCTTCCTTTTACAGGTAACCACATCGTGTAAGCCTTGTATGCTTTAAAAGGACGTAGTAACACGAAATTAAATTAAAATAAAATCAATATTCACCAAATATAACACTTCTTGTGGCTTCAGTTGTATTTAATGCGGAAAATGTTATGATTTTTCTTCTATTACTAACTTATAAGGAATTTCAATCCCTGGATTGTGAGGATTTACTAATATGTATGATAATTCTTTGGGGTGATATTATTATGGTTGTTTGTGACACTGAGAATCGAACTCCCAGAATGTTGTATCGAAATATTAAACTAGAAATTCAACCACTTGCGTCTGGGTACAAAAAATACTTAAAAAATCTTAAATTATAGCTAGTACCTACTCATATACTTAGACATAAAAAATGTGTTTAAAAATATTTTTTATTTTTATTAAACAAAATCATACAAACTTAAAAAACTAAATAAGAACAAACGAAATTAAAGTCTCAATAAAATATACTAGAATAATATTATAATCAATTACTCGCCTGTAAATTTTATTGAATAGCCTATTAACATAATAACGCGCAGCACATAGTACAGCACAGATCAGCAAATAGTACGCACACAGAACGTAAGAAATATCCTATCATATCATGAAACGACAATGGGAATTACAGAAGAAAGAGATATCTACATTTGTTTATGAGCTATCTATATCTACATCAAAAAGGTTATATATACCAGAATAAAAAAAATGGTATAAAATCTATCAAGAGAGATATCGATATTGTATTATGATTACCCCTTATAACGACTACTCAGAGTTTAATATCAGAGATGTCTGAATAGTTTACACTGGATCGCCCTAAGTCCTCTCAGCTCGCTCTTGAATTAGTCAAGTGCCTCCAATAAGATCGCGTGAGGAAAGCCCTTTTAATATTTAATAACAACATAATTTATTTAAGAGTTGTCAAAGCTTATGAGAATAAATTACTTGATTACGCAAAGTAACACGAGAAAATGTATTTTTCCCTTAAGGATAACTCTGGATGAAAAGGCCGTATAATATTTTTCATACCGGAAAATTAAAAGTTAATACGCGAGGACCAATTTTATTCGAGATTAAATTGCAATAGCTATTCTTGTTTGACAATTGTTCGAAATATTCACGTAATTTGAAAGAATTGTCTTCAATAAAATACCGTTCTTTTTTTTCGTTGTATTCATTCGGATATGCCTACTAGAAAACAAAAATAAGGATGTGTAGTTACACGTCATAGCAAAAGTTAAATGGTTTTCTCAACAGCGGTCGCTATTAACGCTGGCTAGTGTAGTACTTTGCGGGGATTTAACGTTCCGCTATTTAACTTATCGCTGTACGTAGGTTCTTAATACGAGAAAGCTTATAGTAAAAATAAAAACATTTAGTACAAAAGTTTCGTTCGATTTTGGAGCTTCACACTCAGCTGAAGTACACTTTTTAATATATTCGCCTATTTCTAGGAAGATGGTGACTTTTTGTAGTCAAATTAACTTATGGTGACTAATTGATTGACTATAAGACTTACAATTAAAAAAAGTAAGGATCAAGTGGAAGACAAAAAGGGGGAATGTCCGGCAGTTACGAGCAAAAACATGCAAACACGACCACACAGTTGCAGTAGATTTCTTATGCGAAATTTTCTGACACTATCAAGGAATATTCCTAATGTTGTAAGCTAAACATAAAATACATAATTTAAAAGAAAATTTCACGCTTTAATAAATCATTTGACAAGGACTTAAACTTCAATTGTTCAATGTCTAAGTCACGACCAAAATCATGTATACTCCATAACACGTTTTTGCTCTTGACTTAGCCATTCGTATTAATGGAAATATACCTGCTTAGTATTAAATCTTACAGGATCTTACAGGATATAAGAAAAAAAATCAACGTTCTTCCAAAACAAACGACACATGAAAGGAGAAAAAATAACTCGATACATGTCCCTCTTAACAAGGCCTGTCACTGGGGACCCGGCCTCCGCGCTCTTTGAACGCAACTCAAATATTATTGACAATCGCACTGATCTTGATGCGAGCCTTCAAAGGGGTAGGAATTATACTTAAGTAACTATGTATTTCTGTAACCTGGCTTTTGATTTTTTTGTGAATAGGTTAGAAGAATTGGGTGATTAAATCATTTCTGAAATCAAGAATTTTGATGGAAATACATTTTTTAATTATTGTTTACTTTGACGCGAAATGGGAAGTGTAATACTCGTAAATTACATTAGGCAAATTAATGTAGTTAACATTGTAAATAACTGTTACGATAACAACAATAATGGGTAATAGCGATGTGTGATTGTTATTTTCATAAATCTTATTGTCACTCAAAAGTATTACATTATGTTACAATTCGTAGTTACAATCGTCAAACATTTTAGTACATCTCGATCGATAGTTAGCTATCAGACGCCCAGACACACAAATTTTACGACAGGTATATTTGATTTAGTAATATTGGACGAACAACCCTCCCATAAAGTACGAGTACCTTTGTCTTTATATTTTTATATTAGTGTTATGGTGACACCTGACATACCATGGTTTCGTCTTTCCAAGCAATATTCTTCATTAACAGTCTATAGATTTTTTGAAAAAAAAATTTCAATCCCACAAAAATATTTAATTTCAACACATTAAATAAATAATTTAATTCGGTCGCGTCTTACAAATGTTCAATGTTTTTGAATAAACTATTTTCTATGTAAAAAAGCACTTAAATTGCCAGTATATGTACAAGATTTTTGCAAAGCTACTAAATGAGAAAATAAAAAGGATACCATAAATAAAAGTCTGCACGAATTCGCAAAGCTACGGAATAGCACCGTAGTAAATGACTCACGCTACGAAAATGCTACAAGTTGACTTACAGGGACTGACGTCGTAGCACGTTAGCAAAGGTTGCTACAATGCCAATGACCGCTAAGAACTTGTCCAGCAAAATCGTTTCACGCGCGACCAAAGATGTATTGTGACAATAATGAGAAAAATATTCGAGCAATAAACACACATCTCAGGTAATGAGATCAACAGGGTTACCGAGCCGTGTTCATATTGGACCAAATAAGACGAAAATAGTATCATGGCTTACGTTATACCTAAATATTCAACTGACATATTACATGTGAAGAAATTCTGTCGACGGCGATGACCTGATTCTCTTAAATGTTCGTCGACTCGCTGCGGGCGAAACGCTCCATCTGAATAAGCCGTTACGATTTTTACTCTGTTCCCTCGTATAAACATGGTGTAAATTAATACGGCGTAATTGCCCTGCGTTCGTTGCCACAACTTGTTATTCAGCTGGTTTTAGAATGCTTAGCACAGACTGCCGAGTTGGAGGCATATCGGTTTAGACTATTATTAGAGCAGTTATCGCAAGAAGTTTAGTAGTGGATATCGAAGTTACCGTCACTGACAGGCCGAAACTTAGATGGAGAAACTTATTGAAATCAGAGATCCGAATAGTGATGATGACTTAGCGCTTAATTAGCCACGTTTTGTGACTCAAGACTTACGAACTTAATTAATACATTACACTTAATACGTAATATTGTAGGTCTCATCTCGCCGGTCAAATCAAAACTTGAACGAAAGAAAATTAATCTGCTCCTGATGGATAGAGCAAAAACTAAAAACTATTTCTTTAAACAAAGCGATCCTTCACAATAGTCTGTGGATGGCTTGAGATAAAAAGAGGTTATTTAACTTCAATTCTTAAGCAAAACTATGCCGAGTCCAGACAGATCTCATCTTTGATCTGCAAAGAACCTTGTTGATGATTACTTTGCGTTCAATATTGAGTATATAAATACTTTGAATGGGACTGTTTTGGTACATGTTAATACTCTTATTTGAAAGGGTCATGTAGGCCATTTCAAATTACACGACTGTTCATAAAAAGGCTGCCTAAAATGCTTTTAGTTAATGTAGGTGCCCAAATATACCAACGTTTCTTTTTTACTTTTGAATTACTTAAATGTAGAAAAGCTATCTCAAAATGCTAACGCTGATTCTGATTCTGACGTCACATATTGAAAAGAAAATTTTTAACTTTTCTATTCTAATGTACATTGTCTTAGCCCTCTAAACAGATTGTATTTCAAGCTTTCTAAAACCAAGCATACCTACATATCCGTGTTCTTTTAATTTTCTTATTAAAACAATTCATTGAATATAATATTGAATATAAAGTCCGCTCAGCAGTTATCCATTAAATAAATTACTGACTTCTGCAAGTTTTATCTCTTTTATAAACCAAGATAAGTACAAACGAATGATAATTTAATAAGATATAGACATGTAAGATGTAAGAAATTACTTTATTGTACACTCTATGTAATTTAATTATCTTTGGCCCTTAAACTCCACCATTAAGAAAACAAAAGCACGATTACGACGTAATATCATCTGTTTCAAAGTTCTTTAACGCCGAATTTGAAAATTAACATTATAATTTTAATTTAACAACAGAATATTCTCAGGAAAGTCACGCCGCAAACCCTACTCATCTGACGTCACGGCGTCTCCCTTCGAATGAATGTGACTTTTTGCTTTCAGACCACTTGTCTTTTGTTCAAAGGACCGTTAAATTGCGTACTTAAATGACAGCTATTAAAACAGTTGAGTATTCATAAATCTGTGTTTTTTACTCAAAGGTGGTTTCGACTTGAATATTTTCCTAAACAGCCTTTCCCTAAAATTATGTCATTTTGATCAGGAAAAGTTAGATGATTTTCTTAATTTTTCCTTACCATTGAAAATTCTATAAGAAAAAAAAGAGTGACGTTATCAATTTTATGAATAAAACACCTTACAAACGAGTAGCATTGCGACGACAAAACGTAAAATAAAAGTGTTTTACGTAAATTCCAATGTGGTTTGAATGCCTCCGCCATTTTTGACAGCCAGTGGTCGACTGGTCTCGCATACCGGGCTCACAGGAAAGCATCCATTTGTGAATGTGGCCATTTTTTGTGAGCAAACCCCTAATGCCTGAAATATTTGTATGGGAACTTGGAATGTGTTTCGAGAAAAATATTCCTCAAAGACTTTGTCTTAGAATAAAATCAGTGTTTATGTGAAATAATTGAACGGGCAGTCTTCCCTCGTTGGATACAAGGTACTTAAGATGTATGGATAAAAGAATGTGCATGTATTGAATAAAAAGCCGTCATTGTTCCTTTGAATAGCCGCATGCTTTGTGTCCAGTGTTTCTTTGACGTCCTCCTAGCTAGTCGCTTCTTATGTATATTCTTAAAATATTTATATTTTTTAACTTAATGCAGTAACGAGATTAACATTCTTTCCTTTCTTTAATTTTGACGACTCCCGCTTAAGAAGTTTTGTATTGCGGTTGGTCACAGACACATAATTCACATGCAGCAAACACACCTAGTTTCAGAACAAGTATTTGTGGATCACGCAAACGTCGCGCATTGTGGTTATTGGCGTGGTGATTTATACTACTCGACTATCCGTGTAGTCTATCCTCTAGATATGTTAACTCTCTACCATTTTCACGGTGTGGAAGGAACACGACTAATACACTTCAATTATTACCTACCAAATTAATATTCACGAAGAAAAATATTGGGTTATTATCTTACAAATTAACGATACACATGTAAATACCATATCCTACTTTAAAATTAAACGTATCGTAGAATATTTGAACTCCATCAGCTGTCCTATCAAAACAGACGGAACTTTATGAGGTATGGGCAATTAGGACGGGTCAACCTCTGCTTTTGATCCGAGTTTAATAGAGTAAGTAATACCGGTTACAACATTATAGTCAAAGATCCAGAGACAGAAACAATCCTACTAATATTATATTAAGTTTGTGAGTATAGATGAATGTTTGTTACTCTTTAACGATTAAACGGTTAAACCAATTTGGATAAAATTTGGTATGAAGTTAGCTGACATACTGGACTAACACAAAGGTTTTTACGCGACTGCGAAAACGAAAGTTAATGTTTCGCAGCTATAACCGAATTCCACGCAGGTTAAGGGCAAGAGCTAGTTTCGCTTATATTTCATGGACCAGTAATCTGTTTTTATACGGTGTGCAATAAAGAATAGTCTATCTATCTATTAAAATAACTATTCATTCGTGTTTGTTTAATTTAGGTAAACTTTTGACCGGATGCTTAAATAGAGTTTTAATAATTTCTTAAACATACATGAAGCTAATCTCCCTTAGATTAGCTTCATGTATGTTTACCTTTGTACATGCGGCAATGTGCCTACTCAAGCATCTTTCTCATTTAGACTATTCTTTTACTACGTAACATTTTCATTTTTTTGTCATACACGTAGGTAGTATCCACAGTGAAATAAAATATTTTGATTGGCAATCGGCCATAATTTTCAATATTCCAACTTCATTGTACGTCCGAAACATGTAATTGGATTTCTGTGGATGACTTTACAAATTTCTGATTTATTTCTGCCATTAAACAAGCGATGTCGGTTAAGGTAAGTTTATGCTGATAGATTTACAAACGGTACATACCTATTTGTTAAATTGAATTTAATTAATTGCATTTTTGCAGCAAGAAGATATGTATTTTTATTATTTGCGTATTATCTCTTTTACGTAGATTATAAGAAGACATCACTGCCAAACCGTGAAGGGATTAAGAGGAAAACATAAATATTGATATCTGGAAACGCCCACCCGCTGCGATTATATGAAAGGAGGCCTTTTTAGGCATAATTTCTGACATTTTTAACTCTGATTCTGAGGATTTTCAACGACCGTTCTTGTATACCCCGATGGTATTAAAATATATAATTATAATTTATTTGGCTTGTTCTGAATTATACACACAAACACCAATTTTGTTCACTGAAAGAGTCAAGGTAGCCTAGACGTATTTACAATATTTGATGCGAACAGGTGATCCTACAACAAAACACTTAATCAATCGCTCTGAAGAAACTTTGAACTAACATGATTAGTAGCTGCTCGCAATGGGGTAGCAATCTGAAATACCTTTCATTAATCACGACGTATAAAGTACCTCGCAATACGTGCATGAAACACAATTTAACATTACCCGTAACCTTACAAGCAAATTAAAACTTTATCCTTTTCTAATAAAGCCGAAAGTCGAGTGTACGATGTATATCACAGTAATTACTTGTACTCGCTTGTAGAGGCAAAGTTTTGGCAATTTCTGAAGCTACGCTATCACTTATGGCAAGTAAAAATAAGACTATCAATCACTGAAGATAACTTAATTAATACAACCAAATAAGGGGCGTGGTAGGAAGGTATTCAGTGCATAAATTTACACAACTTTGCTCACTTAGCAGATTAATTATGAACATTCATTATTTTTTGGCAGAGTAATGAATAAACAAATACGCTTTTATAAAGCAAGCAAACTTTATGATTAGCATTATTTCTATTTTTGTAGCATATTTCTTACTTGACGAAAAACAGTTTTTACTAGTTACTTTTGACTAGTTTTTAAATTGTCACCCTTTTATACATTGTAAAATATTTACGAAACGAATAATTATTACCCATGTATATTAGTGCTAGTAAAACTTCTACCAGTGTTTTCTTTACGCAGAAACAATGTGATCAAAATCAGAGATTTTTATTCCGAGTAGGCTTCTTAAGCACTTACGTTACTTACGTTTTATTGCAAAAAATCACAGAACATCTAAATCAATACAGAGTTCCAACAAAGCGTTCAAATCTTAACATATTGATTATAATATAAAACCAGTCGAAGTGAAATAAACTCACGCTTAAGTTCAGATTCGAAAAATATACCTTTCTATATGGTTTCGTATTCTCTCTGTACTATATTTAAACTTGATATTGAATTATCTACATATTTAGGGCGAATCCGACGGCCGATGAGTGTTACTTGTTATATTTATAAAACATTTATACATTATAGAGAATAATTTAGACCAAAAATCTCTTTACTGTCGTACCTACAAGATGAATTACATAAGACAAGTTACTTAACAATTTTTTTCTCTTTACATATTAATTACTAAAATGATTCGCTTCATAAATTCATAAAATAAAGCCTAAGCTTAAAATTACCTTTATCAGTGCAGAAATATTTCGATCCTGTTCTAATTTAGACTTAACTTTAAAAAAAAAAACTAGATATTTTTTTCAAAATGTTTTAGCCAGTGTTCATTTCATTACTTTTCCATTCGCGTTTTAACGTGCCTTTATACTAGTAAAAGGACAGGTATGTATATTAACGCTTTTAGCTTTCAAAACCTTTGAAGCAAAAATGATTTATTGAAAATGGTCGTCTATTTTGAATTTCACCGAAGGACTTCGTTAAGTAAAACCTAACCGAATTAGACTCTATAGCAGTACGTAGTTTGAATAATTAAGAGATGAAAAGCACCATTGTCTCGTTCACTATATCAAGTCTAAACAAATACATTTAACGTCAATTACAATCAAAATTTAAGGTTTCACTTGCAATCCGTCCCAGCTCTAGGTATAAGCGTGCAATTTTGATGTATTATATAACATACTGTGTATTGAAAAAACCGCACTAAATTCCATTGCGTAGTTTTAAGATTAAAGTATGTATAGGGACGGACAGACGTAGCAGCGAATTTTGTCATATTATTATACTATGTATTGATTTTATACGTATATTGTGTAAACAGAATCCCATCTGCAAAAGTGATTAAATCTGTAACCCCTAAGTAGGTCTACCTGTGTTAGCGACTGACAGCGCCTATCTACGAGACTCCGATCACTCCATGCAAAACAAAGTTTTAAATTATCTTTCTCCCAAACACCGAAGATTTATTCGTTCCGACTACACAATGAAAACAAATATATCTCCTTACCTATAGAACATTCACTGTTTATTAGATCAAAACACGAAACGCAACGTTCCTTACGTTTAGGGCTGTTGTATCAAAATCCAGTTATAAACTTTATAAATAATAGCTATTCCTAAATGCTTCATAATTTATAGAGGTTTGGCTACCAAACATTTTTTAAGCTCGATTAACGAGCAGCATTTTATTGCGGTTCGTTTACTCTAGTTAGTTTTTATTACTTTTGTTTTGTTATACCCCGTGTTGAAATAACAGTTTCGCAATTTAAGGGACAGTGCGGAAAGTTTTAATAAAGAAGTTCTACAATATTGTTACTTGGATTATGGAAAATATAACGGGATTCACAGCCCTAGTGTTGAATTGAATGATAACAGTAAACGTAGGTGATAATAAAGCTATTTATTATGACGAGTATCGCATTGGATCTGTCTCAATACTTGAAACAAACCACATGGATGACTCTAAAATTATTATCTGCTGAACTATTTAAAGGCAATAAAAAATATACTTTATTGCCTCACTGTTTACACGTATACACATAACTCAACATTTTGTTTACAATGTGTATAATTTCGATTATGAAAACAATCAAATAAATTGTCTTAAAATAGAAGGATATTTTAGGGCGATAATAATACAGGTACGTAATGATTTCAAGGTTTTATCGGTCCACAGACTGAGAGCCGCTAACAAGATCAATTTGGAGTTCCGCAGGTGACGTGATGGGGTAAGGAAAAGTCTTTATAAATCTGTAACTAAATGTAAGAACAACATGTCTCACAAAGGTGTCTTATCAAAGTTTGTAATGACTCGGCAATAACTTAGATGAATAAACTTTCAAGTGAACATACGCACTAAATAAATGTTAAAGTGGTTTGCAACTAGCTTACTGACTTTTACTAGAAAGGAAGTTCCGCAAAATGAATGTTCAGTGAGAAAGAGGTTTTACCTATGTTCTCTCTCTTAACTAATATTATAATGTTCTTCAAACTACTTCAGAAAGTTCAGGAAAGCTCTTTACTTCTCTCAAGCACATTAAGCCTAAGGCGGAAAATTAAAACTCGAGGTAATTAGAAACGACAATCATAAATAATCATAAAATGTTGGTATGACGGTTTATCAACTGTTGTGTGTAGGTAAATTGTTTATATTATAAAACTGTAAGAACTACCTACTGAATATTGTTAGACTTTCAAGCAATGTATATTTGATATGTAGTAGATAGATTGAATTATCTGTTAAATAAAAAAAATATTAAAGGTATTTTTAAGATAATCAAAAAAAATGAATTATCTATAAGCTTAAAAAGTTATTTCTAATTCGGCGGAATGTATTTTGTTAGTCTAATGTAATACCCGATACCCAATGATATACCTACGCTAAAAACTCCTCGGAAATAGCCGATTTTATTGCAGCAAACGTAATTGAATTTGAATAGCCGCAGTGACACGCCGATATCACCGAGTAGTTACAGGTTATAGTTACTACCTAACCCTACGAGGTAGCTATCAAACAGAATTTTAAATTAATTCCCCTGGACCGCTACTACTGATTCCAATACTTGTTTAATAATGCAAACTAAAAATGGCAAACCTCGGGCATTTTTAGAACTACGTAAGTGCTAAACTTTCCGGAATATTTATTTGGATTTTAATGCTCTAGTAAAGGACAATAAAAATTGTAAGTTATACTACAAAGTACTGAATTCCCAGAACTATAATTATAATGCTTGTGGTAAAGTGTAAATTATTTGTTTTGAATCGATTGCTATGACAACACGGATAGTACAATAATTGTCACAAAAAATAAAAAACGTTATATTTGTAAACGTCTTGTTCAAATCGATAGACAGTATTTTTTTTTTTCTCTAAAAACCTTTAACTTTCATTACCGTAAATAATTTCTTCAGTATAATCTGAAAAGTACATGTAATTCAATTTACAGACTTGCTGTATTAATTAATTCTAAATAGTGGTTCCACGGCTTCCATTTTCCTTTTGAAGACAAACTTCCCACACGATACAAGGCGAATACTCTCAATAGAAATTAGCTATCTATTTCCAGATATATAATTATAAGTTCTCAAGAATGCGCATTGCATTTCTACTTTATTAATTTCAAAGCTCTTTAAACGTCAGATTGATTGGACAGGAGAGATGTAGGTGTATAAGGCACTGTGCACTTTTATGTGGTCAGAGTCGAGGTATAAACGTCGCCTAGACAGACTCCGAGATTCCTAAATATATCTGTTAATGTTATTGGTGTGACAATCACACTTATACTAAAGCAGCATCGCCGCAGCACTCAAAAAGATTTCCTATTTACAAGAGCCACTTACAGGTATTAAAAGTGTGACAGAATTCTAGGACGGATTTTCCTGCAACTAAATATAGCAATAGACCAATTTTATTTATATTTACAACGAGAAATATTCTGTCAAGTTTTGTATGAACTCTGGTCCCATACTGTCATATCTAGCGTAAAGATATTTTGAAATGCTGCAAATTTAATATAGAGCAGAGGTTTCTACAAAATTGAAGTAATTACATATTATTATTTTACAATGATATTGCAGTGGTTTTAAACTCAGGAATGTTATAATTAATGTTAATAATGTATGCGACTGAAAGTATTTGCTCGTTGTTATGAGATAAATTTGTTCTTTGTATAATTTTAATCTATTAACATAAATTAAAGACAATTGATATTTTATCCTATTAATTACCTTTGTCGTGCATTTTCCTGTAATTGATCAAATAATTCCAAGTTGTAATGTATAATATTTATTCTTAACAAATTAAAACAATATTTATTTTAAAAAAATCGTCCGTATCATTGCCGGCCTGAAGTATGCCCAAAAGGCTGGCATATATAACTGAAATAGATATGCTGGGGCGTGATAATAAAAACTCTTTTCTCAAAGCTAAGGAACGTAAAAAAAACGAATGTTTTCATACAGTCAAAATAGCTTTCTCATAGATTAGTATAATAACGTTGAAATGAATTCCAAAGCGCTCTTCGACAACGGTTAACGAGTATCATCGCGGTAGTTACCAAAATCGAATTGCTTCGTCGACGGCGCAGGCCTAAACCCAATTGAACACTTTAGGATTATCTGACTAGGCTGGCCAGAAACTAATGAAGGAGGATTCTATAAATATAACGAAAACTCGATTAGAACTATTCCGATTAATTGATGCTGAACTCTAAGCTCTAATTCCCACGCAAATGTAAATCCGGTACTAGTCTAGAATTGGGTATTTGACTAAAAATATCTAATTAGTCCGCCAAATATATTTAAAAAAAATACTGGATACGTATGTGGAAATCTCGTGTGACGTCACATACAAGTCACTTTTTACTGTCAAGTGATGTTGGTAACCCCCACTTCCACACTTTTCACCACCTTTGTTGCGTTTTATCTTTGTATTTTTTTATTGATTTAATAAAATAAAAAATATATAACAGTATACAATCCTTTTTGTGAAATCTACCTGACGGACTTATTAGATTTTTTTAGTCAAATAGCCTATTTAAAAAAATCTAGCCTTTATATTGAGTTTAAAATATTTAAATGTATAAATAAATTCTTTACTGTTCACTCTGGTCTGTAATCTGATCTAAATAGAAGCCAAAGCAACATGGCGGGTTTGAAATATTTTTTTGGGTTGTATTTGAGCGTCTTCTCAGTAAATATATTATTACAAGTGCTTGTGAACCCTAATGAATATGAAACAAAACTAAAATTTGTGTATTTATCTTATATAATCTAGTGTATATTTTTTCTAAAACAAAGGAAAATCCTTTCATAGAATTCAAGTTACCTACAAACTAAGTTTAAAAAAAAGATTTTTTTTTGCTCCTTGAAAATATTAACTTCATACTTAAAGTATAATAAGAAAGATATTTTGCAGTTATATTTGACCTATCTAGATTGGTAGTGTTCTGTGGTATCGTATGACTTGTAAAACCGATGATTGCACGAAGCTGTTTAACCGCGGCGCTCTAAAACTTCTAAGCCCCAATGACTAATTGAAAATTGTAACCATTCGTGGTTCGCATATTTAATTTTCTCTCGAAAACAAATTAACTCCGTGTACTTGGAACGAGTCACGTGACTTTAAGGATGCTTCAAAATGAGATACTAAGTAGAGTAGAATAATTGCTTGCGGCGTGTTTCTTATCATTTGCTCTACGTAAACCAATAGCTGTCACCACATAAAATTTATAAAATGCCACCCTATAGCAACAGGATTAAAATACTACTACTACAAGCTTGAGATGTCCCACTGCTGGGCGAAGGCGTCCCTGCTCTTCGTCTACTTGTCTCTCTCAAGAGCAACAGCATTAAAATAAGCCGAAATGAAAATGTGAACCGTGTATACGAAAATCTTTATCTCAAATGACAAAAACTTGCGTTGTCAAATATAAAAAAATAAGTAACTTTAACACAAATTTCAACATCCATCAAAAGTTACTTTAATATATCATTAAGCTTACTAGAAACATTTCAATCGCGATTCCTATAACATAATTTTATTACAAACTTCTGAAACAGTTGAAAATGCAAATACCCGTACGTTTATCAGTAAAACAATCTCAAGCTTGGAACGTACGAGTATCAGCGTGGGTTCCGTCTCAACTCGACAATTGAGTCACTCGTTTCCAATTCCACTCGCGGAAGTTGAATCAATGTATAGGCACATTCGGTATTCTCAAGCGTTTGTAGGTAATTGAAATCTCTGTGAACTATACTGCTTAGTCTAATTTGTAGTGAAGTGCGATCGCGGATTAAAGCCGGTATTTCGGATAATATCTTTCGATGTTTCGACAAAGTGGTGATGACTAATTTTACCGATTAATTAGGGAAATTAAGTTTTTCGTAAGTATGACATTTGTTGTCCGTGATAGCAACTTGCTTATTTTCTGCTGTAATATTTCTTTTCTTCGAATAAATAGGACTTACTTATTTACTGTAATTGGTGTAAAATATTTGAATTACAATGTTATGCACTTACTCGTATCATTGTGATATTTTTATGTAACTAGCTGTTACACGCTTCGTACACATTTTTGCGCAAACCAAAAAAATAGAAATGAAAATTAAATGTTAGCCGATTCTCAGATTAACCCGATAAGCACAAAAAAAATCATCAAACTCGTTCCAGGCGTTTCGGAGAAATATATCTTGTAATTAACACTGTGTCACGAGAATTTTATATATGAGATATTGCCTTAGAAAGTAATCCATTAAAATTATTATAATTAGAAAATAACTTTTAATGACGTGTAGGTTTCGCTATTTGTATTAAGTATAGGTCAAAGTACGCATTGTGTGTGACAGCCATTGTTCGTATGAAATTCAGTTGTTTTGCGAGTTGTTTTCATTATATTACAGCTATAAGCCCGAATCCCTCTCACTGAGTTAAGTTAAAATATTCGTCAAGTTACACTCTAAATGCTCGCATTGTCTCAACTAGATTATTCTGGAATGGCCGAACTAATTTGTTAATATAATCTCGCAACTTCATCTTAGTAAGGCAATATTTGGTTACTGCAAAGAAATTTTTAGAGTGAGAATATTTTTATAATTATTTTTTTGTCTGACTAATGCAAAAAGATAATTTTGTATCCAAAGATTTATATTCGAACAAACACAACTACCTAGTCACACCATTACAAGTATGACGAATACGCACAGTGCCCTAATATACCCTGCAAATGCCACACACTATTGGATCGTTTAATCACTGGTAGATATAATAATTAATACTGTTGTCCAATAACCATCAACAAAATGTGACGCAATCGCTTCAGTTTGTCATTTTATTAACCATCTTATTTACCTGCGAGGGTCATAACAATAAAAAATATCGTAAAATGTATGATAAAGACATAAAATTGATATTATAATTTACTGCTCGTAATTAAAATCACATTTTCCACACAACAACTCTATACAGGGTAACACGAGATTTTATGTGTAATCTGGGCCTCATAAATTTCTTTTATAGTTTCGTAGCGGAGAACACCGTGATAACACTGTGATTAGAGCTATATAGGAATCCGTATCTCCGAAGCTATAGCCACAAAATAGTAGTAAGGTTACTTTAAATCCTGAAGCAATAATGTTCAGAGACTGAAAACTTTGACTTCATCAAATGAAAATAGGTTGCAATATTATAGTAGGTACTATAGGTAAAACTTTTTTTTATATGTTTTGTGGCCGGAAATCGCAAGATACAGGGAGGTTTGGAAGGGAGAAAGGAGCGGCTATACTATAAAGGTCACCTAAAAAAAGAGTTTTGTAAAAACACTAGCATAAAACGTGACCTGTCCATGTTATACAACGCTCACTCACTAAACTCGCTAAGTGTGAGGCTTCATTTA
This sequence comes from Chrysodeixis includens, assembly GCA_941860345.1. Classification (NCBI taxonomy): domain Eukaryota; kingdom Metazoa; phylum Arthropoda; class Insecta; order Lepidoptera; family Noctuidae; genus Chrysodeixis; species Chrysodeixis includens. The sequence goes on from OW796090.1 coordinate 10,049,842, forward strand.
AAGCCAAAGTTACAGGCACTGGTAGTTCGAAATGCTATTTAAAGCCGGTGATTCTACGTCATCAGAATATATTACTTTCTACCGCCCATTCGTTGAAGCACTTGAAAGCTCGTAATATTTTTAATTACCCTCCCAACTGTCCAACGTTCCTACCTTTGTTACGACATACGTACCTATCTCATGAAAATCATATAGATTATTAACTGCCTTAGACTACGCCCATGCCTGTAAAACTCAAGTGTTTTTTTTTTATTTAAAACGATTCGAGTTTTAAATAGAAAAATATCATTAAAAATAGTAATTTTGATTAGTTGCGAATTTCCTCAACACCTGAGAAGTCATTCTTGGTCGGAAAATTAAAATCCTCGACGATCCTCTTTAGGCGAGAATAATCTCTAGATTTACGATACTTTGATTGTAGTTTGGCTAAATTAAATGTAAATTATAATGTCAGCTAATAAAAATGCAATTGAATTAAGGAACCATGCCATTGGTTGGCAACAACCAATTTTATAGGAGGTACGGATTCTAAACTAGGCCATCTTAGCTAAATGTACGCAATCTGTATTAAACGGCCAGGATCGACCGCGATCCATCAAACGATATGGCTATAGCTTGGAAATTACATCACGATATTTATGGAGCGTGTAGGCTTCCACAACCGCTAGAGTTTGCTCTTCCCATTAATTCCCTCAAACTACCCATTATCTAAGACGCCATTCATGTGCTTCAAACTAAGATTACAAATTAATATTGCATAAATTAAATTAACAGCGCTTACTGATGAATACGGCTGATTCCGCGTCTGTATTCTATTTGGAATTGAAGAATAAGCACTTGTCAAAGATTGATTGCGTTTCATTTTAGTCATCAATTTATTTTATATACCTAATAGCAGTAACTTTTTGATTCAGTATGACTTTGTTTATGGGTTTTAAAATAGTAAACATACTTTTTAATGTCGTCCGGAATCCGAGAAAGAAAGTAATACATAAATAGCTAGCGATACTTTAAGGCTTTACTAAAGTCTGTAACGTACAATATTTTTTACGATCATGTAGAAGCCTATCTATAGGTACAAAAGTTGCATGTGATTTGTGTATGTAAACGTGCGTTATACCAACTTGTTTCACGTCAGTCAATTTAACAAATAGTGACTGACTGCAACAACATTCTGAAGTGACGAATGGTTTTGTCACAAAGAGGCCAATTGTCCAAAAATCTGGCAGCCATGTTAATCCTACATGTACAGGTTAGAACCTTTGTTTTGTACATTTTCATTGCCATGTATTCGAATGCCCAGCTTACGCTCAAGTATTAGATATTATTTAATTTTTTTTATTCATTATTAACTTACGTCGCGTCGGTAATACGTGCACATTGTGAACAAACCTTTGCAGATTGTCTTTTAATTATTTCAGTTTAATAAAAGCCTTTTTTTATTTATGCAGATGAGGTAGCAACAGCGACGGTGTGGAACAGATTTTCCGTTCCAAAACTTTTTCTATCGTATTAATTGCTGAATAAGAATTTCATTAAAACTGTATTGTGTGCTTTCACCGTAATTTCGGCCTCTTTTATTTGTAGTCGATGTTAAAATGACAGTGGGTTACAATACTTTGTTCGGGTGGGTACAAGCCTATTAAATTGAACAAAAGTAATGAGTTTTCAAAATTAAAAGGGCAATTACCGTAAAAAGACAAAGAATTAGATGTTTAAGCCACATAAGGCTGGTAATATAGACTCAAATATTTTCTATCTTTTTATCGGAAAGTAAAAATTTTATACTTTGCTTGTTACAAATTAGTTCGTTTGGCAAGTTTACATAAAAGGCATCTGAAATGAGGCCCTCAATGTTATTTTTACGGTTACCGTGAAAGTGTTTTAGCCATTACTTTGGAAAAGACACTTTGGGAGGAAATTTTTTAACATATTTTGGTAATAATGAAATTGGAACATTTTTTTAAGTTGTGTCATAAAAATGTGGGATGTGACATTAAATTATTTGTGATCTAGTAGTTGAACCCCTAGTTTATGTTTTCTATATAAATTACACTTTAGGAGAATTTTATTTTAACATATTTCGGTAATAATGAAATTGGGACTTTTTTTAAGTTGTGACATAAAAATGTGGGGTAACTAGATTATTATAGCATAATTTGTGATCTTGTAGTTGAACACATAGTTTATATTTTCTATATAAATAATATAATGACGATGTCTAGATAATCTGTAAATTGTGACATAATTATGACCCCTGGGTATCGTTACGTGTACCGTAGTCAAATACACTTAATAGATAAATTAATTAACTGTCAAGTAAATGTATACTAAATTATAGCGATATTTACTTTATCTACAGAATATAAGAATAATTACATAGTTCATACCAATGAATTGAAGAACTTCCAATTTTTTTTTAAAGGAATTATTTTTACAACAACTGTAGCTGTCGTATCATTTTAAAAGGCATTTCTCAGGCACAGGCAAACGAAATATATATATTATACTCAAAGATCATACAAAATGATCTCAAACCAATTTTTTCCAGCAAGCAGCCGACATTCAATCATTCCTTAAGATATTTTTTTGCTTTACAATTTCTACTCTCAATCAAAATCTGAGAATCGGCTTAAAAAAGGTTAACGAAATACTGAAATTAATCACGCATATAAAGGAATTGCTTCAGCTATCAGTGTACTAAATTCGCAAGGCACCAGGTAATTATTATTTTAACTTTTGAAAAGAGTACATAACTTTCTTTTAATGTCCAAAAATGAGTTAAGGAAAGTATGAAAGATGTTCTGAAACTTTCTCCCCTTAAGGCATAGCGTAAAAAGACGCACAGCCGAATCACAAAAACGCTCTATTCATAAAAAAGTTTAATAAATAACAAATTGCCTTGGATAATAAATTTTAAGCGCTCGCTGCGGCGAATAGCTTTCGAAAACTCCCGTACGTTCAAACAACTTTATTTTAAAAGCGAATAATAACAAAATAAAAATTCAATAAAATAAAGTTAAAGTGCAAAAAAATAATAACAAAAATATAATAGCCCAAGGTTTCTGTATAATTTAAGTTAAAACAACAAAAGTATGTAAAACCTCAAGCAAACCTAATGCGCTCTCTGAAGTTTTAATTAAGTAACTGAAAATCTTACCTTCTTTAATAAAGACAGTGAAGGGCAGTCTGTTGCTCTGCTTGAAATATTTAGATCATGCCTCGTTCCGAAATCTTTGGGAGTAATTACCAAGTTTATTAGCTATTTCAGTTTTCAGCTGAATAAACTTTTTTGGCGATAAGTTCTCGGTTTATTGGAACTGTATTTTATTGGGTAGATTTTAAAGTTGTATTTTAAATTTTACAGGAGTTTATTAATTGATGGGCAGCGGCATCGTGTCGCGAGCTTGACGCGCGATATGTGCGCGGAGCGAAGGCAACGCGGGCACTCTAGCCAAGCAGCGCGGGCCGACTGTTGGTCTCGGCAGCCCGCGACTCGCCAGCTAACCGCTAGTGACGTGCGCACTTCCGCCGCACATATTACTTGCTACGCCGAACACCTTGTCAATCTTAAGGGTGACATATTTTTAAGTTCTCGAAAAGTTCTGTATTTTTTTTATTGTAGCTAATTAAGAAATTAATGATTATAATACATAGTGGAGGAATATAAATAATTTGTATACATAAAAGTTCGTTTTTGCTTTGGGTTTTTTTATATTTTGTAATAATGACGACACCAAACTCTACAATAATTAGGAACACATTTTTTTATTATTTATAATACTACTTGTACCTACATACGTATACTACTCACAAATACAAGAAGTTCATAAAATTTTAAGCAATATAAGAAAAAATATGTTTCGTTTTTGAATGCCAAATTATATTTTTGACAAAATGTCTTCTCATTAAATCGAATCGGGTCCGGGATTATCTCGTGTCCCATCTCTAGGTAAGAGTTGGGCGACCCACCCCTCGCCAACCGCTGCCTAACATTCCTGTACCCCGACACGTCTTAGATATCGCCGCTCCCAAAGAAATCACACAAATGCCGCCGAAAAAATCACTTTCTCGTACTATAAGGATAGCTGAAGATAAACACGAAGTAGAAGATATTCATACCATCAATAAACGGGAATAGATAGTCATATAGAATGAACGAAGTATAGCAGGTGTCGTCTTCCAAGAATTAATGGCGTACAAGCCACCATTAGCTAATTGTATCCTATAGTGTATATTACGTCGCTTGCAATGTCATGGTCATGCAAAAAGTGAAGTATAATGTATATAACATTTGCGTTATAACCGAAGTATTATATCGCAATTGCTGTTAATTGCAGCTGCGAGGGAAATGGACTAAAGTAACAAATATTTCCCGAAAATTCGTGAACTTCAAAACATTTGTCATGTACAGAAATCGCGTGTCGCGTGTAGTATTTATGGGTATTTCGTAAGCAGGCTGACGTTGGGCGGCGGCAGATAATGTGCCCCTTTCGTGACGTCAACACACACTCGCTTTCCAAAAGTTAGAATAATTATTAACATAATTTTCGATGACAATCCCGTACTTATTAATTTCTTTATGATTTTATTTATGGACGTACTAAGCTAACATTTCCCGACCGAGTTTGTTTGAACTCTAAAGCCATGTCACTGTAACTATGCCAATTTTCAATATGTTCTCGAAAAGAATATATTTATTTAACAGAAAATACTTATTTATTTAAACCATACTGCATGAATCTTAAAACGTATTTATATATTATGAATGTATAAAATCAAGATACTAAGCTTCTTTTGCGCTCGATCGGAGCTTCACTCTAGAGACCACGACTCACTGGTCTACGGCACATTATGCAACGGATACCCCTGCCTTACCACGCCACAATGAGCTGGCTTATTCTTACTTATTAATAACATAAATAACTATACAATGAATCAAAAACGTAGTTATGTTCATTGAGCGTTTAATTATAAATGAATATCAAAATTACAACTAACACTTGGCGTGTGCCATTAAATAAATCATAAATTGCGCCGCTAAAATTGCTTCACATTTTATGTCTATGCCAGACTCGCGCAACGAGGGTTCCAAATTTTTATAACAGTGCATTTTTTATGAATATACTTTACTATGTACGTAAATGTTTGAGTTTTTTGATTATTAACTAGACTTTATTGGCTGACGTCATACAGAACGACCATTTCGTGTCATACATTAATATAGACTTATTCATAAAATTAAAATACTACATACAAACTACATTTTTTTCAACTAGTTTAGCAAACAGCAAAACCCTATTAAAAACTTACCACTAAGTAAGATTACGTTTATACCCTTTGGATACCGAACTCTAACACAAACGACCATAAATAATATTCTGTTACGTTCACAATATAGATTAATAAAAGGAAAAGGAAGTTGCCGCCATAAATATCCATATTCCCGTATTTAACATATCTATAATAATATGGGTATGGCGTGTAAACAGCCAAGTAGGTAAAGAATATTTGACGAAATATATGATTTTATGAGATGTTACGTCGATACCTAAAACTTTGAGAAAATGTAACGCTACGATGTAGGGAACATACGTATTTATTACTCGTCTGCGCTAGGCAGAAGACATTTTTTACAAAACTGTCGTATTTTTTTTTTAATAAAAGTTGTTTTTAATTTATTTTCAATGCTATTACCTACTGTGACTAAACTAATAGCAACCAAGCGGATTTCAATCCAATTTCAGCAACCAAAATAAATGGTCAAAAAATAAAAAATGCTATTCAATTTACTTTGCTTCGAAGCCGAAGTCCTTTGATTTGGTGGCTTAAACTCGAATAAATAACGAAATCATAATATTATTCGAAGATATGTTAATTTTCTTAAGTGATGAGCTTTTGAGATGGCAGTAAAATATTATGAAGTACTTTTGATACCGTTTACGAAACGTACGGCAGCGGCGAGAAATTTGCGGATGACATGCGTGTTAGTACGGTCGGTAACAGAAGTCTTTTAACACAATCCAACATACAAAGTGCTATTTTTTTCAGTGACTTTTAGGAATTTTTGTTTAATATGTTTAAAGTATACTAGGCGACAGACCTTTTTAGTTACGTAGTAGCATCGTTCAGCAAGAAAAGATTCGATTGCATTCAATTACTTAAAAAAATGATTGTGCTATTAATTAGCACTTTTGTTACTGAGATTACCTACTATCTCGTGTAAACAAAGTCTGTCAAGTTGAAGTAAAATGAAAGTAGAGAGTTTGTATGAACATCAAATATTAATATGCATTACATCTGTTGGCACGGAAGACAAAGGCTCAGGGAGTGAGTTTGGAACTACCAGACGATGCTGAGCCTATGCAAATTATTCTTAAGTTTGTAACTAAAATGTTTGCACAAAGTAAGCATGTGAGGTAAGGGAAGCAACTACTCATGATAAGTAAATTAAAATTTCATATATTGCTTCAACAAAAATAAAAATATGACTGATACTTTATGAAAAGATACCTCACATTTAGAACGCTTGCGACTAATATCTCGATCTTAAATTCGTCATTAATTATTCTTTCAATAAAAGCCTGTTCGTTAGTTATTAAAAAATACCTGTTTTGGACATATTTTAACCCGAAAGGTTTTACATAAGGGTATCTGTTGATTAGTTTAAAAAGCTTAAAGCCCGGGCTAATGTGGCTTATAATCCGATTACGCGAAACTAAACCAGCAGGTCCCAATTAACATACCCTGAAAAAGATATGAAGAGATCAAGGTTGGAATCTAATCTTCACGTGAAACGAGAAACTCGTGTTTTAATAATCATGCTTGCTGTTCCTCTTGCTAATGAATGCACGTTCCAATTTTTCAGAACAAAGCACAATACGGGAGTTGTTCTAGAACTCTACATAGAGAAACATACACCACACAACAGGTGGATTGTATTTACTTTCGAATCTGGCCGTGAAAGTGATATTTGAAAGTGGTAATGGAAAATTTTTCAGGTCATGGAAAAATCTTGTTACCTAATAAAAGCATGTCAAATCCATTCTGATTGCCCACAAGCAGGGGCTGATTGCTGATACAATACACTATTACAGTAATATCACTTGCATTAGAAATAAATGAAAATAGTTTAATATTTTATTTCTTTCAATTCATACCTTCAAATTTTGTCGACTGTTTTCTGTCAGAAGTCTCAAGTCAAATTTGAAATTCTTTTTCTTATATTTTAGACTGAGTCTATACTTTTATCACTACTTACTGTAGCGAAACTGAAAACAGTTTTTTCAACAGGTCACTAACTAACAAAACAAAATAACATTACTTTAAAAATCGGATAAATACAAGATTTTCTTATTCTCTTTCGATTTCTTAGTTTTAAATTATACTACTACGGATAGAAATAAAAGTTGCAAAAGGAACAAAAATTATAGCTACTGACTGTTTTGTAGATGTGCGTTCTACAGTCGAGCTCGCCTTTTAACTTCCTAGTCTTGCTATTTCAGCTTTCATTAACTTATATTTATTTAAGTGAAGAAGACTAATTTGATGGAGTCGGTCTGTTTAATTTGAACACTGGACGAAATAGATATTCAAAAGCTTTCTTTAATTAAACACTGTATATTCGATCTAAGTACCTTTTTGGTTTGATTTTCTGAATGGCAGTTAGGGTCTAAAAATAGAGTACGACTCTTTTCGAAAATGACCTAGTTTACTGTAAAAGTATTGATTTTTACGAACTAACACAATAAAACGTCGAGCAATTGGCGACCGCGTAGTAATTTTAGTCCAGTTATCCAGTCTAAAATATGTAAATATCCTGTTTATTTTACGATGTCGGCCTTAGCAATTAGCAGCAACGGCACACACGAGATCAAAACGGCTTTTAATAAAAACCTAATAAACGCCGCGCGCCGTAGACATCAGGTGCGAATGTAAAAATATATTCAAGCAACAAAAACCAAATTTGGTTGGAAATCGAGTGTCGCTGTCTATCGCCGAATATTGAGTAAAACAACCCCACATAGGCGAGGCTTTTAACACCTGTAAAATGGTTTATATTGTTGATATGTCGTGTATGTTTTAGTAACCTAATCTTTAGGTTAGGCGTTAGGGCTATTTTTACCTAAAAAAAATAAATAACTTAGGTAGTTACCTAGTTATTGAAAATGTAATGTATACTTAAATAATAAGTAACATTGTACCGTAATAAATGAATATTGAAAAAAAAAACAAAACTAATCAGATAATGCCAATGATCTAAAGTATCAAAATATTTAAACGCGGCCGTCGCTTCATCCACGGCCGCGCGGAACTTAGAGATACTACTTACTTTTTTTGCGTAAAAGTAAGTAACGCAATTAGTGTCATTAATGGTGTCTTAGTTTAAAATATTGGCCACGACTTCGAAGTCATCCTGAATATAAAAATCAATTGCTAAATCATCTATAATCAAAAATATAAAAAATGTTGTACCGGTGTATATGTTACAGCCAAAGTGATTAATCTAGATATTATGTATACTATCTAGCTATTATGAATAATATCTACTCAATTTGGATAAAGTGATAATTCACACAAAATTAATCACATTAACTAGCTATTATACATAATATCTTCAAAGAATTGGATAAAGTGATAAAACAAGTGGATATTCGTTTAAGAATAAATTTGTATTTCAATTTTCCTTAAGCATACATATCAGAAAGATTATTTTAACAATTAAAATAACATAAGATAATATTTTCACCTCAATAAACATAGATTTTAACAAATAAAAAAAAAAAACCTAACCTCACCTAATTTAGGTTAGGTTAGGTTTTTTTTTAGGCAGGAGTGTGGATATCAAATGAACATTATACCTTTTGATCATTAGCGCAAATGTTGATATAGCAAATAAATATTCGACGAACTGTAAATTATATCAAACGACATTATACAAAGTGATGATTTTCTTAAACGTTGTTCGATTGAGTAATATTATATCAAACGTTGTTCGATCAAACAAGGGTGAACCTAAGATAAAGACCGTATTATTACTTTGGCTAACTTTGACACGATATTATGAATAATAACTAGATGATGTGATTAATTTATTACACTGTCTAGTGAATTTAGCTATTATCCATAATGACTAGTCATTATGTATAATCGCTCATTAATCACTATGACTGTAACATATATACCGTACTAGCTACCCGCCCTGGCTTCGCACGGGTGCAATGCTGATACTAAATATACTATAGAAAAACTGTGAACGTGTTATACATAAAAACAAAGCGGCCCGGTCCAGTGTCGTGGCAACGCTACGTCCCACAATTTTTAAATCTGTAATAAAATATATGTATTTGAAAATATTCATTTAAATCACATGCTGTAAAGGCATATATACAGATTCAGGTCTACCGTACAGGAACTGTTAAAGGTTGCGGCTTTACTGTTTTAATGATTGCTCGCGGAATAAATTAATGTAATGGAAATAACCAAAAGTAACATAATAATGTTTATTTCCGGTCATCGTAATTGAGTGCAGGTTCCATCATCGGCATGAATGTTTTCAACTTGTTTATTGTTATGAAACCTAACGATATAGCCATTAATTAAATGCATTCTGCTTCATCCAAAACACAAATGGGTTGAAACCACAATTTAAATATGTTTATAGTTACATTTACAACACGACTCACATGCAAAAATTGGTTCCGTAAAACGAACTTCTTTCACAAAGAACCCGTATGACACGCTGTAAGAAAAGAATTGCAGAAGTGAACATTTTGATGGGGCTCGTCGCGTCGAAAATGCAATTTACATTCCCTTGGGACCACACCACACGGTAGCTAAGATAATATTACTACTGGTGAAATGGTCAATACAGTACTTAGTTTGTAGTAATCCCTCTGACTTATTAGTACTAAAATGGTTCAGAATTAATATAATTGTAGCTAATTTCGAATCAGTAGGTGCTTGAATTTCTGGATTCCGATAGCATTTTGGAATGATACGAAGCTCATTAGCAGTAGGTATGCTCACCCGATGCTGCGCGAGAATTATGCGTTCCGGGAATATTGAACAAAAGCCGCGCGTCCCTCTTCATATACTCCCATTAGTGCTAAACAGTTGTTGAAATCTGTACGCAGTGTACTGTGTCAAGCACTACTATAATCATGAGGAATTTATATATCGACGGGTCCTACGTAGACTAGTACAAGTGCAAAAATGCAACTTTTCAAGAGAGCGGTTTAAAGGTTCAAAAGCTTGTAACTCTGTCGTAAATCAATAAAAACACTTGAAATTTTAGTATGTTATATTTTGATATTTAAGAAATAAGACTGCATTATTGGTTTTTCTGCTTTTTTTATACTTTGGAAAATAGGTTGACTTGCATTGATGTAGCTTGTTTTCTTTACTACAGTAGAACCTGTAAACTGATACAAGTGGCCACTTATACCAGTATATAGTGTACTTGCTTATACTTATAATAAAGCAAATCTGAAGAATTTTACCCTTTAAACATAGTATTTCCGTGTTATTGACCAATATAAGGTTATAATATGAAAAATAATACCTACTTTTATCTACTTTTATCGACTTTTTAACACTTACAACAGTTTACTCAGTACTGGAAAGCTACTTGCAACAGTTTGCTGTATTATTATTAACTGTGAATATTTAAATTAATGTGGCAAGAAGTTAAATGAAAACATTTAAAATACAAAATAACACTTTATTATTAGATAGTAGCATTCTTAATAATGAAAAATAAAATTATTGGCCTTGCAATCTTAAAAATAATAAAACAAAAAAATGTAATCTTCTTATTTTAAGTAAAAAAAAGGTTTGATTTTTAAAGAGGTTTTCTTACGATAATACCTAATTGTTTTTTTTTTATTTTTAAGACTAGCTTGTCTTGAATTTTATGTCATTATTCTTATAAATAGCATTTCCACTATTTTTTTTCAGTTACGTTACGTCAGTTACGTCTGTTCAGTTACGTCCACTAGTTTTTGTACGTTGATGTTTCTAATTTATTTCTCCCTTTGCAGATCCGCTAGAAAAGGTATTTTAAAGAAATTAGTATAACCTTAAACTTTGTGAAACTCTTTTCGAACTATGTGCTTCTATTAAGTGTATAGTTGTGTACATAACTTGTTAAATGTATAAAAAAGTAACACAACCCCTAAAAACAGGGCAATGAGACCTTAAAGTCTGAATCAGATGATGGAAAATTAATTACATTTTTACAACTTGTATTAAATGGTGATTTGTGTAGGACACCCTTCATACGAATGCCTCATCACATCACCACACTCGTCATACTTGTTTAAATATGCATATTATACATTTGAAAATATCCTGTTAATATAGTTAACGCGAAAGTTGCATAAGTATGGATTGGATGTTTGTTACTCTTTGACGCTCAAACGACCTAACCAATTTTGAAGAAATTTCGTGTGGACTTAACTGACAACCTGGATTAAAACCTAGACTTTTTAACCGACTGCGTCAGAGAAGGGCAATGTTTTGCAGTTATAACCGACATTCGTGCGGTCGAAGTTGCGGGCGACCACTAAGTCCTTTATAAGTTTAATTTGAATGTCTTTTGTGTTACTATACTTAAGTTTTGATTGAACTTAATTGTTTTTTCAATACTACAACTTTACCAAAATAAACTGGGGTTGCGAATATTGTTATATTGTTTACCTCTGGAATATTTCTACACCTTTAAAAATGATGTACTTGGGTACATAAAAAAATTGTCTCGTCAGTTACCAAGTAGCAAAATTTGGTAACTCCTTACGTTAATTACTGCAAAAAATGTATTGAAAGTAGTATCGATATTTATTTTATTAGTAAATAGATATTATTATTAAAATAATGTAGGTTACGGCAGATAACAATATCAAGAAAATAAAACAAAGTCACATGTGACTTCGTATACTACTACTTTGTATTCCTACTGATATAAGTGTAAAATTTATTGAAAGAATAAAATAATAATAAAAAAACTGACTGTAAAAAAACAACCAGTAACCAAATAGGGAAAAACAAACTCTATAATTTAGTGTGAAGAGTATGCTTTACACCGTGCGTCTACATTATATAATTTATACGTAAAAAATTAATGCAGGCGGCTCAAACAAACCTACAAGCAGTTCAATCTGTATCTTGCATTAGGTGAACATTAATTAAACCCTTTTGTAGAAATATTAGTACTGTCAACTTAGTAATTTGTTTGTCAATTTTTTAACGCATAAATTTATTAATAATTGACCTCGTGAGCCCTTAATTGTTGTGAATTCTCACCACTACTTACTCAAAGCAAACAAAACTTGTTAAATATGTAAAAAAGTAACACAACCCCTAAAAACAGGCCACGAAATAGTTTTGATACAGAAGAATACGTTAGCAGTTAACGCAGTTATACCAGTGTTAACGTGCTCCCGACTCCGTCGCAGCGCGCATACTGGAGTAAATGGCACTTGCGCGTACGTGACGCGGCGCACGCGACTACCTACACTGGTGCAAGTGACTTACATCAGTGTAGATGGTAGTGTGGCCGAAAATCATGTTACTTATATTAGTTTACAAGTTTGTATCTCTGAAATTACTGAATAAAATAATATGATTTTTACAGGATATAAAGTTAAGGTAATTTTAAGGCTTTTGGTGCAAAAAAACGTATTTTGGTGTTTTGCTGGTTACACCAGTATACGTAGGACCCGTCGATATTTTAACAGCAACTTCATCATAAAGCAATGTACTTATTTTTCTAATTAGGTAGTTGCACTCGCTTAAAGTTTTAGTATAATTGTTTCCAGGATTCAGGGATAGTATTTCCGAGGGAAAGAGTTGCCGAGGAATGGTGTTCCCGAGGGATGTAGTTTCTGTGAGATAGAGTTCCCGAGGGATAGACTTCCCCAGAGATAGAGTTCGCCAGGGATAGAGTGCCCCAGGCATAGGGTTCCCGAGGAACAGGATTCCCGAGAGATAGAGTTCCCGGGGGATAGGGTTACCGAAGGATAGAGTTCCCGAGGGATAGGATACCCTAGGGATAGAGTTCTTGAGGATAGAGTTCCCCAAGGATAGGGTTCCCGAGGGATAGAGTTCTAGAGGGGTAAGATTCCTGGGGATAGAGTTCCCGAAGGTAGAGTTCCAGGGGGATAGAATTCCCGAGGGATATAGTTACCGAGGGATGAAGTTCCCGAGGGATAGAGTTCCCGAAGGATAGGATACCCGAGGGATGGAGTTCCCCAAGGAGTGGCGTTCCCGAGGGATAGAGTTCCCGAGGGATAGGATTCCTGAAGGATAGAGTTCCCGGAGAATAGTATTCCCGAGAGATAGCGTTCCCGAGGGATAGAGTTCCTGAGAAATAGAGTTCTCGAGAGATCTCGGGAATCCTATTCCTCGGGAAGGGTCCCCGAGGAATAGGATAGAGCTTTTGATATTGCTTAAATCTAATTACTTGGAAAATTTAAGCCATCCGGTTGTTTAGGTAACATTTTAATAGGTTACCAAGTAACCTATAAAATTCAGCTTTTATATTATAAAGAAATGTTTAGGTCCTCACATATTAAATTAACTTTTTGTCAAAGTAGCGACTTTGAGATCAAATGTAATATATGGTTTTCGATACAGAACTTTAATTTCACATTAGTCTTAAATTTCAAGTGTATATATTTGTGATTTAAATAATGTGTATAATTTGTTTTCACGCTGTCTATTTTTTCACTATATCGTTTTTTACTAAACATGAAAAAATGAAAATATCACGTGTTTAAAATCCTAGTTCAACTGTGGAACTGGTGCGGCAAATAACTTCTTGGATTTGTGATATATATGGGGGAGCTACCGTAAATTAAATAAGGATAGAATTTTTAATCCCACGTTTTTTATTTTCCTACAAAAGGAAGGAGGCCTTAGTTCAAAGAGAAGAGCTAAAGGAGGTCCTATAAGTAGATTAATTGAAAACTGCATGAAAGAAAGCAGGAGGCGTTGGTGTTACTTATAAACCCATTTAAGTATACAGGCAATAAATATAAAAAAAATATAATAAAAAATATGAACCATCTACAATAAAAATGCTCTCCATTTCAATATAATTTATTGAGTAGCTCGTCTTTAATCATAAACATTCTTTGATTCTTCATAAAGTCATTCACATTTTAATAAATATCTTAGCAAATATTTAAATCAGCGTTTTCCGTTTGCTTTATCTGTATTTCCTCCTACAGTATTATTAATTACGTGCTGGTTTTGTTTGGATTCTTATAATTAAATTCCTAAGCTTTGTGAGGCTAATAGGAGAATCTAATATCTCTAAGTCTATGTTGAAAAAATGCCCTATCTAAGTTGAAAAAAAGGACAAGATAATATTTTGTCCTGTTTTTCTCAACTTATATAGAAAGCACATTTTGATATATTCCTTTATTATTGCAGTTTCATATCGCACTAAGCATACATATTGTTGCAGCCCATTCCCCACGGTACGAACATCGTTTCATCATCATAATACATTCTTTGGATATGGCTTAGTTATTATCAGTATCAACTAAACTATTTTTATTTTCAACAACCATCACAGTAGGTACAACATTTCATTATGAGAAATTAGCTGACACCTTGGATTAACATATAGGCTACTTTTTAACCAACTGTCAGAGGAGAGTAATTTTTTTGCAGCTGTAACTGATATTCGCGCGGACGAAGACAATCTAGCAATAACTAGTAGATAGAATAATGACGTTTATACAATATAGCAATACAGAAAATGAAATATCATTAAATCAGGTCCACACTCCACAGTATACATAATATACTGTCACACACGCTTATCGGACACCAAATCGACACGTTTGCGTTGATTGTACACGCTCGGATAAAATGCGATCCCTAATGATGAACCATTTGTTGGATTTCCATCTCGACCTACACTCAGTATTAGTTTATTATCTTTGCGATTGGTCGCGAAGCACGAACGCTGTATTAGCCGCTTGGGCTATATTGAGTGACATAATATTGTACGTTGTATAATATCGGACTACATTGTTGTGTGTTAACTGGGAGTATTCTTTTTGTTTGAGTTTTAAATCACCTCATAGTATAAAACTAAGTCGCTGTCGTACTGTCTGTCTGTTCGCTTAATTTTTTTATACTATGCAACGGATTTCGAAGTGTTTTTTTTATTAAATAGAGTGATTCAAGAGGAAGGTTTATATATACATCAGTATTTTATCCGCGCGAAGCTGGGGCAGTCGCTAGTAAAAAAAAACGCTTACTGATAACGCAGAGCTAAAACTACAGAAAGTCAGGAGTTGTTTGGTCCTTAAGGGGATAAACTGAAACATTCGTTTTTACTTGAATTGTTCTATATGATACAGTAATTGGACCAACGCGCGCGTTGAAACTATGAGGCATAGATCAGAAAAAAATATAATAATTCGAAAAAAGGGAAAAACTGAAAATCGACTGCATCACTTTTCATGCTGTTTCCACCAATGCATAATGTATAGAATGGTTTTCGAGGAAGGCTTTAATATACAATTTGTTAAGTTTTTGAATACAATTGACTAAACTATAACGATAGTTGATGGCAAGTTATAATGATTTCGTTTGATATAGAAGAATTGGGTAATGACAGAAAAGTCAGAAGTGGGTAATGTTTTTAGGGCTATAACGCGACATTCTCTCGTGCGAAGTCGCGGGCAACAACTAGAAGGTATACATATATAGCGATATAGCTATATGTATGATACATCAGCAATTTGCACTGAATATTGATTCGTAAACCTTGAAACAAAATTGTACGCTTCCAAGGTAACGTTACCATTGGACCGTGGCTGAACATTACACAACGCATAAAATTACGAGGGCAGGGTCCGGATCGATAGCCAATGGACATGCCAAAAGCTAAATACAACATGGTTAATATCAAGTTCAGAGCAAATTGTCCAGAAACGTTTAACGCCGTTCCCTTTGCGAAGTAATGGACTAGGTACATATGTATTTCATAATACTATAATAATATTTTCATTTGAATTTCTTTACAATGTATATTACATAGAGTCTTAAATATAAGCTTAAATCCAAGTCATACGTGCCAGAACTAGGATATCCTGTGTTTTAGGAGAAAAGAGCTGAAATGGTTTAAAATAAACTAATAAAATTAAGAGGATTCCATAGTACAGTTACATGTGTAAATTATTTGTAACTTGATAAAGTTGTAGGTACCTACTATACTATTATAATATTACGAAAACCTTATCGTCTGGTTTCTGAACTAAGTAGTTACTTAAATTAATAATTATATAAACCACATAAAACATTATATAATATTAATAAAAAATGTTTAGAAACAAAATATAAACATAATCACTTTAACACAATAAAATCTCTGTATCATAGTAGAACAATTTTTTAAGAGTTTTCTTAAGTATTCTTTTACATGTAAAATTGTGATGTAAAAGAATGTTTGGTGTGATTTTGAAGACAGGCTATATCATTAGGTATTTTGATAGCAACTTCCATAGAATTAACACTAATTAATAAAGAAGGAAAATAAGATCCGATGGTCAGATATACAGTGTAGAATGTTGACCCTAAAATAGTTGAGACAATGCAAAAGGCTAGTTAGTAAAACTTACTCATATTAAATGTATGAACAGTATTTACTATACAATTAACAGTATTAACAAAACATCCAAAAAAAACCCACACCAACACATAAAAAAATGTAGACCACTAAAAACCGCGCAGATATCGTGAGTGCATTTTTTTTTTAAATCCCGCGTATTTATCTAGCCTGGACGCAAAATTCTTTCAAATCCTAAAAATATTCACAAATAATATACCTACCATAACCGTAGTTAAATTTCGCGAATTTATGTGAATCTAAAGCGGTTATTTTGTCCAGGGCGACTGTGGGGTCATGACAGTATGCAAATCTGACGCTTTTGTTAAAGTATTAACCAAGTTTCGGGATATCATTCCGCGGACTATACAGTTACTATAGTAATACGGGGACAAAAGGTCCAGATTTGCAATTGTTTTATTCGAAACAATTGCTTACTTATGTCTATGCTTACAGTCAGACAGTTATGTATGGTCCCTTTCATGCTTCAAAAAGATATGCTCATCAAAATAGTTGGACGGATCATTTTATTTTGGTCGAGATTACCGAAGGTATTCAGTAATATGTGACACTTAGTACTTAAATAAAACGCGATATGATACTGAACCGTCCACATGCACATGTTTTTGATCTATCGCTTCTATAGATTTAATTGAGCTTTCCAAAGCTCACTGTATATCGAAACCTTTCATATTGCAAATATATTAATTAACTGCAGCGTAACTATTCATACCACGGCTGTAAGAGGCTAGCGGTAATAAGCAACTATGTACTCACCTATAACTAAAAAAAAATACTGAATGATATCAACATGCAGAAACTTTGAAACGCCAACATTTTGTTTTCAAATAAAAGTCTTAAAAAACATTGGCAATTTTTTTTGAAGTATGCTTTTCATCTTTGAAACTTTAAACTTTTAAACCTTTTCTGCATATACATGACGAACCTACATACCTACCTGCAGATACTATAACTACTCACATTATATTCCGAGTATGGCTATTTTCGCTATCTATCTAAAATATTTATGGTAAAATATAGACCACACGATATTACTGTTCTATAAGTTGATGTGTACGGTAATCCCTACATTCTATCAATGACCGATCTCGGAAAAGATTGCAAAATAAATAGATAAATACGCTTGGCGGGCGCCAAACGAGGTTATCCATACTCGAGGGGGTAACGGTCCTCCCGGCCAATCTCAAGTGGCAACCGAAGCTATATCAAACTTCATCTACACGATCTATAGTAACCTATGAAAACTATATTTAATTCATGCACTTAAATCAAATTTGTATTCAGATGAACTAATTTTAGCAACAAAATAAAAAGTGTCTTGAAAAACAACGGCACTAAAACTTCTAAATATTCTAAACGACAAAAGATATTATCATATCGGCAAGTTACTGACTGAAGTCGGTGGCAAATTAGGTAGCAGGTTAAATTATTCTCATGTTTATGTTTGTTCTCTTAGGTTTTGACAATGAATTCATTCCGGCAAATTGGGAGCCTCCTCCTTTTTTTTAAGTCGCTTAAAAATGACAAAATGGCAATTCGACAATTTTTTTGGTAAAGCGCGGGATTTGTCATGGTCAACCGCCTCCTCGGGGGAGGAAGCGGGGAGTGTCAAACTTTTACCGACCAAACTTGAACCACCGCGAACCATGAAGTCTTTCGCTTTTGGTTGGTGCGTGGTAATGCGTTGCAATTTATCACGTAATTCTGATATAATAAAGCATTCTTAAAAACATGTTTTAATAAGAGTTTTTAATGGTTATTTTGAGAGTCAAGACTTTCTAGTCGTTACATTATTCAGATGAATAGGTTTATTTATAAACTTTGACTTTCGACGATTAGAATTCACTTGCGGCCCACTTTCGCTTCGCACGGGTTCAATACCTACTGATATATTTATTATAAGTTTATAAACTTCCTCTTGGTACATTCTATCTATAAAAATCCGCATACTCGCAGTTTAACCTTGATCATATTTTTACATACTGTTTCAGTCCCTAAAAGGCATACTTTTTTTAACAAAACCAGAAAGTCTTCTTTGAAAACTCTGTTAACCCATTCTACGTCAGCTGCAGTTAATTTTATTTTACGGAAAATGATTGATTTGGATGTGGAAATAAATGCCTATATCTATTTCCCATCATAGAAGCGGGCTCGATTTAAAATTTGTCATTTTCTGCAAAACACGATCCATAAACCATATTGTATCACACCTGACATACACGTACATTTGAACATATTTTTATTAGGAAATATTATTATTTTTGCCGTATGAAAAGCCTATGAACTATCTATAATCTATTGTATTTCGGTCACGCATCAGTAGCAAAGCCTAATCCTACAAGTTCAGCCATTGCTTATCGGTATTGGTTTCCACTTGAATTTAATCTACATATACATAGTCAATTATCTATTGTTATTCTAATTGTTTCTTGAATTTATATTTCGCTCTCACATAAGTTATTCACTGTAAGCATCAGAGATGTAGATTTTCAATCCTCAAATTCAAGACAGAGTTCTTAAAATTTAATTACAACTACAGAAGAAAGTAATCATATCCGACAATAAAGTTACAGCACGAAGACCTCAGTTCCTACCATTTAATGTCAATAATTTAAAATGAACATTAAATGAGTCGTAAAATAGGGATAAATAATGATGTAGGTAATCTTACGCAAGCTGAGGCCATTTGTGACTACGTTGGAAAACGGTATCAAGAATAGGGATCCACAACTTGCACCGCCTTGATTTTTGTGACAAAGGTACTAAAGTAGGTAGAAAATACATAGTAGGTAAGTATGAAGCAAAATAGCTTCCCACCATTGCCCGTCCCTATGTGTGCTTCGATCTCTAAAACTACGCAATAAATTTTGATGCGGTTTTTTTAATAGATAGAATATAATAATAGAGGAAGTTTTATACTTGTATTTCGCCTATGCGATGCTGGGGCGGGTCGGTATTTTTAACAAAAAAGAAAAACAAAAAATTTGTTCAAAAATTGCGGCTGTTATGACGGTATGCGTAAAATATAAACTTGTACACCTACCAGTTTTGTTTGGATATTGCTTTCACATAGAAGGAGAAACATAGAGAGTTTCCACAATTTGTAACCCCTTACTAAACCCTTACACACAGAGACAATGGGCACTACGTTTCCCTTTATAGCTATAGAATCAAGTCCTCAACATCGGAACCAATCAGTGAATCGGTTTTACACGACGTGCAATCCGTCGGTCAGTCCCAAAGCAACTTGTCGCAGAATTTTCAAAAGCAAGCCGGCTCTTCCGCGCCTGTGACCAGAGTTAACAAGGTTTGCTATTGCCGTTGACAGATACATCAAAGAGGGCATTCTGCTTTAAAAACTGCTGCAAGCTTCGCCTTTAGTTCCCTCAACATTCACTCTCAGTAGAAAGAGTTAAAATGTGGTAACAGTAAATTGTTGTGACAAAGTCTAAAATATTTTATTTTTCTAAACCAAATTTTAAGCATTCACAGGCTGGACAATTTATGATCTTCACTTAATTATCGTGTTTATAAATAAATTATTATAGATAATAAAAGCTGTCCCCGCGAACTATGTTTCGCTGACAAAAAAAACTACTTATTTAATTATACTTTAATTTTTTCATGATACTTATGAGATGAAGCTGTGATAGAGTAATAGCAAGACCGTAGGACTGCTAAGTCAGAGGTCTTGAGTTCGATCCCCACGGCGCGCACCGACTTTTCGAATGTTGTGTGCGTTTAAGAAATAAATATCACAGCTTCCGTGTTTCGGAAGGCACGTAAAAATGTGGGTCCTGCGCCTGATCTCTTTCCGGTCGTGTCGGACTACCATCCCATCTATGAGAGTAAGGGATGGGCTATGAGAGTAAAAGGAATAGAGAGTGCATCTGTGTTTGCGCACACGCTTGTGCACTATAATATGTCCTGCGTAGCTGGCTGGTGTCATAGTATCACTGGCCGCCGTGGCCGAAATCGGTCTGGACCGCTATTATGAGATGGTACGTAAATCTGTTAAAGACTGTTGGTTTTATTTCTGGCATTTAAGAAATTACTTGCATTACAAACGAAGGTGTCAGATTCCCAATCAAATATAACAACCCATTTACATGATCGTTTTCCAAATTTGGTTTGTGTAAGGCTGATTATGCACCTTATTATAAAGGGAGTGCACCAGAGTATTGCGCACACACTGGAGCGAAAACACAGTATTAAAAACCTAAGAAGATCACAGAGATCACAATGATATTTCTTTATCTATCTCAATATTACTTCCCCGTATGTATCGGTATCTACGTTCATTTCTCATAACCATTTATATCCTTAACTTTTTTACATAGAGAGTACATATTTTAGTAGTTCTTAAGATTAGCACATTCAAACAAACCAACAAAAATCTCTTTAGCTTTATATATTCGTATAGATATAGATACTTATCGCGGTTAATATACTTTGTGTTGAGGGTGTCAATTAATGTTTTAGAATGCTTTAACTTAGGTACCTATACCTTTCAGAAGTCTTCAATAATCTTTGGGAATGAAATACGAAATGTTCCCATCATCGTCTCGTTCTTACAGCGACACTCCTCTTTAGAAAGTAATAGTAAACATGCTGATGCAGACAAAGCACAGGAAAGTCATCTTTAAGGAGTTTCGAACTCCTTAAAAACATAACAGGTATTTAGAAGTACTTAATGTACTATCCTAATGCTGCGCTTCCAGAAAGGAAGCGAAGCGAAGATAATGTTTAGAGAGTCGACAGAAGTGTTACGTGAATAAATTTATTTTAATAAAAACTGGCTTCAATAACAGCGGCACTAAAAACTTCAAATTAAACTAAAAGTAGATTTAATCAATTACTACTAATTCTCAAAAAAATATATATAATTTTTTTTTAATGGACGTTGCATCAATAAACTTTATAATTTTATAACTATTAGGTTCTTTGTGACGTATAAAAGTGTAAGGAACCCGGAACGTTTTGTTGTTTTACAAGCCCCAAAAAAAAGTCACGTACTGTTAAGGTTTGTTTATACTAAACAGGTCTTGTTTAAGTACAATCTTAGTAGTGTATTAAATAGCATTATTCAATGAAGTTAAAGTACCGGTAGGGTGAGCTAATTGTGTAGGTACCTAAGTAAAATATTACCAGAGTTACAGCGCGTACATTGTTATTAGTGGTTTTGTAAACAAAACTCTTAGGTAGTTTTGTAAACACGAGTGTTTGGTATGAAACACGATAAGGAGAGCTAATCATAACTGCAATAAAGTTTTCTAACCGGTCAGTTCGTTGCCCGCCATGGCGATTCTACGGTTTCTGCTGTTCACGCTTTTTATATTATACTTCTCAGCAAACTGTGTAAGTAAATTATTGTAACCAATAGTTTCTTTTGTATTCTTAAGCGCTAAATGAAGAATATTCTACTTGCTGTTTCTTTTATTCCTCTTTTTGTTAGATACCAGCTAATTAAAAATCACGTTACTGACGACGGAAGTAGTTACATTAATAAAAAAAATGTTCTCTATAATAATGATTAAATTCCTATAATATGTCTACAAGTTTAGGCCGTTTTCGGGAAGTAAAGCTTTGTGTAACTGTTCAAAATACGTAGTAGCAAACGTTACTATATTTGACGATTTATAATAGTCCGAAAGCTACAAGGTGCTGCCATAGTTTTTGTAACGGTTAGTTTTTTTTCTCATATTATTTAACCTTTTTGATCCGGTCTGTCAGAATAAAGCGTTGCATTTGGTGAGGAGATATATCTACCTACTGCAACAGTTTTAGAACACGTATAAACTTTGTAGCAAGCAGTACGTTCATAATCGTTTCCTCTTTGTCACCAATTCAGAAACGTAGAGGAAAGGTATTTATAGTAGCATTCGATACTTATTTATATCCACTTCCGCGCTAAACGCCAACGCTTCATACTAATGACAGGATACTACTCAGGAGCACAAGGGCTATCTTATAAAAAAACGGTTATTATAAAACTTTTGCAACACCATGGCGTTTAGCTCTCCGTCTAAAACGGCAATATAACACAAATAACTCAAGCTGTCAAATGTAGCGACTCGTAGCACTCGTAGTCAGGCTACAAGCTACGTGCTACGGAAGTCGCGACTTCACTGTAGAACCGAAAAAAAATACGATTAAAGAAAGTATGAATTAAAGTAGTTCTAGCAACTTTTTGATATGTTTATAAGCGACGATACACAAGAATTTTGCCTGCTGGGACAAGAAAAATTCTAGAGCACTTATATTGCATCGTATTTTAAATATTAGATGGTACCTACTGTGTATAGTGAGAGGTATGATAGAGTGCAAGTTATTTTAAAAATAAAATGAAATATCTAAAATTCTTAAACTCTTAGGATATTTATACTCTCTAATACAGCATATTTTTTTCCAAATACGTATTATGAAAAAAAAGAAAAAACTTTAAACTAGGTTAGGTTACAGCCTGAATCTAACCGTAAATATAAAAGAACATACCGTATTCCAATAACTTTCAGTTCACTGCAAAGCGTTTTATCTTTATGTTAGCGAGTAATTGAAAAATGAGAACCGCTGAGAGTAAGTTCGAGTGCAGTGGAGTGGAGTGATAGGGAAGGGATCGATATCGCAGTTCCACCCCATTAGTACCAGGGATGAGAGGCACACGGGCCACAGCTTCTGTTTGTACAGTTATGACAGATTTCGCACATTCGATCGCCTGTTTTTGTCCGAGTCTAGCACCGTTGATGCTTTTGTTTCCTTTTTCCACTGCAAGGCTTTATGAATACCCTACTTTAGTTTAATCTTTTTTATATCTTTAAAAACCTGCCAGATAGTGTTATTAATTTCCCTTGCAGTTTGTATTAAAGGAGAGTAAGATTTATGCTAATAAGTAAAGTTAGGTACTATAAAATTCGTGAATACGTAGAGAATAGGCGCGCGTGGATGTAGTATTTTCTATACACATAATAATGGTCTTTCTGTCGTCTGCTAGATTGTTTTGTTTTTACTTATCTTACTTTTAAAAGCTTTGACATTCCTTGAAAGAAACCCTAACAGGATCAGAACAGAACACTGTTACTGTTTGCAAATCTTAGGGTAATACATGAACATGTAAATCGACATTTCTTGCTTTTTATTTCCATTTTTCGTGCTGTATATGCTTTAGACATGAATTAACAGCACAAATCTTAGTATTTTTTATTAATTGTAGATTTTTTTTTCTCTATGTAACAAATTCTAGATTTCGCTAACTTACGTTGTTTCTGCATAGGTACCTACTTGAAGAATGTACAAGAAATTTTGTAATTTTCAATTTTTTAAAGATAAACTTATGGAGTTTTTGACCGGTTCTTCTCTATAAGAATGGCATTTTCGAAACGTGCAAGTAGAATCTTTACCAACCTAATATTTTGTGCTTTTCAAAGAAGCCTTTCAAAGAAGCCTAAGAAGGCCTACTTGAATTAAAAACCTTTTTGACTTTGACTTTGATTAGTTATTTATCAAAAGGTAAGTAAATGGTGATAATAGGGAGGGTAATTTGATGACTCTGTTTCCGAAAGCCCTTCATACACGACACAATGTTAATCTAAGGTATCCAAGTAGCTTTAGTTCCTATTTGGGTGCTTGAACCTCCACAGGAGATATACGTAAAGGGTCCTGCTTTAATACAAAACTCAGTTAGCAATTTTTGAATGACCTAAACCTAATATTTCCAATATGTTTAGGTACCTATCAGTATATTTAAAAATCTTAAGAACTGTAGCTATAATTAATTTAGAATTAGGTACGCAATAAATTTATTGAGTTTATAACGTGTTGATCCAAACGTTCGAATTCAATCTAATTAAAACAAATAAGTGCTAATTGTAATAATACTTCGCCGTTGTTTTGGTTACGCAAACAGTTAAAACAAATACATAAATGCCTAGTTGAAATTGGTGACAACCGATCAGCAATTTTAACTGACTAACTTACAATTAACTAAATTAACAGATTTGTAAGTAAATTTACTGCAAAAGTTACGTATATATGTTCAAAACAAGTTAGGTACTTGTTTTAAACATGTGTAATAAGCTGTTGAATCTAGCACTATTATAACACCTCACAATACTTACCGCTTATTACAATAAGAGCAGTCACTTTTTTGGAAGGAGATAAGGCCAATTGCCGGTTTCAAAATCAAGTCTCTTTCTCACACCCTTTCACTTTTCAGCGATGCAAGATAGTTTTGCCTCACAAACTTCGGTATCTGGAAAACATGTTGAATGCTGAGGTCGTGGCCAAAGCAGCGAAGATTCGACAGCGGATGGAAGCCAACCCGGGCATTCCGGACAGTGAAAAAGGCTGGCCTATGCTGCTGGCCCAGTACCAGGCCGACGATAAGAACAACGTACCCTACAACAATTTCGGAAATTTATACAACAGACGTTTACCGAATTTCTAGTAAGAGTTAGGCTTATTTCTTTATATGTGTAAATTTCGTAACTTTAGTGAAATATATATTAGCTTATCTGTCCTTGGCGTTTTATTGTCTTATAATATTATATTATACCTACATATCCAGTTCTGCTTTTAGATGAGCTTGTCGATGTTGCAGTCATAATTTATTTATGAAATTAACCTTTACAATGGAGATCGAACAATTTTCTCGCCTCGAGATCATATTTTAACTTTAGTAGGTATATTAAAATGAAGTTCACTGTGGCCAGTGGCTATGTAGGACCTATTTATAGAAAATGTAATCGATTAGCTACCAGCGTTTAATTATTTTAATTTCAGCAAGATAATGTGTCTTTATCATTAAAATATGAGCGCCTAAATAAAATAATCAAAAAAAAAACAAAATAAATAAGGATGCAAGTTTATGTTTTTCACAAAAAAGTAACTTAATAACATTACGGATAGTTTGTGAATTACTTCTTAGCAAAGATCAGTAAATTTTCATTCGTTGTACCCTCTTAGGGGAAAATGAAAATAGAGCACCGGTTTAAATGGCTGTGTGCTGCTCTATTCAGTGAGAAGCCAGTTTTTTATCATTATAAATAGCTTTCAACCAAAAACATAAAAAGCTTATCTTACCTCTTCCATATCGCAATTTCTCGGCTGACTCAAAAATAGGACTTAACTATAATAAAATCTTAGACGCGTATTAGACTTCTAATGATTTATTTCTTCTTAATAAATAAGATATTATTATTCTCACCTACATACAAACACCTCTTCCCTCGCTTTTAAGTACATAATTTGCCTATTTGTTTACTCAACAATTAAACCTAGAGAACGCACAATTAACATAAATCGTGTCAAGTTTTAAGGGGAGATTCACGAAAGGATTAGGTAGGTACTTTCCGTAATCCAGTTATGGTAACATTTATTAAGCATAAATGTTCTTGGCGTACCTAATACCTACCTGATGGCTTAAAACTTTTTATCAGACAATCAAACCAGATTTTCACTGAAGTAGGTACATTTTATTTATGTTGACGTTATTTTCACATATTTTTCATCTTGGAACAAAATTGCTGAAGATGAAATTTTTGTTGCCAAGCCTGTTTTTCTTTGACCGCTTTGATAGAATATCGTGTCCGGGGTAGAGACCGGAAACTTTTGTAGTAATTGAAAACCTGCTTAGTTTTGACTCTATACTTTTCATTGACGGTTCATTTTTTTTGTTTACATCACCATCGCTTAATGTTCCTGCTGAAGAGGAAATTGATGTGATATGTGATTCATTTTCATTACGGTATCGTTTTGATCGTGTCTGTTCACAATAAGACGTTTTGTAGTTCCCGCAAATATCTATATGTTGTATTGTGTTCAGAAGCCCACATTTTCTGTATCGATCTTGCACAGTTTCCAGCCGTAACGAACAGTTGTCACCATTAATTAATGTCAATGTACCAGTTTCTTGAGTTTCGCACATTCTTATTGTGCGGTGGTGAACTTAACTTTGATATTATAGGTACATTGTAACGTTACGGGGCTTCGGAAGAAGAAAGGTGATAAATTATTTTATCATAACAAAAAATTACTTTGTCATGTCATCAGAGCACGAGTCATTGTCAGTCATTGCTATTTCTTTTTATAAATTGCTCTGATTTATGGTTGATATCATAGAGGTTTGAGCTCCAAGAAGTTCATTCTGTCCATGTAAAGTCTATACCTCTTTTCCTGCAAAATAATCACTTAGGTACCTACGTCTTAATTAGTGCACTCTTTGGTACCTAATATCCGTTGCAAGATTATATAGGTATCTACATGACATTAGGCACGTATTAGGTTCTGCACTACTATAGGTACCTTTAGCAGTAGATCTTTGGACTTTCTTTAAGGCATAGAATTCTTAGGTACAAATTGTACCTACTTAAGAAAATACAATCATAACATTAAGGAGGTTTCGTACTTGTAATAAGTAGACCTACTCGTCATAATTTATTATCGTATACACGTCTATGGAGTTTAGTATCTACTTCGAAATCGACAACGAATTCAAGTACCTACCTACCTATTACTCATTTAAGTAAAGAAAATTAATTAATTTCGTATATGGTTGGCTGTTATAAATCTAAATTTCTGGCATTACATATCTACATACAAACCAAAAATTAGCGCAGTATTGATTGATAGTATTGATTTCAGAATAATTTGAAGTTCAAAGAAAAACCTAAGGGAAAAACCACACTAAAATAAAACGGGGAAAGTAACAACAGCTTTTGATTTGATTATGTTGTGCTTAGCAAACTAATAATATCGATAAACATTGCCAGAAGAAAAGCTTGTCACTTTCCCCCGCGAATAACGAAATAGGTTACATAATATGTCGATGATGAAAATTGCATCATGCAAAAACAATACTCGAACAGTTTTGTAAATCCTTTTATTGGTTATTGGGAATACATCCCGGATCACATTGTGTAACTACAATATTTTAAGTGTCGTTAGCGTAGTTATCATATCGATAACGGCTACACACAGATACGTAGCTTATCTTAAGCCAGACCCATTAATCAATTTGTTATCCAAACAAACAACTTTAGTGCATGTTTCGTTTGATCACTAAGCGCGGTAAAACACACTTAGCTTCATTACGTATCATAAGTTCTTTCTAGCTAGTTCTTTTCGATACTGGTACGATCTTATTTTCCCACCACTCAATCTGAGCTCTTAAAGCAGGACTTAAGCATTCGGCAGAGCGAGAAGTTACGAGTAGCGCGCGGTCTCGCTCACACAGTGGTAGTCGTGCTTCAAGACCTCTTCATACAGCCATAGCGACAAACTTAAGGCGAAGACAGTTTAAGTTCTCCATTTCCATATATAATAAGGTAGACATCGTACAACCTAGCCCTGGGGCCGCACCAGCATCGGTTCGAACAGTTAGTTACATCAGGTACAAACTAGGGCCCGACTTATTCATATAGGTACGCTGGTTCCATTATTAACGATTTGGCTACCTACCTACTCATGTTGACACGAACAAAGCTCAGTCTCACAATTTCAAGTTGCTTCTACAAATATGGTCGAAGGATCATCCAATTATGAACTTTAGATTATCTGAAACTAGACACTCAGCGAAATCTGCAAGCAATTACTATTTCTATAAAATCATGTTAATAGTAGGTACAATAATATCAGTCGTAGTTTATAAACTGTCGCATTTGTAGGTACGAGATAGAGCTACAATCATAATTTTCTTTTTGAACCTCGAACTCGTAATGCGGTGGGTACAACAGCGTCCTCGATTAATTCCGCAATCAATTTATAATTACTCAATAATAGATAACCAATAAAATCACATATAACTAAAAAAAACTCATATCAAATTAAAATTTGTAAAATAATTGAATTTCTGATAATGATTTAAAATTACATTGTTAACTTAATTCTTTAATTTATAACATTTCGTACTGGAATCAAGACACTGATCACAACCGCACCACAAGTTCATTCTCTTATAGTACGATTCCTAATTCTTACAAAGCACCTTAAGAAATAATTTTCCGATATATAAACAAATATAGATTTAGACAAAATAAATCCAATATCTTATAAACAGCTAGTTGTACTTTTAATTACATAATTATACTGTGTTAAATACGAAGTTGTAAATATATAACTGAATGTCTCATGTCATAAATATCGCAATACAAAATATTGAGAATCTGTCTATCACTTTAAATGGCTATAAATTTATTAAAACAAAATCAATTAAATAATAACAAAAACATAACTGCAAATAATATAAATATATACGGTACAATAATTTCTGCGAAGTCACAATTTAGGAACAATACAATTAACATAAATAAAGCTTTACATTCGAAAAACTAGAAGCACTGAGAACGTTCCAAAAGGTTTGGTCTCTTTGTTCACCATCACTAAACAAAACGTCTATTATACACCTGGAACTTACTAATCGATCTACAACACATATACAAATATCATTATTACGGATTACAATTTATGCATTCATTTACAACTCATTGATATGTAACACTATATACAATATTTTCAAGTATGCGTAACTATAATAATATAAATCACTTTCTCTGTAATAAATAAAAATGCTGTATACAAACAAAAGGAAGCACTATGTTAAATACAATATCTAATGCAATTTATACAAATATACATCAAGTAGAGAAGTTGTAAAAACACATGTACTAATTAAAGGTGGTCCACCCTTTGGGAACGGTGGTGGCCGGGTCGGGCCGCGCGCTCGAGCCTGCCGAGTAGTCTAACAAACCGAATTGGCTAAAATCTAGTCCGTATTCGTGTAAGAGAGCACTATCTGTAGACTTGATTTGTTCGACTTTCTGACTTTTGTCACGACACTTGAGCGGATCGAAATCTTCTAGGTCTGTCGGCGAATCATCCAGTTTAATGAGATCAGAATCAGAGCCACACGACTGAAAAAGAAATATGTGAGTTAAACAAGCACAAAGCGAGACACATCCCGGGTAGGCTTTTGTACCTATTTCAATGTGGGTAGTCAAATATTAGTTATAATGTCAAAGTATGCGTAGTCAATTTTAGGACATTTCTCGCTCTGATGACTTATTTTCGTTAGTCTCGTTTCATTTTCAGATTACCGTCGAACAAAATATAAAAATGTGGGATTATTAAACAAATATAGTCTCAGCATGCGCGTAACCTTTTACAATTCTAAACACATAATATGAAACACGAACAAGCGGATAACAGCAATCTGGTAATATTCAAAGCATGCAGGTACATACAATACAATGCTAGTATGTGTAATAAAATAGAAAATTCAGCATTCCGACTGTCCAACTTGGACAATTGTATAAAATATTTTTTTCATCAATTTGACCAGTAAAAATCATATCCATAGATTAACTAATTAACCAGGAATATTAATGCTAACTTTTCATAGTCATTAATGGCTTATATGTTAAATCATTCATAAAAAAAAACTATATACCATATGATTTCTGAACAAAATGGCGTCATAACTAAACAAATATTTTAAATTTTATTCATTTTTTTAATCTATAATTAGTGCAACAGACGTACTCATATTGTTAGTAACCTTCCTTTTAATGCTACAACATCAACCTGAATTAGTCAAATTATTTTGCCCTTGTTAATTGGTTAAACATAGGTCTTGATTTGAAAAAATATTAAAGGATCACAGGTGCAATCATAAATCATCAAAATTTATTTATCTGCGTTATGAATCGAAAGTGCGAGACAGAACATTGACCCAAGGCCTAGTGTAGTTAAGACGGTGGGCTTATACCGTCCCAATCTTCATAAAATTAAGTTATAAGAAGAATGTAGTGCAGTTGCTTAACGCCCCCCCTTTAATCCACCAGACTGGCTACAGTAAATTATAACAATCGCCACATAATCACTTCAATGTATTTCTACTGCTATAAAATAAAAATCCATCATGTATGCATACTTAGGTATATTTAGTAACATGCATTTGCAAGTTCTATGTAAGCATGATCTTGCTATAGGTCGACAGACAGTGAATTATATACAAGTGCTCGTGCCGTAATATATTTATATAAATATATGATAAAAATACAAAATACAGAGATGTACAGTTTTTTTTATTTCCCACTAGTTATATTGTTTAAGTGACATCGAAACATTTTGTGCGGATTTTAACATCCACATTTCATGTATTTTTTCAGCACTTGTTAATCTAACCTTAAACAATCTAGCATCACAATATGAGATCATTTATAATTATACTTATACATCATAGTCCATGGTCAAAACGCCAATAGGCAATAACGACTTCGTGCTCAACCACGTATAAAAATATAAAGCTTAGCCTTATTTATTATAATAGTTTCGCTATAGCGTCTAACGCATTTTAAGTGATAATTCAAAGTATATTTATGATAAATATTCGTGACAATATATTAACAATTTATAAAAAAAAAACATGTTCAATAGAACTAGTAGGAACGTTTCTATATAAATGTCAGCGGTAACAAAATAGTTCTAGAAATAGAGTCTTAGTCAAAACTTAAGCATTTTAAAGTAGAAAGCAAGGTGAAAAATTATATTTTAACATTATTTTTATTATTGGCTGATTATGTATAAGTACTGGTCTAGATCGAAACGGAACAGATTATAAATTTTGGCATTAGTCAGCACACGTTTTGATTATATTGGATAGCTCCTATACCGAATTGTTAACTGAATTGGACACAAGGCTCGTTTAGTACTTATCACTTTTTATACAAATATCAGTTCTATATTTACCTTTTAAAAGAAACGAACTACTGTCGCAGTCTCTCAACGACTTTAGTAAAGTCTCAATGAGTTCGTATCATCTGGCAAACGATTGCACATAGTAGGATAATTTTTCGTTCTTCACTCATGTAACTATCATGCACAGTAGTAACTTTGCGTGAGTGATTACTAACGTACAATAAATGTATAGTCTTGTACTTCACAACACCTTTCCACCATGCTTATAAATTAAAAAGGCAAATAAGTTCACAGAAGTGGCAGATAAATGTAGTGAGGAATAAAGGGACCTTGCGTGTTAGATAAATATTATTATTTCTAATCATGAACAGTAGATTATATATTTAATATTAATGTTTAAGTAAATATATAGTCAAACTTCGTGAGTTAGTGCAAACATTTCACTCTTTGAGCTCAAGGCACGTACGCTATCATTTTCTGTTTTAAAACAAGGTACAAGATTGATATGATTACAAATGTGCATATCAGGATTACCTCTTGAACTTTCCCCTTGAAGGAAGGTAGGTCGGCGGCGAGCCGTGGCCGCGCGGCCTCCAGGCTCGGCCGACCTACAGAGGGAGCCGCGAGCTGCCGCGCGCTGCCGTTACAAGGCGGTGGCGCGCTCGTTTGAGACATTTTCGTCTGATTTGTCGACAGAGTCAACTTTAATTTGGCTTTATCTTTGCCTTCTGTGAAGCGTATCGTGCTGGTATGGAAGTCTGTCGCAGCTTTCACATCGTTTTTTGTGATTTTACTGACAAAGTGTAGATTTTGAAGCGTCGCGGCTGGCGTCGCGCGCGGTGGCGGCGTAGGAGCGTCAGACAAATCAATTAGTTTCCTCGTGGAAATTATTGGGTAACGGACTGGGAGTTGGGGACGTTCCGGTAACCGGGGTGGGAGACATGGTGACAGTGTTTTCTGCAAAATAAAATTAAATAATGTGCCACGGTGCTCCTAGGAGCGTACATGCTAGTAACGCATTCACATGGTACTAAACAATATGGACAGAACTAATAACTAAGCATCGGGTGAACGGAAGCCTATTACAAAGGTATGACATAATGTAAATAAGCATAACAAGATTTCATACGACAGATATGGATGCAATACCTTTTTAAAAGTAAAGTAAGCTAACATCACTAATGTAACAAACTACAATATCAAATGAGAACAGAAATCGATACGATAATTTCAAAAAGGTATCTAATATGACACAGCTATTTATGAAAAAACATAATCACCTTCTTTCGATACGAATTTTAAAACAATATTTATAAAATAGCTTTACTCCATACGTTTCGTACTAAGAAAGCCAATTTAACATTAATTCTGACGGCGTAACTCAATTTGAATCACTCAGTTGAGAACTTGTACCGTCAGAAATCATAATAACCCACTAATGAAATGACTTTCATGAAGATTCCAAACGAGAGATGAATGCCATATGAAATTTACATATGCAAAGTGGCGTATCGAAAGTCGTGATTCTATACTAACAAGCATGACGAACTTACAGGAGAAACACAAGCGTCTAACAAGTGGCTACAATTACGACATCTACATTCACGAGAATAGAGTGCAAAGTCGCTTGTCACTTACTGCTTTGTCTGGGAGGCTGATTTCAGAATTGTGGGAGCTGTTGGGGAAGCTGTCGCGGCGTTGTGCGTTCTTGTTGGCGAAGAGGTACTCCATCTCGGTGAGGAGGTCGAGGGGCAGGGCGGGGGGCGCGCCCCGCGGTGGCGGCGCGTCGTGCGCGGGCGTCGAGTCCGACGAGTCCGACGACACTGGCGTCGCAGAGCCGCATGAAAACCTACATCACCATTAACGATTTTATAATTTCGCGACTTTTACACATATTTTAGACGACAAACGGGACTTGTTCGATGACCGACCGTGGTCACGGGTGGACTGATCTGTCCACCCGTGACCACGGTCGGTGCAACTTAATCGAAACGTCGGGAAAAAAAGAAATATAGTTTCATATCGCGAACAAGTCCCGTTTGTCGTCTAAAATACATCACCATTTATTTTAACAGTCTGTTTTATGTACTGCGAGCTTGTACCGTCCCACTCTTCATAAAATTAACTCATAATTATTTTAACAACGTCTGTTTTTTGTACTTGTTTCGTTCACATGATAAGTACTAAAGGTTTCACAGTCATGTCGGTCCCGTTGTGTCCGGTTTAGAAAAGAGATATTATTATATTTGTTTTTCTGCTTTCTCTCGCGCTATTCGATAAAAAATAAAGCTTTTGCTAGCTGATAGAATAGTGTTTTTAATCAATGACTTTCGAGCAAGTGATCGATTTGAGATTCCACAAACATATTTTTTAAATTGTAGTGCGGATAACGGTTTTTATCAATCAAATTAAATTGTCTTTTATAACCTTCAAATACTCAATCATCCGCCAACCACAAAAAAGTTGGTCGGATTATTTAAGCTTTATTTCATAGCAGTAAGGTTGATTTTAGTACATAATTTGTTATTTTCGATTTCCCCAGGTATAAACTTATCAATTATTGGTTATAATTACCTGCTGTCGTCCGTAGTGTTTATGGAAGACGGTCGAGACCCCGTCCGGGGTATTTTATTCTTCAACCCTTTGACTGCCGATTTCATATTCTTACCACCTTGACGGACCTAAATTATCAATAGTAAATGAGTATTAGAATGAAGATTAGAACAATATTTTAAAATCTGAAAGGTATACCTATTGACATGCGATAATAAGTCGGAGGTAACGGTGTTTTCGGCACTAATCAGAATATATAAAATGACTACCTACATTAAAATTTACAACATGATATTTTTGTAGGTGTTCGAGTTTTTTGGTTCCGTTTTAGACAACTAAATTGTTATACTCTGTCCAATCTAAAAGTACCTTTTAATTAATAGTATACTACACTATAATTGATTTTAGTCTTAATAATCTAAAAACAGTTTTACCGACATTTACGTTTCGTCAGCCATAAATCGAATAACGTCGCAAAACAAGTGAACCAGTTATAGAAAAATGGTGGCTTCGAGCCAGTACATAAGACGCTGTATTGGCTCGTGCCACCATATTTCATAAAATGAATTTTTACTCGATAACTTTTATTTAAATCGAATCAGTAACGTGTTACATGTCACTACGGTCAATTTACGACCTGACAAAAGGTTACTCTTAGAATAGACTGAGTATAAATGAACCGATTCCGATATAAAATGTTATCTTCATCAAGATGATTATTATGTTTCTCTTTCATTTATAGCTAAAATTCTGACAGGCAAAAGATTTGAAATAGATATTTCAATATTACAGCTGATCGTAGGTATAAGTAACTTTTCTACTGCTCTTAGTTTGTGAACATCTTGGTAAGAAGGCTAATGTCACCCCAACCTCAAGGTAGCCTGCTACTTTATTATCATATTGTCTTGACCAATTTTACATTTACTAACGTAGTAGACTGAGATTTTGTTTATTACACACTGAAAATTCATATAAACCTACACCTAGCTGTAGTATAGCTATCGTTTTTAATCTTTTGAACTTCAAGCTGAAAACTTCAACTTTGAAGGGTTTTATGTCCTAAATTATAATTATGCAACAATTTTTTTTTTCAGTAAGTATCATATCATTATCGCATAGAAAAGTACGTATTTTAGCTAACATTATTTATAGTATAAGTGCATCATAATTCTTAACATAGTACGCAATTGCATGCAATAAATACAGTGTCGTTTTATAGCCTAAAGAGAACGGGACCCAGTGCAGATTATAATATATTACATTTAAATTTTGAAAGCATCTGCTATTCGTAACTTCGTGGAGTTTATACTTTATTCTTACAATAGCAGCATAGAATCTACGTTGTGAACTACTGAAAGTGCCAACGGATTTTTTTAAAGCTAAAAAGGCATACAGAAAATCTATTTCTTAAAAGTTTACTCAATCAATGTAAAATCAGTCATAAGTCAACGAGCATAAAGGCTGTTTTAATATGATGATGACTTTAAAAAAAACTGTTGGTAGCTCTCAACATTTTGTCTAAAGGTTTAAAAATGGTTTATTGCGGCACTAATTTACAGATAGGTCTAAAAATACAAGTACATGTCATAATTAGATTTACGTTATAATATAAATAAAATATGAAACTGGACTACATAATATGAATAAATAAATGTATAAAAAGGTGTTATCAAACAAATCAAACTTTTTATAAAAAATATTACATATCATAGACATATCAATAATTCAAAAGGCAACAAACATTTTATCTGATAAAACGTGCACTAAATACTAATAAAGTGATATACTTACATTACATAAATTATTTTTATACTATACAATAAAAAATATATACATAATACACAAGCTTAAAATTTACAGACATTACAAATATACATGACATAGCAGATATAAAAAATAAATGATTAAATATATACAGATTGCACACCGTAATACCATCACCGAGAAAACAAAACACAATGTCTACATATTTTACAGTAAAAGTATTCTCCACCAAGTTATGTATAACAGTGCGGTAACATCAAACAGATACAACAGAGTTCACTAGGACTCACCGTTTTGACCGCCGATTGCATTGCTGGGTTTGCCTGTAAATAGTCATTATTTTAAAGCTAAAAGAAAATCTTGGTACTTACAGCATGCATGCATTGAGGTTAGTGTCAATAACTTACATGATTTAATCATTATAAGGCATTTTCGACATATTTGACAGACCTGTTGGTCTAGTGGTTAGTGACCCTGCCTGCCAAATCGGAGGTCGTGGGTTCGATTCCCACCCAGGACAAATGTTTGTGTTATGAACACGATCATTTGTTCTGTATCTAGGTGTAATTTATTTATAATATGTATGTATTTAGAAGTATATACTAAAGTATGTTTATCAGTTGTCTAGAACTCATAGTTCAAGCTCTGCTTAGTTTAAAACTAGATGGCGTTGTGTGAAAGTCGTGGAATATTATATTATTATTATATTTTTTGTAAGAACTAATATTAAGTATTGTGTACCTGCCGAATATTTTTGTGTATTAAACTTTTATGATTAATGACTATATCTTCGTGTAAAAAGAAACGGATTATCGCAAAATCGTATCACTTTATAGCCTGTATAGTTGATTAATGTGTTTATAATGTCCTTGAGTGTCTTTCACATAATTCAGATGATCAGAAATCTTATCTATGATATTCTTAACCTGCATGTATTCCATTGCAAATAAAATGATAGATAATATATTATAGCCGATTAATTGATTACCTTAACGATTATATGCATACTAGTAAAAAAAATAACCTATAATTTGTATCGCTTTAAGTTTTCAGGTAAACTTCATGAGAAGAGACCCGGCGGTATTAAAAGGTTTACGCGGGAATACGAGTCTAACACGCAGAGGCCTTGTTGAGAACATAAACTTACGAATAATAAAAATAATGAAAAGCATCACATGACTATGAGGAACGCTTTTCTTGATAGTAGAAGTAGTGGTATTAGTTTGACCATATTAATTTTAATACGGGAACGTATGTTCGAACATGTAATTCCATTAAATTAGTCGAAATTTTGTACACATTCATTGGCCTACATTGAACCTACTTATCTATTTCATAAATTTGTTTTCACAATAGGCCTCAAGATAAGTATACTAATTATACATCAGAATACAATAAGATTCCATTTCCATTTCTACACAAAACATTCAACGAAAACAATAACAAAATGTACAAGTAATTACTATAGATACATTAACACACTTATATTTTAAACTAAATTAGTATTTAAAGTTAAATGATCACGATGATTTCAGAATCTAACTCAAAATAACAAGTTTTTATTGTATTTCGCTTTTATACAGAGATTTAGCGAGTACACACTCAATACTAGCGATATCAAAGTGTTAATTTATTTCATCCGCCAATAAAAATAAAAATAATACATGTTACCTTATGTGAGTAAAATCATATTCGGAAGTTTAAAATCAAAGTATAACGTACTTTAGGTTAGGCAATTGTGTCGTAACATCTATAGATACAACTAACGAATGTTTTAAATTTTAATTATGTACCTGTTGGGTACAAAAAATAGATATTCTAACTGTTTATTGTATGAAATATGAATAACATATA
Source organism: Chrysodeixis includens (assembly GCA_941860345.1). Lineage (NCBI taxonomy): Eukaryota > Metazoa > Arthropoda > Insecta > Lepidoptera > Noctuidae > Chrysodeixis > Chrysodeixis includens. The sequence goes on from OW796090.1 coordinate 10,087,352, forward strand.
TTATAATAAAAAGCAAATATTGAAACTTAAAATATAATACAATAGTCTACTACTTAACAGGCAGACACACACACAAGAAAAAAAGTATAATATACATATATAAAAGGTATATACACAAGACATTTTTCTATGCATAAAGCATATACTAAAAATAATAATGACCTAAAAAGGCTGAGACGTTATTCACATAATAATATGTATCACCGGTATCCTCGCGTGTCTATAGCCAAATATATCGTACTTACTCATTAAATCTCACGCTAATTATTAATTTTCTTTAAATACATAGAAGTAATGTAAATCTTATATAAATTATTAAAATAGGGTAATAAATACATCACAAGTAAACAAAAAACGCAAAGAAATTGTACTAAGCAAAAGCATAAACCGCAGAAATTTACAATTACCTTATCTTTCATGTTTTTGAAGAAAGCCCCGCCCTCTTTTTTGACGTTTTTCGCCCATTCTCTGTACTGCTGTTTCAATTTCTGCCCGCTGCCAGTGTTCAGTTTGTCGGCGTAATGGTTGCACTCCACCTCGAACTCATCGTTAAAACCTCGTCCGGAGTTGAGCAGATCCAATCTCTCATCGATAAACTGTAGAAACGTATGTTTAGTTTGATTAGAATAACCTCATGGAATACTGAACTTTATGTTGAACATCTTTCAGTTCTAAATATAAAATAAAACTGATGCCACCTTTGTGGAATGTATATACTTTACAATGGTGCTAAAATTTATGAATAATTTTGCGATAAATGGTAATCAAATTTATGATACACTTACCTGGCGAAATATTTGTGATTGTAATATTTTTTTAAGGAATGGTTGCATGTTTTTTCTCGTCCTAATAAAAGCTTCTGGATTAAAAGTTATCAGCTGACCATTCTCAATCCTGAGACAAACAACACTCATTTAACGATATGTTTACATCGTAGCAAATTAAATTGAAGCGTTTTTCATACAAATTTAATGTACTAGTATAACTTAAACTAGTACCATTTCTCAGTCAAATTTCAGGCAGGATATTGAATTCTTAACATGTAACAATCATCAACAAACAACATGACAGGTACGAACATACCGAAAATACGGAACATTCTAGCAAATACAGGGTTAATAGTTACTACATTAACAAGCGCATGGTATTTATAACGAATCACACAAATAGCTTACTTAATAGCATCACGATATCCACCTATCAAACACACTAGTGCGCGCAAAAACGCACGCGACACGGCATCTCCCAGGGCATTCTTATCACTTAAAGCCTTTTTCAAACTTGACACCTGAAAACAAGGTCAATTATTTGTAATATACATTAAATTCAGATTTATCAAATATTGTATTGAACCTATAAAACAATAAACCAAATTAAATTATTTTAGCAACAACTGCTTCTTCAACTTACCAGATCAGAGGGAAGACTTTCCAAATCATTGAAGGGTGTTCTCAACTCGTTCGCATCTACATCTAATATAACCACATCACCTATTTCTGACATTCTCACACTCTGAAATATAATAGGCACAATTGAATTGTACTAACTTTTCTAACTTTTACTTAAATCTTAAAAGGTTTAATACATTTTTAAATTATGCTGTCATAAGAATGAAATAATCTAAGTTACCAATAGGCGAAAATTGTCATTTACCTCCATAACACTCCTAGGAACTCCAATTAGAAACGGCATTGGCGCCAACAAGTAATCTACAAGATGTTTAGGTAGGATCGGAATGAATATGTGTTGCCATGACATTGGAAAGAGCGTAGCGTTCGCGGCCTGCACGCACGCCGACAGTCTCGAGGGCTTCGTAGCGACTATCGCCACTCTTCGTTCGTGAAGCAAGGCCGCCCAGAGCCCAGCCATGCACTTTGTGTCCATGGCACTGAAGTATTCCGTTAAATTGCACTGAAAACATTCAACATGAAATTTATATACGACATTATAAAGTACTGTTATCAGATTCTAGCATTGAGTATGCAACTATCTTATTAAAAGATGAAAATTGTAGCACTTACATTTTCTGGAATACTTGGTAGTTTATTGTCAGGACACTGGCAGGTGAAAACACTGTGACCCGCATTGTATGTCACTTTGAGCGTGTGCCCGGGCATAGGCGGCCGTATTCGACATGCTTCTAAGAATGACGTTAATTCCCCTCTCTCCGGACTGTTTATTAAATTTGCAATACAATTTAGTAACCTGAAAAAAGAGATTTGTGTTATGATGTTGCTAATTACATCTATCAGATGAGTTGCAAGCAGTTACAATGATTGAATTCGCTATTTAAGCCTATAGTAAACCCTTTTAAGGTACTCATTCGCTTATAGTCATTACTATGTTATCTAATTAAGCCAACAAATTTTCGCAAGCAAATAATTGTGAAACGCAATATAAAACATTATACCTATGTATAGACAGGTGCACAGCAAATCATTCAATTCATTGTTGATTGATTTCACTTCTGACCTTTATTGTTATGAGTCTTGATGAGACATTTAAGATTGAATAGATAGCCTGAGAGCTCATAGGCATATTTACTTTGTGTGTCACTCAATAAATAGACAATATTGGCGTGTCATTTATAAACAAATGAAACACTTCTTGACTTATATATTATTAGAAAATTAAAATTAATGTATATGTGTGCCAGCTATAAGAGAAAAATCAGTAAGCAATGTAATTTTTAATGATTTCGCAACCGCTTTAAAAATAGTCACATATTTGGCACAGCATATAAGTATTCCAATCACACACACATCATGATTTGAATCTTTTCTTGACAATCAAGCACATGCATTGATGAAATAATCTCACATCAGAACTTCTTAGATAAATAAAAATTATTTTTAATGATATCTTAGTACTTATCATAACAGCACTAAGCTTTACACAGTAAACTATGATATAATAATGACACAAATATAGATCAAAACTACCCAAGCTTGAACTTTTTTACAGAAAATGAGCTAGACTAAAAAAAAGAAAACTCATTTAGGATACTCACTTGTAGAATATATCGTGCCATGGTAAATGTGATAATAACACTTGAGCTGTGTTGGCTTTGGGGTCATATCGGCAAAAACAAAATGTATACTTGGAGTCCTCGGATGTAAGCACAAACGAATAGTGTTGTGCAAATGAACTGGAAATAAGGGATAATTACATTTGGATTTGTGCAGTACTTCACAATCTAATTTTCAAATGACCTATTTAATCAGTAATAGTGCTATTTGCAAGTGTAAGTAAAAACATTAAACACTTACTTTTCTAGCTGACACGGAAATGTAAATTTAGGTATGTTTTTCAATTCCTCTTCATTTCTATATGATTCTGGATACTTTCGAGTAATATAAGGTTCCCTTTGGTTGTCACCTGGTGATACTTCACAAAATAATTCAAATAAGAAGCGTACAGTGTCTCTGAAAATAGAAAACAAGAGATAAGTCTTGTGACTAATTGCCATAATTGTTCATGATTTTAGTTTATCTGAATTACAAATGACCTTCGGCAGTTCATTCTATCATGGGTGCAGAGTACATGAAATATATTATCTCACATATTAGTCATACCGCACCATGATCATGTGTCAAATGAGCCAAGATCAGTCACAGTTGGATACACATGTGCTAGTGGGCCGTGAATACACTGGCATTAGTATATTCAGACTTTGAATACTTTCTTAAGCTATTTTATTAAATATTTCTCAGATTTAGGATATGAATGAAATGTTCATAATATTGTTTCATAGAAGTAAAAAAAGTACATGCCTATTTATTCTTCAGTATTCAAAATCATCCTGATTATACCACACTATAAATGAAACTTAAAAATAATTAAGTCAATGCTCTAGTGTGAGTAAACTTCAGTACAATACTTCAACAAAATATACTAAATAAAATAAAATGTTTACCTAATGCAAATAGATTTTAAGTAGTGATTGGAGACCAAATAACCTTGTTTTATTGGTTTATTTTGTTACAAATAACATTTTATTGTATCTGATTTCAAATATAAAATGGAGCATATTATGATTCATGAATATTTAAGGAATTCAATAAAGAAACAAAATCTTAATCAAGTTCTACTGGTCCAATAATATATTCAAAATTCTACTTAGAAACCAAATTCGTCAAAAAACAGGGTTAGATGTGTTTCACATTCTATTTAATGTTATAAATCAAAACAAACTTTGATTAGCAATAAAAAATAGATTGTCTGGACCCCATTACAGGAAATGAACAATATCAATTGGCGACACGGACAGAGACCTCTTATCAAGCGTTGGGAGCAATCGTTCATACAAAACTGAAAGGTAAATAATACTAAAAAGCAAGATGGAGTTACATGATGTTCTCTTTTACAATACCGAGTTCAAGAGGTTAAGCACCATCCAACCTATATCTAAGTCTCGGCAGAATAAAGTTAAGTACAAAAATAGAGCAAAATACATAACAAACTTGACGAAATGTTGATAATTACCTTATTCTGGAACCCATGTCTCGACGTGGAGCAAATGAAATTTTGATTACATCTTCCACAGTACCCCAGCGCCAGTATAGTACTTGAAAATACACTTTTCAGGAAACATCACAAGCCATAGAAAACTACCTTCGAATGGCAATACACATTTTTTGAGAATTTTACCTCTATTTCCAAACTATTACGAAAGACGGACGATGTTACTGCCTCTTTCCAGACCCAGCAATATTATTAATTGACTAATTACAATATGAGACCATGCTATCTCTGTTACTAATGAAGGAAAAGGACAACCAAAGACACATGATAATGCTAAAAATATAGATATAACGACGTAGCTTTGACTATGGAACATCACACGTCGACAGGCGACCCTCGTCACTTTTGTGTGCGTTTCGTGTTATGCAGATATTATTAATTGGACTGGTAAATTTATAGAATCTGGTATTATTTAGGTAGTGATTCATTGCTGACTACTAATTTAGTAAAATTAAAAACATTATAATTAAATACAATATTAATAATACAATATTTACACTGAAAAACTGTTAAAATATGTATTGTATAAAAATGTTTATAAAAATATATAAATAATGATAATATGAAATTATAGTCGTTAAAAACCAGGCAATATCTTATATATAAAATTCCCGTGTCACAACGTTAGTTACCGTACTCCTCCGAAACGGCTTTACCGATTTTTTTACCAAATTTTATATGCGTATTCAGTAGGTCTGAGAATCGGCTACTATCTATTTTTCAAGCCTATATTTTTGTCGCGAACGAAGTCGCGGGCAACAGCTAGTGAAATTATATAAAAGAACTTTAATGTAATTTTTATTTAAAAAAGCTCATTATTATAAAAATAATAATATTTATCAGGCAGAGAAAGACTGAAAAGAATGATACTAAAATTAAGAATAGCGGGGGTGACTACAAGTACTTGTAACTAGGTACCTATTATAGCTCATAATGTAACAGTTACGATTAATTAGTTAGGTACCTATACAAAAAGTGCCATACCAAAAGCTTCCGATTCACTGGTGTAATTTCAAAATAACGTCGCAGTATTCTTAAAAAAAATCGAATGGTCATTTGTAGATACCTACCGCTAATCGCTCTTGTATAATCTTAACGTGGTCAACTAAGAGTACCGCGGACCACTGCTGGATATAGGCCTCCCCCAAGTTGCGCCATAACACATGGTCATCTGACTTCCAGTCTTCCGCATTCACTCAGCGTTTTTAGGTCAACGATCTGGGAGGCGTTATACACTGCGTTTGTCGATTCGCGGCAAACAAGAACATTGATTTCTATAAATAGGTAATTACCCATCTAGAATCAAGCATCTTCTAAAACTTGCTTAGACCGCTTACATGAATACCACTTTGTGGATATTATAGGAAAAATTTGGGCCACGCGAGGATCAAACCTGCAACACCCCACGCACCGGTAGGTAATTATTAAACTTAGTAACACTTTATTGGAGTAAGTACATTTATTAGGTAACTGCTATCAGAATTGTGTAGGTACCTAGATTAGTCAAACAATCCCCTAAGCAGAAGCGAATTGCATCGATGAATTAAAAATAAGGGTTTTAGAAAAGAAAATATTTTTCAACTTGCGGTTCATTAGTTACCTACTTCCACAGTCAAAGACTTTTTTGCCTCAAAGCCTTTTGGTATGCTCATTTACGCAGGGAGTGTAGTTGCCTAAGTAACAAGTCTTAGCTATTATGATTTCGTATCTATGTTACTTACCTGCTTTAGTTTCCTTCATTCATTCTCTTCATTCCAAATTGGCTCAGTAAGTTAGGAAAGTTATCTTTAGGTCTAAAATCTTATAAGATTCTACTTTTTAGGTACATAGGTACCTATAGCAACGAAGACACCGTATTATAAGACAGCCTTTCTTTATTTTAGCAAGATAGGTAGAGGAAATTAATAAAACAAAGTATGAATAGACCCTGCAGAAATTGATAATTATATTTGTATAACTAAGTGTCTACTTCCTAGGCGTTTCTTTATTTTTAACACAATTCACAACTAAGTAGGTTAGTAGGTATCTCGTAGGTAATGATGTCAGCATACACGGTGACTACTTACCTATTCCAACATTTAACATAGAAAAATCTTCAGAGATATTACAATATTTAACCTAGTTTTTGCATTTTTCTCTACGAAGCGCTGAGTGGACGATGATAAACTGATGCGTAAATAAATTACCGGTCATGGCCATCAGTTGTATAGATATATTGGCCGTGGTCTCAAAACTATTGATTGTACAATGAACATGCGATATTTTTATGCGGCAGAAAATATATCTGTCGTCAGCTCAGTGTCTTATTCACCATTGTTTTATACTTCCTATAACTAAAAAATTCTAGGTCCTATGTAAATAGGACCTAGAATTGTTTAGTATGGTATACAAACGGTGTTTTGATATAAGTAATTATATCAAAACACCGTTTGTATCTTGAAATAAGAACACATCAGCTTCGAAAAATGAGTCTGATGATAATAAGATAATCTTATTTAATTGGTCCTAAATCTAGTTAGAATATTTCTGTCTTTCTAAATGTTTTTACTTACATAAATTTTAATTAGAAGCTCAAAATATAGGAATGTACCAGAAGTCAACAATCATCTTGCATACTTACTAGATACATTCAACCATAATAATGTAGGTTAACAGTCAATTTTGATTAGAGCACAATGTTAGTTTGCATTTTGTTAGAATTTTTGAAAATAAGCTTCGGGTATATAGTTAAGTATTCTTACATGCACAATTGAACATATTAAAATAAATATAAATTGACGACGAGATGACGCAAATATTTCAAAATAACCCATATTAGCGTGCCATGTTTTCAATGTATTTTGAGCCGAATATACAACCTTACGATTACCGAAAACCTCAATTGAATTTAAACATCTACTTACTTGTATTTTTTTCTTTCTACTATAATCTAGAATACACCATAATACAAAAAGAAAACGAACAAGCATAATCTAACCTCGATATTTATATTCTTTTATAACCGACTGACTTAACTAAATGGGAAGATCCTTGAAGAGTAGGTAGAAGGGCAATGTCTTTTTCTTAGGACAATTTTCTACCAAAAACTCGCAACTTTGGGGCAAGCTAATAGCGATATGAGTAATTGCGTCAAATTTTAACAAAGAATTCAATGTTTGATACACGTTACAAATATAGAATAGAATTAAATACTTAAACATACAATATAGAGAAAATGAAAAACAGAATTAAGGAATACTCAGGGCTACGATCAATCACAAGTTCCACAACATTAATTGATAGTTTTCAAAAAAATATATTGTTATGGCAATAGTAAATAATAAATCGCAGTCTCGTTGGCATTATAGAATTGCGAACGTCGTAAATTAGATGCCATTTAATGATAAATTGATGCATTTGATCGATGAATGATAAAGTAAGGACGATTGAAAGAGTAGGTATATTATACAACTAAATATTATTATGAATAGGTACATATTAATACAAAGAAACCCAAAGTAAAACTAACATACTAACATATTTATCTTCTTAATAACGTACTTATATTCTTTTTAATCAGTAGGTATTTACACTATTTTATCGAGCCCATTAAACAATTATAAAACATTAGGTACTTATTACCTAAGCTGTTATATACCTACTTTAAATTTTCAGTTTAGTGTTCCCCGGGCTACCCCGTGAACGTGTTTAAAAGTGGTAACAGTATACAAAGGCTACATCAATGGGCGAATGGAACTATTTAATAATTTTAACATAAAAGTTGCTTATCAAGTAATTGTCAATAGTACCTAAAGGACACACAGAATAACATTTAAAGGGTTTTTGTAAATTGCTAAATACCTAATCAAAAATGCAATTTTTGATTAGGTATTTAGGGAAGAATACTTCAGTTTAAATAACTAAATGAAATTGCTCACAATCACATTTTAATAACGAACACACAGCAACTGATTTATCATTTAATTTATTTTATTTTTCAATCCATCGTTTTTCATATCCCATTATCATAACCATTTGAAAGTCTAAAATAAATCGTATCTGCATACATTAGCTAGCAATGTAGTGTCCCAAGCCGTATCTTTAAAATTATCCTTAAAAACTATAAAAATATTAACTAAACAAGTGCACGTTATATTTAAGCACGGAAACCAGTGAAATGCATTTCGGAATGCTTACTGAATAGAACAGAAATATCGAATACTTGAGGGAATAATTCTGCTGATCAAATAAGAACTATTCAAGAGGACTAAAATGAGCGACTCTTATTTGATATTTTTGTCCAGCGTGTGAATGAACAGCCTGAACGATATTGAGTAAAAAGTCTTCTCTAACTGTCATACAGATCGGTACTGCGTAAAAAAACCTCTTAAGTTTCATATGTCGTTGTTATTGTAAAGTAAAATTTTGTGAAATATCCAATTTAGAACATTACTTGACAATGCGTCGCACTTGAACAATCTCGAAACAAATTCGCTTGATAAGGCAGTGGGTTTCCCAATAAATAAACAGAAAATCAGATCAATAGATCTTTACAAAATTGAGCTAAAAAAAAGTAGTTTTGAAAGGTCATTAATTTAGCATTATAACTAAGTTAATAAATAAAATCAACATGTAATTGCTAATAGCTATTCTCATTTGTAAAATGGACGGAGAAAATTATTTCTGACCAGGGTATTGAGCAGTTGTTGACTTTAGTATCACTAAATTATATTACTTTAAAAATTAAGTACAGTTTCTAATACTCTAATACGTTGTACCAAAGCAATTTTGCTAAAAACATGATCATGATACAAAATTAAATCTACAAGCTTACATGACAGCTTAATTTTGTTTAGAGCGAATAACACAAAGTAAGTACTGATTACACCACAACGCAATCACAACAATGATGGTTAAAAACAAGACCTACACCGTACACCTAGATATGCCTGGAGTATTCTTTACGATAGCTAAAAAGTTCATCTATTTGGCCTTGTAAATACTGGCTTAGGTAAAACAAATAAAGACCGAAATAAGTAAACAAGGAACTGTAGAAATGACTATAAAAATAAATATTATACAGATAAGTTAAAGGTTATTTCGATTATTAACTTTAAGCTTTGAAAAAGTTCGAGACATTTTTCTACATCTCTAATAGCTATAAATTGTGTTTTCAAAACTTAAAAAGTAAAATCTGAATGGCCCAATAAAAAAAAACAGAATAAACAAGTTGTATATAAATAGTTGCAACCTTTTTACGATTCAACAACGGCTATAAAAGTTAATAGTATAGAATATTTACATTCTGTTTTACAGTACTTTGTGCAAGAATAATACACCTTTACAAAGAGCACATCAAATCTATCACATCACAGAACTCGCCTATTTTACTACTTATACTAAATTTATAACTAGCCCATCTGCAGTTACTACTCTTAGTAGATTTTTTAATATACATAATTATAGTTCTTTTTATAAAAGGTCCTGTATATGAAAGTATCCTGCGGATTAACAAATATTTACAATGATAGTTTACCACATTTATAATTTCCTTCGATTACTGAGCATAAGTCGCTACTTAAGCTTATAAACAACTTGTGCTCAGCATATTGTGTAGAATCGATACATCGAAAATGTTAATCAATATTTAAAACCTTTAAGGAACGAAATAACGTACATATTTACTAATTTTCACATTTGGCGTAGTCACGTTACTTTGCTCAAACGAATTTATAATAGTGGTACAGATTACAGACATTCAGATAATTTTAAATGCCACATTTTAACAGTTAACCATTTCTAAATGATCACGATCTTCCGTCAGTCATATCCTCTAACATGTACACCATATCGTTGGGATGTTCATAGCGATAACCTGTAAGTGAAAGTGCCCTTATCAATATTAAACATAAAAAAATCACATAAATAAAGTTGTAGTAAGATAACAAACAATACACAATATAACAGAAGTAAGTGTACGAAATGTTAGTCCTGCAACCAAGGATTTTCTACACGAAGCTACATAACGAACAAAGAATATCAAAAGGCTATGCAATACTGATAGCTTAGATATTAGTTAATAAATAGTATGTAACAGAAAGACGTATCAAGTTAATTCAAACAAAACGTCACAACGTAAAAAAAAAACAATTTTGAAACATAACAAAAACTTTCTGTAACAGTCTATGGATAAAAAATTTGGAATTTACTTGCTTCTATCTTGTACTGATAGAATGTGCCATACTGCGTTGAAGAACATCCAATAACGTCGTCACCACTAGCGCCCACTATACATAAATCACTAAAAACACTGCCTAACAAATTATTATCTAAGTATCTACTCATAATAAGATTAAATTGTTATTTACAGGTAGTTAGCATGCAGGTCATAGAGAAAATAAACACAAATAATTAGTTTTATAACAATTATAATTTGTATGTACGTATAGTGAAATTATTATCATTGTTGTAAATAGCTTACAAAGTTCACCTTCACACTATACTAAATTGAACGAAAATATACCTAAAAAAATGATAAACATTAAGGCAAGAAATACTTCGACGACATTTGAATGTTTTATTATTGACATTTTAATTTTAAGTTAGATTATATTCTCTTTTAGAAACAAAGATTTGCAATTTAAAGTAGAAATTATTACATATTATTCAGTTATGTAAGAAATGAAAGAAAAATATATATATCTGCTGTAGATAATGCTTAGATTGTAATGCAACTACCACTGGAAGGACAATAACAACATTTTCGCAATATTTTAGTACTCATATAACTAATACCTGCATATTATATCGAATAATGTTAAAAATAGTTAACATACAAAACAGTAATGTAAACATAACAAAATAAGTACTACCTTCAAGGTAAAAAAAATACTATTTGAAAAGAAATATGGCACACAAGAACATATAGCGAAAAGAAAAAAAAATAGAGTTATCGTAAAATACTAAATATAAATAGTAAATAATCTCAGTAACCCATACTCTAAGTAAGTATATTCCAAATTTTATTGCTAATTTTTGTATATAAATTCGACAAAAGAGTATTAAATATTACTTTAGGAACGTAAAAGATTGCTAATTGTTTGTTATTTCACTAGATTTTTCTATAAATACACCTGACACACAGCCGAAACTACTATAGCTAATAATTTGGAAGTGATGCGTGCGACATCTATATCATGAGGCATACCAATAATTACAGGTGACGGCGACGGCCGATACAACTAATACAACACAAATACTTTACTAGTAATAACTGGAATCATATAACTGAGTTAGTTGAACAAGAAAGTAATAAGTACAGCATTTATTGATATGAAATAGTAAATGTTCTGATAAAAAAGGAATGTTATACCTAGGAAAAGCATAAATTGTAGTCGCCGTCGTAAAATTTACACTACTACTTGTCTTAAGAACTATTTTATAAAATATTAGATATTTTATAATCTATAATTACCCTTAACCAAATACGCAACTATATAAAGTATATTTATTTAATTTCACTAGACTTATTGTTCAGCCTAAATAAGTCAGTTTGGAGTATAAATAGTAAACTTTATTTTCTTGAGTAACAGTATTAGCTATCTAAAAGTAGAGGATACAAAAATACTTTTTTAAATTAAATGCAAGCTTTACCAATTTAAACAAATGTGTATGTTATTCAAGTAAAGTCTTATTATTGCTTCTTATACAAGACAAAAGGCAAAAATATTTTAGTCATATTTGGAGCAAACATTTATTAATTTAACTGGTTTATAACCACAATTTAACTTAAATACAGTTATCAGAGAGACAACTCACTGGAGTACTTTTGTAGTCTTAAAAAATGGAAGGAAAAATTAAATATTCACTAAAAATATTGATGATAAGAGTTCGAATCTAATCGGTTGGTTCAGGTTCTTTTTTATTACCTGATGGTACTCTGGCTTCGCCGAGCTTATCCTTGATGATGTAGAAAGCTAAGGAGTTGAGAGCACAGCAAACTAGGGCCCCGATTCCGAAGGCCCGGAAAGTAACCCAGCCACCGTACGTCCCGTATAAACGACCGCCAACGAAACTGCCCAAAGAAGTACCGACGCCCTCAAACACAGCTCCAACTAAACCCTGAAATTAGAAATTACAAAATTGATTCTTACGAAATTGAGAAAGGAGAGCTGTTTATTGAGAAAATTCAATGACAAAGCAAAACCACTTATATTCTCTGGACAAAATAGTATATTTTTGTATAATCACTGACATTATTAACAAATTGTTATGATAAACATTATTCAGACTTTTTCTAGTTTTTTTTTTAATTAATAATGCTTGCTTTTACTAGTTGCAAACAATTTATATATTAATGAAAGGAGTTTTTGATAGAATGATATTACATCCTTTACGATAAAATAAATATAAATCAAACAAATAGGCAGCTACCTGCACAGTTGTTTCGGTCCCTGGTAGAGAGACAATATTGGCATACGATGTCATGGTAGGATAAAACATGCCGAATGTTATCCCTTGGAGTAACTCAATTGGTAGTGCCCACCACGGGTCGGACAAGAACGAGTACAGTATAAACCTCACACCAAATGCCAACAGGACTATACTCATCATGTTAATATGGCCAACCTTTTTAAGTATATAACCTGAAATACAAAAATACTAAATAAAATAACAAGACAATGGAGACTAAAAAGGGCAATAATGGCTAACTAAGTAACTACATAATATATTAAATATACAAAAATTTAAATTTGCTAAAAAAATTACAATGTACTGACATTGCACAAAGTCATTTAATTTTCTTTCTTTGGGTAAGTCATGGAACTGAACTAAGGGATACTCGCAACAAAAATTGCTTGTTCCAAACTTAAACCAGTCAAATCAATTATATGGAAGCTGTCAAAACGTACCAGACACGAAAAGGAAGGGAATTTCACCGCCAAAGGTTTGTATGGCGCTCACTAATCCTTGTAGAGTTTTGATATACGTGGATCCATCACAGGTCAAGCCAGACATGTCTTCGAGTAGCCAGAAGAGGAACTGCCATATAAGGCCAGTGCACATACCCACAGCTACTGTCCACATTAGGAACAAGAATGTTGGCAAAGATGACAACAAGGTGCCGACGTCAGCTAATATGTTCATAGACATTTTCGTAGTGTCAGTCTGAAATAAATGTTAACAATAAGAAAGTAAGTCCGTTTTCTGTTTAAAATATTCTTTGAAGTTTTAGTTAAGTTGTTTACACGAATAATGTCTAGAGATTAAATATTTGCTTTTTCGAATAGGCCATGTAGTATTCAATTTTCAACAAGCGGTTTGATTACATATTATATCGACTGAGCCCATCCCGAGTTAGTCCCATGTCCCCTAAGTTAGATCTACGTCGTCTTGGACCAAGCTGATACATCAAGTAGTATATCGGTTGATTGAGTCAAATAAAATTTCCTTATAGTAGTTTCCATTTCCTTCACATTCGAACGTTATTGGATAATAACGTGAGAATGTTCTTGAATGGTCGGGGAAAAAGTCTTTTCGCATTATAGTATGTATGAACTTGTAATAACATCTTTCTCTCTCTAATAATATTAGAATTTGGAATTATGTTCTTTAAAATTTTAACTTTCAATTATACTAAAACCAGCCAGATACAAATACTATAGCCAAAAAGATTCTAATATTTAAGACACGGGATTATAGGGATATTTTATCTATTTATTTACACTAAATGAATTTGCTATCAAGGCACTTACCTCTAAGAAGCACGATACAACGACGTCGCCGAGCATAAATACAAACATAAGTACAAATGCAACCGTGTAGTCTTTGTACGCGCCATCGCTGAACAGATCTATGAGGACGCCGGTCAACAGGGAGAACACCCCCCAGCCCATTGAACCCCACAACCTCTGCTTCCCATACTGTGACACTTTAGGACCTGCACATATGGAAAAGAATTATTGTTATATTGTTTGAATTAAAAATTGTCTTTTACAAAACATCATGTTGTTTTTCTGTCTTTTTTTATACATATATATTTTATGCTTGTTTATTTTTTTTTTCTTTTTAAATGTATAATTTTGTTTTGTTTTCCGTTCTTATTAGTGTAAAAGGTTAATCGTGCTAATAATAATAATTAAATAATTTTGGATTTAAGTGCAAAGCATGATTCATATATAAATTCTTTTTTTTTCGAAATAATGGGACACATTATAAAGGGAAAACCTATTGTGTAATAGCAGGTATAATGTAAAAAAAAAATACGTACCAAGAAGATCGAAGCAGATGGCATCAGCGAAGGTAACAACCACGGCTTGCCCAACCCAACTGACGATCATCAGAAAGAAGAACAACCAGAATTGTGAAGTATACTCCTTTGATCCATCTTGTCTGCTTTCTGAAGCACCTTCTATCAACTCATTTACCTATAAAATAAAGTTCCACAATAAACCATAATTTATAACTAGATTCAACTTATACATATACTATACGAGCTTTTATACAAGATGTGATAATATTATTTAGGTACCTAAGACTTTTTAAAATACATACCAGAGTATTCTCACAGCGTATGTCACAGGAAGATTGGAAAAGTTCCGATTTGAGCTGATATGTAGCTTGTGACACACAATTTGGATAATGTATGGATACTGAAACAAAAAACAAGGAAGTTTTACAAACATTGTACAATTTGCAACAAAATAGACATGAGGGTCATACCTGAGGAGTTTATTAATAGGAACGTCATTGTGTAAGGAAAATCTTTAACTCCGGTATATCATTCTAATAAGTAGGTATTATTATTACTATCAGTATTGATATAAAACGAAGAGGACACTTAAGGAAAATCACTTGACGCCACTTATGCTAAAAGTGTGTCTCGAGCTCAAGAAATTATTATTAAGAAAATTTTGTAATTATAGGACTTTATGTAATTTTATTCGAATTTAACGAGAAATTTAAATCAAAAGTTTTCTTACTGCCTCCTTTGCCATCGGGCAACTCTATGTGGTTAAGCCGCATATAAACACACTCGTGTTCAGCCACTGTGTGGGATAAGACTATGACTCCTGTGAATGAAAGATTTGAAGGGAAATGCTCATTGTTAGCAGTCTTCGGTTGGCAATAGCTGGCAGTGTCCGCTTTCCACCATTCGCAAATCTCCATTAGACGCCACGGTGTTTTTACGTCAAGGTCACATGACGCCTGTTCAACAAAAACCTTGTTAGTCATTTGTCGTTCAAATGAGCAGCAAAGTCCTACGGCAAAATACTATGTTTCGTAATAAAGTAATTCTTAATATAATTAATGTTTTAACGTATTTTTATTATACAACAATGAACGAGGTACCTATCTAAGTAGGTACAAAAATATTTATTGATTTTAGATATCACTTGTTTTGTTGATAAACGTGATATAATGTCTAAAACCTGTTAGGAAAGGTAATTTAGACACTTGCACAAAATCTTTTATAGGTGCAATTCCTTATTTTATTTTTTGTAAGCCAATACGTAAAAACAGGTTCAGTATTGACTTGAGCTTTAAAATAAGTTTGAGGATAATTTGTGAAGAATAATACACTCATTTAGTTTAAGTTACATACCTCACAATCAGTGCTAATATTCTCCTTTCCAAGTTTGGTGAACTCTGCTGTGTCGTTTGTGCATAGTTTGTAATTCAAATTTTTATCTATGCATGTCATGTAGGGTTTTTGGTTTGCGATTGCCGCCGACAGATTGGCGTTCTTACATTTCAAAGAGCAAGGTTCATTGACATCAACGTATCCACTTCCCAGACGGCAACTGGGACTGAATATGTTACCTGCAGAGAAAAAAAAATACACTTACTTTCTGATTCTGCAATAAATATTTGGTACAAAGGACGAAATCGCTAAGATAAAGGGCAATGCACGAAAGGAATTCGCTAAAGCAACCATCGCATTTTCCTTATAGGACATTCGCATAGCGGGATTTTTGCAACGGTAGACCTAAAAGTCATAGTATACGACGAGGTAAACTAATGATGCCATTAGGTAATAAAATTATTAAACATAATAAAACGTACATGTCATGTGAAACAAGTTCTTAAATGTATACTCCTATACATATAACTGTTCTCGAGTGAGTGATTAGGTTTTAGTGACTTGAATTAAGCAAAATCGCTGACGATGAGAATTCCAGAGGTGTTTGGAAAGGCGTAACTGTGACAGTATAATTAAAATGCAATGCCCATTAAGAAAAAACACTGAGATATCTCACCATCCAAGGTCACGTTGTTCGCCGCAATATATGCGCAATTATCTTCTTTAACAGTAACGTTACTAACCGAAGAAGTATATTTTATGTTATCCGTATTACTGTAGCAGTATTGTGGTATATGCCAATGTTCGCAAACTGTCTGCCACATTTTAGGCGAGGTCATGTCACAGTTCATCTGTAAATTGTTCAAGGTTATCGTCAACCATTAAAATAAGTGCTGGAACAGAATGGCGTTGTTTGATTGATGCAGTGATTGATAAACGTCTTGATGAATGTTACTTTAATTCACCACTAAATTAGACCCAATCTACTTTTAAAATTCCATGACGTAGGCACACGGAACATTTTAGCTAAAGAAGTCGCATAACAAATACATAATAAAACATATAAAGTTTGTATTCTAAAGACATATAAAGTGAATGACAGTGAGTTTTCTATCATGGATGCGATGAGTGGTATAATCGCTACATTTTTATTAAATCCGGCGTGTCCCTGAAAATGATATCTGGCTTGCACGATGGCCGAGATAGATAACACTCACCTGACAATAGGTACTGGCGTTTGAACTCTGAGCACTTAGGGAGTTGACTTTACACATGTCCACGGCTGCTTTGTCCTTGTAACAACTCTGGAGCATAGTGACCCCGCCATCACAGTCTAATTCAACACTTAAATTCCGATTTTCCGGTATGGCGTATATACCCCAAAAACCAATTATAGTCAATATTTGAAATAAAATAAATATAACTTTCTGTTTTTTATACCTGTAATGAATACAAACGTGATATTATAGAATGACTAATACATATATGTGTGAGTTTATGCTGACTTTAAAAGACTTCATATTTCTTTTGATTATTTTGTATTATGTACATGCAGCATTCTTATTGTCTAAACAAATGGCTACAAAAAAACGCGAAGATGTCGGTTTTTGATAACAGGCTCTTGGAATATCAAAAGCTGTTTCTCTTAATATAACGACCTAGAAACAACCTTAAAAGGCGTATAATATTTAAGATTCATTTAACAGTACTGAGATTAAGATAAGTAGTAGATTACGTTGTCTAAGCAACCATATAAAAGAATTAGCATGCCAATAAAATAATAATACAGTTACGTACCTGTCGGCAATCACACCAAACAATGGTTTCGCAATAAGGCCGCATATTGGTAAGACTGTGTAAATCAGACCCACAGTAGCAGATGAAAATCCTAATTGACGTGCATAAGTAGATAAGTATGGTACCAATGGAGCAGTTCCTAAAATAAAGTATAATATTAGCTAACCTAATAATTATTATTATATTAATTGCTCGTTTGATGAATTATTAGTGTGACCACTGATTTATTTGAGCAAGATCAGATTTATTACTGACCTATATTTGTTACTGATTACGGGTAGTTGTAATCAATCATCAATTGTAATACTTGAACCAAAATAAATTATAGATGCTCCAGTGTATTTTATACATGCATATTTTGTAATACTATTATTATTCAGTGCATATAACATATTCATTGGGTTTAAACTAATACTATTAGCTTGGGTTGTGTTAGATTCAGTAAAATACAAAAACTATTATATAAATTAAATAGTGATCAGCCCCAGCTTTGCACAGGTAAAATACTTATGTATTATACATATAAACCTTTATCTTAAAGCACTCTACCGTGAAAAAAAAACACTAAAATCCGTTACATCGTTTTAAAGATTTAAGAGGACATACAACAGACAGTGTCAATGACTTAAGTTTTAAAGAACAATAATTTTGGTAAAAATGTATTGGTTAATTCTGTTGCTATGCCAACATACTGAGTATGATGCAAGCTAACCAGCAGGCCCTTGCTTAACACAAGAATGTGTACAACATCATCAGCAACACAGGGGGGCTGGGTACTGGTCTAAAAATTATTTTTGTTATACTAATATTGCCATTCATCAACACACTTAGGCGAACATTTTGGATGATATTAATAACATGTAATAAAAACTTACCTGCATTGAAAAAGAAGAAATGCCCTTTAATGGGCAATAATTTTTTATTTACTTGCATCTTTGAAGGCAGCATTTTGACTCTGAAACAAAAGTATCACAGTTGTTATTTCAATTGGTGGCGTATAACCTTAGAATTTGCTATGGATAACCTTAGAAGTAGGTATTTTAGTATGGTTATGTTTACTATTAGGATAATCCATTGCTAATCCTAATTGATAATCCTTTTTTTAAATTAGACAGGCCAACCCTTTCATACTTAATTTGGTGGAGAAATAAAAGTATCACTCAAAAGTTGTTAACCATAGATTTCTTTGCAACTATGAACAATTTGTTTAAGCTAGAGTGAACAGCTAGACAAGGTAGAAGCTTTGTTACATATTTTTATACTGGCTAGAGCTAGACTTTCAAAATGTCTCATGGTTTACCAAAATACATTATAGCCTATGAAGTAAAGTGTATCTACCAAATTGTCCACAAGATCAAGCCACGGATTCTTATTAGTTCTCAAAGAAAAAGGTTTATTTGATAAGTACTATGCTGAAGCCATTATACAAATCAAGCATATAGTTGGAGGGAAAACTTTATGTTATAAAGATTAATAAAATGATTCCATTTATAGGTACTTAAAGAGATTTTTTAATATCCCTTTAATAATTTTTACTACAACCAAATTGATTTAAAACAGATTATTCTACTAAGTATTTCCTCATGTACACATACTTTGTAATTACTGTTTGACATTTGATTTAGGTTGGATAATTGGGTATTTAAAAGATTACAGACTTAAGATGTAATGTAATATTTGTGTCCAAAGCAAATAACATGTGTGCAATCAAAAGAAACTTTAAAGTAGTTAGATAACCCAAGTTTGCCAACTTTATTTCTTTTTTCTTAGATTTTGTAATCTAAAACAAGTTTGTACTTTTTTCAACTTAAATTATTTAGTACCAATAGTTAATCAAATTACTAAAACTAAGGGGTGAGAACAAACTTACCTAAATTTTAATCAATTTCCATGAACTTAAGGAAAACAAATTAAAAATCATGTAAACACTAAACTAGTTTGGACGCGGTTGACAGACTTTAAACAGTTATCTGTGATAATGATAACTATAAAACTAAATTTATTGACCTATTTATTATAACTGACGTTTATACAATCATTGATTACCGAAGATGGACTACGTTTTTAGGAAAGAATTTTTTTAATAAAATGCACGTGCAATTAATGAAATGAAACGGAATGTAATAAGAAAAACTGACATGGCAACTGTCAAAGTGACAGACTGCGGCTTCAATTGACAGAGAGAAAAACAACTTGAACTTTTTAATAGTTCTTAGCTTGGAAACGAGTCTATTTAGCCGAACTCACAATTTGGAATTCTAGCGTAAGTGTTGTCAGTTATTTGTAAATTGTTGTTGTTTGAAGAAAATTAATCTTTAACCAAATTAAATAATAAGGGTTTTAGTTTGACACACTTTTATTATGCTAGCAAAGACTCTTAACCATTACCTGAATACTGTACAACCAATTCGTAGTCGCGTCATCAAAATTATTAAGCTTTCGTTTTTTTTTTACTAAACCGGATTGAGTTCGATAGGTAATTTGCAATAAATCGGAGACTGTAAAACACTTTCAACCTGTGTTATATAAAAGCTTTTAGAGTCGTACTTCTGGGCAAAAGCCTCCCCTCCCACCATTTATTTACCCCGGTATTTTGTTCTATATTTTTTTTTGTCTATTTTATACAGCATCAGTTAAACACACGTGTAAAAGCAGTGAGAAATTACATGTTAGCAGTCTTGCCGTAGACTTTTTAAGAAGCTGGTTGGCATTGTGATTTTGTTTCAATTTAAGTTGCAAGTGGTGAAGTTGTATTATATATAAAACTACTAGCTGTTGTTTGCGCCTTCGTTCGCGACAAAAAAGGGATACAAAATAGATAGTAGCCGATTCTCAGACCCACTAATTGCATGTATAATATTTCAAGAGATTTGGTCCAGCCATTTCGGAGGAGTACGATAGTTAACATTGTGACACGAGAATTTTATGTATAAGATAAATACAAAATAATATGCTTTTAAACTAAATACGTGGTAACACTAACGATGTCATAATTGTTGCCAAGACTAAAAAGACAAAGATTGTAATAGGTATGATTTATTTTTGATTTCAAGTAATTAATTTTCTAAAATTGCTCCGAAAATCCAGGTAGTAGATAACACACAGCAAAAATGAAACTTTATAAGAGACTCAAGCGCAGGAATGACGAAAAGTCCACAATATTTGTCGTGATCGACTTTGTCCAAATGATCGTAATTAAAGCGTTTTCACATTATCCGATCCGGTATCGGTTGGTATCGGACGACGATAGCCGATAAGCGATAATTAATTTGTAAGAGATTTATAATGATAGCCGACACCATGTGCTGTTTTCACATTATGCGAACCGATATTGGTGTCGGGCGACTGTACTGACAATATTTCATAGTCTATACCATGAACTGATTGCAAATATTTCCTATAGGTAGGTATGTTTACTTACCGATTCGCCTTTTTATTCGATAACTTTATGCGAGCAGGTCATCATAGCAGATTATGTATTTTCAGATTATTTATTCTCTCTGAGAATTTTATTTTTACATTCCTCGAGTATCTATCCTACAAACATAATTTTTATTTCATCAGTTCGATTAAAGTACCAATGTTGTTAACGCCAAGATGATAACTAAACCAATACTTAAACAAACTATGGTTTGAAATGGCCATCGGGCGACGGGCATTGAGCTCTGCGCACACAGAGACAACTTACATACATGTATAGCACACATAAAAACATTAGTGTCTGATAGCTGACGGGCATCTGACGGTATCAATGACGGCTCCATTACCCGATATCGGATCGTCGTCCGATACCGATACCGGATCGGATAATGTGAAAAATCACTTAAAATTTCATTGACAATTGAACAGAGTAATTATCTAGATAGGTACTACCTTGCGGATGGGTCTACTTGCATGGAAACATCCTCGTGGCCCAAGTTACGTAGTCAAATGTCTAAATAACAAAAATATATGTCCATATGTACCTACAAATTTTAGTATTATTCCTGCTCTCTGGTGAAAAATGTTTTGACGCTTCTGTGGAATTTCATGTCAGTTTTATTTTATTGTTATAGGAATAAAAACACATATTCATCTTACACTACCCAGAACTAACGAAATGGATATAGAAGCTTCCCCGCATGGTTGTTTCTACACATTTTGAAACTTTACAAATCTAAACTAAATTTTTATTTGTATATAAAGTGGTCGAGACCCAACTCTAAGTAATAAAGGTACCTACTTTAAAAAGGTGCGGAAGTCGAAATACTATGGTAGAGGCGCCCCTTCACCCCCTTTCGAGTTTCACACCCTGTCACCCTGGCCTCCTGTCCACCTAATAGCCAGGACTTCATATCTATTGCAAAAATCCTTTTGTGTACTCGTGTGCTCACGTTCAAATATGGCCTCAAAGTTTGAACCTCATATTCAAACTTGTGTACTTTTTCTAATAAAATATCACACCTTCCGTGTTTCGGAAGGCACGTAAAAATGTGGGTCCTGCGCCTGATCCCTCTCCAGCCTTGTCGGATTGATGTCCCATCGGGCTATGAGAATAAAAGAATAGAGAGTGCACCTGTGTTTGCGCACACGCTTGTGCACTATAATATGCCTTGCATAGCTGGTCGGTGTCTTAGTAACTAGCCGCCGTGGCCGAAATCAATCAGGAGAGACATTTTTTCTACATAGCACGTGACTTTTAGATGGATGCCTAAATTTATCAAATAATTATGTACGTAGTAAGTACTTGTACTAGACTAACTTTTACTCGATTAACTTTACTCGACTACTTAGATATTAATTTTGGTATACAAATACCGTTATGAATTTCAGTCTAAGTACCTACAACATTGGCATCCAGTAATACTACGGCAATCTAACAGTAAAATAATATAGACATTCATTCATAGTTCGAGAGATTAGTGGAAACAATAAAACAAATGCTCCTTCTGTATAATGTTAGTATTGAATGTCTCTACAGTTGACCAAGACCATCTCACGTACCTATTATGTGATACAAAATTTTCTCACCGCTCGATCGGTCGTCGCATTGCATACTTCACGAGACTTCGCGCATGGAATATTAAATCGCATAGTTAGATATGACTGAGAGCCGCGGAAAAAATGGCCCTGGATAAAAGAATAATCTTTTAATCCTTAACACTTAATCAGTCCTAGATGACCACAACTGGGCATAAGTCTCTATTTGTTTTGCCTTTCTCCTCTGTGCCTTGCCTTTCACGTCCATCCCTTCTTACAAATTCATCGATACCTTTTATATAAAATTCCCGTGTCACAGTGTTAGTTACCGTATTGCTCCGAAAAGGCTGGACCGATTCTCTTGAAATTTTGTGTTTGCATTCAGTAGGTCTGAGAATCGGTCAACATCATAATTTTTCATCCCTATTTTTTTTTTGAGAACGAAGTCGCGGTCAACGATGATGATGATGACAATTAACGAATCTATTATTTTTAACTTACTGTCAGGTCTAGCGGTATAGCCACGTATAAACTAAAATAATACTTAGGTACCAACTCAGAAAATATTTACTTACTGTATATACTATATAATAGAATTTAAGTATTATATATACAGTAAGTACATACACATATCAACCTTATTTTTTAATTCCACCTGTACGAAGGTGCGAAAACTGATAGCAGTGAAAAGGTTTGCATTACCTCAAGTTAATGAAATGACGCTTTACTGATCTATTGTATTAAATTATAGTGTGAGTGTGTCAGTTCATGAGAAACTGAATGCCGATCGATTTACCTATTAATATACTACATTAATTGTTTTACCTAGCAAACCAACGTTTTACTTTTACAAAATACTGTCATATTAATTAGAATTATGACGTCGCTATTTGAAGTCATTTGTGCCTTTTAATGTAATGTATTAATTAAATCAAACTTGTAAAAAAAATTGTCGTAGGTGTATCTAAGCGCCTGTTGCTTTCATTTTCATAAAACACCCGCTATTCCTTATTTTAACCAGAGCTGCACAACCCGACAATTTTATTTTAAAAACGATTTTTATATATTACATACTATCGCCCCTTTACTGCAATGCTATATATTATAATCACATCAAGCTCATGATTCATTTGATTTTGACATTACATCAGTACTACTTAGCGATTCCATAAAAGCGCATGTTTGTTTCACTTCGTATTTGATCCGACTGACGCTTTGCCTAATAGACGTTTAATCAGCTTTACCTGGATACGGAATATGTTTAAACAACCTACCGCGTGTACGCTCATTTCAAAGCTACGAATGCTACGATTCGTAGCAACAAAAATTGTATAAACTTGTGAAAATCGAGTAATATCTGAAGATAATGTGTCTATATTTTCTTCATAGTCAAGGTAACGGATAAAAGCTTGAATCTTCGAGCTGCAAAAAAACACTAAACAATTAGGACCCGTCACCGCGTCGTACACGTTCGAGTTGTTGAAACCTGCACTGCCTGATTGATGGCCACTCACTGTTAGGTATCAATACAATACAAAACAATACTCCATAGTGTACACCAGACGCAAGTACGATACATTATTATAAAAATAGTCATGTACAATAGGCGGTCTTATCGCAAACAGCCAAGTATTGGTAACCACCTTATGGAAGACATATTTTGTTGACAATAGGTACCTGTTCTGATTCCTACTGATACTTTGTTCAAAGAACCTTTGGTAAAAATAAACTGCTTCTATACTCACGTAACATTTTGACTACTATCGTATTAGGAAAATGATTAAAGGAATGTAATACATGAACCAAATAAATTATATTAGTAACGACACGTGACTCTGCGAATCAGTGAGTACTAAATTGAATTTATGCTCGGTGCATGCATAATTTACAAACGTAGTATTTGCGTAAACCGTACTTAAACGTGTACGATTCTAGGCCCCTCTACTCAATGGGCTGTGCAACAGACTTCCATGTCCGATTGGAATTTAAATTAATACCTGTTTGTGAACAATTTGAAAAGCTATTGCCATGGTATAGTATCGGTAAAGCCATTTTGTCATAAAGCATTGTTATTATGTAGATAGAAATACTTATTGATATTATTTACGCTAATCTACCCAGTATCTTGTTACTGCTTATATTTCCGAGGTTATTGTTCGTTGTAGTATGGATGTCTTAGGAACAAGTTATAAATATCAATCTCTTGAGGGTGGGTGGAAATATTTACTATTATATTTATTGTTCGTTTTTCCTACAACTAATGATGATACTTACTTGGTTTTCTTTAACCAAAAATATAACGGTAAGACTGTTACTATGTACCTACCTACATGTGTATGTTTACTTTTTACGCGTATCTTACAAGTTTCATGTTTGTATCCTATTTTAATCCTAAAAAAGGCTAACTTAAAACCCAAGTCATTTCAAATCTATTTACACTTAATTAGCGTAGGTACAAATGTTTTTCCCAGCGGTATCTATGCAAGAGAAAATATTTTAAAGAATATCAAATATCTATATAAAAATAGAGGTAAAACTTCAAAAATGGAGAATAAAATTGATATAAATAAAATGGAACAAGAAATTCTAGTAAAATACGCCCACGAAACCTTCGATGCGGGGAATGGTAAATGTTCGAGTTTCGTTCCTGGAAAATATAATCGATCTATAGTTTTAAGGTATCCCACCTGGATTACTATTTCAGTAATTGGTGTGGATGTAAATAACTAGATATGTGCAGATATTGCAACAATAAAACCTGGGAGGGATGGGGGGGGGGTATCGACCGCCATCTTGAAAAGTTTTTGCCTTTTCAAAAGTATGAAGCCGCTCTACGTCGCGGAGTGCAACGTCTCTTTTTGTCACTGACCAACACATTTCACCAGGAAAGTTTGTGGATACCTACTTAATTATATGCAAACTAGCATCGTCGCATATTCAGCTCTTTACGGAACCCAAGTCTATTGGAAATTTAATGTAAGTAACTGTACTGACCAAGTGCTCCGCTACAGGTATTTTGATACATAAGCAAATGAAACCTCTATTGATGAATGTCTGAATTCAAATGATTCGATTGACGGTCTAGTAGCATTAGGTGCTTTTGATGTAAGAAGAAAACAAATAAGAACGTGCATAGCTAGTGAAATTATAAAAACACGACCCGTCTTATTAAAAATTTAAATCTAGTTCTTACAGATAAATATAGCCTAAGAAAAAAAAATGTAACGGTATTTTTATTTTTTTGCATAAAGAATCTAAAATAGATACATGACTTCAGAAAGTCGGTTCCTTTTTCCATTTAATGAGAGCCTATCGCTGGCTTAAATTACGAATGCATGCAATGCATTTAAACCGTTGCAAAGCTGTTGTATTATATTAATATTCGGTTTAATTCATAAATTCGTACTGAAATTTCAGTACTTCCATGGCATTTGTGAGCATTCAATAACTTTACCGCAGTTATTGATTGACAGGCAGACTGAAGTAGGTAGGTACTAGTGTCTATTATATTCAATAACGAATAGTTTGCACAGGTTTTCACATGCACGGATTATATTGAACACCGTATAATAGGTGAATCGTTTTTTATTGATATTTCCTTTTTTGAGTTTGACGAAACAATTTTGCGAGGCTATCGAGTTTTTGTATGTCGATACCTAGTAGATACTATCTGGGTCTCTATCTACTACCATGCAGAACTATAGCTGGTAAAGAACATGGAGCAATTCTACAATCTAAAGTACGATTATGTTGAGGCCTTTGCTCAGCAGTGTGTCACAAAACAATTTAAAATTATGTCATAAATAAAGAAACTTAAATACTTCAGGGAATGATCTTGTTTTACTCGTGCATAGGTCATTCGGAAATTCCTATGCTTTTCAGCAATTATTTTTAGATGCTATTTCATGTAAATTATTTGCACATTTGATTGTGAGTCATGTGTGGGTGAACTTCGACTAAATAACAATTAACCAATTATAATATTCAGTCATGGTGAACTTGTTGTGAAACAAAGTGACAACCGCAACTGCACGCCTATAATTGCTCACGTGTTCGTCCTGAGCCCTATGTCCTGCGCACTGCGTCCTCGCGCACACCATCCTGCACCCTGCGTCCCTATACACTGTACTCTATTCATAGGAGGGGAACTAAAAGAATCAATCATCCCAGTGTAGCGTTTAGAATCACATGTCGGTATGGCCATATTAAATTGGTCATTCATTAAATTTGTGCTGCAAAGAGAATAAAAGAGAGGTACATATTTAATAAATTGACTGTAGAGCATCAGCAATAGTTATATAGTTCGGATTGTTGGGTGTTGGTAGAGATGGGTTAAAGACAATGTACGCTAAAATAAGAATGCTTTGTTGGATGTCTAGAATAACGCCAAAATTATACCAGAATGAGAACATTAAAGGAAGTTTGAAAGTAGTACTTTAATACGAGAATAACGGTTACATCTGTCATGGTATGGGCGTAAAGAAGGAAAAAGGCAAATCATTAAAATAATTAAGTTATGGATAGTTTCATTCGTAATGGTTAGACTGATAATTTGAGTAGGTATCATATTAGGACTTTGCTTGGATGGATGGATTGTATAAGGAACGATATGAATGAAAAAGGAGTATATGGTAGTGTGACGTCTGATAGGGGAGAATGGAAGAAAAATACGAGTTGCGCTGTCCCCAAGCAAAACAGGATAAGGCAGGACGATGATTATGATAGGACTTTTCCTATGTCATTTTAATTAAGAACTGGTTGGTTTATTAAACACGTCTGGTAAGTACTTTTTTTTAGGAAGTGACTGAAAAACTGAGACGAGAGAAAAAAATACACAATATTTTCAGAGTAGATATTATGATGAAATAGCCAAAACAAAAATGTATGAAGTCAGCTAATCATCTTAAGATGATCTAATTAAACAAACGCAGAGCGGTGGTTATGTGCAGCCGGAGTGAAGTTGTTAGGCATGTAAAATGTTAACAAATCGACGATACTTGTTGGCTTGAATATTAAGTTAATAAGATTTTAAGTAAGCTTAATTCCAGATTAAGTATACGAAAACATAAAATTTTAATTTAAGTTTTATTATACAGGGTGTTTTATTTTTGATTAATGCCATGTCTTTGGTACTGTACCATGCAACATGAAACTAATCCCTCTTGATTTTTCGTGAATGAACAACGTACATTCGCAGACCTAAGCCAGTTGTGATTGGTATCAAAGGTGACATTGACATTCAGTGTACTTATAAAGGGGGTAAGGTTCCATTTTAGGGTTCCGTAGCGAAACGGCAAAAAAAGGAACCCCTATAGATTCTTCCTTTCATCCTTATAGACTGTTATTAAAGCTTATTGATACCCTAAATGTAGAGTTCTCTTAAATGACATGATTTATCACAAATCGTTAGCCATTATACAATATAGGAGGCCTTTGCTATAAGGAAAACCGAACTAAGAGACCTGCTATAGTGGATGTAGATGTAACTTTAAAAAATATGTAAAAAAAATATACAGTTCGGAAACAAAGGCTTTATTATTATTATTATACAGTATTGTGACATCATACAAACGAACGGATCACGAGCCTACGCTTTGACGCAGACCGTGGCATCCCTACACCCGCAAGCGTGTCACAGTCGATCACGAACGGACGGTGTGTTGTTGATGTAATTAAAATGCTACGGATTGGCAGCCCTATCACTTTTACATACCGTGCGTTTGTAGGTATTTAGTTTTTAGAATCAGTCGTACTACTGTATTTATTTGTATTGTGTTATTACTATGTAATTGGCCACCACACCAATGACCAGTATTAGTAACGCGAGTTCGATTCTCTTTCTTTTATTTTTTTTAAACGACTCTCGCTCTAAGGAATTTAATCCTTGTATCCTGGGGGGTTTCAAAGACATTCAATTCACATGCACAGAGAAAACCAGACTCAGAACAAGCATTTGTGGGACGCACAAATTTTTATCCTACGCGGGGATCGAACCCACGACACGTCGCGCACAGGGGTAATTGGCGTGGTGACCTACACCACTCGGCTATCTGTGCAGTCATAACGCACGGACGATTCCCGCAGAGAACAAGATCTTGTGGCTCACAAAGGTTTATTCTAACTCTGGGCGTCTTTGTGCAAGTTATATAAATGGTTGTGGAGTGTTTTGCCGTTACAGAAGGAATAATTTCGTAGAAGCGGGGGTTGCTTTTCTAAATAAAAATGCCCCATTGTTAAAATTAACGAACTCGAAATTTAAACAATGGTTAGATACCATTACCATTGTTTATTGGTACCAAATTAAGTAATGGGTAAATCTAGTTTCCGAGAACAAAATATTTCGGTGTAGAGACGTAATATGAATACCTACTATGCAACAAGACAAGTAATGAGTGATATACGATCGTGGACAGCTGTATGTCTGTGCAATAGGAAAAAAGATTTATCCTACGTAAAGAATGTATGAGATATAAAATATCGAGTGTTTTCTGCAGTTGTAGGTTTAACGGACGATGTTGTTCTGGAATAAGAGTTCTTTAATTTATTGAAATTAATAGAAATTTAATGCTGACGCCCTAGCCGCTTATTTATTATTTTTAATTTTTCTACAGTTGGTGCTTGACTGATTGTGCATTTTAAAGCTAATTAATCCGCCAGATGTATTTCCACAAAATACTGGACATGTATATTTCTTTTATCGCATAAATAAACGATGGATACGGTACTCTGAGTTGAAATCTAGTGTGACGCAACGTCTCAATGCACTTTCCAATGTGACGTTAGTATCCCCACTTTCATACCATACGCCTTTGGTTCACTGTATCTTCGTATTTTTTTATACATTTAATAAAAGAAAAAATACGTACGTACATTTTTTCTGAATTATTTCTATTGGGTTGCATTGTAAGCTTACATTGGTAGTGTGAATACGCCTGAGGGTACTGTTGTATACCCTTTGGCGTGTTCACACTGTATATGCCTGTCTTAGAAAAGCACTTGTAGAAGAGAGAAACTCTACGGTCGTACTGTTTGCTGTCTCGCTTCCACGACTGCAACATCTTCACTCTAAAAGGTGGTGGCAGGGCTCCGCCCAATGTTTCTTGGAAACTCTACAAAGAAAGTGTTAGATAGAGTAGTGTAATATTTATAAATGTTGTCAACAAATGCTTTAAGATGGAAAAGAAAAGATCTGCTTATTTATTGACTTATAATGTTTTATGTAGGGTAAACGTAAGAACGTTGTAACATGACGTATCAATATTTAATTTTTAATTTGCTAACAAACAAAATACATAAACTAACAAGCTAAATTAATTCTAGAAACTACTGCACCCTGCAGTTCTTACTCTTTAATAAATTCCATTCATTGACGTTCCAAAAAGGTAGATATTTCCCATTAGCGATGTTAATGCATACAAAGTACTGCTTATTGCAAAATACGGGCAATAATGATCCACATCCACTTTCATTCGTACTTGCACCAAACCAACCTCTTTACAGTGGTCTCCATAACACTACGTACAAATTAACTATCACTAATTGATATTATTCAATTTTATCCCATTTGTTTGCCTTTCGTAATTGCGAGTTCAGTTCATCTACTGGTTAGTAAAATGTGTTATGTCATAATAACCTTAATATATCATTTAGATTGGTATAATCTTACATTAGATTTAAATGCGTTTTAAAATAACTTGCATTAAGGTAAACAGTAAGCAGAGTTGAACTATCTCAATTGTGAAAAAAAAAGTGTAATTGCAGAACAGTAATTTGTTACAGACTTTAAAGTGAAACAAAACGCCCGTTATGCAGCAGCACGGCGGTAGGGACCGCGAGGGCGCCGCGAGTCGAGCAGCGTCTTAAATGGAGGCCTATTTTCGTCAAATCCTTTATGCTAAAAAAAAGAAAATTAGGGAGGTTAGCGTCGTGTCTCGCCGAACTTCGAAGCGATTGCGATGCGGCTCCTCCTTCCCGTGCCATTGGCGTTGGGCGGCTCAGCTCCGCCAATGAGACCGCGCTTAGCCCCACTCGCTGCCATTTCATATTACTAAGATTACGTTTTCCTTGATTAAGAAAAATGCCAAGTTTTCAATAATTATGTTACTAATTTGCCGTTAAAATTTGATATGCGTAGCGACACGGCGTGCCGTCAGTGCCACGCCGAGGACAGAGAAGCGAAGATTTTTTAAAGTTATATGAAGCGTGTGTTTTGTGTAAACTTAGAATAATTAACCACATTTTCAGGTAAATGGTAAAGTGTGAGGACGCCTACACGGCGGCGGGCGTCGAGCTTTACGTTGATGTGTTTCAACCGCGAGATTCGTGGGAGCATTTGAGTCAGTTCGCTGCTCGGGCACGGCGCGCGTCACTCGCATCGCGCTCCGCTTGCGTCAACCGTCCGCCGACCGAAAGCGAAACTGCGCCCGCCCGCCCAGAGCGCGTCTACAACGTTATTTTAAAAATAAATCGCAATAATATTCACTATTATTGTTTGTACAAAGTTATCGGTTTAGTTCAAGACTCACGCAAGTGTTTATCAACAAAAAAAAAGGTTAATAAAAGTGAAACTTAGCGAAAAAACTCTCGTAAACTTATTGTAGTGATTTATTAAGGATGTTTGCGATGCTGCCGATTTTAATATAATAAAGAGGCCTTTGGATTTCAAGACGGCGGTGGATAATTTACTTCGCCCTGAATTAGAAAAAGTGGGTGAGTAATAAATAGAATTAGAAAATTTTGTTTGCAACAGAGTAAATTATTTTTTCAGCACAAAATTATGTTGTTTTTATTTTTTTTTAATTATTGGTTACTCTTATAGCTTTTGTTTAGTTTTTTTATGAATCAAATATTGAGCTAATAAAAAATATATCAAATTGACAAAAATAATTTAACTATAATTTTATTTAAGCTTGTTTAGAGTATCATTGTGCTTGGCCAGTATTATGTTGCTTTTTCAATTTTGCTATAATGCGTTTTACAACAATTAAGCATGTAGTTTAATTCAAAGTGTTTCACGTTTAAATAGCAATAGTAGCGGCGTATATTTAAAATGTATTTAATGTATGATTTTGAATACAATAAATATTTTTTTTCTGTTTTTGGAGGAGGTTTTTGCCCAGCAGTGAACACTACAAGCTAGGAGAAAATCATTTAAATAAAAAAATATTTAATTTAAAATTTTAGGTCAGTAATTTTAAGTCTGGATACAATACAGTTAACCCCTGCGCCTAAAGGGTGTATTCGTAATGGAGGGATTCCAAGAAATTTCCTTCGCATTGTTTGTATGGAGAAAACATTAACTACTTTTTTATTAAATAACATATGTAGTATTACGTAGCCTGGTGCCCGATGATTACAATATCATACTAGGGGGTTCGGATAGAGATATAATATACTGAAACCCAACCATGAAAATATATTAAAAGCGGTTTATTCATTTAGGTGATCGTCAGTACCACGCTTACAAAAAATGATATTTAAATTTAAGCGATACTAACAACTTTAAATTCCATATTCTGAAAATGAATTCCTTTACCGAGTGCATTTAAGTTATTTTGCTGGAAAACACATACTATAAAGACTTTTAAATAAACTGTGGCATTACTTATCACATCAAATGTACTAGGTATACTAACCCCAAAACCAGGTTAAAATAAATTAAATCTTAATCTAAAAATATATATTTTATTCAGCCGTTTGCGCGACGGAGATGTTTAATATCTTTACAAAAATCTCGCTTGACAGGCAATCTGGTTATGAGTAGACTTATAAATTTGACGTAATTTTAAATTTTGAACAATTTCTCATCACAAACTCTCATTTCTGATTCTAAATTCTGCGTAATTAATAAATCAAACCTAACGAACGATCGCCACCAAATTGATCAAAGTACATTTTGCAGTGTGCAACACCTGCTTACTTCTTTGAAATGTAAGAACTTAACAAGAAATTGACGTTTAAAAATTCAATACGTATCTAATTAAACCAAATACATTATTTCCAAAGTTATACCCACTACTTGCATAGTACAGTAATGTTCAGACATTAAACCGGCCTTGAAAATATTGTAAATACTCCATTTTACATGATGATTTATTCCTTGATCGATTGTCCAAGAAAAATGTCTGTTATCAATATTATAATGTAGGTACGACTTGTATAAACGGGGCCTGTTTATATTTTAAATACCGATTCCGTGCACTTGCATTAAATTGAAAAAAAAAAACACCACTAGCGGATGAAAATTTGCAGGCAGCCCCAAATCCCTTTTCAAAGTGAAATTTTAGTAAACTGAAACGGGATTACAATTTATTTCAAATATTTTGGTTAACATTGTAGAAAAATCTGACTCAATTTACAAATGCGACTATGACAAAATTTTACTCAATTCTGTTAGAGTTATTTGAGTGTATTTTACAAAAATAAACTACGTAAATTTTAAAACCTACCTAAACTACTTATTATGATTAATCCATTGATACAATTTGCATTTCGATTTTAAAAGGATATGTATTCACGTTTTGCAAATTATTAGTAAATAATTGCTAAAAGTAAACATTTAGTCAAAGGTTTTACACGAATGAATATTTGTATTTAATGTGTACAAAGCAAGTAAATTTGCAACGCGTTTCTCAGTGATAGAAGGGTTAATTAACAGCAATGAACGATAGAGTTAAATCGTATTAATAACATAATTTTCAAGCACTTTATTCACTGCATATTAATAGATGCAATATTTTAATCAAATTAATATTTTCCCTGTATTTTAAAACTTACCACATATGTACATGGTAAAAAAAATCGGTAGAGCCATTTTCAAAAAAGTTTGAAAAACCACCAAAATAAAAAAAGACCTGGGCATGTACGGTTTACTAGAAAAATACCTATGATAAACAAAATTAAAATTCACGTACAGGCAGCTATTTGCTGAATTGTATCATAGTCACAGAGCCTTACAAAATCTTTTTTTTGTAGCTCACTATATAAATAGTACGTAAAGTTTGAAATAATAACGTAGCAGTGAATATTAGCACGATTTTAAATAAAACATCTACCTAAATCTCTTTTAATTGAAAGTGCATTTAAAAATCATCAATCATTAATTGCGTTTGACATTTGGCTAAGGTGCAAGTCAAATATTTGAGCGAAGTATTAAAAAGATGTTTAGGGATAATTTAGAAAACCACGCGTACACTCGCACCCCGCCGTCCAAGGCCTGTACATCCCGAATATGTCATTTTCCAAATGTTGCAGATGAAGTAACAACTTAAATTTATATTAAATTGCGAAGTAACAATTTAAAAACAGTTCCTTCAATAGTAATTCCATCTGTTTTATAATATATTATTGTTTATACATGCAGGGAGAGATTTGCAATTCGAAGTCTAATATTATTGTTAACCGTGTATATTTACAGTGTAAAATCATTTCACTATTGCGGTTATACAAACCTTTATCAAAAAATAAAATTGCGTTGAATAAAGGTTGAAATAAGTAGGCTAAAACGGGATAATAATAGTATATTGTGCATACTTAAATCATTTAAACAGAATTGGTGATTGATCAAAACTAATATTTACTAAGTCGCAGAATTAAGTTTGAAATTTAAATAAAAATGTTTCAAGTCCACCTACACATTGAGGAGATGGCGTGACGATCTATGATCTATTAAAAAAAAGAAGGATTGGAGCTGCTAATCAGTAGTGGCACAGGTTCGGCTAGTGGAGGAAATACGTAAAAAAGAGTAACGGGCTCTTTCAAAATTGGTGGGACGTAGCGAAGCCACTGATGTCGCAAAATGTGACGGCTTCCATTTTGATAATCCTGAAAGATGCCGGCCGGCCGCCATTGACTGTATTGCACCACAGTAACGGACGAACCAACGTTTTCTTGTTTCTTTGGGGACAACATTAGTGTATAAGTATTAAATATGTTTTTTATATATTACGTTAAGTGATTTGACGTGAAAATTTATAAATCGCTCAAAAAACTGAAATTTTAAACAACATTTGTTTTTCTGTCTGAATATGATATATTACGTGGTTTTATTTTTACTCAGCTTTGCTCTCAAGGATGGCTTTACCAATTTCAGAAATGTACCAAAGACTTACTTAAAACATAATGAGTTTAAATATTTTTCTAAATTAAAAGTGATTCAAAATCAAAACAGTGTGTGTTTGTACGGATTTCTCTCATTAATAGTAATAATTCTAGTTACTATTTACAGCTACGCCACTTTTTTGCAATCATGAATTTATTTTCTATAGAATTCCGAGTAGAGAGTAGTCCTTGAAAACTTAGGGAACGTAGTTAACTAGTGAAAAGACCTTTTCCGTCCCACAAATCATCTATCTATTTGAAGTAACTGGTGGATATCATTAATTACAGTAAATAAAAACAAGTACGGAAAACAGCAATATTGCTTGTTAATTGAAAAGTATGAAAATTGGAAATTTATTTTTGGTGAGAAAGGAATTTATTATTTATAAAGCGTTTCGGTGAAATGATTTACTGTAATATAATTAAAAGTAATAGTCGTTGTCACTTGTAAAACGCTGGTATTTAATCTGTTGGAAGCCTCGGCTTATTCCTGCAAGTATTCCTATATTAACTACGGTATACTCGTATACCGTAGTTAATATAGGAATACTTGCTAATATATCTCATCATCTTTGATTACACTAAATGACTGATAAGTGTTAATTTAATTTGTGTGCAGTGGCCCGGAGTACCGATGGGGCAGGCCTCGATGGAGGCTGCGAAGACGACGTCTCGCGGCTGACTCCAGGCCTGCATCCAGAAACAACTTTCGACATGAACGATTTGCCGTCGAACACCTACACATTGGACACGCGCAGAATGCAACTATACCCGCACCCACACGTCCATCCCACGGTGAGTCAAAGCCTTTGTTTCAGTAAGGACCTCCGGTAACATAAATCTGATAAACACGGATCATTTGCCTAGAATTTTCTCTAGCGAACCAAGCGGAAAAAGTTGTAGGCAGGTGAAGATATAAAAAGAAGCAGTTGTTTATCCTCACACATGACGATAGAAGTAGGCGTATGTAGTAGTACTCGTGTGACGTCTTGATTTCATCTATTGATTGAATTGAAAACATGAAAAGGTCAAAGGTTCGTTGCTAATCTGTTTTGTTCATGGAAAACATTAAGGGTTAGCGCCACGGAACGAAACATTATCAACGTGTCAAATAAAAATATGAAAAAGAACTTAAAACTAATACGATTCATATAAACTGAGGCAAAACAAATCCGTCTTTAAACCATAAAAACGTCGACAATAAAAACAAAAACTTAACGTTGAAAAGATGAAATGCGTTGCAAGGCGCGAAAATAAGAATAATTTGAGGGTATAGTACCGGCCGAGCGTAAGGTTTCCACTCTGCAAGTGGCCATTCGACTCGCCTCTACCTTTACCAGTTCACACGAAATCGTTCTTTTTTTCTGATTCGTATTAACTTACTTCGATTTATTTATATGATGTAAATCATAAGACAAACGACACTTTAAAAAACCGGTGATTTTAGGCAGGTAAGTTAGGTTATTGGTACTAACTAATAGATGTCAAGATATGACAATTAAATTCGTTACAGTGTTGTAAATAAACAATGAGACTCAGATGATTTGTAAATAAATCATGTTTCCTCATATAATTAATTTATTTAATAATATAATTACTTTCATAATAAGCAGCGTTGGTCATGACGTTTAGCCACCAGGCACCGCACTATCGCAACACTGAACTCGTGTTATCAAAGATGTCTTCGTCACCATCCATTACATCACCGACCTTGTTTGTTTGACTTTCTTGCTTTGTTATCTCTGTATTAAAATAACCGATTTTTCTATTTCTTCAATGATACATTGGTGTGATTAGTCTGGGTGGATAATTTTTTTTTGCGGATATAATGAAGTTTGAAATCTTGTAAGCATGGGTATGGTATACATTTGTGTCTAAATTACCTTGTTTTTGCATATCTCGTTAATTAGTTATTTATATATTAAGGGTTGTGAAAACACATTTTTTAAAATATTTTTTTGAAAGACAAATTAATAATTCAGATATTTTCTATGCAATAGAAACATAACAGTTACGTCTAGTGGCACAATTTTATGAAAATTAAAGTAGGTACCTAATTACGGTCGGCGCAGAGTATTATCAATCGTCCCTGACATAAGTTCATCGCGAACCGAACAACAGATTGTCAATAAGATTCAGTAGGTAGGTATATCGTACCACTTAGTACTTGTAAAAAATACATAATATTGAGAAAATTTTGACACTTGTCAGAGCGCGAAAAAAAATACACAGAAATTAATTGTATGATAACTTACAATACGCTGCTAATTATGTTTCGTAGAAAATTATTACTGAAAATCTTATAAATATAATATTATATACATATATAAACTTTAGATACTTATTTATTACATTATAGAAATCGCATCAAAATCCATTGCGTAGTTTAAAATACCTAAGTATGCACAGGGGCAGACGCGGGAAGTGATTTTGTTTTATACTATGAGTATGTAGCCCTTAGCCAAACGTTTCATTAAGATGGCAAAATCATCGTGTTGCGTACATTCATTACTTTTATCCAGCCAAATAAAGTAGGGGTTAGGTGGGCATAACTTGGACGTTAACGGAAATAAACAATAAAAACATAAACATAAAAATATTTTTAATCGAAACTAATAACATCAGTTTGCTTACTTATTTCATTAGGTAACTATCATTTAGTGCCGAATTCGGTAAAAAACAAATCAATTAATATTTTAAAATTTAAATAACAAAAACTCTCTATGATACCCCCATCGTGCCCAGGAGAACATAGAGGTTCGAGTTAACATAAGATGCAAAAGATGTCAACAAAAATTCACCGGATTGAATACTGAAAAAGCCTTCACCATACAAACGGGTCTGTACCTTAACAGCTACATATTTCAATCAAATTAAGTTCCGCTAAGGCTACGAAAGGTGTTCGGGTATTTTTTCCAGATTCATATTCAATAATGGAAACAAAAACTGAACAAAGTATAAGGGCAAAACGTAAATATATTATTTTTAAACTTGTAAAAGCCACTTTCAATTCTCGCTCGAAGCACGCCGCCATCAAGTTGAATATTTTATGGTTAGTAGTTACTTGGCGTGTTGCTCTCAATATTTTTAACAAATCTTAGGTGTTGAAATTTGTTTAGTAGTCATTATTATTAATATGAATGGATTTTTGTCCAACTTCTTGAGACAGGATGTTAAGTTAGATTAATACTAATTTTAAAAGTAGATGACAGAAGTTGACCATAATTGTATGATGTTTGGAACATATTTCATGAGTTGAGCAGTGGCTTTATGTTTACTCGGTGCGCAAGCGCGGCCGGTGAGCGATGACGTCGACTCAGCTGCTTCGGCACGCGGCGCGTCGAATGACTCCGCTGTAATTCGATCGGACCCTGTGACAAATGTGAAATGTATTACGTTTTTAAAGTGCGCCCGTGTACTCTTGCTACCGGCCAAAGTTCTTTCGATTCGACTCATATTAAATATGTGTTAATACTTGCAAATTGCCTGTGACTTTGTCCGCCTTCATTTGAGACGTCCCGTTAAAAATTAAAGTCAAGCAATGAAATAAAAATATGTTAAATTTGTGAACCCTTTAGAGACAGAAGGGATTCCATTTGATTTTAATTAAAATTCCATGATTGGATTAGTTGGTTTTGCTACAGACATTTTTAGTCAGGCCTATGAGAATTTTAAAACAGAAAAAAGTCTGTTGGCTTTCTATAGGCGAAACAAATTTTCCTGAAAAAAATATGCCATATCATCGACACAGCGAAAAAAAACATCTATATTAAAATTGGTTCCGAATATGTCCCGCTACGATGCCACGGTTCGATAAGTTGTTTTTTTTGACTGAGGGTTGATGTCCTAACATTTCGAAGTCCATAAAAAAAAGCAATTCAAATAGTAGCTTTAATATTGCAACACAATTTTTGATGATA
Organism: Chrysodeixis includens; assembly: GCA_941860345.1. NCBI lineage: Eukaryota > Metazoa > Arthropoda > Insecta > Lepidoptera > Noctuidae > Chrysodeixis > Chrysodeixis includens. The sequence goes on from OW796090.1 coordinate 10,126,214, forward strand.
ACCTTGTATTATGTCGAATAATTAGTTAATTATGACACATTATGTTCGTAGGTACGTTAAATATCTCAAACTATATAAAGTGGCCAAAAATCCTTTGAGGCATGCATGGAGATTTGCAGAAATTTGCACATTTGCAGAAATGCCTAACCGATAACATTCGAACTAGAGCCAGAACCTCCATACCTTAGAATATGTGAAAATATTCCAAACATCTGTGTCGCAACTGACCCCATTCAAATAAAGCGTAATAGTAAATAAATGATGTCAATGTTATAATGATGACGGTGAAGATCGTTCGTTATACAGCTTAGCTGGCACTATTATGAGTATTATGCTAACACAACGAAAACGGTGATTCCTTGAAAACGTGTTTGCTGTCCAATGTCTACTTGCAAACAAGCAGTCACTTAAACTATAAAATAAAATCACGAGTGATATTCATCCATAGGGATCCACTGATCTGTTTCAAACCTTTGAAAGTTTTAATTGGTTTGAAGTAGTACTTTTCTCTCATAGCTTGGTCTATGTATGGAATATTAATTCATTTTACTTACGCTATCGCAATATAAATTTATAACTGGATGATGATTGTGCAAGGTCATGTTGAGCCAGAAATGCTTGAAAGTAGTAATGAAATATCGTGTGGTATTTGCTGGTATCGAAAAATATATGTACCTAGATTAGCATGAGGTAGCAAAAAAGTAACATGGTATTATTGTGTTACTCATCAGTAATTATTATACAGTGAGTTTATTCCTTAGTTACCTATTTCCCGCAGTAATGTCACAATGTATTTTATTCCTATCTAATCCCGTGATCACGATCACGATTGTGTTTAGAAAAACCTTAAATTACAGTTACGAAAATCATCATCATCATCTTAGAATAACGTTGAAAAAATAATTATTAAAAACAAAAAACCCGACTGCAAAAAAACATCCACTAACTAAAAAGAGAAAAACAAGCTCTATGATTTAGTGTGAAGAGTATACAGTAGACCGTACATTAAAATTAATGCTGGCGGGACAAACACAGTCGGGTAAAAATAAGCTTAAACATTCTAACGATATGGATATATAGTATTTATACACTCGATAAAAGAAATAAATATATGTTGTGATATTTTAATATCAATCGACTAAAATACAGTTTAAATATACGTTTAAGATGACACTTTAGTTAGTAGTTCGGGATGCAAGTAATTGATAACCTCTTAGATATTTTGGTTTGCTTTATATCAATATGTTTGACATAAAGGTGAAAGACTAGTGAGGATATGTATAAATAAAAAACTACGAGTATAACCGAGATTTTAAATTGGAAAACTAATTAAAAACTGCTAATTTCAAAGCGAGGTTTACATAACTACAACTCACATTAAACGTACTTGCTTCATCTGAGAGGAGGTAAAAAGAGCAAAACCATCCTTATATTTAAAAAACCGAAACTTACAAATATAATCACTTTATCTATATTAGTAAACTTTGATAGAGTTTTTATGTGTTTATCCTCCATTTTATATTTAATGTAGACGATATTTCAATTCTACGTTTAATGATGAAGTTTGAATCATGTATTTTTAAAGAAGTAGAGTTCGTTCTACAATTAAAAACATGGGTTTAAAATGCGGCGGAGAAGTTAAATATTCCAAAGGCAGCGAGTGCTGGTCGCATTCTCATTGTGTAAGAAAACGCAGCGCTAGTCCAAGGAACTTGCACGTGCAACAGAGTGTTCAGTGTTTTGTTCAGTGATCGTGGGTGGCCCTGTACTACTTTTTTACATATGTATATTTTACTTGAGCGTCAACTTTCATTGGGAACGCAACTTCAACCGAAATTCAATCTTAAATAAGGGATGTAAAGAACTAAATAAGCTGATAAAGCTAAAAAGTAGCTTATCGGAAATATTGCTAAGCCATACAGCTAATTCGGTCGTGTACAACATACAATGGGCCTATTTCACGAGCCAATTAACTTTGTAGTACTTTTACTCTTTTTAATTTTACTTGTATCGAATGTCTTTTGACAGATAGATTTTATTACGGAAAATAGTGAACCTTTTCTGAAAACTTATTGTATGTACAATCGATCTTACTTTTTTATTGTTGTTTAACATTGTACAATATTGGAACTAAGTGGCTGCTTAGTTAATCACAACATTTATTTCGAAATTAGAATTGTGTGACTACGAAAGTGGTATTCTTCAATTTTCTTTTCTCTTAGATAAGCTCTTGTCTATAAATTTCATCGTTGCATTTTAGATTAAACAAGATTTCAAATTTTATTCTTTGGTTCTAGTTGATATAATTTTAAGAACCCTATTTAATTCCAAGTAAAAAGCCAATTTACTGTACGTTTCTGGCATAAATTATTTACAGATTGCAATAAAATTATTTGTTCAGGATAAAATAATGATTAAAAACAAACTTATTTCCTATATTGACAGAGCGGTCACCTAGAAATATATTTTTAACAAGCCCTTAGGTAGTGGGCGGGGGGGGGGGGGAGATCAACTGATACTTTTAATTTTTCTAGACGATGTTTTTGTCTCACTTTACTTTTTATTACATAACGTAATCGACAAACTCCAAAACTACTTATCGTTTTCAAATATTCACCATTAGAAAGCTACATCATCCCTGGGTAACTCAAGCTGTATAATATGATTCAAATTCTAACAATTTTTTAGCCTATGAAAAAAAGTCCTGTCGAGATCATTAAAAACGCCACAATCCCAAATTACAGGTGGGCGAAGCCGCGAGCGGAAAGCTAGTTTTTAATATATTTGACATGATGACGCAGTGTGCCCGCTCGAATTCCTGGTATACTAATTTATTTGAGGTAGGTTTTCCACGGAATTTGTAAACTAAATACCTATCTACCACATAGTTTATTATAGGTCATAAAGGAAAATTAAACTTTGCCTTCAATCAAAGGGGTCATTAATTTAAATTAAGGGGGAATTTTCCAGGATATAAATAACAACATCACTATTAAGCGTAATTTTCACAAGCAATTTTTTATTACTCGCAGTGTGCATAGTAAAACTGGCACAAGCAATATTTTTTTTTTAATAATGAAATAAAAATTAAATATATATATTTTTTCAAACCAGTATCATAAATAAAAATATTAAAAATGCTGGCATTCTGATTTTCGTCAAATGTTACTCATTTATGCATTTAAACAAAAAAATAGTTCGAAATTCGAAACATTAAAAAAAGGAATAAGGAACGCGAGAAAAATAAAATTATCAAATATGTCGCCATGACAGAAATGAGAGGACGACGTGACGTTTATAGTTACAATAAAGTTATAAAATAATTATTGCAAATTTAACCATAGTATAATAATTGTAAAAGTAATAATGTTCACGTGGGTAGATATTATGAAGACACGGTGATTTTTGCTGGATTCCTTTGCTTGCTTAGAATGTGTCGTTCAGGCTATTTGTGTTGTTTGAAAACTAAAAATGAGTCGTTTACAATTGTGGTTTTTAATTACATAAGCGGAAAATGTTGTTATTGATTTTTTTTTGCTTGTTGGTGTTGATAAACGCTTTCTTATCATTAGGAAGCTGCAAGGTGATTGTTTGTTTAAGGTTGTACATGTAGCAAAATGCCCTCAGTGGTGCTTCATCTTGAGGCATGGACTTCTTTAACAAGGCTGGCAGCAATCCATGCTGCAAGACATAAGGCATCTGGGATTCTTGTACTGTTTCGTTGTCAATATTAAACTGCTTCTTTATGACTATTTGATCAGCTTTACGAGGTATACGAGCTGACTTAGCTACAGCTAGAGTGATGTGTGGAAAGCTAGCTGCCACCCTACTTAGGGAAATATCCTCAGTGGTTGATTTTTTTTGTATCATAGAAATATGGTTGTCCGTTGCCTAGAGTTTTTGGTAAAACCATATTAAGGTCTATTTGTAATTTGTCGTAGTTTCTCGAATCGAGTTGTTTTGCAAATGCATGAACTTGGAGAATATTACGGACGTTGTATGGACAAACTGGACTACTTTATTTATTTCTTGTAACTAAACCTTTTAAGTTTTGGAAAAGATTTTACAATAACCAAGGTAATGTTAGTTCGTGATTGAAACAAGGTTTGTATATATTTAAAAAACGTAATTTTGCAATTTTGGTTATTTTCTTGTAAACAACAATAACTATTTCTATTATGTACGTAACCCTAGTGGGGTAAGTCCGACTCGCCATGTCCACTTTTATTTTATTAATATTAATGTCATTTCTTCATGTCATTTTTAAGCCGCGACACAACTGGGGGTTTTAGGTTAGCGTTTCTATCCGAGCCATCGTAGTTCTCGGATGAATCGATTCTGATTTTTTGTTTTGCTTTTTGTTCAAGAGGTGTATTATGAAAATCAGTCCAAGATGACCTCCACAAAGTGGCGTGGCGAAGTTTATATTAAGCCATGTTGATAACTATAAATCTTTTTTTTTTGTTGGATACGTCATTTTAAAGTAGGTGATAATAATAAGTAGTTTTTTTATGAAATCTTACTATCCAGTAGATAATATTCTCGAAATAAAAGTATTGCGCTTACAGAATACCTTTGTAAATAAATAAACATTATGGTGCACATAATTATTGCATATAAAATTGGAATGAATTAAATCAGTATTTAAAGCAATTAGTTTGTGTTTTCATCTATAATGGAGATATTTCTATATGACTGTAGTCCAATCATGATTGAAATATTTAATTAAAATTAATACTGTTTACGGTTGAGAATCGTACGGATGGATTTGATAAAACTAAAGCCTATTGCTTTTTTTTTAATTTACTATGTTCGTTTCTAGTGTTTCTACCGACCAACAATTTTAAAGGTTGTCGGATATGTTGGCGCAAATATTTAAAGTCAAGCAGCTACACTTCTTAAGCAAAAGTAGGTTTCAAAAGAAAAGTTCTAGGTTAAGTAATAGCAGTTATTGTGTCTTTTAGTATTGTGACTTGGGCTTTCTTAGTGAATGGGGAAATTAATCGACATATTTTCATTTGTAGTTAATAATCTTGTTCGCTATTAATGTTTAAATTTATAATAAATGACGTATTAGACATCAAATTTAAACAAATAATTGTAAATGTGCGGTAAAATCGAAAGTAGAAATCATTTTGTACATTTTAATCGTTGTATTATTTTTGAATTGGTTATTCAGTTCACAGAATCGAGATCCGCTAGTGTCCGTGAAAAGCTGTTGTTATTGTAGAGACTAAATGGTGCTCTACACAGCGTAACGCGGTGTTTTTCTATTACATATTTCCTTTAGGACTGGTTTTAGGCCGCCAGGAAAGAGCAATAATGATTTTAGGAGTCTTATGAACGAAACCTTTTTGTGATCGAACTGAAAGAATTTAAAGAACAGGTATCAATAAATAGTATAAAAGAGTCACTCTCGCATCAGACCTTACTTAAATCTTTCGCTCAACGCAATGGATTTTGGATCGATTATTTTAGTAGGTAATACATCAGTATTGCACTCGTGTGTAGCTGGGTCGTTTGCAGTAAAACGCTATTCTTTTTGCAAATACTCAATAGATACTTAGTGTAACGATTTTAAGTTTCGTCGTTTATATCCGTCGGTAGCTAATCATGAAGGTTTGAGTTGACATTGATAGCAGTGGATTTCTATTTTTTTGTTAATAGTTTTTATTTATGTTACCATGATAATAAATAAAATAATATACCAGCCTGTATTTTAGGCCTCTTCCCATATAGAGAAGGTTTGAACGTTAATCACCACGCTAGCTCACTGCAGATTGGCGATTAATGATTCGAATGTTTGGGTTGGTTGTTCCTCGCTATGTTTTCCTTTACTGTTTGTTAGTAGTGTCTTAGAATAAATAAGAAGCACATATATAATTTTAAAAAGGTTTCATTGGTAAGTACTTACTACTTACTAGCGCTGGGGATCGAACCTGCACATCGTGCATACAAATCCATGCATACAACCACACACGTGTCTACCACGACATTTATATGTTACTATGATGTCAAACAATATTCGTATATGTGATAAGACAGGTTTATTATTTGCGTTCATTCTTTCTTTTGGAGATATAATTGTTATTGGGACTATTTATCCTCTCTATTATCTTAAGTTGATATAAATTAATGGCTAGTTACTATGTTGATTGCTTGACCAATAACTCGACGTCGGTTGGTTATACGCTGCAGCATTCATATGCCCCGTAGGTATAGGTATTGCATAAATGTGCTGTGACTTTGCTCACTAAGTGCTTTGGTTTATCGCACGTTGTTGTTTTATTCACACGTGAATTTATATTATGTATACGTTAATCAGGGTTTATTTTCCATTGGTGTTATGGTAAATTCACACTGTTGTTCAGAATACCGTCTGTAATTTAAAGTAATTTTATTGTTAGGTACGTAATCTGCAAATAAATATTAATTTTATAAAACAGATAATAATAATTTTTGTTATTTACATTTTCAGGGTATTTTAATTATACTTTTATTAAGTCTATAGTAAGAATATATACCAATTTGCAAACAAATGTAGGTACCAATATCGTACGTTACGATATTTTGTTTAAAAATTGTAAAACTTCGTCATAAAAACTATCAATGGCAGTTTTAATTTCCGACTTAAGTACTCATTAAAAACATATATATGTGTCTATTTATAACCCTTTACAAATATTAGCTTTCGTTGTAAAATAAACTAGCAAGCAAAGAGGTCTTTTTAATAATGGCGCCATCCTGCTCCGGACGATTGAAAAAACATTTTAAAGCATCAGTCAATATTTAACCAAAACAAAAGTTATATCAATTAAATAAACTTACATTAATCGCATAGCATTTTGAACACTTTATAATTAATTGGAATACTTTATTAACATTTGAAATAACTATCGTGAAGGGTTCAATCATCTGAAATCATTTACGAATTGATATGCGGAATTTCATATTAAAAACCTATAATAAATCACGCAGAGATCAAGTGGTTACAATTTTAATTATCACATATACTTGCAATAAATAATTACCTACTTCGTAAGCATGAATTGAAATACTTACAATTTTCTTTATCGACTTAGACTTTTACCACTTTTTAAAGACAAAATCGGATGGCTTAACGTAATATTTCGAAGGAATCTGAGAAGTGTGGTTCATAAAAAGAAATATATTTTTTTTACAAAAGATGTAAAACATTAATCTATACTTACTTAGAACAAAACACTTGTGTAAAACTTTAGTCGGCTTAGAGTGTATGTATAAAGACAGATTCTTAAATCGCTAACCAAGAATATATGAGTAGCAACAGTTGGCGAGCTTTAAGGTCGGCGTCTACGCCAAGATTAGGGGAATACATTCTGAACGAGAGCATTGAGGTTAGCCTCGACGTCTCTTTTCAGGTAGAATTTAAGCGGATCAAGAAGAGAGGACATTGCAGAGTCGATACATGCACGAAATACTCGAGGATTGGGACCAATCACCGTATAGATATTGGCGAGTTGCGCATGAGTCAAAACCCTTGTGAAAGGGAACTCAGTTCTCCATTTTATGCCTAAATATTCAACAACATAACCATGATAATTACAGACATGTGTGACGTTTGGATTATCAATAGCATTGATTGTTTGTTTTTTACCTCGATTTATATACCGCATCAATAGGTACCGACGTTGTAGACTTTGTTGTAGATTTTTTTATAGTATCAACATTAAAAAAAAACACGTGTTTACTGTATTCCAAAAGTTTACTTAAATAATCATAACACCGATCAATACAAACAAGCAATGTTAAACAAAACACTGAGCTTAGTGTTATGATGTGTATTTTTCATATTGACTTCAGTCCGCAACTTCAATATTTTTTTAACTGATGATCTGTTTTCGTTGTAGTTAAGTGTGGGTTTTCAACTGATTTGGTGAAATACTTCATAAAATTATAAAAAAAAACTGTTATAGTTATTTTATCATACATTGATTAGATGGCATTCTCGTAGTCGTTTTGAGTTTGTGGGCTTGAAAACGCCAATTAATTACAGTGCTATTTTCGTTTAGCTGTCGCATCACCACCCTAGGGTCATTGCCTTGGTATTCTAGTGCAATCATCCTGAGGATTTATCAAAGCACCAAATTCTGACGAAGTCAGAACTGCCTTGGCCTCCGGTTTGTCTTGGAAGTACTTAAGAGCATCACCTAGAGCCCAAGTATCCAACATTGCTACTAAAAGGACGTGGACGTGGAGACGAACTTGAAGTGCTTGTTATCGATTTTTCCTTTGAAGCTATGATGGCGTAATGGTAAGACCGTAGGACTGTCAAGTCAAAGGTCTCAAGTTCAATCACCGGCGCATACCGACTTTTCGAATATTATGCGTGTTTTGAAAATAAATATCACAGCAAAAATATAAATATCGGATGCCACGTAAAAATTTGGGACTTGCGCCTGATCTCTTTCCGGTTGTGTCGGATTGCCGTTCCATCGGGCCATGAGAGTAAAGGAATAGAGAGTGCACCTGTGTTTATGCGCACGCTTGTGCACTATAATATGTCCCGCGTTGGTGGCTGGAGACATAGTAACACTAGTCGCCGTGGCCGAAATCTGTCCGGACATTATTATTATTTTCGTTTAACACCCTACGATCCACTGTGTCGTTTTGTCACTAGATATTTTTTAAATTGTATGATATAAAAAGTAATACAAACAGTAAAATATTTTCAAAACCAAGCATTGACTGGATTTTTTAACTACCAATAACTCTCTAAATACATGTTTTTTAATCTACTCATGCTCGGTTTTCATAAAAGGACTAGCTTTTGGCGCGTAGTTCTTCGTTCTCGTTATTTTTGTCATTCCATGTTAATATATGCCCGTTTCAGATAAAATCAGTCCAACGGTTTAGCTGTGAAAGCGTAACACAGAGAGACAGATCTTCGCGTACATTAAAATCATATGGATGTGTGTAGTGGTGAACGAATCTGTTAACAACGTTTACTACGTTTGATACCTCATTCTGATGTTAACAAACTAATGTTGATGAACTAACAGAACATTGAACACATAGTTTTAGTTGATATGCAGCCAAGAATATATTTTTTCTTAAAACAGTGAACACGCAATAAATGTCATTCTGATATTGTGCCTCATGTTAGAGTTCTATAAATTTTCTAGTGTAGTAAAACTTTTACCAACACATTTTATATGTTTTTGCTTGCTCCATCATTAGATAACATTATTGGGTATCTAGTTTGATGTTTGCTAACCTATATAAGATAAGTAGCTGTTGGTTCAGCAGATTTTTTATTCCTTGACCAATATTTCTTTATATAGTAACAAGAAAAATGACCTGCCAACACAGATCTCGCATTTATATTCCAATTCTAATTTTTTGGTACAGGAATTTTTCTCGAGTGTCACGATGCAGCAAATAAATATTGGTCGTGAATTGGAGAAATGAATCGATCTCGCTCTTATATAGATGATTCCGAAATTTTATCTCTTTCACCCTAATAGCCGGCTGACAAACATGTATCAGCGGTTAATAGGTGCGCTCACGCAGCTGTTGCGAACAAATCAGCTCGGATATAGCTGACACTGTCAAAAAGCTAACGGTTCAGTGCACGATACAGGCGGCGAGCGGTAAACATTCCCCACGCCCGATTGTGGTAACAGTATCTAGTTGTTATAGTTTTACGTAACTTACCTTTTACCACGAATCATTCATCAAAAATTTGTGAAGTAGTGTAGATAGTCTTGCTGTACAATCAAAACCCCTAAATAAAATTATAATAGGTACATTACTAATTTAATGAAAAAAAAAGTATGAAACCCTTCAATTCTAGTCAGGGATGCTGAAGTAATATTCATTAACACCATTATTTTATTAAGTATTTTTGTATTATTTTGATGATGTGTTTTTTGATATGGCCCGCTTGTCGCTCAAGTCTTGTTCCGCGACGTAACAAGCAAAGACATTACGAGGAGGGTCGACTCGTTCATTCAACATCGGAGAAAGCATCCTACGTATTTAAAAATAGATATTGTACAGTATTTATTGGCCATCTCTTCGGGATTCGATTTAATATTTAGATTAGAAAAATATAGTACGCACGTGTTTATGCGATAGACGCTAATTTGTTCGTTGACATTACTGGTTTCTATAGATATCTAAGCTTAGTTCTACATAATAAAATGTTGTTGCAGTGTTAAAAAAAACCTAATAAAAACGCATGAAATTTTCAATATTTTGTTAGTTGATTACTTAGAATTTGTGTTTAGATGAAGTTTCATAAATGCATTGCGTTAAGTGGTACCAGTTTAAATGATTTTGACGCATTAAAAGCAAATGTATTTTTTATATTTAGATATGAGAGTGGTGTATCAATTGCATCTTTTTCTTTTAAAATTGTTAAATAATATTAATTACCGTTTTAATCAATGCCGAAGCAATTCATTTCGATGGCAAAAGGTATCTACCCATTCACTTGTATCTGTTACGATGTGCTAAGATCTCACTGTTTTATTTCGTGTAAGTTTTGTTCAACATTGTCCTAATAGTTGTTTTACTTTTATTAGGAGCTGTCGATTCACGCGGTGTCTACACATGAGTTGCTGAAGCCTAAAGACGAACCTTCGTACTCGTTGGCAGCTTCAACGAACCTTTGCTCGGTCAGCCTACACCACGCAGGTTAGTATACAATAGAATCAATTATAATAGGGATGATGGCAAGGCACGATAAGTTAGAATCTAATAAGTTTTTCAGATAGATTTTTTTTAAGTAGATATGAAAACACGTTGCAAAACCATGTCTACAATAAATCGTGCTGCCTTGCTTAAAGGATCAACCAATATAGCACTAAAAGCTCCCAAACTATACGCATTTATTTTAAAATTTAGCATCAATAGCTTCCTTGCTATTCTGTATCTGACACACTCCGCAAGAATGTGATGAGGTAGATTATTTAAAAATAATACACAAGTATTATTCCCTTAATCTGAACAATAAAAAATTACCAATATCAGGTGATTTTAGGAGAGGGCTTGTGACGTAATGACTTCGTAAAATTTACCCCAAGAAGCGGCGTCACGCGTAAGTTGCATTCACTGTATTTTGGTCAATGTGTTCGCGGAAAAAAAAGAAAAAATACTTATCCAAAGTTATAGGTACTGAATGACGGACTGAAAAATAATTGTTATCATCATCTCTACAATTATTGGGTGATTCTGTTCTCTTCAAATGACGTCTAATAATAGGATGTATGTAGGTAGGCGTAGGTTAATATAATAATATTTACTTTTATTAGCTAGCCGGTAATAGAACAGAAATTAACTGATGTATAGTAAAGAACATGCGGATCTTTGAGTCTAAGGTATTTAATATTTTTTTCCCAGCTTTGCACGTAGGCAAAAGTTTTTCTTATTACTTGAAGCATTCTATTAAAACCGCACCGAAATCCTTTGCGTAGTTGTAAAGATCTGAGCATACATAGGGACACACAGACAGCGAGAAGCGACTTTGCTTTATACCATATAACGAAATTGGACAAAACTATTGTTTGTTCAAAATCATGTCGGTCCATTTATTCGCAGTGATGTTAAATCAATTTTTGTCATTGTGGTTTGGTCGCGTGTGTGTTAAAACCAGCGTGTTCTACTTGGAACAGTACATTATACAAATCCGTTGAAATGGCACTACCGGGAAAAAGTGTTGTCTCTATTAATGTATGGATTACAGCCATCTGTAATAAAATTGTTAAAATGTTATGTGCAGAACAACAGCCATTACTACCCGACATGAAATAAAATACAATTTCACAAGGAAGTGGTATTATTAAATTGTTGTGTTCAAGATTTCCAATGTATGAAAGTTATGATTCTGAAGTGTTATAAATGAATTCTGAACTCAAATTTGAGATGGAAGAACGATAATAATATCCATAAACTTCTTTAAAGCGTTTTTAAAATCTAACTATTCAGTATACATATATCAGAAATACATTATAAGCCTAAAATATGTACGAATATAGTATCTTTGTATCAAAAACCCCTGTCCGTCCCTTGAAGGGCTCATTAGTGACTTGCTAAAGATACTAAAAAAGTATTAGAATAAAGACAATAAAACTAAAACTCCAAAGCACGTCAGACTTACGCATAGAGGGTTCCATAGTATCATTATTAATAGTGCATGAATAGAATGAAATCGTGTTCGTTTCACAGACTGAACAGACGGAGGGAAACAGTATTTTTAATAATCTAAATTCTAAATAAAATAAAGCTTCGAAAAATTACATAGTTATATGATCTCGGATTTTAATTAGTAGCTACTTCAGTTTGAAATTCTGTTACTCTATAAAAATATAGAGAGAGTTAAAAATTGTTTAAAATATATTTTTGTGCTAAGCAACTTTTGCCTTTACCCGCCGATTATCATTGATCTTCCCGGAAATATTTATGTAGTGTATTTATTATACTGTAAAGAATAATTTAGATCAAAAAATCTGTCAATATTATATACAAAGTACCAATTACATACTTTGTTCTTTTTTATACATAACAAGAAAAACACGCACCTATAGTAATATGAAGTATTTGGGGTTAATTACAGAGATCGATTTATTAAACAAAGGGACGTGATTTGATACACCTCACCTCCGGCTACGCACCCGATACCTATCCTTCCGACGCTTAATGAATCGCATATCATATTTTAATTAGTTGGCAAGGGCAAGTATTACTGATCATCAAAACATAAACAAATTGAAAGAATTACTACTCGTTCTAATAATAAACTTTTCCCCAATAATACAGTTATATTAAATGAATATAGTTACTATGTGTAGGTAATGTAGTAGGTAATGTCAAATAATACCTAACTATCATGTTTCGTTCGTTTTTACATAATGCTCTTATTGTTACTGTAAGCACCACTTTACGTTTCAACTTACCGACTGCGACTTAACGTCGTACCACATCAAACGTTTGTTGTGTTGGTACGAACTTAGGAATATTTAATTTACGACCTAACCAGTATTGTTCATTCAGAACGGTCTCGGGTTGATTGGCGATATTAAAAGTGTCAAGCGCCCGCTGCCGGAAATTCATTGATAGATTTAATCGCCTTGCACTGAAATAACGTACGACGCAGTAGGATTTGATTTGAGGAGTAAATTGCTAAGTCATTAATGCCGTCCGGTCGGCGCGGCTCTCCGCACTAAAAACTCGTGCTATTTTCAGGGAGCTAACAGGGATCCTTGAAGTTTGGAATTAAAGCCGACTTGCGTCAGAAGTCACCCGCTTGTTACTGCAGGTATTGTTTAGAAAATGGCTTAGGTCTACGGGAAATGTTTGGCAATGTCGAACTTAGTGGTCATAACTCATGATTGTAGGAGACAGAATTAAAAGAAAACTATGCATTTTGTAATGCTTAAGGTTGATTTTATTAAACTGATTAACTCTTGACTTGAGTTGCCTGGTCAGCGTTTTCAAACATATATGTTCCTACTTATATTCATGTAAAATCGTTTTTGAATATTTACTTTAGCACAGCAGAAAGAATGGATAGGTCTTAAATAGAATCGCAACCAACGCAAAAATAACATTGGCAAATAATAAAATTAGTTCAGTCCTATCATTAACATTAAATCTTATATTTCAACGTCGATCAAACCTGAATACAACAGTGTTAATTAGGTACTACTGTCGCTACCAAACTAAGTCTAAGCGTATTACTAAATAAGCTTTACACCAGATAAGTGTTTAGTACTGGAAATATAATAATTCAAATTAAGTACTTACAGGAATAACATCAATCATACAGCAAATACCTCCGTGGTCAAATTTACTGAATGAGCTTCCCCCAAAATTCACGCGAAAACGTACTAACAAACATTATTTATTGAATATTATTTCGTATATATGACCGCCGAAGCCAGGGCATATATGATATGATACCTACGCCTCTAGTATTAAAGAGTACTTAGATATCCAGTTTGTCAGCTTGACTTTACAGATTTTCGGAAAAATGACAATCTGTAGATAGGTACAGCCTTAGATGTAATATCAAGAAATCGTTCATTTCGTTTTCAAAGAAATTCCATCGCGGCTTCTTTTATAACACAAACAATCGCTTACAAGCTACAGTTAAAATATGTCACCGTTATATGTCTTGACTAAAAGGCGTCAAATTTAAGCTTGACCAGTTAACGGTTCTTTGTAACTAATATAACCACCAGTTAATATAAAAACTAATTTGAGACAGGAAACTCAATTGGCAATAGTTATGATGTCATCCAGTCCGCATTGTCATCTATTAAGAATTGGTATTAGTATTTACTCAATTATTTATTCTACTTAGTCACCTGTGTGAAAATATAACTTACTGAGATGTAACTTACTGACTTGTGCCCTTCGTATATTATATACATCGGAAATGGAAATGCAATTTTTTTTTTTACACATAATTAGGAATATTTATTTTCAATATCTGTTCAAAAATTAGGACTAACCTTCTCCCCCAGGGCCTTTCAGTTTTCCCTGTCATGGTGAATAGTACTGAAAATTGTCCAACGGAATAACAAACACATAAGGATATTAAAACAAAATCCTTTACAGCTAATGTGTGTTTTAGCAACCCCGTATCGGAATTAAATTACCCCAGTGCATTTCCGGTTTACCTTAATTCAATGAGTTATCCAGTATTAATCAAATCCGGTATAATTTGATGTGAAACATTCCATTTCGAATAGTTCTGTTTTTGGTTGCGTTGTGAAGCCTATTAAACATCGTGAAACCTTGTCATTGTTTACGAAATAATACGAATTAGAACAAAGATCTAACATGATCAATAACTAGGTATGTAGCCATTATAACCTACTACAGTTCAGTTTCTAGATTTCTAATCATATGCTTCGTACTAAGTTACATAATTCCACGTCATGCTTAAGTAGTCATGTTTATGATATGTAAGTAGGTACAAAATATGTTTACATTATAATCACAGCGTTCTGTTCCTTGCTATACTCTATGAGATCATTGTGTTTCAACCTAGTATAAGCTCGTGTCGTTATATAGGTAGATACCACGTAGATAGTTGAGTGTGCATGCAATACAGTCTCGCTACGGGTAATATTACTAAACCATCAAGTAAAACGATTTAGTTTACGTTCAGCGACTATAATTATTCTTATATCAAATTTATTTTTACGTAGGTTTTAGTACTCTCTTAAAACTAGGTTTATGCAGCTCTACCAATAGCACACAGTTTTCATATCCATCTTGGAAAGTCTACCTACTTATGTAACTTTGATGATAAATAGGAACATAGTAATAACGATAAAACTGATCAGATTTGTTTTATCTGCAGTACAATTACTTAAATATTCACACAAACATTTTTTTCTGTTTAATCTAGACAAGTCATCGTTAAATCAAAGAAATCGTGTTTTCTGTGGTGCTGTTTTACGAATATCATACCAAATATTCTCTATACCTACATTTTAATTTACCTAATAGTAGTTTAAATCGCATACACGTCACATAAAATCTGGCAATAGTTTAATAAAAATACGTAATATATAGAATTAATTCCGCGAATTATTTATTGAACAGCTATCTATCTAATAATAAGAAAATTCTTGGAATTGCAATTTGTGATTTCCCATTAAACTCCTATCAAAATATTAAGTTAGTACAAACAGTTCTAGTTATTAATATTTCTACATGTAAATTCGAAACGCTACCAAAAAATAAATAGTAGTTCTCGTGTCGTCTCTTCTCGTCTTTTCTCAATTTGTTTTCATCTCATGGAATTCAACTCAATTCATACCGTAATTTAAATATAAGAGAAGCCGCAACAGCCTATCTTATCTATTTATTTAGCTACCTCTATCAAGACAGCTACCAATTTTTAAAGCAATATTACCACTGTGCAACGAAGCACAGCTATACCTATACGGTGTAGAGTCACCAATAGTAGCAACCCATCATGAAGAGATGGTGGTTAGACCTTCTGGTCCCACTTTACCGATAAACATCGAATCCCATATAATAACGAAATGTCAACTACGAAAATGGCCATAAGGTAATACATAATTGGTATATAGAATGATTCAAAATGTTATCTTGTTACAACTTGTTTAAAAATAAGTTTTTTATATTCCGAACTTTTTTTACTGTATGTAAATCAATTTTAAAAGTTTAAGTCCATGTATAATGAATAATCGTGTAGTCGAATTAGTGCATTGATTTTCATTGTAAACTAAATTAATGTGAGATGCAACGTGTATTTGTAATGAAGCATTAAACTTAATGCGATTTCAATTAGTTTCATGTGGAAGTTTTCCGCATCCGTTAGGTTATACACGTTTTCTTTCGCCACCTCAGCGTAGAACGAAAGGTCTCAGCCGTAGCTAGTTTAATTTGAGCCTTTTTTATGCTTGTTTTTAATATTTTGTTTAGAAATTAAAAAACTAGATTTAAACTCTAATGTTCTTGTTTGTAAAAAGTATTTGTCCAAGCCAAAATCTGTCTAAATTTTACTAAAGTAGGCAGTATTTTCAGAGGCAAAAATATTACGAGCTAGTAATTTTAATATAGGAGAGTTTTGACGAAATTTCTAATTTAATTTTAATATAAATTATAGTGGCAATAAAATTTTAAGGAAAACATTTCGACTATAGATATTTTAAATAAAAGTACCTTATAATGTCATGAAAATATTAATGATGTCCAGTATATTTATTCCAGTCCTTAAATAATTCACAAGCAGAGGTTCTTCAAACTTGTATTAATTAAGTAAAAGGCGTCTTGAAATTAACAGTTGGCAACCCTATCCAGAAGCATTGATTGTGATCGTAAAGTAGCCCGCATCGAATCCAGTACAAATATGAGCGTGTACTTCTTGCTTTTATGTGTCGCGTTGAGCCACCTTTAACACAGTTTACACCTAAATCGATTAGACATCGAGAGAAATCGATTACAGTTGTTCTGATAATTCATTTACGATAGGCTTTATCATTGCGTTCTTGCGTTTCAACATCTATACTTTAAAACATATGCTACTACAGCTAATTTAAAGGGTTTGTTTAATTTGGAAATCGTGAAATTAAATGACAAAATATTGTTAGAAGTATATATAGTGGAGATAAAAACTATAAGCAATATCAGAAAAAAAAATCGTTTTGTTGTACGATCATGATTGTATTTATTGAAAAACTATTTATATGTATTAGTAAAATAAGAACATGATTAAGTCAAGCAGTGGGCTTATCTAAAAGAACGACGCTGTTCGTATCTAGCGGGCGCGAGCGCGCACCGATCTCTTCGAGCCCCTGACGTCAGTTCGGGTCGCGTCCCCTTAACCTCTATGCTCTTGTTGCAAACTGTTCATAATACAGTCCGATTACAATAAAAATATAAAACGCACCATGATTTTACGTGTTATTCGATTAATAAAAAGTTAAAAACCATCTTTACTGTGACTAAACATACATTTGGAGACATATATTTCTCTTAAATTGGTCCCCAATAAAAAGGCAAATATCTGGAAACTTGAAGGTGGTAATTTAAGTAGTAAGTATTGTTGATAAAGTTACTTAAGAAGTGTTCATGGCGTTATCTAACTATAACACCGATTGACCGTCATCAGGGTGTAACTGCGGCCCACAATGCGAGTGCGCACCTTACCTAGAACCTTACGTTATTAAACTTTATTGTTTGAGAGAACAATTACCTTTTGTACGAGTTGGGTATCGACGCCATTATCAGTGGACGCGTTAAGTAACGCCGGAGGCTCGAGTTCGAGTACCATTACCGCCTTCTTAATACGTCTTTGTTTGGTTTTCTTTGAAAATATGTAAACTAGTAAAATATTAACAAGTGTTAATAATATCGTACGAAATTACAACTAGGAATGTTGTCTGTTTATCATATATATTGATCTGAGTTAAATGCCTGTAACGTCTTTGTAAAGCAGTAGTTTAATTTAAATGTTAATAAAAATTGCATAAATTCAGTCGCAAACATAATTCAATCGTACAAATTATTCAAAAGTGTTCGTTTACAAATCAAACTGCTCGTAGCTTTATTTACAAACATTGTCGAAACTCTTTTTAACAATTCCAAACATCTTAGTAAAGATTAATGGCTTGTTACGTTTCATTTTCAAATAAAATCAACTTCTTTTCTTCTTTTTTGTCTGTAACCAGGTGTTTGGTAATCCATGGCCCCGAGGTTTTTCACCCCATGGAGACTAGATAGGTCGCTAATGATGGGAGTATTATGTTACTGCCCCCAAGGTAGGAACCAAAGTAATCGTTGCTACTTGTTAGAATTGTACAGGGATACTTAAATTAAATATTTTACTAAACTAGTCGTATAGGGTTTAATATCACGTTTTCATAGTAGTTTTCAGATTTATTTCGGTGTGGGTTTTAATATGCCCCTTGTGTTATTATGTTAGGATATTCTCTGTCAAAATGTACAAAGTATGAACAAATAAAAAAGTTTTAAAGGATTTACGTACTAACTTAGTGAATGTTTCTTAGTTTACCATCTCGATTAGTCGTGTTACTCCTATAGGCAAGCATTTTGAAACTACCAAAATCTTGTATTTTAGGCCATTTCAGTTTAACAAGATCATATTTTATGAAAATCTCTTTCACACAAGTCGTCGCAGCTACATATTTGTGTTATAGCAAGAAAATGCAATGAAAATGCAAAAAAATAATATAATCAATATTTATTTAAACTTCAAAATATTATCCAACAACTACGAGATCTTACCGGCAAACACTACGCCACTATAAATACGTTCCTCATCTTGATGAATAAAGATCCATTTTCTGGTCTAGGTTTTAAAAGATTAATGTGAATGTCTAATTTCCACCAATCAAATGTTTGGTAAAATGTGAAACTAAATTAATTCTAGTCTAAAATATCATCAGTTTGCGCTTAGATTCTGTTTTATGAAGTTATTTTTTTTTGTATAAGGGCTAAAACCTCTCATCGAAGTGAAATCTTACTTTTTGCTTATTTTACTTTTTGCTTATTTTACTTTTTGCTTATTTTACTTTTTGCTTATTTTACTTTTTACTTATTTTACTTTTTACTTATTTTACTTTTTACTTAGGGTTATTTCAAGCTTCACGACTGAAGTGCAGGTATCGAAATATGGATAAAAATAAATGTTTTAGACTACTGACGGCACTATTGTTCCAGTAATGCTCTGGATAGGTGTACAACAATAGTATGTAGGTATCTTTGATGAAATCATCCATTAGATTTAGCATAAAAAATACCTTTATCAGTATTATGCAATACATCGACAGGTGTATAACTTGTTTTTTTTTTGTTAGTAGCGTTGATTACTCTTATCGATACAGTTCGACGGCTGTGTATACCACAGATGTGCAGCTGTAAGTAATTTCGTACATGTCATTTAGTTTCTTTTATTATTTGCACAGTGGCCTTCCATTGTGTAAAAAAGGAAAATGGAGTGGAAGTTAAGAAAAGATAGTTTCAGACGCGCAGCATCTAAAGGTCTACACTGAATGCTGATAGTTACTTAGTATCAAAATTTAGTCGATCTTCGTATCGATTCGCTCATGCTCAGCCTGTTTTTATTGCTTTGTGTACGAGATGAGTCCCACAACTCGGTGAACATTCAGAAGCCAGTTATTCAACGGCATGGGTAATTCGCACTGCTCCCGAACTAACGTTTCACAATTGTTATTTGTTATTAATTTCACGAACGATACGCCGGCTTTTAATGTTTTATAAATACGACTCATTGTTCTATAAGCGACACAATACCTTGCGGTGTTCGCGGCTCGGCTCGAATCCGATATGCAACTACATCGGCGTGCGGCGTCTGTCTGACGCATTCTTCTACACACGCAAGTTGTGGAAATATACCTGTTTGCTTCGCTTCCTTTTAAATTGAATTAAAACAACATATCATTTTGAAAACTCCTTCAAAATATAATTGCAAATTATAAATCAATATTATATGCGTCATCGCTATATTCAACAATTGGAATTAAAACACAGAAAATTACTTATTAACTTGTGACCAGTCAATATTTTCATCAAAATCTGTGTTCAAATAAGTAACTCAGTTACCATGGCCACATGGGTACCTATAAAAGTATGTAGCGAGCATGTTTAGCTACCTACAACGTTAAGCGACGAATTCCAAGAAACCCGTATCGGGAGGCACGTACGCGTAAGATTGGCTAAATCTCAAGTGTTAAATGTTACAACATAATAACAATAATGTATATTGTATGTGTAGGTACTTTAAACAGAACTCCTGTTGCATGCTAGCACGCTACTTTAGTAAATAATAATTAGGAAATTAATGTAACGGCCGTTTGCTGCAAATTAATTTTCTACGCTGGGCCATCCTCACCAACAACTAACTGAAACTAGATTTTATGTATAAAATATGCACAAATAATCACCACATGTATGAAAATACCAAGAAAATACTTAAAATGACAATAGGCTTGTGTCCACTAAGAACGAATCGGATAGATTTTAGTTCCTAATTATTGACTATGATGTGGATATAAGTAATATCAGAATGATTTTATGTAAGAAATAAGGACTATAAATTTTTTTAAGAAATAAATTCGGCTAAAATAGACTGTCAGTCACGTGAAAAAGAATGCTAATCAGGAAGCGTTACGTCACGCCGTGGCCAACACCATGTTAGTGTTGACATTTGGATACAAATTCAATAACACAGTATGAACAAACAATTTATTTGATAAATTTCTCTTGATATGATCTCAGTTTGATACTGTTTAAGTTCATTGTAATTGAGATACGCCATGGAAGCGGGTTTTCACCAAGCGGACAGCAATAATTTGCCCAAAATTGACGCTGTTATGCTTAGTAGATTTTTTGCCAGTGACTCTTGCTCTTCGGAATGCAGCAATGTTAAAACTTCGATGTAAGTATACATAAGTTTAAAATTGAATAAAAGGTTAAAATAATATTCTCTAAAAAGTTTCTATAAAAGTTTAGAAAACGGAAGTTGTTTTGCCACATATTTTTGTAAAAAAAATTACTGGTTTTGAGGTTAGACTTATGAAGTAAACATAACACTGACTACTCTTTTTCAGGTCTTCGCGAGTTTCATAAGGAGATGATGCCATTAGTTATGTGCAGTTGAAACGTGACAGCAAGTTATGCACTGTAAAGTGTAAAATATGCCCCGAACATAAAGTTAATTCTAAATTGTATGAATGTACACTGGTTGTTCATGAAGAAGATGATGTTATTATCTCCGTACTGTGTGTAGTGTAGCTGACCCTGATTATACTTTAACAAAGAAGTTGAAATTCTAAGTGTTTCATTTAATCTTGAATATGTTGAAAATATGATCAACAGTAAATTACTAAACTTTTGGAAAGACAATGTACATCCTTTATTTTTATAAGAGTTAAATAAAATAATAATAAATATCCAAAAAAAAGTTTTATTTTATTAATGAATTCTGTAAATTAACTAAAGCTTCAGCTTTATTTTACACCTGTACAGATGTAGTACATAATTATTTTCCATTGGTTTTTGTTGGAAACGTTCGTGTTTGTCAGGTTCTTTCGGTTACTATTCTAATATTTGGAAATACCTAGATGCACGACAACCATCGTACGCTTTCGTGCGCTTTCATCAATAACCGATGGAAAAGCATTATGGACTACATCGGTATACGACTGACTCGACGTTGTTCCTTTGATTGCCACGACGTGACGTCATCCAAGACGCCATGACAGTCTTGGACGTTTTCGATAGAAAAAATATTTTAAAATTTAAAACGGAAAATATTATAAGTAAATGATTGATAATTGCAAAAATATATGTATATTTTGTCAAAATACTCAATAAGGTAATGAACCACATTTCCAAATTTAGTCAATTAGCCTATTGCGGTAGTTTTGTCCCAGGAAACTTGAAGATAAAGTTAGTACGACACTGTTTGAAATGTGATATAATACCCATTGAACAACGACAAGTCATTCAGTCCGGAATGTACCATTGAGTACTAATAGGTATTGGTAGAGCTACGACAACTATTATTTTATAACATTAAATAAATAAAACTAGTTATGTTACCTAAAGTTAATACTTACGAGTACTTTTTTGACTACATTTAGATCTAGCCAAAAAATGTATTAACACCATAAATAGATTGTAATTATAAATTATCTTTGTGTTGAATGACGTTTCCGATCTACATTTAAAACTCCATTGAGTAGTTATTAACTGTTTGTCTAACAAGAAAACCATAGAAATATGAAAATTCATGACACTAACTCGTTTTTCAGATTATGTTCATCGGGCTGTCTTTTTTTATTTAAGTAACTAATAGATTGCCTAAATCAATAGTTCTGACAAAATTAAGCTCCGATTATTGTGAAAAAGATGTCCCTATTTGGATGTAGGTGACGACGATGATTTAGTATTCAGTATAGTATTTCTTAAAGTATAGTAGAGGCAAAGAAGTTCTAAAACTGTTTTAGAGAATTGTTGTTTATCAATCTAATAAATAAAATTCTCGAGTCACAGTTTTAATTGCCATACTCTTCCGAAACTGATGGACCGATTCCCTTCAAATTTTGTATATGCATTCAGTGGGTCTGAAAATCGGTCAACATCTTTTTTCATTCATTTTTCATCCCTATATTTTGTTTTTCGGGAACATAGCCGCGGGCAACAGCTAGTCTTAATAGAAAATGAAAGAACGATACTTAACACAATCTTCTGAGAAAGCATTTTATCGATTCAGTTGAAGAAATGATCGGTTCTTGAGTACAAGTCAGATATTTTTCATATCAATGAGTTAAACACTTCAGTTTACGCTCCGTTAAGAATGAAACAGAGAATTAGGTAGTAACTATCCAAGAAGGTTTTAATCCAAATTCAGCAAAACTGTTTGTGTATGCGAAAATTTTAAACGCTTGTTTGCCGATATTGTTCAAGATCTTGAGAAGCTTGGAAGGAATGAGCAATTCTGAAATCACGTATCGTTGCTTTTATTAGGATCAAGACGAGTTAATTATACATTAGGTGTCACACCAATCAATTTGTTTATTTTTAGAAGGTTTGTGTGTTTTAAATTAATTGTTATTCATGCAGGTGCTTCGCCCTACGACAGCCGAATATGTCTCCAGGAAAGCAACGCGGATGCATCTAATTCCCAAGCTGTTAAAGGGGAAGAAGAATTGTCTCGAGTCTACCAGACTCTGTCGTTGCCTGCGCTCCCGAGGGACGACAGCAATTCAAACAACAAGTGCGTACTTATTACTTTTTTATTATTTGTTTCGATTGTTGTATATTAACCTACTTTTGTATAAAAATACCTTTTGTATTTTAACACGTATTAAAAAAATGGTTTGTCAATCCAGCAGTAATGAAACAAAGAGTAAATCTAAGTCATCGGCCCCAACCAGCCCAGGAAATTCTGAAATGAAGCCGCAATCTACCACACCGACGTCGCAGGCTCTTACCAAACCACCTTACTCCTATGTAGCTCTTATAACGATGGCTATACAGAACAGCCAAACAAAACGCGCTACGCTAAGTGAAATTTACGCTTACATCACCAAGGAATTCCCATTTTTCGAAAAGAATAAGAAAGGATGGCAAAATTCTATTCGACACAATTTAAGTCTAAACGAGTGTTTCATAAAAGTACCCAGAGAGGGCGGTGGTGAGCGTAAAGGCAATTACTGGACTCTTGGTAAGTTACTACTTAGTCAAAATGATTAAAATATAAGGTATTTTATGGTAGCAGTTAACATAATGTGCATTTTATCATGGATGTCAAGTCTTGATTATTTTTATTACCCCTCAAAATGTTGTTTGTCTATGGTTGTTGTCTGTGTATTATAGCAATGCGAACGCCCGCTGATAGCTACGCGATCATTCACTGTCATTTTAGATAACGTAATTTAGAAGCGAATTGCTTGCGATATGTAGCTGCTCCCATGTTCATAGACTCTTGGGTGGTGAGTGTAGTATTGTTGTAGATCCTCAATGCGGAGAGATGTTTGAGAATGGGAACTTCAGGCGACGACGAAGAATGAAGCGACCCTTCCGAGCCACCCCATACTCCAAGCCGTATGGGTACCACGTGACCCACGTGGGGCAGCATGTCCCGCCACACATGCAGCCGCTGCCCCTGGGGGCTAGGAACTACTTCGGGCCAGCTTCCCCGTACCATCCACCGTCTTACCCTCGATATGAAACGTCAGTATCATTATAACTTTTTAATCCCTCTAAATTATTATCAGTTAAGATTCCGTTTTTTCTGCTTGTTACGAAATTTTAAATTGGATTCAAAGTCGACTTAACGATTAATAAATAGGTTGAATATTTATAAAACAGAATTAGAAAAATGTGTCGTAAAACGTAATTAACGTCGAAAGTCTGCATGTTTACGAGGGAATGCCCAAATTATCAAAACAAATTGGTTTTAAAATAGTAACGCTGTGTTTACTATATTTTAGATGTTCGTAATGACGATTAATACCATTAGAAATTGATCAATCAACTGCTATGTAATGTTTTTAACGCCGAGCTGAGTTTCTTAACACTATGACATTATTATTACATTATAATTATAATAAATATTTACGTTTTCTGCTAGTGTTTACAAAACAAAATCTAATAATTTGCTGATACGTTATTGAAGAATTTTAATTCCGATTTACGTGACCTTTTCAATTACACAATTATCAATGAATGTCATAGTGAGTAGCAAGCGCTACAGGTATCAGATCTGACCTTAAATAACATGTATGATAAAGGCAAATTATTCCAAATATAATAAACAATCTGCGTACTAAGTACAAATTTGCCGATAACACATTTAATTGGTTGAAAATTCGAACTTTTGAAAGTTTATCGAGTGTGGTCGTTCATTTGATAAGCAAGAGGTACCTATCTTATATAACTCACGCGATATCTCTAGTGTTACCCGATTTCATATCGGTTACTTTGTATTAAGCGTCTTCGTTTCACTGTGTGTTTAATTGCAATATATAAATTAAGTAAATTATACAGTTATGCAAAATAGTTCAGTAGGTGGACAAGAGATAATATTACATTGTTTATAGCTTTAATATCGGTCGGTAAAAGTGTATCTAGTTGTTCTTGTTCCAATATTCATTAGTCTGACCAATAATCAGTTAGTCTATTTTATTCATTGCTTGTTCTATCGGATGATCGTGGTATTTTTAATAGGAGCCAAAGTGTGGTATTGAACCATTATACCTGTTCCATACTTTGGACGACCTTAGATAGTCGCGTGATTAGCTGGTTAATGACATCGCATCTAAATTTTACTTATTGGCAAATAAGTATCCTAAGCAAAGATAGTATGAGTACAAACAATTATTACCTACTCGATGCATACGTAGTTGTAGGCTATTCTAAATCATTTGAATATGGAAACTCATGTTGGCCATCAAGTAATAAAGACGGCGGTTGAGACATCGGTTCTAATAATGGAAAACAATTGTTGAAAGGCACTGTTGTGCTATTGGTCGAAGGCAAGTAGGATGGGCGGGGTTTGTGTGCTTTATCTCTGCCTATGCCACGGCGACTTAAGAGACTGTTCAAGGTTTTCATTTTAACGACATCCTCGTTGAATTTTTGCATGTAATAACTGCCTAATGCGTGAGATTTTAGACATTTTAGAATAGTCTTAGTTAATTTTCACGATTGTTTGAGTTATCATTTAAGTCTGTATAAAATTTACTTTCGTTTTATTCGACACACACGAAAATTTATAACGATTTCTTTTCGAGGATTGAATTGGGAGATATAGACACTTCTTATCGTTACTTGTTTCATAAAACATTTATGAAGAAACATTTGTATAAACTTAGTCAAGCAGAACGGTAATGTTTAACACAACTTGTCGCTTCTATGCATGTGGTGTTCAGTGTAACTTGTGTTTAGTTGTGTTTAAATGTTTCCAGTACATGGCTAACGCAGTCGCCGAGCGGGCTAGGGTACGCGGGCGCGTGCGGAAGTATGGGTCGCAGTCCGCCCGGGTGTTCGCCACACAGCGCGCTGCCCCACCAGTCGTCGCCAGTCGCTGTCAATCCGTTTGCCACGCATCAAATTCAAGGACAGGTAAAAAAATCACAATAGTTCATGTTTTCTAGTATACCAGCTACTGGCAGCACATTCTCGCTGTGTTAAAATACATTTTTTCTCGCACAAATATCATGTTTGATATTGATTTAGTGTATCGGTGCTTGATGTAACACTAAAGAATTTTGATGTATGCATACGATACCGATATTCGATAGTAAGCTCGTATTGGATTCAATCGTTAGTGCGTAGGACGATTAAAGAGATTACAGATAATTAATATAATGATGATCCTGATTACAAACCGCTATTTCTGCACCTGCAATGAAAATTAATTGTTTTCAGAATTTTATAAACAAAACATCGATTTCGATCAAAATTTCACAGTTGATGAGTTATGAAGAGGAGTTATTTATAGCTGGAGGCTATATATATTGAAAGATATATATTATATGTTTGAATATGTTTAAGGTGAAAGCACAACTAACACACTGACGAGTTAAAAATAATGAATAGAAATTATTAAATTGTTTACATGAAATATCGGAAAACCTCGCGTCGATGAGTCCAAAAAAGATTTTGTATAAATAATTCGTATTGTTCGGTTCGTTCGACCCATTTGGCTCGACGTTTTTGTGCGTTCACCCTTAGTAGCAGCCGCCACCCACAGTTCAAATATCACGAAACAAGAAAAGTCGGAGGTTATACAAAAATAGATTGGCAGTTTTGTGTCTCTTTCATCACAATAATACAGTAAAAGTATGTAGCAAATATGAACTTATTACTACTGTAGCTTTTGTAAGACTGCTAAGTTGTTTAGTAAAATACGCATCGTCAACTTTTTATTCGAAAAGATATTCTTCTTTCGCAAAATTATTGTATTTAGAACGATGAAACAAATTATGAGTTACAGTAAACAAGTGTTGTAATGCTCCTATGAATTCCGATGGCGTGTTAAGAGGCTAATTTCATTTCAGTAATTAAATCGAGATTAAAATTTGAGTAGCGTATCAAAAAGCAGTAAAACTGTATGTTCGCAAATTGGCGCTATGACTGTTCAATAAACGACTTTATCGAAGAAATAACTCAGGAAACTTGCGATTAGAAAGATAGGCTAAAATAAAACTAAAAATATAAATAACAAAATTATTTTGTAGGATTATCGCTTTTCTTTTATCAATATTAAGGAGTAAATTTCTTTCAAACATTTATTTGGGGATGCAAATTTGATTTTTTAGAGATTCAATTTCAGACACATTTAGGAGTTTTGCTGGCATAAAAACAAAGCACGTTTTTACTTCAGATGTCGTCATTTTGCTTATGTTAGTAATTTTCGACCATAAGTACCTACTGTAATTACCCACAACAGGGATGACGACAATTTGTTGAATTTGAATTAAGTGTCTGTCATGTGATTTATAAATTGTATGGGACATGTGAATGTAAAGTTCTTTTTCATCTCGGAAAAAAATTAAGTACAATGAATGAAACTTTCGCGTAAGGTTACTTTTATATATCCTAGGTATAAATTGCTTCGACTTTCCGTCACAAACCCGTTTTCGTAAATTAAAGCAGTTTATCTTTATAAATGTTTATACTTCAGATTAAGGTAACGGGTAATATTTTAAATTATTTGTTTGCCGGCCAAATTTAATTTTAATTTTCGTATCCAGTCGGTAGTTGTTGAAACTTGAGAACGCAAATGGACAATTTTAATTATGAAACGATAAAATAAAAAAAAACTAATTTGAAATGAAAGTTCATTACCTACTTTACAAGATAAGCATGAGATATCTTAGTTTTGTATTAAAGATTTATTGTTCTTATTGTTTTTAGCTGCAGAGCCCGCTACAGCCGATGCAATCCATGTCGATGAACACTTATAATGCTATAGGTGTCAGTGCTCTAGGTAAGATAAAGTTTTAATTTAATATCCTAAACATTGCAATTAATTCTCTCATCCAACCTGACTTAAGTTGTACAGTTATTGGTTTCCCGCTTTCTATAGATCCTGCTTATAACACAAACGATAACGTAATTTCATATTGGTTTTAAATGCTTTAATTTGTATACATATACATATATATGTTACAGTCATAGTGATTAATGAGCGATTATACATAATGACTAGTCATTATGAATAATAGCTAAATTCACTAGACAGTGTAATAAATTAATCACATTATCTAGTTATTATTCATAATATCGTGTCAAAGTTAGCTAAAGTAATAATACGGTCTTTATCTTAGGTTCACCCTTGTTTGATCG
Source organism: Chrysodeixis includens (assembly GCA_941860345.1). NCBI lineage: Eukaryota > Metazoa > Arthropoda > Insecta > Lepidoptera > Noctuidae > Chrysodeixis > Chrysodeixis includens. The sequence continues at coordinate 10,154,585 of OW796090.1, forward strand.
AACAACGTTTGATATAATATTACTCAATCGAACAACGTTTAAGAAAATCATCACTTTGTATAATGTCGTTTGACATAATTTTCAGTTCGTCGAATATTTATTTGCTATATCAACATTTGCGCTAATGATCATAAGGTATAATGTTCATTTGATATCCACACTCCTGCCTAAAAAAAACCTAACCTAACCTAAATTAGGTGAGGTTAGGTTTTTTTTTTTTTTATTTGTTAAAATCTATGTTTATTGAGGTGAAAATATTATCTTATGTTATTTTAATTGTTAAAATAATCTTTCTGATATGTATGCTTAAGGAAAATTGAAATACAAATTTATTCTTAAACGAATATCTACTTGTTTTATCACTTTATCTAATTCTTTGAAGATATTATGTATAATAGCTAGTTAATGTGATTAATTTTGTGTAAATTATCACTTTATCCAAATTGAGTAGATATTATTAATAATGACTAGTCATTATGTATAATATCTAGATTAATCACTTTGGCTGTAACATATATATTATGTCGACGAGACGGACGGAATAGGTATTGGCGGAGCGTTTAGATGGTCTTCATCAGCCATATTGAATGTCATGTTGAAAGTCTTCGTTACATCGCTTGATTATTGTTTATTACGATTACATGATTAGTAACAAACTGTAAAATCACTTGGACTATGATAACAGATTCCTTTGTGAAACGCGGCGAGTTCTGTACTTCCGTCCGTTCGCCATCAGGGTTCATCTTCCAAGAATCCTTTTCATGGCCAAGCACAGACCACACCCAAGCAATCTAGTCTCTTGACTGTCATACTTGACGTTCTACAAACAATCTCATATTGTCGCTGTCATCGGCGTTACACCACGCAGGTACGATAGGTATACGACCTCTCCGACATATATATAGGTTACTTTGTTACGTTGATGGAATATTCAAACCGAACTAAATATTGTTATAGCTATAGTATGTTGGGGTAGCATAAAATAGCATTAATTTTCGCTTTTTGGAGAATAATCGGATAGGATATTTTTTAAATAGTGGTCATATGAATATCTTCAGTACAGCCCAATTCGGATAGGTTGAAGACAACACGGTGTCTGTACTGTTGAAGAATTTAAGTGTTCGTACCCCTGTACCAGATTTCTTTGGAAGTATTACGTCAGTTGTATTAATGGAGTTATCTTTAACATGTTCATAGGCCGTTACTATCGTCTCTACTTTTATAATAATCTCTATCTTCACACCTCGAGAGAACATGGAGTTTCTCTTGTCTATAGTCAGGTGTTGAGGTAATGTACAAATAACCAGAATTCACCTCAAAATCATCGCAAATGTACTACAATATATCGATAAGATTTGAGAAAAATGTTGAATGGTACGTTACTACGAAAGTCTTGGTATCAAACTAACTTAAAATTGATAAGCGTATTTGTCAATCTTTTTTCTTTTTGACAGGCCTGTAATTGTTCTAATGGTTAGTGACCCTGACTGCTATACCGGAGGCCGTGGGTTCAATTCCCACCCAGGACAAATGTTTGTGTCATGAGCACGATCATTAATTGTTCTGTGTCTGGGTGTAATTTATCTAAAATAATTATGTGTATATTTAAAAATATATGTGTGTTAATCGGTGGTATGATACTTATAACATAAGCTACTTAGTATGCCAAACTTGAGACTAGATGGCGTTGTGTGAATGTTGAGGAATATTTATTTTGCAGACGGGTCTCCCAGCCCTGGTCCTGGTTATGCTCCCTCTACTGGTGGCTTTTCACCGAACCGACATCACGACATTGTCACGTCATCCGATGCAGCGGTTACACGATTCCCGTTTTGGCCGGAAGGTAAACATTCACTTCACTTATTTGGTAAAGTAAGCGACAGGCTGAACTGTCGTCATCAAAGTAAGTTTAATTACATTTTTAGACATGTTTGTTTCCAGCAAAACGTATATATATTATAAACTTACTTTTAATACATGATAACGCTGTGTAAAATGATCTTTAATACGATGAAAAGTTGCATCTAGACAACAAAAGGTTTAATTTTATAAGAAAAGTTCATCATACGTTTTATAAGGAATATGGAAATGGATGCACTTCCCCAATTTGGTTTCTACGACGAATAAAGGAGGACTGTTTTCGTTATTTAATTATCATTACGTCGAATCCTAAACTACGCTAAATCGATTTTTATTTTTACTAATATTCTTCGCTTTTACCCGCAAGGGTAAATAGTTTTCGTACAAAAAAACTGACAAAAACGACCGAATCTTTAATAGACCATCAGGTTTTGGAAATTGACAGCTGACATCACTATTTCGAAACTTAGTAGCAATCGACTAAGGTTTTATACTAACACTGTAATCAAACTTAAATGGCATTAAAAGTCATCTTCTCTTATCACTATAACATTGGATTGGATTTCTAACGACTTTTTATTACTTACATACAAATTTTCGTGTAGTAAGTTTTTCCTGCCTTTCACCTTCCAACAATAAGATTACTACAACAAGTAGAATGTTATTACATTCTCCTGAGTTATTCTTTTGCATTCTCAACAAACTTAATTATACGTTACGGATGAGGAAAACGGATGTCGAAATGCTTATTTTAGTTCGAGAACTTCATCGATATGCCAAATTAGGCTTTCACCTGACGCTGTTCATCCCTTCCAACATCACCGAACAGAACATTACTTTAAAACGGTTTATTCCCATTGTCCACCCCTGCTTGTCTGTGCTGTGTCTGCTTGCATGTGTATAACATCCTTTCAATATGGCTGAAGAAAATGATGATCTGATGGCTTTCATAGCATATTCAATTGCATTGATTTCATTTGTAACTGTACATACTGTCATGTTTTTATAATTGCACTCTGGACTGTGTAAGGAACGATATGAGTGAAAAAGGAGTAAATGATAGTGTGACGTCTGATAGAGGAAAATGGAAGGAAAAAACGTGTTGCGCCGACCCCAAGTAAAATGGGATAAGGGCAGGAAGATGATGATGATGAATTGCACTCTGCTCCAGGGGGGACAAAGTGGGGGGTGGACAACGGGAATCAACCCTTTAAACTTATTACCGTCTTGAATCTATGTACATTGCGGACAGTTTTAAATCCAAATGCACCTAGAAAACACATAAAATCACGCATTGTACTAATCTTATACATAGATGGCGTTGGTTATGCAGTAAAAACATTGTTATAGGTATTTGAAGAGTCATGCAATACTAAACCATGTGCCGTAAAACCATGCGCCCGTTCTCATCATGGTCACCCGCGCAGATAGACGAGATAGTAGGTTCATTTGATGCACTATATCTAAACACTGCGACTTTCCTAACATAGATTTTAAAATGAAGGATAGGGTTCTTTTGAAATAAGATTTGCTAGAGCGATTACTTCTTTAAAGTTTCATATGCAAATCATTAGCATTATTAAAAAAAAAAATAGTTTTTTTTGTTTTATTGTTGTTATGACGGCAACGGAAATACATCATTTGTGAAATTTCAGCTTTCTAACTATAACATTTTATGAGATACCTACATCTTGGAGATAGACAGAAAGCGAAGGCTTAGTAATAGGGTTACGTTTTACCCTTTGGGTACGGAACCCTAAAAAGCGCGTCGGACGTGCGCTTTGAGATTTTTGTTCTAACTCTTGTTGGGAGGGTGTTAGCCGTACGCTTCGAGATACATGATCCGTCAATTTGTTATACATTTGAAAGCGCGCTTTTGTGTAGAGTGGACTCTTATTCCACCAAAATGGAAAACGAGGATTTGAGTTTGCCTACAGATTTCGATTACTTGCTATTTACGACCCAGGCTGTTGTATATAATAATATATTATCAAATCATCGAAATCTACAGGCTTGGACTATTGTTCTGTCTCATACTATGAATTTTAACATTTGGCAACAATTCAATAATTATTGTGAGTACCTACTCATTTATGCATCTAACGCTGACCTACTACAAAGCTCATCAGGAGTATAAAGTACAAAATGAATACGATATATGTTGAATCTTTAAAACACTTAAGGAGGAAGAAGGAGTTACAACACTCACAACCAGAGTTAAAAGTTATTTGACATTTCCACCGCAATATTATTATCCGCCAGTTAGCGCTTTCATCGCGCATCCTGCGAATACAGCTGCCATCTTGATTAGGGTGAAAAATAAGTTAGTACTTCGCCGGACTTCAACAGAACTTAGTTAACCCCCGTACCGATAGATGGCGGTGCAAGGTGTTTTCGTGGCATTTCAAAGGGTCCCTTAAAATAACATGCATTTAATCTGTCTCGAAAATTGGTTGATCATTTCAAAATATTAAATGGTATACGAGAAAAGTGGGAAAGACAGTTTATACTCGAAAAAAGCTACAACGCGTAGTCATCGACAAAAGTAAATTGATGTAGGTACAAAAGCTTATAACTGACGAAACTAATCAATGCTTTAAACCAACATTTGTACAAGTAAGGATCTACATGTATTAGGGCAGGGGAGAGTTTGTTTGTGTGCAACTCAACAGTGTACGTCACGCCGGATTTAAATTACTTGTGTTTCAAGCGTCTCGTGAGTTAGCATCTATTCTAGGCTGTCAGTTGTCGATTGTAGTTTTTAAAGCTGCTACTGTGACGTCAAATACCTACTACCTACCTAGTGTAGAAACTAGAAACGGTTATATTGCGTTGTTAATACTAATAGAAAATATTGTTTTTTTTTTGTTTTAATATAAAAAATTAACATTGCTGAGATATATATCATTCAATTCATGGCCGATATGCAATTGTCGCCTTATCATTTATTACCCTACCAATTTTATCATACTGATAACATTTTTTAAGATAACTTACAAATTATGATTTATACAGTATTATGTGTATTTTCCTCTACTTGAGAATCATAGTTAAGTTGTACATATTTGTAAATAGACAAAACTTATGTACCCAGGATACAGATGCTTTCAAACAGTTATAACATTATTATATATTATTTTGTAATCGATATGTTGGTCTGGACATAAATTATCAAGCGATTTATTTAATTCCAAACAAAATTTTGCCCCTATTTAACCACTGAAGCAGCCCTTAAGAAATAGCCTTTGACCTTCTCAGGCACAATTCTGTCGGATCCTAAATAGTTTTGACGTTCTAAAGTTTCCAATTGTAGGGTGTCGATCTTGTAACACCAACGATTTTTTTTTAAATCTACAGTTGGTGGAGACATATTTCAGAATCTAAGTTTATTAAATAGGACATTTTCAATGTAGGTTTATGTCATATTGTTTATTACAGGTGGGTCGCCAAGTCCAAATCCGAATTATGTGGCGTCGAGCAGTTTTTCACCCACTCGTCGTCATGAGGCTGTCACTTCATCAGATGCTACAAGTGCTCGTTTTTCGTTCTGGCCCGAAGGTAAATAAAATTTCGTATACAAATTTACATATTATCAATCTAATGACTTTGATGTGTGAAATTGATAAGTCTTAAGACAACATTGACAGAAGAAAAGTTTTGTAACTAATAATAGTTAGGCCTTTATGTTATATGGTGACAATCAATATTTCTTTGACAGTTGGCGTAAAGGAAGAAGCATCGTCGAGTCTCGTATCTAATGCAGCACCCTATTCGAAATGTTTTATGTAAAGAAGCCAAAGTTGGAGGGAAACACAAGACTAGAATATCTTAAGCACCATGCGTGAATTATATGGATTTATTGACTGTAATATAAAAGTTCGTGTAGTGATCAATGTACACAAATTATAGGTATGATTTAAGTGCATTTAATTTTATTAAACATTAAATTATTTGACAATGGTATAAACAATTTTCAATGAATTAAATGCACATTAATAAATTATTAAACATTTTCTTGGGTACCTCGTGAAATGTTTCAGACAAAATTCTCGCTTCGTAGTTCTATAAATAATAATAAAAATATATCGACACGAACTCAAGTAAATATTATCTGTAGTGTACAATTATTGTGAAAATATATTTGTTAATAGGTGTTGTTCGAAAATCTTGTTTCTGTATTTAGTAGTTCTAGAAATAGGTTTCTCATTAAATAAAAAGAAAGTTAGGATTGGCCTTTGAATAAATAAAACTCTGATTTAAGTAAGTAGTAAGATTTAATGTTCATGAAACAAATTTTGACACTGTTGAAATATTTAAATAATTATCTACATAATCATCATTGCTGCGGATTTAAAATAACGATATAACTTTACTGGTACACGATTTCATTAAAACTAAGTATTCATAATATCATCAAAATTGTCTTATTTAGTTTAAAAGCTACAACATCAGACAAAAAGTGCGTGTGAGCGCCTTTAAAGTTACATTTATAATAAAATTCATTTCTATATTCTGAATACGTATACGAGAGAATTCAATGATAAAAACAAATCTAGGCTAATATTGTGATATCATTTGAGAGGCACTCGATTGGGTTAATCAAAAGTTATGATAAAACACGTGACGCCTTGCCTGCAGATTTGATGCCAAAACTGTGTGTACCGCCCACGAGAGAACTAGCGAAACATCGTGTTAAGTGATTTTATTGTAGACGCCATAGGTTGGGTGCCTATTTGTAACTATCATTACCACTGGCTAATTAATAGGCACACGTTATGTGTATCGCACTGCAACATATTCATATCTATCGATGTTTATTGATCACGTTTGTCAATCAGTGTCTCCCAAAGTCTACATGTTTAGTATAACACTTTTATTCTGTGTGTTATTGATTCGTAGCCAAATGTCAGGAATAAGATTATTATTATCACTGTAGGTACAACTATTACAACTATTACATCTACTAAATATTCTGAGTTATAATTATGATAATTCAATATTAGATATAATGTTAATGTTATCAGAAATGCTAATAGATATGAAATCCTTTAATGTAGAGAATACAGTTTAGCTTATGTTTATAATATGTCAATCTACTTCAATTCTATTTACTAAACATTGAGAGGATGTAAAGATATCCTTCTAGATCTCATAATTAAAATCTGAAACACAAGGATGGCATGCCGTTACAAATGTTTTATGCAATTTATTCATCTTATTATACTGTAAATCTCAATCGAGAATGTGAAAACTGTCATAATGTCATAATCCTATGTTACAAATAGGTACAATAAATGTAGACTAAACTTTTGATGTCAAACATATTTCTTCGTATAAATACCGCACCATAAAAATCTTTTCCCCTTACCATATACAAATCTTTTTGTATTCCATACCTTAAAGTCACTTCCCACATTTACACTTTATTTTATTTTCCGTATTAAGTACATACTAAACAAGCATTCTTGATCTGAACTTTTACCAAACTGGCCGACTTTGTTTTTATTAAGTGGTTTAAAAAAAAAAATAAAGTTGAAAAGTTTTAAGGAATTACATCTAAAATGTTATTAAAAAAATCTTAATCTAATTTTTTATAAAAAAAAAATATTTTCGAACGATATCAACACAATTTTGAGTGTCTCACTTTTCGATTTTAAAAACGCCAATCTATCAATTTTCCTGTAATTTTACCCCATTTCCTTCGTATTCATTATTTAATTTTTATAAACTCCCATGAGGTATCAAAAATAATTTATATTACATTTAAGTTGCATAGAATTATTTCAAACCCACTGTAAAATTTTGAATTTTTTTCATGTTGTTTACACCCCTTCATGTTTAAGTTATCTATTCAATCACTTTAGCCAATATTCTATTTAGACGTGTCTTTGTGGATGCGTTTTAAACGAAGAGATTTACTGCGTGGCTCTGCTGCACGGTGAAGGAGTCCTGGGGACCGCTCGACGCTCAAGGAGTGGCCGCGTTCACGTACGGGCACAGCGTGCGTAAGTAGATGCATAGATGTATTATATGCAGATATCATTGGTAGTTCACTATACCCAGACGCATCACATCCTCCTCTACCAATGTCGCTTCGAAGTTCTGATGCGCCAATCGATGTGACGTCGTCTGAGTCAGTATCTTCGTCAGTATCCAACACCCTGAAAATTATATATGATTAAATTGTCAAATAGTATCTACATACACAATTTATTCGCAATGCTACCAGCCAGCATAAAACATTCAAATTAATCGCAAATGCCTGAAAATCGTTAGTCTTATCAACTAAAACGCTATGTACCAATTGCTTACAGGCAGATCCCGGTTATTAATAGAAACTTAAAATACTTCTGCCAGACGCACACTTAGCTTAGCCCTGTACAATAATATAATGGTCAATCAGGCTAGTGACCATTATAATTCTATTTAATAAGATATAACAACTTTACCTCATTTCAATTTTGCAAATTCTTTGCTTTATTTTAGCCTGTTCTTCACCAACATCGGTAAGTAGTCCTTGTAACCGGTTATTCAACATATCAACGGTTGATTCCAATTTATGCACAGTTTCCTCCATGCTCTGTTGAGTAGTTTGCGCATTTTCGAAAACAGCTTCATCAAGCAAGCCATCCTGTAGTTTCAAAAGAATTGTATATATGTGTATATTTGTAGGTATATTATTTGAGTAATTGTATACTTTATGTATGTTACACTTATAATTCATGTTTTGGCGTCACCTCATGTGACATATTTATTTACAAACCTTCCTCAATAATTGACAGCCACGTTCAGTTAATGTAGCTCTTGCATCAGGATAATCAGCCAGTGCTTCCCAAAGATCTCTTTTTGCCAAGCAAAACAAGTCTGAATAGCCCAAAGCTCGCACATTAGCTGTCCTTCTATTACCGGTACGATTACCAGCTATCTCCAGAACACTCACTTCTCCAAAGACAGATCCAGCGCTCAGAGTAGCCAATACAGTTTTGCCATCGTCGGCGACGACTTGGAGTCTTCCCCTCTTTACGATATACATTTCCTTGCCAACATCGCCTTTTCGACAAATATAGTCTCCCGGGCTAAACACTTGCAGTTTCAATTTTAATACCAGTGCCTCAAGAAGTCCAGGTTCACAATCTTGAAAGATTCGTACCTTGCGCAAGGTATCTAAATGAACACGTATAGCGATTTCAGCTTTGAGTTTGTCAGGTAGAGAAGATAAAACGTTCTCTTCGTCTAGAGCTCCACTCTGCGCCCAGGTGTATGCGAACCAACGGATAACTCTAGCTTCGAGCTCACCGCTTACTTTTCTGAATGCCATGTATTGTTTTACACCGTCCATTTTGTTTTGGAATTCTACTCTGGCGACGTTCATATTCGAAATCATGGATCCAATATTTCCTACTATGGTAGCAAATATTAAAACACCAGCTAAAAAGTCGGCAACGACAAACAGGTATTCTGAGTCTATTTCGGGCTGTGGTGTTTCTCCAATAGTAGTGAGTGTCAAAGTGGACCAATAAAAACTGTAAATGTACTGATGAGCCAATGTTTCATTGCGGGCTCCATTAATATTGTAAACCCAATTATCTGTTCCAAATCCAATAGCATAGCTTATAGCAAAATATAGACATGCATTCCAATGAATAAGTACCAGTATCGCCATAACAACCTGAAAAGAAAAAACAGCATTTTAGTTGTTACATAAAAAAGAAGCTAGTTTTACTGGCTATAATACAAACCTTGCATATCCTGAAAGCATTCGGATAACTTGTTGCGGTCTCAGTGCGATCAAACCACTCCCACATTCGAGGCAGGCGAAATAGTCGATTGAGTCGTACAATAACAGGGCATGGCAAACATTTCTGGAACACAACCAATATTGACACTTTGGTAATAACAGAGTTAAAGAATGTCTTAGTGGAATATTTTCTATTTGTTGTTTTGATTGTGATGCATTTTGCCATTTTTTGTCTTATTTCCCGAATAACGTAATACTAACATGATCGCAAGTTCCAGGTATCCACCAATAGTAAGCAATATCGGTAGGTAACGATGATATCAAATCATATCTCCATGACACTGATTTTAAATAATGCCGTCTCAGCATTTTCGGATCCTTAACCATAAGACCTTGTTCGAGATAGCCTGTAAATGAACAGCAATTGTCTTCATTAGTATTCAGAATATGTATGGTTATAGTTTTTCACTAAGCTATAAATAAAATCGCTTTTAAATATTATCTCAGGGAAAGCATCAATCAATGGGGAAAAGTAAGCATATTAAAATCGCCCATACCTGCAAACTTTACATGGTAAAGAACTTAATTCAGGTGTCTCAGAAAAGATACCAAAATTACAAGAGTAGATACACTCCCTACTAAATTTGGTTTCAGCAATAAGGCCTATCGAAATCATCATCATTCCCCTGCCCAATCCCAATTATTATGATTTGGGGTCGGCGCAACACGTCTTCTAGACGTGTTGCTTAAAGTTTTGGCTATGGTTTTATAGTCGGCCGCCTGCCTGACACTAACCCTCTTTGGGAATGCGATTGTTGGTTGTTTACCCGCCACCATTCGGGTGACCCAAGGTGCTTGGTACAGTGCACTGGGTCTTAAGGTCCATTAGTCGCCTTTTACGACACCCAGTGGAGGATATGGGGTGGTGCTATTCTTTATATCCGGACACCACACGGACGTTTAAAAAACTAAACCTATGAGAAAAAGAAATATAAGACCCCCTATGGACATATCACTGAGGCCTGCCCATGAACATGCCTCCGGTCCCCTCGACTACAAGACCTTCCAGCGGGTATCCATGCCTTCCAAGAGCAAGAGTTCCCCAGTCTCTCCACTCAGCCGTCCCCATGTTTATCTTACCTTTGTTCTTCTTGACAAGGTCTTTAAGCTCCGCACAAGTGTTAGATAGGACTGCCATTATTTGGGAGGTCGATTTCCCAGACCCTGCCGTGGTGATTCTCTTCTCCAAGTGTTGAAAGAAATCCTCTCCAAACACTTGGACCCGTTTCCCACTGAAACATGGGATTGTGCTGACTTGTGCATAAACTCCCGTTAACAGCCCGGATTGGTTTGCACAATTCATCTTAGCATATTTGTTGTACACAATCAAGTCAATGGGGGTAGGCTTTCCCTTTGTATTGGAAGACCGGAATTTATCGCCCATCTCTTCTCTAGTGAATCATCTTTTATTCTGCGTGATTTTGGAGAGTATCCCGAAATCCTCTTTAAACGTCCCAAACATACAGTGAAATGCTACTTGCGACGCCATCTCACTACTCATCAACGTCTTCATATAGAACTTGTTTCCTTGGACATTGTTCTCGCAGAGAGTCTTGTACATGAAGTAACCTCCTGAGCCTGTCAGACTGAAGAAGTCCAGAAGCTCATCCCTTTGTGCTTCATGAGTTTTTACCCATGCACGGTATAGGAAATTGATGGGGAAGAACATCCTGGTGGCTTGACGTGAAGTCAAAATCAATAATATCTCTGCTATTAGATTACATAGTTGGGCAGTGTCCACGGCTCTATGTTGGGCTCGGGTTACGGAAATTATATCATCTATACAAGGTATATGTGCCATGGCCCTCTTCACGGCAACTTAGTTGTTCCTATATTTGTCCTCAGATCGCAGCATACAAATGAAAGCTGTCATGGGACCAAGGGATTGGACCATACTCGACCTCTTCTCAGGTGGGAAAGTACTCCTCTCTAGGAGTATATGATGAGCACCATTTAGCCCGTATTTGGAGACGGGAAAAGCATATTGTACGTGGAGACGTATCCTCCTTTCCATCCTTCCTTATTGGAAAAGACTGGTGACCTAATCTGAGCTCATTCAATCTGAGAGTGAAGCCCGAAAAGAAATTCATGAAAGGACCAATCGTTCCGATCCAAGAATTCTCCTCATCACTTGTACCATCGTATTTTAGCCCTTCTTTTCTTACCAGTTCGTCCCATATCTTGAAGGCTTCTTCCCTCTTAAAAACCCATTCCCCCTCATCCAATGTCACCTTGAACTCAGTAGTAGCTGATTTGGTGATTAGATTAGATTTAGCGAGCCTTGCCTGTTGCCTCCTCAGATTGTGGCATGTGAATATGATGCTCATTATGTTGCAGGAAGTATGTATTGCCAAACTGCATTGCTCAAAAGTTATTTTGTTGTTCCTGTCTGTCGCTTTCATCATGTCTACCATCTTTTTTGCCATACTCTCATATGCAGTTAGCATCAGTTTTAGACACTTTACCTTTAGAGGTTTGTCGAGAGCAATCCTAGGTCTTTTGGGATCAGGTATCTCAATATTGGTGTCGTCCGCATCTACCATCCTTTTCAGGTTCTGTCTCTCTTGCATTGGTCTTGTTGATGACTCTCCTGGGTCCACATCCATACTTGCAGCAGATCTGGTGGCCATTGTTATGCAAGGGAATCCACTCCTCGACAAATGTTCCTGATTTGTTGATTGTTGATTTCGCCTTCCCGTAAGTTATGTTTTTCAAGGGCCTGTTTTTACTATTAAGGCCTATCGAAGTAGTAGGCCATTTTACTTTACTATGACTTTTAATACAACTTAAAGGAAATACCCAATCAATCACAATGCCCATGAAATCGTGTCAGAACAAGCGCAGTGCAATATTTGTGCGGAAAAAGCAACTAGGCAGGGTCGAATGTTTGTTCACACGTTAGCTAAATTTGATGACGCAAGGCGCGGCACTGCGTGTGGGTGTCAAATTGTTGATTTGCGGTTCACTCCAAATAATACTTGCCATTGACAATGTCGGAAGTGAAATGTAATACGAATAGTTTTAATACATGCACTAAAGTATTGTAAAGAATATGAACTACATTCTAGCTAATATCATCATAAAATAATTAAAAAATCTATTTTAATTAGTAGATCCTGAACTCATTCAATCATTATGTGTTCCATTACATTTGACAGAAGTTCGAACTTTGTGCCCCTCCGGTTGTTTTTGTTGTTGTAGTAAAAGACTGTCAGTTATTTGTTTGTGTGCTGATTCGTCGGTTGCAAAAGGTCTTTAGTATAAGATATTGGCCTGTACGTATAGAGTAACTTACTGACCTGTATTTCATTTTATCTGTTAATGGTTTTGACATTATTAGTGATCCAATTAAAACCCGTTCTTACTCTCAGCTTGTGCTTTATGAAGTAAAAGTATACAAAAATGTACATTTAAAAAGCCTTAGAGTAATGTTTATGCGATTTTTTTGGTGTAAATTTCATAATTATGGAAAAAATATTCTGCCAACTTAGTTAAAAATTGATAACAAGTCAAGAAGACTTTCAAGTCAAGTCAAGAAGAAGACACAGCATTTTGACGGATGATGTATACATGTCTGTAAACCTCGTAAATACTGTATCACTACGCGCTATTGCATGAACACGACATGGCGCCTAAGATCCGGGCCATGGCTCACACACATACCTATATCCTTATTTGCACAAAAACATTTGCCCTTTAACTTTGCAAGTTGATAAAGTTTTGAAAACTCTGGTTTTGACTGGTTTATCAGACTATAGATTTTATACGGCTTGAATTCCGGAAGAATCAGAAGAACCTTCTACTTTACACTTTACAGCTTTGTCCAATTGTTATGTGCCGTTTAAAAGTTAATGGTAAAACCAATTCATTGTTATTTACGGCTTCTTTCCTAGTACAGCAACTACAAGTTACTTTTAAAACCCTGTTGCCATCTGCAATTAACAAGCTTGAAGTAAAAGTGTTCCTTTAACCATAGTTTAAATGTCACGGTTAACATACTTTTATCTCTTATCGAATCTTATACTTATAACTTACATTAAAATTAAGTTTAAAAGCTAGTTAATTTTACATCACATAAATAAATATCAATTCTGTGCAAGCAATCCAAATGTTTAACTATAAATTAAACTCTTCAACTCAAAACTAACTCTAATAGTTTTAAGATATTATACCGATTGGGTTAGAAGTTTTGGTAGTATTTTTTGGTTATCTAAAAGTTACCAGCGGAGAGCTGTCCTAGAAGAAATTGCCAGGTTGTCGCAAGAGTGTCGACTCGTGCCAGTTCCGACGCCAAAATCCTACCTAATTTCCGGACCACCGGACGGAGTCCTCCTTACTGTACGTCGAAAGTACGAGTATATTTCTGACACATGGAAATGCGAATTTTAAATAGATTTTACAACATATTTTATTCAGTCGCATCCTAAGTTAGATAATTATAATTTTTGCTGACGAAAAGTATTTACATACTGCATTAGAATAATTTTCCTTAAGGAGAAAAAGAAAGAAAACGCTACAAGGAGCATGTTTTACTTAATTGAATTTTTTACTTGGATTCAGAAGTTATTATGCATTTTTTTACTACTAGCTTTACCTCTATCTTAAAGTGTTATTTAGTTTTAAGCCTATTCGAATAAAAAATATTGTAAATTGGTATAGGTTACAAAACATCCGCATTGAAATTGTATACTGCAATTCGCTTGATTTTTTCGTTTAAAATTCGCGAAGCTAGGGAAGCAACATGTAATTAAAATAGTC